>CM045769.1:20347240-20993103 GCA_025200525.1 Camellia lanceoleosa | reverse complement strand
GGTTTCATATTCTCACCCTCCAAAGCTCGAAGATAGGATTCTTTTTGAGTTATGAAGTGCATGTTTTGTTTTATTGTTGCTGATAATTTTAAAAAGCTCTCATAAAGTCATTGTAGACAGATTTTGTTGTTCTGTAAAGAAAGTTTTGATAGGAGATGGGTGTTGGAATATCGTTCTCCTTCAGTTTATGAGGGTTGTTCTTTTTAAAACATCATATACAGTTAAGGATTGTTGGTAGTTTCACTGCTAGAATTGAGATGTTTGGTTGTTGAAAACCCTAGAAATTAGGGGATTTCCGAAAATGATACATGGAAACATCCAAGTAACCCTTTCTCCTTTGATTTATGAATGACAAAATTGATGTAGAATTCCCAGGCGTAGGTCGTATGAAATGAAAATCTTATTGATGTGTTGTCAATAATGGAGGATTGGTTTTACAAAACCATTGTTGGAGCAGGCGATGATGCAAGGATTAAGAGATGACAATAAAGGCGATGTGCACAAGGCGGCAGTCAGGAAAATTATAAACATTGAGAATCAGGCTGAAAAACATTGCAGGCGTAGACTAGAGGAGACTAACTTGTGAAAGGTAAGATGAGAATCACTGTTACTTATGGATTGAGGTAAAAGTACGCTTACCTTTGTGAAACGTTGAGGCATTGCTGCAGATAGGTTGGAAATAAAGTAGTACTATGAAGTATGGGAAAGATCATTGCATTGCACACTTTTACTTTATCAATTGGTGCATTAAATTCTAGATTGAAGACATTTATTTTTTGAAGAGAATGATATTGTAATAACAACTATGCAGTGGTATGGACAACACGTGTAAGTCCAGAGTAGGGAGTGTAGATGTTTTGACAAGTTGGCCCGAGTGTCCATGGTAGAAAGAGCACCGTAAAATCTGCAATGTGATAGGTGCTCGAGCCTTCCAAATAATACCGATGAGAAATAACAATTGGGTAGTACTTGTGAGAGTCTACTTACGTATACCTGTAAATGCTACTAGGGATTACCTCAGATATATTTTACCGCACCTCATTGATTAAAATTATAAGTTTTGAAAATGTGTTGTGGATTAGAAGCTTGTATAAAAAAAAAAAATGGAAATCTTCAAGAAGAGCATGAAAATGAATTTTCTTTTAAAAGAGCATGGTATGGCATAGACATTGCATTTATTGAGAGTTGCATAACCGTGATATACTTTTCAGAGAATTTCATCAACGCTTTACACTCACCCCTATGGGACTTTTGGAGTGTAAGGATGTAAGGTCCCAATGAGTCAAGGGTAGTATGGATATGTTTCGCGAAGAGTAGTCTTTACCTCCTTACTTTTTGTTATGATCTTTTTGTAAACTAATTAGGTGTATGGGTCCGGAGAGACTATTTTCTTTGTGGTGTAGCCAAGCTATTGCCTTGAAGATGTAAGCCCTCAAGGCGCATTTATCATTTTTTGAGATTTATGTACTTCACATGTTGTAGATTCATGAGTTTTCTTACTAGTGAATGTATAAATTGCATGTGAAACCTTTGTAATATCTTGCCATTTAATCGCGGTAAAAGATGGAGAAATTATTGTCACAGCTATTGAATGAGGGTCATAGATGTGGTTTGGTTATGTTGAGTTATTTTCATGCATGACATGAGATGTGTAAGTGGTGACAGAATTTCACCAAGCATTCTCGAACACATTCTAGAAGCTTCAAGGTGTCTCCATTGTTAATCTTTAGGATATTGAATTCAAGATGAACACCTTCTTCCGGAGTCTTCGGTTTGGTCTTCGTACTGAGAAACCAAGCTTTTTTTTCTTCTTTCTTTCTTTATGGTAAAGTAAAGTGGAAAAGAAATTGAACCAACTCCCCCTACGCTTCTACCTTGGCAAAAATTCTCCATCCAAACTATATAGTGAGCAAATCACGCTACCATGCACCCAAAGGTGCTTACATTTGCTTTTATGGATTAAGTCCAAACACTCGCTTGAAATTAACCCAATTATGTTCTTCTCTCGCTAGGTTTCTTCCGTTGGGAGAGATACCACTCATGCTTCTAACTCCTAACCCTCTCTCTTGGGGATTCTTCCATCCCAAGAGTCTTCTTCTCAGGCAAACCATAAAATGATCGGGGATTAATCATACTCATTGTCACATGGTGATTGTTTCATTCTCAGAAGAGATTTCTTTCTTTCCAATGAAATTTTCCTTTCCGCCATTTCCTAAACCTTCCAAGTTGAGATAAGAAAATTTCTTCATTCAAATCACCATTCTTCTCGATTGACGAATTTCCATTTGCAAAATTGATTACCTTTTTTCATGTTTGGTAGTCGCCTTCTACATCCCAAGTCTTGTTCTTTTGTGCAAGATTCTCGTGACTTTTTTCAATTCAGGCTTTGTTTGCCTCGAGATTCTTCTTGGTCGCTCAGCTAAAGTTGGAGATATCATTCCCAACTACTAGAATGCATAAGATATGATATTCACATATCTTGCCAATTTTTTTGGTCTTCTATTCAACTTCCTCGAAAGCAATACACCTTCGATTGCCTTCATATATTATTGCAGGATTCCATTCTTCTTCAATCAGACGTTCTCTTCAATCTGCTTCCGAGTCTATCGCGCATTAAATTCTACATGTTGCATTCCAATGGCTTTGTTATGTTCACTAGAGTCTTCGTGCTTGTTTTTCTTAAGCATTTCGTGACTCATTAAATGCATGACATCTCGCTTAACTATGACCTTCTTTCAATTCAAGGCACCAAAGCCTCAGCACCCTTTTTACTTCATGACTAAAGCCCAAGAATACACCTTTCTTAGCTCTAGGATCATAAGCTTTCATTTCAGCATTATTGGTGATAGTAAGCTCTGGACTACCAAATACATGCAATTGATCATATAGTCATTGGTGCATAAGTGCTCTAACCATACCTCTAAAGATGTTCTTCCTTCATTTGCAATAGTCGATGATGATTGATAAGTGGCGAACATATGTCACAACTTCAGTCCAAAATTGCTTGTCTAAACCGGATTGAGTGCCAATACAAGCATATAGCGACATATTTCCAATGGAGTACTGCTCATCCATTCTACCATTCCCTTTGTTGTGGAGTTTGTCTTCAGTGATGTGATGTACTCACCTTCTTTTCTCGACAGAGTTCCTTCAATGATCAAGAATGTTCTCTCCACCATTGTCCCATCTCAAGGTCTTCAATTTCTCGCCAATTTGGTTTTCTATCATCTTTTTTCCATGTTGTGAAGATGTTCACAATTTCATTCTTATACTTCATAGTGTAAACCAAAACACGATAAGAATATTCTTCAATAGATGTGACAAAATAGTGCTTACCTTATTTCGATGCAAATTTGGAAGGCCCTCATGCATCGGGTATGCACATAGTCCATCTTTTTCTTTCCATACAATGTTTTACTGTCAGAAGTTGACTTTAGTCTTCATGCAATCTGGTGTCAAATTTGTCAAGATCTTTATTCTTTCCACAGGTGGTATCCATCTACAACTCGTATTTCCTTGCAAGAAGTACAAATTCTTCTTTTGTTTCTTTCATTATTACCAGTTTTCAATGCTACTTTGAGAGCTCCAACTTCCAAGGTAATCTTGAAACCTTTGGATGCTAAAATACTCATAAGATTCTTCTTTAATTTCGGCACATACTATACTTCTTTCAGAGCTCTAATCGCTTTCATCATGTACCTTCGCTGGATGCTTCCTATTCCCATTGTCTTGCTGTGCAAAGGATATTACCCATAAGAACTATTCCACTATCTAACTTCTCAAAGTCAAAAACTAGTCCCAATTGGGACACCTTGTGGAAAGTACATCTAGAATCCATTCATCAAAAATGGCATGGAAATGATGGAGCAATACAAACACAATCTGAATCTTCGCTCGAAAGCAAGGCTAACTATAGATATCTCATTGTCATTATTCTCCTGACAATCACTTTCTAGTGTTCTTTTTTTCTAATAAAGGGCACATTCATCTATAGCGGTATTCTTCCGTTGACTTGCCTTAGACATGGAGCGGATTTGTTTTTGTTGCTTCTATATGATCCTCACCCAAATTGCTTTTATCGATCTTCCTCATATAACTAAGGCTCCACCTCGATGTGTCTTGATAATGGGCTTTCTTATGTTTCTTCCAAGACTATTGTTAACCAATGTGTTAGACACATCTTCAAACTTGATTTCTTCCTTCACATAGAGCAAAGGTGGTAATCATGCTCATATCCATCCGTAAGGCATTCAAGAGTAATAAAGCCTTTGTCTTCATCTTCAACTTCAACATTCAGATTGAGTAGATTGCAAGAATCTTGTTAAAGTCATTCAAGTGTTTGGACATCAAACTTCTTTTCTTTATATTGAAACCAAAAGCTACTTTTTCAAGTATAACCGATTCTCTATGCTTTTTGTTATGTGCTTGTCCTCCAACTTTTTCTAGAGGCCTTTGGCATTCATCTCCTTCATGATGTAATACTTAATCTTTTGCAAGACATAACCAGATAGTACCACAGTTAGTCGATTGATCTTGATCCAATCTTTTGTTGGACATTTTTGCGTGTTTGTCCTCCAAAGTGATATCCAATTCGTGTTAGATGAGCACTCTAAGACTTCGCGATTGCCACATGTTAAAGTTGTTTATTCCATCAAACTTTTTAACCTTGAACTTGGCATTGAGATTGAGCTCCTTCTTCCTACACTTGATGAAGCTTATTTTTCACCCATTCTTTTTCAAAATTTGAAACCACCAAAAGACCCTTTATTCAGAATGTCTAAGACAATTTGGAATACAACACCCCTTGACAACTTCACAAAATTTGGATACAAATCTAAAGAAATGGATAGCACTACATATCTCGAACAATGATTTATCCAGGCTACTCTCCACGCCAAAAATTGGCCCAAAAGTTTCCTGCAAAATTGACCAAAACCTCGGGAATATTTTGTTATTCAAGAGAATATTCAATCGTAATATTCTTCATAGAGGGAATATTTCGTCGGTGGGCTAATGATGGCAAATAACGCTATGCGGCAATCAAACATGTTGATGTGGTCACGACGCGGCAATTAACCAAGCCGCCGGTTAATATGACAAGGAGGTTGTTTTTGGTCAACATTGACGCGGGTTCTCAGAGACATTAACATACATGTCGATGGGGCACGAAATATTCCATAGAATATTCTTCTTCGACTTGACTCGACTTGGACGGTTGACTTTTTCAGCCAACTTTGACTAGATTATCGAGAGAGCTTTTGGTGTCCATTTGAGGTGAATTTTTTTCAAATTGCTCTACTCGATGAGAGCTATTTAATGGTGTGTTCAGAAGTTGATTTTGACAACTTCCAAATCTAGGTAGTTCTAAAAAATGCCTCTAATTTACTGAAAATTCACCTAACCAGGCTCTGATACCACTTATTAAGCCAGGGGAGCCACTGTATTGATACAAACAAACACACACGAGAGAGACACAAAGTTTATGTGGTTCTAGTAATAGCCTACGCCTACAAGCAACGAAAATTCTATATATTTTGAAGAGATACAATTTCACTTAGTGTTTCCTCACCACTCTCTTCTCCTTCAATTCAATGTTTGCATATCAAATACAATAGCTAACCTCTTTATTTATAGAGTTTCTTCTGTGGTGAGATACGAGGCAAGGATGAAATTTCACCACATTTCGTGACGCATTCGAAGCTTCAAGGTGCTCTCCATTATTGACCTTCAGGAGGTTGAATTCAAGATGAACACCTTGTTCTGAGTCTTGTGGGTTTGGTGTTCACAAGAAAAGCCAAGCTTTTCTTTTCTTCAATCTTTCACGTGAAGTAGAGGAAAGGGAAATTGAGCCAATCTTCCCACATGGTTGATGTTCCATCCCCAATTTTTTCCACAGGGTCTTATTTAGTAATGTCTAAATTTTATAAGATTATAATAAAATTAAAAAAAAAATTTAAAAGTAATTATACTAAAGTTTTGGAGTCACTTTGTAGTTTATGAAAATTTGTTGATTATGTGGCTTGGTGACGTGGGACTATCTTTTGTGATATAGCTTGTCCTTATCATTTGAGCTTGGTTGAATTATGTGGATGAAAAAAGGCTATATACTTTGTTTAAATTAAATAAACTTATATATTTATTTTATTATCACATCTCATGTGAGTTGTGGGTTTTTTCCTTGCCTAATCATTCTGACATGCTAGTCTAATGTCGCTTGAATGGACTGATTGCTTACTTTTCAATTATACATTTTCTGAATGTATTGTATTTTAGTTGCCTAACATTTTATTTCGTAAAACATCACTTCCCTTATAGCTATTTTGTAAATTTTGTAATTAACAAATTATAATATGCTCTAATTTAAACAAGTATTTTTTTCAAAAGAAAAAATTATCAATGACTATAATACTCATTGAAGCCTGCTTTTGAGAGAGCACTAGGACAAAAGTGGCAGAATGAGAAGTCATTTTTTTTTTCTTGGGCAAATTTTATTTTATCCTCTCATAGTTTGGTCTATGTACGATTGTCCCGTTGTCATTTAGAAATAATTATATAATGTATATATAGTTTATGAACTACAATGAACCGTTAGTTTTTCATCTAAAATAACAGGTTGTGAGAGTCATACGTTGTATTTGTATGGAGAGTATGTCTAATTTAAGACGAAAATATCCTTTATACATATTTAAATTTACAAACGAATGCTTATTTTTTCCTCTTTGTACTATATTTTCTTTCCAACCATTTAGCACCTCTTATACCTGCTGGAAAAAATCAGTGGCATTTAGTCTGTCAACAGCTTAAGGAGCTCGAGTTTTTAGTGCTATTGTTGTAGGTTTTGGGTTTTGTCTTGCAAATATTTGAAAAATGTTTCCGGTAATCAATCTCTTGGTGGTGCCATAAACTCCATCAAACATTGCTGCCGCATCACTCTATCTCACCACTGTCTCTAACAAATTGGGTCTTAGAATCGATCGTGAAACACCATCCAGAGACATGAATTAGAGCAAACAAAATTATTGAATGCAATTAAAAAGTGGGTACATGAATTAGAGCAAACAAAGTTATTGAATGTAATTATAAGTGGGTACATGAATCAGAGCAAACAAAATTATTAAATGCAATTATAGGTGGGTTTGTATATATAACCCACTTTACATATAAGTTTTCTATCCATATACTTGATTAACAACATTCACTGTGAGACAAACCACCCGATTAAATTTAAGAGAGGAAGAAGAGGATATAAAGGTCAATTTATATGTTTTATTAACAAAAGGAAATTTATTTACACATCAAGAATCGCCTCCGTGATATACTACTAACAGCTTAAATTTATATTTTAATAATATCCTCAAATGAAAAGATCATTAAGGATAATGTCAAAGTATATTCTACCCATTCAAAGATTTCATATATAAAAATAAAAATACTCTTCACACACCATCATCACCTATAAATATATAAACATCCAAAATAAAACATCTAAAAATAAATTAGTTTTGAAGATTTAGGTTTAAGAACATAAAAATTAATTTTGAAGATTTAGGATTTAATAAAATTAAAATCAATTGGTTTTGAAGATGTGCATACAATGGATGACACCGATATTGTTGATTTCAAAATGTACATCAATGAAAAATGTCAATTTAATATAGCTTTTTGTTTTTGGGCAAATTACAAACACTCTCGAGATTTGGTGAAAATACGTATTTTCCGAGGTTTGAGAAATTACATCCTACCGAGGTTTATATTTCCATAACAAATTGCACCATGAGGTTTTTATTTTCATACAAATTCCCTAATTTGTTATGAAAAATTTGACCCTCGTGAAGCAATTTGTAATTTCTCAAACCTCGTGAGGGAATCAGATTTTCACCAAAGCTCGGCGGGGTGTTTGTAATTTGTCCTTGTTTTTTTTTTGTTTATCTCATTCATATAATGGTTAGAAAGATGACTTTGTCACATATTCGATAACCGTAATTGAACTTTTACACAATGTTCAATCATTATTATTCGAGTGTTCGATATTTTTATTTGAACAAAACAATTTTGTTCAAATTATTAAGGTTGACCAAATTATAAATGTTCATACTTAAAAAATTGAACATTTTAATTCCTTAAGAATATCATTTCTCAAATTTTTCAATTCAATAATATAATTTGTTTTTAAGTATATTTTCTCTTCTTTTTTACAAAAGTAGATGTATTCAAATTTACAAAAATAAATAAATAAATAAAATACAAAAATATAATATATATATTTAACATAATAAGTCTAACGAGTTAAAATTATTCAACATATGGACTATAAATGTATTTATTCTGTCCTACATAAATATGTTGAATATATCTAATTTGTTGAATTTTATTGCTTTGTACGATGATATTATGTCCAAACAATCAACGTTGAGTTAAACTCGAAATAGAAATCATTATAAAGGTTGAGTCGGTAACCAAATCAAAAGAAGATAGGAAAATATACCAATGTGAGAATAAAATGTGTGAATCAAGGGTGAGAATGATAAATTTTCAATATCACAATGCACCGCTAAATAACGTAGACAATGGCAAAGATGGAGATCCTAAACGACACTAATACATTGGCAAGCTAATGGCGAAATGATGGCGACGCCGACGATGAAGATCTAAAACAATGAGTATGCATAGGTTGAAAAACTCTCGCAAGGCATTGGAGATCTTCAACACCTTATAGAGATATATGGTGAAGATAGAGATATTTGGGTATGGGTTGTGGTGTGTATTCAAATGCGTAAGTGGTGTGTTATCTTATGACTAGTAATGTAAAGTTAAGGTATGAACTAAAATATTTTCAAACTCTAAAAATTATTATGTATGTGTACTAAGTAATAGTGTGTTCTAAAATGATTAGTGGTGTATAAATAAAATTACTCTAACAAAAATTAGTGAGGGTTATGTGATTATTTTCAGGATAAGTTATACTTTGTCCTCTTTATTTTTGATCACTTTCTCACTTTGACTCTTAAAGTGTTTTTTCTTTTTTCTTTTTTTTCTTTTTTCTTTTTTACCCTTTTTGTTTTAAGTTTTTTTTTTCTAATTAACTCCTAAAATTAACTTCATAAAAGCTAAACAAAACATTGTACATTATGTGTCACATGGTATAAAAAATATTTTATTATATGTAGTTCACATTTCTAACACAAATTCAAACTCAATATCATAATATAATTTTTATATTATGAGATAATTATTGTGACATTTTCTATCTAATTTTGAACATAAATTAAATTTAGAAGTAAATTAGGAAAAGCTTAAAACATGAACGGTTAAATAAAGAAAAAATAAATTAAAACCAAAGTGAAAAAGTGAACAAATATAAAGAGGACAAAGTGTGATTTACCTTTTTTTTCAAATGAGTAATCTGCATATAAACCACACCACAACGGGATAAAGTAGTTTATCCTTTTTTTATCTCTCTTTTTTTCAAGTTTTTTTTTCCTAAAACCAACATTTTTTTTTTTTTTTTAATGATCTGAAAATTGAATTCTTATCAAATAAATATACAAACAGTTAACACGAAATCTTGTAACGTTGGCCCGTTCACAAATTATACCCAAAAAATTTTTAAAAATCATAAATGGAGAAATAGTTTCTTGTAATTATAAATAGATCCTTTTCTTGTGAACCACAATCAATTATTTGTTGTTACATATATATATATATATTCTTTTATAATACATTTTATCTCTCCACTCAAAATCCAAAAATACATATATAAATTACACCCACATTACATTCTAATTGCCACTACCTAAACCGTAACTTTACTTTGGCTTTTATACTAATCTCTCTCTATCAAAACACAATGCAATCTCATTTTCACTACCTGAAACTTAAACATTACCTTGGGTTTTACGCTCCTCTCTCTCTCTCTCTCTCTCAAACCTCATAGAGCATTCCAACCTCAACACGCTGCGATAGCGGCACCCCAGAGCAGGCAATGCTGACCTGCAATTCCTATGCAGAACTTCATAGAATGCAAGCATATACCCATCAAACCAACCACAATTTTACTTACATAAAACCTTGTCTTTCCCCGAACATGAACTGCGCCAGTGAGCTTTGCCTCTTCCATATCAGACATCTCTTCCTCAAGCTCAGAAGTAACTGACGTTGCATAGTCAGAGCCGTTCAGTATATGTGCCCGCAATCTATCAATAACTTGACTGACAAAAATCGTCTTCTTCAAGATCAAGAGAATCAGCATAACCATATTGAACCACACATCTGTATACCCTTTAAGGCCTAGTTTGCTGACAACAATTCTTTCGTGTGGCGCAACTCTGGGAACCAACAAGTATCGAAGGTAGTGAAAATAGTAACCTTGTGAAGAGATTTCATGTTCTTTATGTAATGCCCGAGAATTGGGGTCAAACCGCCTTGAATGCTGGTGTAGAAGAAGCAAACCCGGGAACTCTTTGGACTATGGGATCAGATAATAACATTCTTAGTCGGTCTCTGTCTATCTTGTGGGATAGCTCATACTGGTTCTTTCTGTGCCTTCCATTGAACCAACCGAACATGATGGAAGCAAGGATGAAAGAAATGGCAAATGGAATCCATCCACCTTGTGGGATTTTTGTGGAAACCGACTCACATAAACACCTCCCATCACAAAATATATGGTGAAGTAAAGAGCAACCAACACCGGTGGAGTTCGCCAAATCATGATCATGACTAATGTCAATAGTATTGTGGTGATGAGCATAACAAGACTAACAACAACACCTGTAAACAATGTCTTGACGATCAATAGATGCATTAAAATTGCAGAATAAGAAAGTCAAATGACATATAAACAGGAAAAAGAAGCTGCATAACACAACAAAACAAACGGCGAGAACGTGTTTGATTGTGTTTTTTAAATTTAATTTAAATTTTTTTTTTTTTTTTTTTTCCGAAAACGCATTTGGCAAACTATTTTTGAAAAACATTATGATAAACTAGAAAGTAAATTTTCAGATGTTCGATTAAAAAAGAAAAAAAGATTGAAGGTCAATTAGTTTATCATACCAAAAGCATTTCCGATATCCTTTCCATCACCGAAAATGAGAATGACAGCAACACAAAGTATCATGAGGATGTAATTGATTTCCGGGCAGTAAACCTCGCCTTCTTTCTTGGAGGATGTGTGCAACACCTTGACTCGAGGGAAATAATCCAGTGTGACAGATTGCTTGATAATAGAAAAGGTGGCCGATATCAGTGACTGACTTGCAACAATTGCTGCCAACGTGGCTACAATGAACATAGGCCAGTAAATTGTTTTTGGTATAAACTTGTAGAACCCGTCATCGTGATCATTTGGGTTTTTGATCAGGTATGCTGTTTGTCCCGCATATGTCAGAACCAACGATGGGTATATAGTAAATAGAAAGGCTAGCTGCTTGGAGAGAATGTGTTAGAAAACCGCTGCATAATATCAGAGAAATGGAAATTCATGAGATAGTGAGCTAAATAGGAAACCTGAATGGATTTCCGATTGAAATGACCAAGATCAGCAAACAATGCTTCCGAACCTGAAAAAGTGAAATTTCACATTAATGAATCAAGCGTGTCTAGAACACTGTACTTGACTAACCAATAGATTCTTCCACCATGATCAACTAAGCAATTGAACCTAACCTTCTAAAAACAAATATGGGAAAAATAAAATAAATAAATAAAATAAATAAAAATTAAAATAAAATAAAAAATTCTGAACAATGGGCAATGACAACCAAGAAATCAAAAAAATGATATTCAAATGAAAAATAAATAAAATTAAATACTATAATAAATTGGGTTTTGAATTTTGAATCGAATTTCCAAATAAATTAGATTCGCAATCTCTTATTGGATTTTTCATAATCAGCACAGGTTTAGGGTTCAGATTTTATAATTGGGACGGATTCAAAATACACCAAATCCGATCCCCCAAATTTAGATGCCTCCATGACTCCCAAAATGATTGAGACCCCCAAATTTAGAGGCCTCCATGACTCCCAAAATGATTGAGACCCCCAAATTTAGTATCAAACCTAGTAAAGACCTTCATAAGTACATATACAAGCCAAAACACACAGAAAACTTTAAGCACCAATTCTTTCTTGTTACTTGTAAAATCATTATATCTAAACCACTAAGAAAAAAATTGATCATCTTCCTCAATCTTTCTGCAATAAAGTACCTAAATCATGGCTTTTAACATTATTTTCAATTTTTAACACTAGCATTTAGCACTGCTATTCAAGTTATAGGCTATAGAGGAATATGCTTTCCATAGAAGTTTGTGGAAAGAACGGTAGTGTCATTGTTAATAACCACAATGTAATAGACCAGAAAACAAGGCTCACCAGTGATGCAAAGGACGGTGCCACCAAGCAATACCCAGCCTTCCTTTCCATTTCTCAAAAAAAACTGACAATGTAGTGTGATATCGCCTTTGAATATGCTCGGTAATGACGAATAATGCTATAAATTCCTATAAGAGGAGTAGTAACGGTCCATGTGCCCATAATGGGAGAAAAAATGAAACTCACTCGTGAGGTACCATACTTCTGTAGCAGGAACAGAACAATAAGAACTACTGCAGACATGACTTCAACCAAGGCTGCAAATTGAAAACCAAGAAATCTGTAAACACAGAAACAAACTGAACTCCATAAAAATGAAAGAAGTTTCAGTTGCTACTATGATCTCTTCCATCTCTCATGCTTTTTTGCTATTATATCTGTTGTCAAGTGCTTATAAAATATCAAGTATTTCAAAGGAGAAAACTTAAGTTCACAGAGAAATAGTTTCATTCCTTCACCAACACATGTTTCCAAGGTCGACAATGGATTTACTTATCTGTTTGTTTTGATACTAGAAAAATGGGTTTTAATGTTGATTTTACCAATTTGCCATTTAGTTAGAGACCATATGATATGCTTATCTACAAAAAGTAGACAGAATGTAACAAAAGGATTAAATTAAATCAATTTGGAAAGTAAGAGGGCCTATTTGAATGAAAAAATAGATTAGAGGCTTAATTTAAAAAATACACAAAGTTAAAGGGCTTTTGATTTCAAGAAAATAACACCTTGAAAAGATGTCATAGTCATTGAACTTTAACGACAATCAAATATTAGGAACTAGCTAAAGTTACAGAGCTCCATGTCAATACTTACTTTTGCTGACAGAAGGAAAAGGTGCTCTTATGCCGTCAATTGCTGATAACACTGGAACAATTTTGACAAAAGATAGAAGATTGTTATGAACAAGTAAACACAAAAACTGCTGCAAAAAAAAAAAAAAAAAGTTCAGGATATTTAAATGGTAACAAACCTGAGATTGCAGGTGTGAGTATCCCATCACCGATTAGCATGCACATACCTAGCATTGCAATGAAAAGCAACGCTCTTCTCGCTACCACACTTTTTTTTCAAAAAAATACCCAGCCTACTTCGCTTCAGAGCTTGAGTTCAAAGCTACACGTTTGGAAGAAAGAATTCCAATATCCAAATTCCTACAAAGTAAGGAATATAAAGCAAATGTTCCACCTGCAATAAATAATTATCCAGAATTTGAGAATTCAGGCAAACGGATGCATATGGATGCAAGTGACATGTGGATGAGTTGTACTTACACATCAAGAAGAGAACTTAATATATCGAGCAAACAAGAATTTTAAATTTAGTCATAATAAAAGAATTAAATGTATCGTGAAACAAGCTTTTTGTTTTGATAAGTATATCGATCATACAAGACTTTTAGTATCATCTCAAAACCATTGTCAAAGAACAACTTGGTAATAAAACATGCAAGATTGATTGATCATATTCTTTCCTCTGAATAGAACTTTTGAGCCCACAAGCTTCCACATATCAATTTCATTTCATAAGGACAAGTTTAATCTAAATCTTAGTTTATAACATTGAATGTGGATAACAAATTTCCTAATAAGAGAATACGGGCGGCTCAAGAATGAAATGTAAGGACAATGCTGTCAAAAGCACCACACAATTGCTATGTAGAGAGGGTCCCCACCCTCCTTCGCTCGTATGAAAGCCTTCACAACCAATAAGCTGTGGTAAAAAATAAAGCAGAATAAAAACACTCAGATAGGAAGTTCTTTACCTCTGTTCTTGCAATGGCATTGGCAACATGCAAATTATTTTCATTCTTTTCTAAGAGTAGTTTTTTAAACCAGGTTTTTCGTATAATAAGGTACTAGATATAGTATTTCAAATTTATACGTCACATGAAAGTCCATATAGCTCTTCGAACGTGATTTGAAGTATCAATCTTGGTAATGGTATCATGGTCCCTAACAAAATTATTTCCAATAAGGCTCATTTTGCTCAATTCACTATGCAAAAATCATGGCAAAAATTAGGTTTCACTCTTTGATCCCACAAGAAACACAAATTTATTGAAAAACAAAAACAAGAACAAAAACAAAAACAAAAGAAAAGAAAAACTCTTATCATTCTATCATATACCAAACGGTTCGTGAAAAGCCAAAAAAACATGTCTCCAAATAATCTTGCCCCTTAAATCTCTCGAGCCCAAAAAAAAACAACATTGATGGGATTTGCAAATAAGCCAATCTTTTTCCACCCAACTAAAACATGCTAAATAAGAAAAATGTAATCACACTTTTGGCATCACCCCAACAATTACCACAAAAGCATCTTTAAAGCATATTACCCATGTTTACCTAATTGCGGTCATGTCTCAAACATAATTCTAGGTCACTTTTGTCTAGTAGAAATGGACAAGATTTGTTAGCACACAGAAGTTGAAGGAGAAAGTATTTCCAAGAAAAGAATCATTTGGATCAAGTGGCCAAACACAAAATTCAACCAAATCGAAAAAATGATAAAAAAGAAAATATGTCGTAATAACGAGCAATAATAATACTCATCATCCCGACAAAGAAATGAAGAAAAGAATGTAGTTAAAGGAACTACATCAAAACTATACTCCCACAATTTAATTTTCTAATTGTTACCAACATAATACTTACAACAAGGCAGACAAATAAAAATGAAAACAAGAAAATTATAAATGAAAGAGACTACCGACTAGTTGAAAGTAAACTATATTGACAAAGAAAGAATTGAGTCAAATTCACGATAAAGTGCAAGATAAATGGTTAATGTCACGAAAAAGCAAAAACATATAGAAGGCCAAACTTGGAAGCAAGAAGGAGTCCTCACCACAACGTTAGATATTAGCATAAACATAAAACTACAATGAATCATTTAAATTATTTTATACCTTCACCCCGATCATCGGCTCAGAGCTATGCAAGCATACTTGACTTAATCCCCAATTAGACCGAGGGTCCAAAACATGATGCTGTAGATACCCAAGTAATCATCTTCATTGGAGATTTCAATGATTGAAGGATAAACATACAATGGAAGTCACAAGCCCTCCAAAACAACTCCTAATGTCTTGTAAGCAAGTTTTAGAGTTCCCCGATCCAACATAAGAGATTTTACTCACAACTTCAAACTATAAAAATTCTCAAAAATTAAAACTAAAACTTCATATTAAGAAGAAAAACAAAAAAGATACGAGACAGAATTGAAGTTAGAATAGTACATAATTTCAAATATTTCTAAATGAACTATTAAACATAAACGTAACGACTTCAAATTGACGAATTCAGGAAACCCCAACTGGATCATGTATAAAAAAAATAAAAAAATGAGAATTATAGCGAGACATAGGACTAGAATGACATTTTTATTTTTTTTTCTTTTGATCAGTAAATAAAAATTTCATTAAAAACATGAAATTAAAGCGGGAAGATGACATGCATTGAAAGAGATTCAAAAAGTACGCACTATCCCTACTATTGCTACTTGCAACCTTCTAACCAACCCCTGACCTCATGATTTTTTTAATATAGAAAACAAAACAAAACAAAACAAAAAAGATTACCGTAAAAAAAAAAAAAAAAAGAGTTAAGAAGAACTTTAACTCCAACACAAACACAAGCTCCACGAAAGTTTCAAAAACCATCCTGCATAAGGATGCCTAGATTCCCCTTTCACACCAAACCACACCCCACTAACAATGATAATTCAACAACTTTTCCACAATCAAGACAAACACCATCCTCTCCCTTACCATCACATCCCATTAACCCTCTAATAACTGATTCCCTTTCAAACCAAAACACACCCTTACTAACTTCGATAAATCAAAAACTAATTCACACCCAGGACAAAACACCATTCCCTAACATTCTATTTGTTTTTGGATTTGTTTTCAAAAGACAAAAAGAATGTAAACTAAATAATTGTTCTTTGTTTGATTATCAGGAAAACAACAAATATATATGACAAAAGTTACTAAAATAATAATAATTAATTGTAAATTTTATTTGATAAAAATTCTATTTTTGAAAAAACAAATAGAATTTAGGATATAATTGGCCATATAACTACTATCAGTGTATTTTGAGAAAAACCCAAAAACTGGAACGCCAACACCTTTATAATAGTATAGAGAGATAGATAGATTGTGTATGGTCTGATAATCTGAGGATTGTTTGTGGGAGTGCTGGGTGTTAATCTGATTATCTGTTAATCTGTTTTTCTGCTGCTGTGTGGCTGGTCTACTAAACTGTATCTGAGGCTAATCTGCTACTCTGTATCTGTTGGGTGATAAGCTGAGAAAATTGTTCGGTGGTAATGCCCCTTTCTTTCTTGAACTTTTGATTTTGGGGTTATGGTCTGATAATCTGCTGAGGGCTGGGTGATAATCTGATAATCTGTATGGAATGGATTCTGGACTGCTGAGGGTTGTTTGTGGGACTGATGGGGGATAATCTGCTGGGTCTGCTGGGTGATACTCTGTAGCTGATGCTAATCTGCTACTCTGTATCTGTTATCTGTTGATTCTAATCTGCTACCTGTATCGGTTTTTCTGCTGCTGTGTGGCTGGTCTGCTAATCTGCTAATCTGCTGTGTATCTGCTGCTGGTTTTGGCCTCTGCTAGCACTAGGTTGCATGCCTATATTTGATTTGTTTGTATTTGGATTAGGTTGCAAGCCTCTATTTTGTTGGTTGCTGTATTGACTAGGTTGCTGTCTCTGTTGGTCTCTCACCAACAGGGTCTTGCTGGTTTGGTGCTGCCATGTGATGGCTTGCATCATCCCTCTCCTTTTGTTGATGTTCTATTCCTTTATGTAAGGTTTTCCATCATCAATAAAGGGTTCTTTGTTGTTGATCAAAAATAGAGAGATAGATTCATGTATTATATTACTATAAATGACACAATAATTTAGAAATTTTGTGATGCTTTTTTGTTTTAGCCAAAGGAAAATGAGTGAGACCCCCAATTTTGGGATCTCATGACCCCCAAAATGATCTGACCATTTATGTGTGCTGTTTTTTTCTTTTTCTTCATCTTTTTTTTAAAATCTCTCTCACATGAGTGATTCAGATCATTTTGGGAGTCATGGAGGCCTCAAAATTTGGGGGTCTCAATCACTCTTGTTAGCCAAAATACCTTTACAATTGGTAACAACTGATAAAACTTCACATCCATCCAGTAATTATTAAACACTTTTGTAATTCAATCCTCGTTTGTTAAATTGTCAAAAATATAATGCATAATTACAAACAAACAAAAAAAATTGTGACATTTTTTTTGTTACACTCATAATTTAATAATTTATTTTAAAAAACATATTTACCGCTATGGTTTATAATAAATACCTATCGATATGTCATGAATATAATTTTTTTACATTGATGAAATACTTGACTAGTTAGATAATCGATGTGGGTTGCTTGACGGGTTAACAGCACCCTCCAGTCCAATATGAATTGGAGGGAAGCCATATAGTATCAGAAGTACAAAATTTTGATACATACTTATGAATATGTACGCATAGATACATAGATGTATAGTGTGTGTGTGTGGTGTAAGGGTAATAAATACGTACCTTGACCCCTGAAGGTGTGTGTGTGGTGTGTGTGTGTAAGGTTAATAAATACGTACCTTGTCCCCTGAAGGTGGGATTGGAGGAGGAGGAGGAGCGGCGGAATCAAACACCACCAAAGCGATGTCGTCCGACCGAGTGGCGACCGAGTCAGGGATTCCGGGTTGCCGATCCATCTCACATTCCACAACTAACACTTCTCTCTTCATTGCTCTCTTAGAGAGGGAATGGAACAGAAGGGCTTGCTTGAGTTGTCAGGTGGGATTATGGAATTTAACGAATTGAAGATTTGTTTTTATAGAACAAGACAAGGAAAAAGCGTGTTTGGTTTCGCCTTGGTTTGGCAATGATTTTTTTAAGTTCACTTTTTGATTTTTTTTTTTTTGATTTTTTTAGTCTGGACTTTTTTATTCCTTTGGTATTTTTGATTGGCTTTTTAACTTTAGAATAGTGAATTTTTTTTGGTTTTTTATGATTTTTTGGTTTTTTTTTTTTTTTTTGTCTTTTTGTGATTATTTAGCCAAAAATGAAAACCAAACACCACCGTCATTTTTCTAATTTTTTAAATTTTTTGAAAATTAAGTTTTTTTTTGTATTATTTTTGTTTTTAGTAAATATTTTTCAAATTTTAAGTATTTTTTTTAGATGCACCTTATTTAAATATATTTAAAAGGTAAAATATTTTTAAAAAAAATATTTTTAAAAAATTAATAAATACACAAAAATACGAAAAATATATTAAAATTTCGTATTTTTTTTATATTTTTGATATTTAGTGAATTTTAAAAAAAATCATGAAAATTATACTTTTTAAGTGTATTTATATTAAGTGTGTCTAAAAAATTTAAAAAGTGCTTAAAATATTTTTAAAAATATGGAAAAAAAGTAAAATTTTCAAAAGTGTTTTAAAAACCCAAACCAAGCAAAGTGATGTTATAAACACATAGATTAAATATAGAATGGAGCACACATATCTATCAATTTATCTATGGGTAAATTACCTCACCTCCCGAGGTTTCGACAAATATAGCGACCTCGCTTGTAGTTTCAATAATTACAAAGAACCTCCGCTACTTTATCGACATTCTCCAAATTCTCCTCTTGTGTCAAATTGAACTAACGAGATTACATTTTCTATAATAAATGACCTTATTGCCCTTCCTTTCAAAATATTAAAAAACATTTTTGGATTGGAAGGCATGTTTGGAAAAAACAAAAAGCGTTTGAAGCAGTATTTTTTGATTTATTTTTTAAAATATTAAAAAATGTTTAAGAAATTTTTTTTTTAAATATATAAATTTTTTATTTTAAATATTTTATTTTATTTTGTAAATATTTTAATTTTTTTAATTTTAAACTCAAAACACAATTCTATATTCATATCGTAACCAAATACATAACTCAAAACTCAATTAAAAAATTAAAACCTCATCACCAAACACATAACTCGAAACTCCACATTACTTTCAAAACTCTACACTTAAATCGTAACCAAAAACATAACCAAAAAATTAAAATATTTATAAAATAAAATAAAATATTTATAATAAAAATTATATATTTAAAATATTTTTTTATTTTTAATATTTAAAAATATATTTAAAATATTAAAAAATACAACACATAAATGTATGAAATATAATGCACATTAAAACAAATAAATAAATATTTAAAATATAAAATATTTACCCTAAAAAATAAATTCAAAAATTTCAAAACTTATAATCAAACACAAAACTTAAAACTCAATTCAAAACTTATAACTAAAAAACCTTATTTCGTAACATGTTTTTACTCAAAACTTAATTCAAAAATTATTTTCAAAACTCATAACTAAACACAAACTTAAAACTCAATTCAAAACTCAAACCAAACTTTTTCCAAAATTTTATTTTAAAAGAAAAAAATTAAAAATTTATTTTATTTTTAAAATTATTTTTAGAATCATGATTTGAGTGTAAAGTCGTATTTTGAGTTATGAGTTTTGAATAGAGTTTTGAAAAAAAAAAAAATTGTTTGGTTATAAGTTTTGAAATTTTAATTTATTTTTTAGGATAAATATTTTATATTTTAAATATTTATTTATTTATTTATTTTAATGTCCATTATATTCAATACATTTATGTTAAATATTAAAAAATTTAAATTTTTTTTAGTTTTAAATATATAATTTTTATTATAAATATTTTATTTTATTTTAAAAATATTTTTAAATATTTTAATCTATTTTGTTATGTGTTTGATTACGCTTTTCTTAGAGTTTTGAAAGTATTGTGGAGTTTTCAATTATGTGTTTGGTTATGAGGTTTGAAAATAATTTTTTAATTGAGTTTTGAGTTATGTGTTTAGTTATGATATGAGTGTAGAAATGTGTTTTGAGTTTAAAATATTAAAATTTAAAAAATTAAAATATTTACAAAATAAAATAAAATATTTTTAACAAAAAAATTTAAATAAAAATTATATATTTAAAATAAAAAATAAAATTTTCTTAAACATATTTTTAATATTTTAAAAAATAAATCCAAAAATACTATTTCAAACGCTTTTCGTTTCTTCCAAACATGTCCTTCAATCCAAAAATATTTTTTTAATATTTTAAAAGGAATGGCAATAAGGTCATTTATTATAGGAAAAGTAACCCCGTTAGTTCCAATTTGACAAAAGTGGAGAATTTGGAGAATGTAAAGTAAAGTATGGGAGATTACAATAATTATTGAAACTACCAGGGAGGTTGTTGTATTTGTCAGAAATTTCGGGAGAAGTTAGTGTAATTTACCCTTTCTCTATTTATTTATCTATCTATGTATCTCTATATTATATAAAGAAAATGAGATTTCTAACCCATTAGAGCTCTAAGTTCCCAATCTAAATTTTATAATTTTTTGATTTTTAAAAGTTAAAAAATCTTCTATTGGCTCATTCTTATTCAAGTAAATAAAAATTAATCAGTGTGTTTGGTTTTTAGTTTTTAAAATTTTATGCAATTTTTTTTTTTTTTAGATGTACCTTACTTAAATGTATCTAAATTTTAAAAATTAATAAATACACAAAAATATAAAAAAAAATGTACTGAATTTCAATTTTTTTTTTTTGTATTTTTAGTATTTAGTGATTTTTTTTTAAAAAAAATTACAAATATTATATTTTCTAAGTGTATTTATGTTAGGTGTGTCTAAAAATTTTTTAAAAAAAAAGAAAAAGAAAAAGAAAAAGAAATTGCGTAAAATATTTAAAAAATTCAGTGATAACAAAAAAAGGAAATATTTAAAATATTTAAAATATTTAGAAATTATATCAAATTTAAAAAAGATAAAAAAAAAAAACATACTAATCCATTTCAAAATTCAAATTTGCGGGTGATTAAATATGAAAAGTAATCTATTAATTTAAATTTATATATTATATAAACAAAGGGGAATTTTTAACCCACAAGAGCTCCAAATTCTAAATCTAAATTTTATAAATTTTTTGTCACGGCCCCAAAATAATATAATAAAGATAACTCATATGCGAAATAAATATGAGAAACAACATACTTTCATATATCAGAGTTCACTGTTTAACAACCAATTAAATGCCATGTAAGTTTACATGTTTTTAAGTCATTGCTTGGTTACACAAATTGAGTCTCGCTCATTATATCTTAAGCCCTTAACTTTACAAATAACAAACATACACACAAAAGGCATAATTAAGAAGCTCTTGATTTCCAAAACTCCATCCACACTATTGCCTTGGAGAAAACATCTCGCCTATACCTGAAAATCATATTCCCATATATGGTGAGCCAATAGCCCAGTGGAAATAATTTGACACAATTTATGAGGTTTAACAAAGGTATAAATATCACGGCATAAACAATATCGATCCCAAACATCCACAAGACTCCGATATCCATATGCCACTAAGACCAACCTTATTCTATTTTTATTTAATTTCATTTCAGCTCATATATGCTACTCAATTCAAGAGTTAAATTCGTTATCTTTCAACAATCAAAATGAGACTACAACTCAATGATTTTTCAATTATGCAAAACTCATATAAACACTTCAAACTTGCCATTTTACGGATATTTCATCCAAAGGAATCGCACCCATTTATATATAAAATTTCAATCTTTCACCAAGGACACTCCGGCCAACTTGCTTTAAATGGAGTCCATCCTCTTTCTCCTCCCAAACAAATATACATATGTAAATGTATTTATAAACATAATCACATATGGAGTACATCCCCTTTCTCCTCCCAATAAACATACATATGCAATGTATCTATAACATGGTCATATTCAATGACACCAACAATGGATTGGCATTAAATCACCTAATCTTCATGTAATTTCTACAACAATCATAACTATCCTTCACCGATAACCCAATGCAATTATTTCTAAAGAGATGTTTAACATCAAAATAAATAATTTATTCAAAACTTCCATAGGTGAGATAATACATATCCAATATCACCATTTATAATCACAACCTTCCAATTTCACGCTTTCAATGTTAATCCCAATTATTTATGCAAAATAATAATTTAATCAAAATTATGATGTAATCACCCTTTCACCAAATATCAACCTTGTTAGGTTTTTATTCTTGGCAACCCCGCTTGACAAAACTCCTTTCAGATGTATTTATTTTCGTGACTTTTATTTCAAGGAGGCCTTGAGTTTATTAGATGCTAATCCAAATCCGAATCGAGCCATGCAGAGAAGTTTGTGATGTTAATGCTTTCAAGATTGCCACTTATTTGATATTACGGGTCGAGAGCCGCCGGTCACCTCGCGTCGGCAAAATTCAAATTTGCATTCAAAATTGCATGTCACCAAGCCGCCGAGCTAAGGAGTGCTCGAGCTAGGGTTGCTTCGCTCGCCCCAAGGAATGCTCGCCGAGCCAAGGATTGCGCCCATACAAAAACTCAAGAAAGTGATTGGTCGCCGAGCCAAGGATCCGCTGCCGAGCGAGGGCACTAGTAGAAATCACGAAATTTACTCTCCTCGCTCGAGCCAGGAAATCCTCGCTCGAGCGAGCCTCAGAATCCGGATTTCTCAAGGAGTTTGATTTCTTCCCAATCTTGGATTACTTTTGGTTCTCTATAAATACTTGGTTTTTTCCCAAAACTAACTAATTCATTGAAGTCCTCCAGATCTTCTTTTTGGGTTCTTAAAGGTTTATATCTGGGGATATTTTATTTTTCTTTGATGTCTTATTGAGTATTCAACTCATGATCTGAAAAGGCTACATCAAAGGTTTTGTTTGTTACACAAAAGAGAGTTGTTCTTCGGTTGTGGATTCTCAAGAATTGGTCTCAAGCTTCGTGGTGGAATCCGAGTGGCTCATCGAAGACAATTCCGTGGTGAAGATGGGGTTGGAAGAGGCACATAGAGGTTGGTTCAATTAGGCGTTGTGGATTCGCTAGATAATTGAGAGTGATACCTGTGTAATTCCTTTATATCTTCTTAGTGGATTGTTCTGGTGGCTGTGGCCCGTGGTTTTTTGATCACAATTGGAAGGTGACCAATTGTGGTTTTTCCACGTAAAATCTTTGTGTCTCTTTCTTTTGATTGTTTGATTGGGATTTTTATATTCTGCTTAAAATTGATACATAATCACAAATCAACATCTAGGAGGTTTCTAGATTTTTCAAACCTAAACACCAAAATTAACTATTTTGGCACAACATGATCTTATATTCAAGTCTCATACTTATTTACCTCATATTCATTAAAACCGCTCTTTTCATTTCACACCCAAATCCTAGATTTGTCCAAACCAAAACCAAATCTCATCATCTATACATAATAGCAAATAACTAAGCTAAAAACCATATTAGAGTGTAGAAAATTCATACCGCAAGTTTTGAAGAGAATCTGAGATGAAACCCCAAAATCTATGGTGTCGAAACTCGATCTCCACCGCACACAATGAAGCCCTCGAGGTGATAACTAACTTTAGTAAAGAATTTAGACCTAAATCCCAATGGATTTGGAGAAATCAAAGAGAGAAGATGACTTCTAGAAAGAGAAGCTCTAGACCTGGAAATTTGGAGAGTTTTAGAGAGAGAGAGGGCTGTAAAAAGTTATCTGAAACCCTAATTTACGGACTAATATAACAAAGTCACTCAAGCGTGAAATACACTTTCCCGTAAGCAATTTCGAGTGTATTTTGCATTTTTGCTTTCAAGAAGCTGACTAGGCAGCTCGACCCCCAAAGTTAACTAGGTCAAAATCGGGATCGCTACAACCTCCTACCCTTAAAGAATTTTGTCCCCAAAATTTCAAATCAAACTACCCAAACAAATGGGTTTCTAGCGATCAAAACCACGCTATTACATTTTTAAATCACAATATTAACTTTCAACCAATTTTTTTAACCATTTCCACCATGGTTATCTTATCAACAACAACCGTCACATCAACCTAAACATGAAGCAAAGAAATGGCAATCCGTAATTACTTCATGCTTAACATAACAACATACATAACAACATGTGGTCAACAATTTTAACACATTTCCTCAAGCACTAAAGAATGTTACAAGGAAAACAACTTAAGCATTTTCAAACAAATTCGGATACTTAGAGCAGACTTCCGCCACCCGTTCCCACGTCACTTCTTCAACCTCATGGTGTCTCCATAACACCTTTACCAACGGTATAGTTTTTCCCCATAGCACTTGTTCCCAATTATCTAATATTTGAACTGGTCGTTCTTCGTAAGAGGCATCCTCATCTACCTCCAAGTCAACCCAATCAAGCACATGAGGAGGGTCGGGTTCATACTTCCTAAGCATAGCTACATGAAATACGCTAGAACCTCTGAAAGTTGCGACGGTAAAGCTAACCGGTATGTCACTTCCCCAATTCACTCTAAGATCTCAAAAGGCCTAATGAACCTTGTTGATAATTTACCACTCTTACCAAATCTCATTAAACCCCGCCTTGGTGAGATTTTTAGAAACACATGGTCACCAACTTCAAAAGATAAAGGTCATCTCCTCTTATCGGCATAACTCTTTTGTCGACTTTGGGCTGTAGCTAACCTCTTCCGAATGAGAACCACTTTCTCGATTGTCTTTCTAACAATTTCCAAACCCAGTAACGGTGTGTCACCCGCTTCATCCCAACAAATTGGTGATCTACAAGGTCGGCCATATAAGGCCTCAAATGGTGACATCCCAATACTAGCTTAATAACTATTGTTATAGGCGAACTCAACCAACGGTAAGTGCTTCTCCCAAAGCCCCTTAAAATCAAGGACACAAGCTCTAAGCATGTCCTCCAAAATCTGAATGGTACGTTTTGACTGTCCATCGGTTTGAGGATAATAAGCGGTGCTAAGAGTCAACTTAGTTCATAACGCCTCTTGAAGGCTTTGCCATAACCGGGTGGTAAAACAAGAATCCCTATCTGACACAATAGTCACAAGGACTCCATGAAGTCAAACTATCTCTCTAATGTACAACTTTGCCAAGCGTTCAACCAAGTCGCTGGTGCACATCGGAATGAAATGGGTAGACTTAGTCAACCTATCAACAATCACCCAAACGACGTCATTGCCTCGTTGTGTTCTAAGAAGCCCAACTACAAAATCCATGGTAACATGCTCTCATTTTTACTCGGCTATAGGTAAAGGTTGTAACAAACCCGCTGGTCTTTGATGCTCGACTTTCACTTGTTGACAAGTAAGACACTTTGATACAAACACAGCCACATCCTTTTTCATACCTCTCCACCAAAATTGGCGACTAAGATCATGATACATCTTTGTGCCTCTTGGATGCACCGTAATGCGCAAATGATGAAACTCTCGGAGTACCTCCTTTCGACAAGACTCCTAAGACAAACAACGGTCACGGTATCTCACACTTTGGTCGAGATACATAGTCAAACCTCTTTCTACCTTTCCATTGGAAATCTTCTCTCGAAATGACTCCACCTCAAGGTCACCCTTTTGCGCTTCCAACACTCGGTTCACAAGTGTAGGTTGTGCAACTACTGAAAACAAAGCTGCAGACTCAACAAACTCGCCCAGATGCAAGTCAAACTCATTAAGAGTACCCAACATTTCCCATTCTCAGATGGCAATAGAAGCTACACTGCTAACTGGCTTTCTACTCAAAGCATTGGCCACAACATTGGCCTTCCCGGGATGATAATGCAACTCAAAATCATAATCCTCTATGAATTCCATCCACCTCCTCTGTCTCAAATTTGAGTCTTTCTATGTAAACAGATATTTCAAACTCTTGTGATCAGAGAACACTTCAAATTTCTCACCATATAGATAGTGCCTCAAGATCTTCAAGGCAAATATCACTGCTGCTAACTCTAAGTCATGGGTGGGGATAATTTCTCTCATGTGTTTTCAACTGTCGTGAGCCATAGGCTACTACTTTACCCTCTTGCATCAATACACAACCTAGACCTTCTCGTGAAGCATCGTAATAAATTGAATAACCCAAACCCATCTCCGATATAATCAATACTAGAGTAATAGTGAGTCTAATCTTAAACTCTTGGAACGACTTCTCACAAGTCTCACTCCACACAAATTTGATTTATTTCCTCGTCAACTTAGTCAAAGGTGAAGCTAGTCTAGAGAAATCTTTCACAAACCAACGGTAATACCCGACCAACCCCAAGAAACTACGAATCTCGAAAGCATTCTTAGATTGTGCCCAATCTTGCACTGCCTCTATCTTGGATGAATCTACAGTCACCCCTTTCCTTGATACTACATGCCTTAGGAATTTAACCTCTTCCATCCAAAAGTCAAATTTCCCAAACTTAGCATACAGCTTATGGGCTCTAAGTAACTCAAGTACTACTCGTAAATGTTCCTCATGCTCCTCTTCGGAAGGTGAATAAATCAAAATTTCGTCCACAAAGACAACCACAAAACGATCTAAGAATTCATGGAAGATCCGATTCATTAAATCCATAAACACAGCTGGAGCACTAGTTAGCCCAAAAGGCATTACAAGAAACTTATAATGGCCATACCGCGTACGGAATACCGTCTTCGGGATATCCTCATTCCTTACTCTCAACTAATGATAACCCGATCTCAGGTCTATCTTAGAGAAACAACAAGACCCTTTCAACTGATCAAACAGATCATCTATACAAGGCATTGGGTACTTATTCTTAATAGTAACCTGGTTCAACTTTCGATAATCAATACAAAGCCGTAATGCTCTTTCTTTTTAACAAAGAGAGCCAGCACTCCCCAAGGTGAAGTACTAGGGCGCATAAAACCCTTATCTAACAATTCCTAGAGTTTAATCTTCAACTCACTCAATTCAAAGTGCAAATCTATATGGAGCCATAGAAACCAAAGGTCGTGCAGTACTAAATCAATAGAGAACTCGATCTTCTGAGACTAAGAACCGACAAGATCCTCGGAAAAACATCCGAGTATTCACAAACTACCCTCGGTAATTCAACCCGAATTTCATCACACTCACTACTAAAAATCTAGCAAGAAGACAACTAAGTTCACTCCGCCCATGCGGATCATATACCGATGATAAGACTCTATCTACCCAGTCCCCCAAGAAATAAAAGCAATCGCTACTCAAGGTACATACAAGAATCCTTTTGAGTAATCTATAACAATCTAAGATGACGATAACCTACCTATACCCAATATGACATCAAACTAAGCATGTCAATCAATATAAATGCCAAAGGTAATCGACAACCAGCAACCTCGATGTCACAACCCCGACATCCCTATCTTAAAACAATCTGACCACCAACATGTGACTCTACACAAATAGGAGATGCTAACTGTGCCAACTCCAAACCCAAAACTGATGCAAACGCATACGAAATAAAAGAATGGGATGCACCCGTATCAATCAACACATTAGCAACTGAATTGCAAAACAAAAAGGTACCTCTCATTACAGAAGGATCAGGTACAAGATCTGGCCCTACAACTATATACATACGTCCAGTAGGCCTTTGCTCAACCTGTTCACCCCTCGGAGTATAAGCCTAATGCACAGACTGAGCCGAAGAGACTTCCTCATTGGCCCTTGAGGCTGTGGCCGATCTGGTTGGTGACTCAGGTTCTGCCTCGAACAGACGCACTGTGTACCACCCAACTATGGGCAAAACCTCTTCAGGTGCCCTACCTGCCCACACTGATAACAAGTGAGCGACTGGCCTCTTCCCTAACTCCGGCTCTGAAAACGAGCCGAAGATGATGTTGTTCACTGTCCTCCTCCTCTTTGAGGACAAGCTAGAAACTTGTGGCCCAACTGACCACACTTAAAGCAAGTAAAATCTCCATGCCCACCTCTCCCAGAACTTGAACTCGGTATTGGAAAGTGGACCTCGACTGAGTTCCTCGGGATCATTGAAGGTAGGAACCCTCTCGCTTCATCGCCTCCCGACTACCCTAACTCCTCTTGGAGCCCCTCATCCTTTCATCTTCTGCTTGCATAATAGTTTCAAGGTGGGCTGCAGATTGCACAAGGCGCCCATAATCTCTAATCATGGAACCACTCAAACATGAGTCCGATCCTCAATTTCTTCTCAAACTGCATAACGGCTCTCGCCGCCACTAACTCAGGTGCAAACCTGGATAGACTAGTAAATATGACCTCAAACTCCGCCACTGGTGTATTTAGCTGCTTGAGTTGTAATCGATCCTCAACTTCTCCTAACAAGGGAGTAAAACTTCTCCCGAAATGCGTCAACAAATGCCTCCCAAGTCCCTCCAATGCCCCCCCGTCCATATTTCCACCACTGCCCCACATCCCCCTTTTACTAGAAAAACGCCAAGGTGACCTTCAACTGGTCATCCTCCATGGCAAGCATCCGAATGTTCGCTAACTGTTCAAGCCACTCATTAGCCTTCAGTGCCTCCTTAGGGTCACCCAAAAACTCATCCAGGTTCGACCGGAAGAACTCTCTCTTTAGAAAAGACGACCCTACTTCAGCTACATGGGTATGGACTTGATTCTCAACCCTGAGAATGTCCATGGATTCCCTCAATGCTCCTGCCTTCTCACGGGCTAAGGCGCCCATGGCCTGTTGATCTACTGGCTCAGCTACGTTGGCCTGAGCAACTCCCTCCTCCTGCGCCAGAATTTCATCCGATATAGGCATCTCCTACCTCCTAGGCCTACCACGCCTACCACCACGTCCTCATCTTGACATCCTAATAAAGGTAACAAAGGTTTAGCATATTCACAAATGTGTCAAAGCTATAGCGATCCCGGTTTTCCTTTTCTGTATTTGTTGTACTCCGGACTTTGGTTCTGTGGAGTTGGTGGTCATATATCTTGTTGTCATCCTTTAATTCCCTATGTTTGAATTTTTGGATGTGTTAGGCATGTTTCGAACAAGTAGATTAAGTTTTGGTCTCAAGTATTATTGCCCAGAGTTTTGGTGTTACGCTCGAGCGGGTCATTCTGCACTCGAGCGGAGTTTGCTTTTTGGTTGTACGCTCGAGCGGGTATTCTTGCACTCGAGCAGAGTTTACATACTCCCAGTATTTCGTGCCTCTGCAAAACTTCTGCAAGTGTGTTTTTCACGCTCGAGCGGGTTTTCTTACTCTCGAAAGTTTGGCGCCGAAGCGGCGCTTTGTCGGAAAGTTCTCGTGAAAGTTCGGGGGAATCTACGCTTGAGCGGACTGGTTTTCGCGCTTGAGCGGATGTACTTTATCTTTGCGTCTTAGCGCACGAGCGGGCCTTATTGCGTCCAAACGGACCATGTTTTTTGTTCTTAACGCTTGAGCGTTGTGTTTTCCGCTCGAGCGGACCTATCGTATATCAGAAGGCAGTTGGGCATTTTTGAATCACTTTTTGCATTCTCTCTCTCTCTCTCTCTCTCTCTTACTTTCTAAAAAAAAATTTTGAGAGCCTCTCTCTCTAGAAACTCCCTTCTCTCTAAGGTTTGATCTAGTTAGAGTGTTCTCCTTTCCTTCAGCCTTTGTAAAAGTTGTGTTGATCGTCGAGGGCTTCGTTTTGATCCGAAAAGTTTGGAGTTTAGAGCACTTTGGTTTTGGTCTTCTTCTCCATTCGAGCTCTAACTTCGAGGTAGGGATCTCCTACTCCATCTTATGAGCTTTGTTTTTGAAATTTGGTATTTTGATATGTTGGGGGTTGTTGGGTAATTTTGAGAAAGTTTGAGGCCTTTGTGTAATTTTCAAAAGATGGGTTTTCAAATATATAAACTCTTATGTATGTAATACATTGGAAAATGGACTTGGTGTTGGATTGTTGATGAAAAAGGAATCTCAAGGTTGGTATTGTGAATTTGGGAAAAAGCCCTAATTGCATGATAAATTAATTGGTGTAATTAATTTGGGAAATGAGAAAATTGAATAGGAAATGTTTAAATCGGAATGGTCTGGGATTAAAGGGTGTAGTTGGATTAATTTGTCGAACACCTAGGCAAATGTTGATAATTTATCCATTTGGTGCATTTATTTTTTGTTTAGAAATAATTGCTTTGGGCTATCGGTGGAGGATAGTCGTGATTGTTGTAGACAATGCATGATGATTAGCAAACTAAAACTAATCAATGGAATGTGTCATCAAATGTGACGATTAAAAAAAATACATTAACTTTATGTATTAATTGATTATGTATATGATCTGTGTTTATATACATTGTATTGTGTGGGAGGAGATAGAGGATGTACTCCACGGTTTAGGGGAAGATAGGAGATGGACCTCTAAACCGGAATTTGTGTGATATTGATACACCACTACAATGTGTATTATGGTGAAGTATGGAAGTGTGTGTTTGATTTGATATAGCACTAAAATGTATATCATTATCAATTGTGAAGTATAGAAGTGTTTCTATGTTATATCGATACAGCACCAAAATATGTATCACTGGTAAAGTAAGGAAGTGGTTTATGTGTTAGTGATACAACACCAAAATGTGTATCCGTCATGAATTTCGAAAGTGTTTTGGTAATGAGTTATAGTCTTATTAAAATTATTTGGCCAGGTTCTGAGCCTTGTTTTCAAACTCAAAGTTGAATAAGAAATGGAAGGTGAAATGTAACATGGTTATAACTATCATGAAACGGTAATATGGACCATCTGTTGAATGCTATTATTTTAGTCATTGTTTATAGTTGGTTTAGTATATTTCTACTGGGCTGTGGCTCACCTTATATGGGACATTATTTTCAGGTACATGTAGCATGCTACCTCCAAGGACATAGCTTGGAAGGCTTAGTGGCTGGGACTTCTTTTTGTTATTTTGTTGTATTACATATATATCAAGCCAAGGGCTTTCTATGTATAGAATTAGCACTCTCTTTTTGTAATCAAGTGTTGACTTGGAAAGTTGTAAGCCCATAGGGCATTTACTTTTGTTGTCAACATGTAATACATTTTGTAATGATTATTCTGATGGAATATATTTATGCTTCATTCTCTTATGTCTAAGCATGCTATTATTGGATGATTTATGGGTTTATTTTGAGGGCGTTACAAAAGCTATTTCACTCGCGTCCTAATACGTTGGACAACTGTAATTCACACCACATAATCACATAAGCACTTACGAATTTTATTTCTGGATAATGACCGTCCCGTGGCATTGCTAGAGTTCCAGTTAGAAACAGCAGTGATTAAGTGCCTTTCTAACAGGACTCCCAGAAACCCATAGCTTCGATCAACATCCTAGAAACTAAATTCCATACTCATATAGTCACATAAGCATGTTATCATATAAGCACATAACATCATACACAAGTCTCTAACGAGCGAGACAGACCCATTGTGGTACCAACCATTTCCCACGTACCCAAAGTATTCAAACCCAATACGCTCTGATACCAAGTTGTCACGCCCCCAAAATAATACAATAAAGATAACTCATATGCGGAATAAATATGAGAAACAACATACTTTCATATATCAGAGTTCACTATTTAACAACCAGTTAAATGTCATGTAGGCTTACATGTTTCCTTGGTTATACAAATTAAGTATCGCTCATTACATCTTAAGCCCTTAACTTTACAAATAACAAACATACACACATAAGGCATAATTAAGAAGCTCTTGCTTTCCAAAACTCCATCCACGCTATTGCCTTGGAGGAAACATCTCACCTGTACCTAAAAATCGTATTCCCATATAGAGCGAGCCAACAGTCCAGTGGAAATAATCTAACACAATTTATGAGGTTTAGCAAAGGTCTAAATACCACGTGCATAAACAATATCGATCTTGAAATATCCACAAGACCTACATATCCATATGCCACTAAGACCAACTTTATTCTATTTTCCTTTAATTTCATTTCCAGTTCATATATGCTACTCAACTCATGAGTTAAATTCGTTATCTTTCAACAATTAAAATGAGACTACAACTCAATGATTTTCCAATTATGCAAAACTCACATAAACACTTCAAACTTGCCATTTTACAGATATTTCGTTCGAAGGAATCGGCACCTATTTATATATAAAATTTCGCATCTTTCATCCAAGACACTCCGGCCAACTTGCTTTAAGTGGAGTCCATCCCCTTTCTCCTCCCAAACAAATATACATATGCAATGTATTTATAAACATCATCACATATGGAGTACATCCCTTTTCTCCTCCCAATAAACAATACATATACAATGTATCTATGACATGGTCATATTCAATGACACCAACAATGGATTAGCATTAAATCACCTAATCTTCATGTAACTTCTACAACAATCATAACTATCCTCCACCGATAGCCCAATGTTATTATTTGTATAGAGATGTTCAATATCAAAATAAATAGTTTATTCAAAACTTCCATAGGTGTAATAATACATATCCAATATCACCATTTATAATCACAACCTTCCAATTTCACGTTTTTAATGTTAATCCCAATTATTTATGCAAAATAATAATTTAATCAAAATTATGGCGTAATCACCCTTTCACCAAATATCAACCCAAACACCAAAATCAACTATTTTGGCACAATATGATCTTATATTCAAGCATCATACTCGTTTACCTCATATTCATCAAAACCCCTCTTTTTTATTTCACATCCAAATCCTAGATTTGTCCAAACCACAACCAAATCTCATCATCTATACACAATAGCAAATAACTAAGTTAAAAATCATATTAAAGTGTAGAAAATCCCTACCTCAAGTTTTGAAGAGAATCTAAGATGAAACCCCAAAATCTATGGTGTCGAAACTTGATCTCCACTGCACACAATGAAGCTCTCGAGGTGATAACCAACTTTGGTGAAAAACTTAGGCCTAAATCCCAATGGATTTGGAGAAATCAAAGAGAGAAGATGACTTCTAGAGAGAGAAGCTCTAGACCTAGAAATTTGGAGAGTTTTAAAGAGAGAGGGGGCTGCAAAAAGTGATCTGAAACCGTAATTTACGAACTGATATAACAAGGTCACTCGAACGTGAAATACACTTTCCCGTAAGCAATTTCGAGTGCATTTTTCGTTTTTGCTTCCGGCGAGTTGACCGGGCAGCTCAACCCCCGAAGTTGACCGAGTCAAAATCAGGATCGCTACATTTTTTTTTTTTTTAAAGTTAAAACAATCTTCTATTGACTAGTTCTTATTCAAGCAAAAAATAAATAAATAAATAAATAAAAATTATTATTCCTTCATTTATGACTTTCAAATGAAAATTACATCATATTTAAAAAAGATAAAAAAAAAATATACTAATCCATTCCAAAATTTAAATTTGCAAGTTACTAAATATTGAAAGTAATCTATTAATTTAAATTTAAAATTAGTACAATATAAATTTAAAATTATAATGATCTATCCCATAATTTATAAGTTTTAAATACAAATTTAAAATTATCATAATTAACTCATAATTTTTATATTAAGGAGCAATAAGAGTGATGTTAAGATTATTTATATATTTATATATTTTTTAAAAAATACTTTTAAGAAAAGATATTATGAGAGTTTAAAAACATCATACAAAATCTATATATTATTATAATTACAAAACGGTGTCATCTTATTAAAGCTAAAAGTAGTAATTCTTTATTTTATTTTATTGATTTTTTAAATTTTTGTTAATATAAATATGATTGGTCTATAAATTAATTTTATATTCTTAAAATAAAATTTTAAATTTAGATTCTTTCTTAAATTATGTTATCAGAATAAGATCAATATTCATTCCTTAATTTATGCATATTTTATTAAATTAAATTAAATTCTTTTTAAAATTATGTTACAACAATTAGCATGAGATCAATAATCACATGTGTCATAATATTATTGGTCTAAAAATAATATGTTATTAAATACACGTATTCAAATTATTAATTGCTTTTAAAAATTTATACTTTTATTTTTTGTCATTTTTGGTTTTAAATTATATATATATATATATATATCCTTCTAAACTATAAGGACTTAAACAATAAATGTTTTTAAAACAAATATTTTTTTAACAAAAGACAAAAACATTAAGAAAATGAATAACTTTTTTAACAATTTCTGAACATAATAGATTCTATTAATTTTTTTTTTTATCTCGATTGTCAAATAAACAAGTTAATAAAAAAAATATACATTTTTATTTTGGGTTAAATAGTAAAAAAGTGACTTTTGATAAAATCAAATAGAAACAAACATTTTTTTTTTAGGGCGGATTGCACTAACGATTCTTGTAGCTTGGGGTTTGCGTCACTTTAGTCTATAACTTTTTAATCATAACACATTTGACCTTAAATTTTGATTTTCGTTCCAAATAAGGACAATTGAAGATATTATTACTCCATTTCTAGGACAAAATCGTCAATTTGATAAAATATAAATTAATTCAACAGAAATAAATGTCAAAAAATTACTTTTAAATTTTTAAAAAGGGTAAATTACACTGATCTCCCCTGAGATTTCTGACAAATACAGCGACCTCCTTGGTAATTTCAATAATTACATTAACCTCCTCTACTTTACCTAACATTTTCCAGATTCCCTCCTTCTGTCAAACTGGAACTAACGGGGTTATTTTTTCTATAATAAATTACCTTATTCCCCTTCCTTTTAAAATAAATGTTTTTGGATTGAAGGACATGTTTGGAAGAAACGAAAAGCGTTTGAAACAATATTTTTGGATTTATTTTTTTAAAATATTAAAAAATATTTAAGAAAATTTTATTTTTTTATTTTAAATATATAATTTTTATTCAAGTTTTTTATTTTAAATATTTTATTTTATTTTATTTTGTAAATATTTTAATTTTTCTAATTTTAATATTTTAAACTCAAAACACATTTCCACACTCATATCATAACTAAACACATAATTCAAAACTCAATTAAAAAATTATTTACAAACCTCATAACCAAACACATAACTCGAAACTCCACACTACTTTTAAAATTTTACACTCAAATCATAACCAAACACGTAGCAAAATAAATTAAAATATTTATAAAATAAAAAATATATATTTATAATAAAAATTATATATTTAAAATATTAAAAAAATACAACACATAAATGTATGAAATATAATGCACATTAAAATAAATAAATAAATATTTAAAATATAAAATCTTTACCCTAAAAAACTAAATTTGAAAATTTTCAAAACTTATAACCAAACAATTTTTTTCTTTTCAAAACTCAATTCGAAACTCATAAATCAAAATACGACTCCACACTCAAATCATAATTTTAAAAAATAAAAGAAATATATATATATTTTTAAATTTATTTATTTTAAAATAGAATTTTTGAAAAAGTTTGGTTTTGAGTTTTGAAATTGAGTTTTAAGTATGTGTTTGATTATGAGTTTTAAAAATGATTTTGAATTGAGTTTTGAGTAAAAACATGTTCTGAAAAAAAGGTTTTTTTTAGTTATACGTTTTGAATTGAGTTTTGAGTTTTGTGTTTGGTTATAAGTTTTGAAATTTTTGGAATTTATTTTTTTAGGACAAATATTTTATGTTTTAAATATTTATTTATTTGTTTTAATGTGCATTATATTTCATACATTTATGTGTTGTATTTTTTTAATATTTTAAATATATTTTTTAAATATTAAAAATTTTAAAAAAAGTATTTTAAATATATAATTTTTATTATAAATATTTTATTTTATTTTATAAATATATTTTTAAATATTCAATTTTTTTTGTTATGTGTTTGGTTACGATTTGAGTGTAGTGTTTTAAAAGTAGCGTGGAGTTTCGAGTTATATGTTTGGTTATGAGGTTTGAAAATAATTTTTTAATCGAGTTTTGAGTTATGTGTTTGGTTACGATATGAGTATGGAATTGTGTTTTGAGTTTAAAATTAAAAAAATAAAAATATATACAATACAAAATAAAATATATATATATATATTTTAAAAAAAAATTCTTAAACATTTTTTAATATTTTAAAAAAATAAATCAAAAAATACTATTTCAAACGCTTTTTGTTTCTTCCAAACATGTCCTCCAATCCAAAAATATTTTATAATATTTTAAAAGGAAGGGCAATAAGGTCATTTATTATAGAGAAAGTAACTCCATTAGTTCTAATTTGACAGAATTGGAGAATTTGGAGAATGTCAAGTAAAGTTAGGGAAGTTACTGTAATTATTGAAACTATAGGAGATGTAGTTGTATTTGTCAGAAACCTGTGTAATTTACCCTTTTAAAAATTATTTCTACTCACTAAAGATAAAATTATATACAAAGGATAAATCTTTTACATCTTTATCTTTTTTACCAAATTAATTTTTAGTATATGTTTGGATGATGATCATACAATATGTAGTTGTTTTGGTTGATATTTTTGAATAATTATCATGTAATAGCTAGTTATATTTGTTATTAACAGATATTTTTTGAAGATTATCATGTAATAGATGGTTATTAGGCTTTTAATGTATAATTGATATGTTTAATATATGAAAGATTTTTAGTTTACGATTTTTTGATTTAATGGATTGGTTTAATAATGACATCAAAATTGTTGTCATGTTTGATTTTTGAAAAAATAACAACTAATTTAACGAAAATAAATATAAAAAAAAATATTTTTCCCTCCCAAAAGATAAAATTATATGAAAATAATATGTTTTTAATATTTTTCACCAATTTAATCTTTTAGTTTCTTAGGAAAAAAAATTCAAAAACCAAACTAAACAGAACTTTATGACGAAAGAAATTCTAACATTATTCATTATAAAAAAAAAAAAAAAAAAAAAGGCATATTTCAACAACATATGTTAACCAACACAAAGTAAGCTATATAATGACTTTGCCCTTCAAATAAAGTACATTGTCTTTAATTGTTCTTATTTGGAACGAGATTCAAAATTTAAGATCAAATATATTACAATTGAAAGGTCAAGACTCAAAATGATGCAAGTCTCAAACTATAGAAACTGCTACTGTAATTCGCCATTTTTTCTATTAAAAGTTATAGTTGGTGAAACTATGTGATAATTTATTATTTTAGCAATACTACATACTCACGCTTTCATCCATAATGATGTAGCAAGGGAGTTGGGTCTTATGTCATTGAATCTATAGCAAAGTAAGAGTTGACACATATGATACTACATCATTGTGAATACAATTGTGGCTTTTTTTTTTTTTTTTTTGGTATCAAACATTTTCCTTATTGTTCATCTAGACTTTTTTATCACTTGCGAAACATGGTGGATTCTATTTTTTTTTTTTAAATCTTAATTGTCCATTAAACAAACTAAAATAGAAAATGAAAAATTTTTGGCTCAAATTGCTAAAAAATGACTTTTGCTAAAACAAATAGAAAAAAAATGTTATTTTTCAAATAAAAGTAATGGTTCGAGAAATATCTTTTTTTACTTAAAAAAAGAAAAAGAAAAAAAGAGAGCTAGGTGATAATTTATTGGTCATCCATGAGAATATCATTCTAAATTTTTTTCTTACCTTTTTTTTTTCTTTTTTTATCCATATACTTTTATTTTGTAAGAAATTTAATTTTATTATATTTAAATATTTTATTGTAATTTTTAAATTAAATTTTTTTTTTGAAAAATCATATTTAAATTATTTTATCATTATAAAATTTAATTTTTTTAATATCAACTTATTTGATAATCTATTTCTAAAAGGTATATTTGCATTTGTTCATTAATATTATATTTTTAATTAATCTTGTTTATTATTAAAAATTAAATTAGCAAATAATTTTATATATTTATATATACAATTTTGTTTTGATTGCTCAGGTTATTTGGTATCTCTGTCCAAGTCCATTCAAATTTATTCGAATTTTTGAATTTTACATAAATTCTCACCGAATTAAAAATTATGTTGTCCAATCTTTAAAAATTTGTAGGCTTGAGTTGAATTGTTTGGATTTAACTCATCTATAATGCCCAGAAATAAATGCCATATACCACCCAAAACGACAAGTAAATAACAATAAAAATCAGAGTATAATGTACTTCCATTACTTGAGATTCGGTTATATAAAAGGGTGACACACGCGATATACATTCATAAATAGTGCATTCTGAATCTTCAACATGTGTTACAAAATAGTAAAAAAAGAGATAACAGCTAAACAGGTAATCCTATACTCTAAAGGCTTACATCTTTCTAAGTCAAGACTTGGATACATCAAAAGTGAGTCTAAAGCTCAATACAAGTAAAGCCTAGGCTTGTACAAAAGTGAATACAAAATAAATAAATTTAGTCTTTAGCTCTATAGTCCTCCCAAGCTAAGTCCTTGGTGAAGGTATATTACCAGTACCTAAAAATGATTTTTTCCAATTAGGGTGAGCCAAAACCCAATAGAAATAATCAAACACAATATATGAATTTTAATAAAGATATAAGGGTGAAATGTATATGCAATGCTCATGTCAAAACGGTTTTCATTTCTTTCTCAAAATCGTGCCATGTTCAATTTATATCACAATTCTCAAATCATGTCCTTTACCATAGGAAACAAAGGGGAATTCTCGAACCGATACAACCTTTCACGGATATTTTGTCCGCGGGAAACCATCAAATAGTACCCATGTAAACGTAGCCTATGCAAGCGCTACTATTGCCATTTTACAGATATTTCGTCCGCGGGAATTGGCATCCATGTATACGTGCGTTTTTTGGGACTTTCACCCTGGATACACAGACCAACTTCATTGGGTGATACACACCCCTTTCCAACATTCTCCACTTTTTCTCAATTTCATATACATATGCAATGTATTAAATGAGCAACACTGTTCAATGTAAATGGATGAGAAATTAGTTTCAATTCACCTAATCCTCGTGCAATTTCTACAACAATTATAGCTATCCTCCACAGATAGTCCAAAACAAATATACGATCTCCAATAAAAATAAACTTTCCAAAATTTAAGATGTGAGCGATAATACATATTTGACTCCACCATCCACATCAATATCCATCCAATTTCACATTTCTAATATCAATTTCATTTATTTATACAAAATAGATACTTTAGACATTTAGGGCAAAATTTCTTTCTTTTCCAAAATTTATTTCAAGTATGAAATCAATACTTTAGTCACAAGTCATCCTCATTTCCAATCCCATAACCATTTTCCATACATTGATTTGAAAACCCCTCTTTTGATTTTAAACCAAAACCCTAGGTTTGTTCAAAATCCTCTAAAATCCTAATATTGTTTTATAAAAATAAATAGCTAAGTTAAAAATTATAAAAGAGTGTAGAGAATCTCTACATCGAAGCTAGAAAACCAAGGAGATAGTGGAGAAATATCAAGGAAGCCGAAATCCAACTCTATTTAGATAAAAATGAAATTCTAGGTGAACTCTACTACCCTTTTTAACAAAGGGAGTAGGGTAGAGAAATAGGTAGATCTTGGTGTATTTGTAAAAAGAGAGTAAGTCCTAGAGAGAGAATGTCTCAACTTTAGGGTTTTGAAATGTTCAAGAAGAGAAAGAGATGAAAAAGTGATATAAAAAGTGACTTTTACGAACTGATATACGCAGAGTCCGCTCGAACGCAAGAAGTGACGCTCTCAAGTGTCTAGACACAAAATCATTATCGCTCGAGCGGAGAAAGTGATGCTCGAGCATCAAGACACAATGAAAAATGCATCACCGCTCAAGCGCAGGAAGTGACACTCGAGTGTAAAATATACACTCTTAGTAGTTTTACGAACAGAAGACCATCACTCGAGCGCACGACTACTCGAGCGTAGGAAACACCGCCTGAGCGTAGAATACACTCTCCCTATAGTTTTGTAGGCCCGCAAAAGTATTGAGAATTCTCAAAGGCCATTTCAGTGCAAGAAGTGACGCTCGAGTGTAAAAGCAAAATTCTGGGCAACAAGGTTTTTGAAAAATAATGTACCAACCTGTTCCAAACATAATTAACACATCTCGATAGCCAAACTCAAAGAGGTATAAGGAACACAAGACATGAACAACAATACAAAACCATGAAACCTGAGTGCAGAATATCAAATGGGTCGGGTCTAAATCGAAATCACTATAATCTTTTTTTACTTAAAGAATTTCATCCCCAAAATTACAAATCAAACTTTAAAAACATGTTTAAACCAATTACAACAATAATAATCAATTAATTCCAATACCATGACCCATCCATCAGTCATTCATTCTCATTAATATGATAAACAAGTTCTCAATCTTGAGTATACAATTCATATTTCCAAAACATATACAATGTTTAAATTGAGTCAACATAACAAAAGTTTCAATACATGCTCAAACATTAACAAATAAGTCCGAGTACTTCTCGCGGACTTCCAACTCACGTTCCCAAGTTGCTTTTTCAACTCTGTGATGTCGTAACAATACTTTGACCAAGGGAATTGTCTTGCCTTATAAGACTTGGTCTCGAGTATCCAAGACTTTCACCTGTCTCTCCTCATACGAGGCATCCTTATCTATCTCTAAGTCGGTCCAATCCAACATGTGCGATGGATCCAGCTCATACTTTCGAAGCATATAAAATAAAACACATCATGAACCCTAGAAAGCTGTGGCGGCAAGGCTAAACGATAACCTACCTCTCCAATCCGCTCAAAGATTTCAAAAGGTCTAATAAATCTAGGAGGTAACTTCTCACTCTTCCCAAATCTCATCAAACCCCGCCTAGATGATATCTTCAAGAAGATATTATCTCCTGCCTTAAAAGGCAAAAGCCTTCTCCTATGGTCAACATAACTTTTCTGACAACTCTGGGCCGTAACCAACCTCCTACGGATAAGTGCAACTTTCTCCGTCGTTTCCCGGACTAACTCTGGACCCAATATTGGTGCATCACCCACCTCGGCCCAACACACAGGAGATCTATACGGTTGACCATACAAGGCCTCAAATGATGCTATGCCGATACTTGATTAGAAGCCATTGTTATAGGCAAACTACACTAAGGGCAAATGCCTCTCCCACGACCCCTTAAAGTCATGGACACAACCTCAAAGTATGTCCTCAAGGTTCTGAATAGTACGCTCAGACTGTCCATCAATCTGAGGATGATATGTAGTGCTAAAAGTCAATTCCGTGCCAAAGGCATTCTGTAGACTCTGCCACAACTGAGCCGTAAAACGCGGATCTCTATCCGTAGCAATAGTCACCGGGACCCCATGAAGCCTCATTATGTCTTTAATATAAAGATCGGCAAGATAATCTACCGAGTCTTTCACTCGCTTAGGTATAAAGTATGCCGACTTGGTTAACCAATCAATTACCACCCAAATCGCATCACTACCCCGTTGAGTCCTAAGAAGGCCCACAATGAAATCCATCATGACATGCTCCTACTTCCACTCGACTATAAGCAAGGGTTGCAACAAACCCGCTAACCTCTGATGTTTGGCCTTCACTTGTTGACAAGTAAGATACCTCAATACAAATACGACCACACATCCTTCTTCATTCCCCTCTACCAAAACTAGCGACTAAGGTTGTGATACATCTTTGTGCCTCCCGAATGCACCGCAAGGCATGAATGGTGAAACTCTTGAAGTACTTCCTCTCGACAAGACTCTTGTACGAAAAAATTATCATGGTATCTAACACTCAAATCGGATACACATTCAAGCCTTTCTCCACTTTCCCACTAGAGATCTTTTCTCGAAGGGTTTCTACCTCAAGATCACTCTTCTGCACTTCCATCACTCGGTTCACAAGTGCAGGCTGTGCAACTGTCGAAAACAAAGCTGCAGATTCAATGGACTCGCCAAGATGCAAGTCAAACTCACCAATATCACCTAACATCTCCTATCCTTGGATGGCAATACACATATACTGCTAATAGATTTCCTACTCAAGGCATCGACCACAACATTGGCCTTTCCCGGATGATAATGTAACTCAAAATCATAATCTTCTATAAACTCCATCCACTTTATCTGCCTCAGATTCAAGTCTTTCTGTGTAAACATGTATTTCAGACTCTTGTGATCTAAAAACATTTTAAACGTCTCACCATGTAGGTACTGCCTCCAAATCTTTAAGGCAAAGATCATCACCACTAACTCTAGGTCATGAGCAGGGTAATTTCTCTTGTGTGTTTTCAACTGTAGTGAGCCATAGGCTACTACTTTCCCCTTTTGCATCAATACATATGCCAAACTTTCCGTGAAGCATCACAATACACCGAATAGCCCAAACCCCTCTTTGGAATAATCGATACTGGAGCAATGGTAAGTTTAACCTTAAGCTCTTGAAATGACTTATCGTAAGTCTCACTCCACACAAATTTTATTTCTTTCCTCGTCAATCTAATCAATGGTGAGGCTAATCTAGAGAAATCTTTCACAAACTGACAATAATACCCGATCAACCCCAAGAAACTACAGATCTCAAAAGCGTTCTTAGGTTGTTACCAATCTTGCACTGCCTTTATCTTGGATGAATCTACTGTCACCCCTCCTCCGGATACCACATGGCCTAAGAATTTCACTTCTCCCAACCAGAATTCACATTTCCCGAACTTAGCATATAGTTTGTGGGCTCTAAGAAACTTAAGTACCACTTGTAGGTGTTCTTCGTGCTCCTCCTCGAAGGGTAAGTAAATCAAAATGTCGTCCACAAAGACGACTACAAAGCGGTCTAGGAACTTACGAAAAATCCGATTAATGAAATCTATAAACATGGCTGGTGCTTTGGTTAGCCTAAAAGGGATCATTAGGAACTTATAATGGCCATACCATGTACATAATGTCATTTTCTAGATATCTTCCTCCTTTACCTTCAACTGATGATAACTCGATCTCAGGTCTATCTTGGAAAAGTAACAAGACCTCTTCAATTGATCAAATAGATCATCTATACGAGGCATTAGATACTTGTTCTTAACAGTACTCGGTTCAACTAATCGATACAAAGTCACAACGCACCATCTTTCTTTTTGGCAAAGAGAGTTGGTGCTCCCCAAGGTCAAGTCCTTTATCTAACAATTCTTGGAGTTGAATCTTCAACTCAATGGGTACAAACCTATATAGTGCCATAGAAATCAGTGTCGTGCCAAGCACTAAGTCGATAGAGAACTTGATCTCTCGGTGAAGTGGTAAACTAGTAAGATCCTCGGCAAAAACATCCGGGTATTCATAAACTATCATTGGCAACTCAACTTGGACCTTGTTACACTCATTACCTAGGAAGTTGGCAAGAAAACAACTAAGCTCACTCCACTTACGCGGATCATACACTGGTGATAAGACTCTATCGGCTCTGTCCCCCATGAAATAAAAACTATCACTGCTCAAGGTACATACAGTAACCCTTTGACGGTAACAATCTATGACAGCCCGATAAGATGACAACCAATCCATACCCAATATAGTATCAAAACTCAACATGCCAATCAACACAAATACAAAAGGAAGTTGGTAACCCGGCAACCTCTATGTCATAACCCTAACACCCCTGCTCCAAGACAATCTCACCACTAATAGGTGACTCTACACTGAGAGGAGATGTTAACCGAGCCAATTCTAATCCTAAAGACGATGCAAATGCAGACGAGATAAATGAATAGGATGCACCAGTATCAATCAACACATTTGCAATAGAATTGCATAACAAGAAAGTACTTCTCACTACTGAAGGCCCTGGTACTAGGTCTGGAGCGGTAACAGCATACACACACCTTGTCCGTCTCTGCTCATCTTGCTCATCCCTTGGAGCATAAGCCTGATGCAATGACTGAGCCGAAAAGGCTCCCTGATTAGCCCTCAAGGCCTGAGCTGACTGTGCTGGTTGGTGGCTCTGTGTCTGTCTCGAACTAGATACACCAGGTGTGCTACCTAACTAAGGGCCAAACCTCTTCATATACCCTGCTTGCCCACACTGATAACAAGTGAGCGGCTGCTCTCTTCTCTGGTTTTGGCTCTGAGAATGAGCCATAGATGGTACAGACCACTACCTACCTCCCGTCTTCGGGCAAGCTAGAGACTTGTGGCCCAACTGGCCACACTGAAAGCAGGTGAAATCTCCTTGACTACCTCTCCCAGAACCCAAACTCAGCACTGGAAAAAAGAACCTCAACTGTGTTTCCTGGGACTACTGTGGGTTAGAACCCCTCTACCTCTTACTATCTCCCTGAATATCCTAACTTCTCTTAGAGCCCCTCATCCACTCATCCTCCATCTGCATCACGATCTTAAGATAAGCCACCACCTCCATAAGGCATCCATAATCTCTAATCATTGACTCGGCCACTTTGAACATGAGCTCGGTCTTCAACCTTTTCTCGAACTCTGAACAACGACGCTCCTCAGTCGTCACGAGTTTCGGTGCAAACCTCGACAAACTAGTAAATGCGACTTCAAACCCGGCCACTAATGTACTCAACTACTTAAGCTGAGAAAACTGGTCCTTCAACTTCTCCCTAACAGTGAGAGGCAAAAAACTTGTCCTGGAAGGCGTTGACAAAAGCCTCCTAAGTCACTCTAATGCACCTACACTGATATTTCCACCACTAACCCGTATCTCCCTTCAGTTGGAAGGATGCCACGGTCACTCTCAGTCCGTCGTCCTCGATGTCAAGCATCTCAAACGTCTTCACTATCTACTCTAGCCACTTATCCGCCTTTAGTGGCTCCTTGGGATCACCCAAAATTCGTCCGAATTCGATTGGAAAAACTCTCGCATCAAGAATGATGGCCCTGCCTCAGCTACTTGGGCCTGGACTTGATTCTTAGCCTTGAGAATGTCCATAGACTCCCGCAATGCTCCGACCATTTTGCGGGCTAAGGCGCCCATGGCCTGCTGATTGACTGGTTTAGCCATATTGGTGTAACCAACTCCTTCCTCTTGCGCCTAAATATCATTTGGTAAAGGCACATCATGCCTCCTTGGCCTACCACGCCTACCACTACTACGTCCACGTCCTAACATCCTAATGAAGGTAACAAAAGAGATTAGCATATTTACAAATGTACCGAAGCTAACTCACTCGCGTCCTAATGCGGTGGACAACAGTAATTCATTCCATATATGCACATAGTCACATAAACATATATGAATTTCCTTCATAGATAATGACCGTCCTGTGACATTGCCAGAGTTCCAATTAGAAACAACAGTGATCAAGTGCTCTTTAATAGAAATTCTAGAAACCCGTAGACCCAATCAATATCTTAAGAATTAAATATCATACCCATATAATCACATAAGCATGTTAGAACATAAGCATACTATGCATATAAATATCTCTATTAAATGAGACAAACCCATTGTGGTAATAACCACTTCCTACGTACCCAAAGTATTCAAAACTGGTACACTCTAATACCAAGTTGTAACGCCCCGAAATAAATGTTATATACCACCCAAAATAACAAGTAAATAACAAGAAGAATCAGAGTATAATGTCCTTCTATTACTTGAGATTCGGTTATACAAAAGAGTGACACATGCGATATATATTCATAAATAGTGCATTCTGAATCTACAGCATGTGCTACAAAACAGTAAAAAAAAGATAACAGCTAAATAGGTAATCCTATGCCCAAAAGGTTTACATCTTTCCAAGTCAAGGCTTGTGTCACGACCCAAACCCACCCCTATGAGTTTAGCACTGTAACCGGCCAGTAATCCGAGATTACCGAAGGCCAGCTTAACAGTAGAACAGTAAAACAGAGTACAGGGGCATGGCGGAAGCCAAAATAGTAAATAAACAATGTCCAATGAGCTGTGACAGTCTGTATGCAAAAAGATTTTTCATACATTATGCAGTCGGTGACAAAACAGTATGTACATATATACAATCATTCAAAACAGGGACTTAATCCCTATTAAACAGTGCAGTAACAGTCTATACAGATACAATACGGTTACAGAGACAGACGGGGGAGATTAAAACACCCCTAAGCCATAGCTTGAACAGGCTTGGAACCTCGCAGTGAGGCACAGTGGTTGGCTTGACAAAACTGGAGTTTACCCCGACGCTTCTAGCATTGGTCCGGTGCCTGTACACCTACATATATATATGAGCAGTGAGCTAAAGCCCAGTGAATAACATAATGCGTAAAGAGGTTTAGAATGAATGTCCTTACAGTAATGAAAACAGTTCATTAAATCAGTATTTCAGTCTTTCAGTCAGAACAATCATTCAGTCATATGTGGTACATCCATTAGCATAACAGTACAGTAAACAGTAGGTCTTAAAAGACCGAACAGTAAATGATGGCCATCAATCAGTAAACAGTAGTGGTTCCAACGAGGGAACCGACAGAGATCTCTATAACAGTAACAGTCAGTAACAGTAGTTGCTAAGGATGCCACAATACAGTTCAGAATATAGGACATACATTCATTCGAATAGAATAGTTCGTAAAAACAAGATGCAGTTCAGTATTCAAAAGATAATCTTTTTGAACATATCTTTACACAATTGTTACTCACAGAGTTCTGGGCTACAGTAAATTAGAGCGCGTCTCATCAGAAAGCCAACCCTACACAGTTTACAGATTGAACACATACTAAGTTACACAGTTGGGAAAAATGATAACTCAATCCCTAAATTGCCTTGGTGTGGTTCTACATCTATATCCTCATTAAGATGCCTTAAACTAGACCTAAGAATGCCTAGGATGGGATGAGGATGCAAAGATGCACTTAGAAAATATTTTCAGAATTTTTCAAAAAATAAGGGTCTCGCTCGAGCGTGGATTTCTTCACTCGAGCGGTCTGTCAAAATACAAAAAGTGCTGGATGTTGGAAATTTCCGCTCGATGCTCGCTCGACGCTCGCTCGAGCGTAAGACACAGACATCGCTCGAGCGTAGGTTCTCTCGCTCGAGTGTGCGTCTGCGTGCACTAAGATTCTGAGAGCTTGAAATTTACGCTCGAGCCACCATTCCTTCGCTCGAGCGGAACTCAGAATAAACGATGGTCGCTCGAGCGTGGAATTCTTCACTCGAGCGAAGAAGCCAAATTCTGAAATTTCCAGATTTGCCTCCCAAGCTCAAACCAAGCACTCGACCTCTAGGGCCTAATTTCTGGAAACACATCAAAACTCAATATACAACAAGTTTCAAAGCTCAATTTGAGAAATCAAAGCCCAAGGGTGAGTTAGTTAAATCCAATTTCAAACCCATTTTCATAAACAAGATGAACATGCAAACATGCATGAATTAAACTCAATTCAAAGCTTTAATCTCATGCTCTATTGAGCCAAAACTTTCAAAAACATGGTGAAATCATGGTCCATTGTAAGAATATGAACATGCATGTACAATTTCATGAAGAACAACATCAAAACTCAATGATGTAAACATGCATGCATGAATTAAGCTATAATTCAACAATTTAGGACCAATTCAAGCCTTAGCTCTACAATGAGGCACGAATCATGCAAGGACCACTTAAAGACACAATTAAGAGGTTGAATTCCTTACCTAACGTCCTTAATTCCAAGTATGGAAGCTCAATTACACAAATCTTCTACAAATTCTTCAAGTTCTCTAGCCAAACTCTTAAGAACAAGTCAATCTTTCACTCTCCCTCTCTCTTGATCGGTTTTGCTCTCAAAAGTGGCTGATGGAAAAGTTGTAACAAATGCAATACAAGGCTTAAACAAAAGGCTAGCAAAGTCCACTAAGTGGCAAAGTTGTAGATAAATCTAACTTATGTAATTTAGCTTATTTTAATCTAATTTAATCATACCAAATCACTTTTCAGATAAATACACCATTAAATCACATAAATTCTGATCATGAAACACTAATCAATTTCTGGTTCGGCCGTCGATAAGGCCTTCAATTCACAATTTAAACATAAAAACATGAACAGATAACTAAACAGGAAACAAATAGAAATTCTATTCAGACAGATACAGTCAATCAATCAGTTCCAGATTTCAGTCAGTCAGTTCAGTATTTTAATCAATTCAATTATCAGTCATAATCGGTCTTAGTTTAGCAGTAATCAGTATTAATCAGTGATCAGTGATGAGGGTTGCTACAGCTTGGGTACATCAAAAGTGAGTCTAAGCTCAATACAAGTAAAGCCCTAGGCTTGTACAAAAGTGAATAAAAAATAAATAAACTGAGTCTTCAACTCCACAGTCCTTCCAAGCTAAGTCCTTGGTAGAGACATATCACCAGTACTTGAAATGGTTTTCCCTAAATAAGGTGAGCCAAAGCCCAATAGAAATAATCTAACACAATATATGAATCTTAACAAAGATATAAGGGTAAAATGCATATACAATGCTCATGTCAAAACGGTTTTCATTTCTTTTTCAAAATCATGCCATGCTTAATTTATATCACAATTCTCAAATCATATCCTTTACCATAGGAAATAAGGAGGAATTCTTGAACCGATAGAACCTTTCACGGATATTTCGTCCGCGTGAAACCATCAAATGAAACACATATAAATGTAGCCTATACAAGCACTAATATTGCCATTTTGCAAATATATCGTCCACAGGAATCAGCACCTATATATTCACGTGTTTTTCGAGACTTTCACCCTAGACACACAGGCCAACTTAATTTGGTGATACACACCTCTTTCCAACATTCACCCATTTTTTTTCAATTTCATATACATATGCAATGTATTAAATGAGCAAAACTGTTCAACGCATATGGATGAGAAATTAGTTTCAATTCACATAATCTTTATACGATTTCTACAACAATCATAGATATCCTCCACCGATAGCCCAAAACAGATATTTCTAAATAGATATACAATCTCCAATATAGATAAATTTTCCAAAATTTAAAATGTGAGCGATATTACAGATCCAACTCCACCATTCACATCAATATCCATCCAATTTCACATTTCCAACAATAATTTCTCTTCCCAAATTCATTTCAAGTATGAAATCAATACTTTAGTCATAAGTCATCTTTATTTCCACTTCCATGACCATTTTCTATACATCCATTTGAAAACCTCTCTTTTGATTTTAAACTAAAAACCAATATTGTTTTATAAAAACAAATAGCTAAGTTAAAAATCATAAAAGAGTGTAGAGAATCCCTACCTCGAAGCTTGAAGACCAAGGAGATAGTAGAGAAACCTTAAGGAAGCCGAAATCCAACTTTATTTGGATGAAAATAAAGCTCTAGGTGAGCTCTATCTTTTTAACAAATGGAGTAGGGTATAAAAATGGGTAGATCTTGGTGTATTTGTAGAGAGAGAGTAAGTCTTAGAGAGAAAAGGTCTCAACTTTAGGGTTTTGAAATGTTTAAAGAGAGAAAGAGATGAAAAAGTTATGTAAAAAGTGACTTTCACGAACTGATATACACACAGTCCACTCAAGTGCAAGAAGTGACACTCCAGCATCCAAACACAAAATCATTACCACTTGAGCACAGAAAGTGATGATCGAGCGTCAAGACACAATGAAAAAGGCATCACCGCTCGAGCGCAAGAAGTGACGCTCTAGCGTAGAATACACACTCCTAGTAGTTTTACAGACAGAAGACCATCGCTTGAGCGTAAGAATGGCCGCTCGAGTGCACGACCGCTCAAGTGTAGGAAATACCGCTCGAGCATAGAATATACTCTCCCAGTAATTTTGCATGCCTACAAAAATATTGAGAGTTTACAAAGGCCGCTCGAGCGCAAGAAGTAACGCTTGAGTGTAAGAGCAAAATTCTGGGTAACAAGGTTTTTGAAAAATAATATATCAACTTGTTCTAAACACAACCAACACATCCTGATAACCAAACTCAAGGAGGCATAAGAAAAATAGGAGATGAACAACAATACGAAATCATGAAACTTGAGTTCAGAATATCAAATGGATCAGGTCTAAACCAGAATTGCTATATCATCCAAATTTACAACACTAATAAGGAAGTTAAAAGTGACATGATTAAAATTATGACAAATTAAAAATTGATATATAAATTATGATAAAATTATGAAACTTAAATTGTAAGTTTCAATATTTTTTTATTTTCATAATTCACATACAAAAATCTAACTATTTATATTATTTTATATAAATATATTTTTTTAATTTTTTCACATCTCCATGCATAGCACATATTTTCACTAGTTTTATAAAAGTCTAAAGTCAAATATAAATATCTCATAAATAGTAAATTTCACATGTGATCTCACATCATGTGGGCATTATTTCTTATGAGATATTTATGTTTGATCTTTATGCTCGTAAGTTTATTGAGGAAAAAATTTCAATAATAGTAATACACGTAATCAGTATCACTGTCTAATATCTCATTATTTACCCTTCAATCCATACATGGCACTAGAAACTAGGATTCATCCTATATGCGTTTGTTGTGGGTTGGTATCACCACATCATTAATATCACCATTATATTACCTTTTTACTTGAGGAGAAGATGAGACAAAATTACTAATCACGATGTCCTATTTTTCAATGGCACTAGAAACTAGGATTCATCCTATGAGATTATTGTGGGTTGGTATCACCACACCATTAATATCACCATTATACTATGTCCAATTTTTCAATGGCACTAGAAACTAGGATTCATCCTGTATGAGTTTATTGTAGGTTGGTATCACGACATCATTAATATCACCATTATACCAAACTTTTTACTTGAGGAGAAGGTAGAGACAAAATTATTGATCACTATGTCCTAATATAAAATTATTGATCCTATTTATTCTATTAATCACAACACAAGACAATGTTATTTATTATCCATAACATTACATGCCAATTCTATTTATCAATCATCAATCACTATGTCTTTTTTTTCTATGATTTAATATAAAATTATTGATCTTACTTATTTTACTAATCGCAATACGAAATAAAATTATTTGATAATCTATGGCATCACGGGTCAATATTACTCATCAATTACCAATCACTAGACCCTATTTTTCTGTAACCTAATATAAAATTATTAACTCCACTTATTCTACTAATCATAACATAATACATAATTATTTGGTAGTCCTCAACACCACGTACCAATGCCACTCATCAATCACCAATTATTATATCCTATTTTTCATGACTTGATATAAAATTATTATTGATCCCATCTACCCTACTAATCACAACATGACTTTTCATCAATTACAATATACTTGAATAAATCACAAGGCAATAACTTAGCACCACCAAATAACTTCTCGAGAAGACAGTGGAGCTCCTCAACCACACGGGACGGTTTTATTGGGGGTGTTTGGTAGGGCTTTTTTGAGCCAGCTTATAGCTTCTGGCTTTTAAAAAGTTATTTTGGACTGTTTGGTTAAACTTATTTCAAACAGCTTCTGATTCTAACAGCTTATTTTAAGTCAAAAAAGCTGATTCTGAGAAGCTGCTCACCCCTTGCTTCTGATTATCAGCTTCTGCTGTTGACATATTAATTCACGCTTATACTCTTAGATTTTTTTATTTTTTATTTTTTTAAAAATAGAAAAAGACCCAAATGGACTATAAAATATTATTATTATTTTTTATAAAAAATGTAGATAAATAGTGAATAATAAAAAATAAAAATTAATTGAAAAAGCTACTTCAGCCTTATTTAACAAACACTACTCAAAGAACTTAAATCTATAATCCAACAAATTATACCAAAGCAGTTAATGTACTCGATTAAAGTCATAATCTATAATCTATTAAGCTATAAGTCATAATCTGTTTTAACAGCTACACCAAACAGCACCATTATTCCCTGCTTTCCATTCTACACTGATATCATGTGCTTATTTCAATTTTACCGAACTTTCGCAATCTCTTATGATCAACTTATATCAATTAAAATATGAAAAATAAAAATAAAAATCATTGAATTTTTTTTGCTCATGAAGCTGTTAATAGCATATGGTTGGACAGATTCATTTGTGAATTTTGTTTGGGGGCTAAATTAAAAAGTTAAAGAAATAACATTCACACAAACCTATAATTAAAAGGTATAGCATTAACTTTTTTAATTATTCGTGTTAATGGCTAAAATTTGTTTAATGGGACATGAGTTGTTAAGCACAACAGTCCCATCAAATTCCAAGTACAAGTCCCTCAGTGGTATAGATATGGTTGTTTTTCGAAGTTGTGAACTCACTGTTGCAAAGGATATATGCAACTATCTAATTTTTTTTTTTGCTTTTGGGGTACAAATGGAACTATCTAATTGACATTAAAAAATTATTTATAAATAAAAACACATAGATACAATAGTGACATCCGATACTTATGAGTCACACTAATAAGTATTTTGAATTGAAATAAAAAAATTCATAAAAATCATAATTGTTTTTTACATATATGTAATTAGAACAATGTTAGAGACTCATACTGTAACACCTCGAAATAATTACAATAAAATGAGAGTAATAATTCATTAAACAACATTATAATCTAAGAATAAAGTCCTTCCATTCATATACTTCAAGTGTATAAAAGAATAACACATATATTTATACATTTATAAGCCCTAATCCTGAATTTATAGCATGTGTTATAAACAAAAGATATAAAATAAAAGTTAAACAGATGTATAATTGCCCTAGTAGCTACAACTTTCCAAGGTAGTACTTGGTTACAACAAAAGTGAGTTTGAAACTCAATACAAATAAAGCCCTAAGTTTGTACAAAATAAATACAACGACAACAAAAGAAGAAGCTCTTGGCTCCAAGTCCCCCTAAGCTACTACCTTAGCGGAGGCATATCAGCAGCATCAGAAAATAGTTTTCCACATAGGGTGAGCCAAAACCCAGTAAAGATTTTATACATGCAATACTCGTGTCAAAACATTTTATATTTATTTTCAAAACCATGTCATGCCAAATTTATATCACGTTACAAGCACTACCAAATGCCATTTTTACCGGTATTAACCGAAAGGTTCGACACCTATTCGCGCAAATTTCTAGACTTTCAACAATGACACATAAGCCAACTTAATACCACAACTACACTCCATACCCACATTCACCAAGATATTCACCCCCTCCTTTTTTTTTTCTCAAAACAATAAACATTTGCAATGTGTTAGATATATTACAATGCTCAATGCAAATGGATGAGAAATTAGTTTCAATTCACCTAATTCTCATGTAATTTCTACAACAATCATAACTATTCTCCACCGATATCTCAAAACAGATATCTCTAAACAAATAAACAATTTTCAATACATATATACTTTCCAACATTTCCAAATAGGAGTGATAATTCATATCCAACTCCACCAGCATCATCATCATTGCTCCAATTTCATAAAACCAATGTCAATTCCATTTTTCTCTTTACAAAATCAAATGTTCCCAAATTAGGGTAAAATCTCTTTTCTTTAAAAATCAACCCCAAGGATAAAATCCACGATTTTATCACAACTCAAACATGTTTACATATCCATATACATATTCAATAACCCATTATGAAATCCCCTTTTTTGATTTCCAACCAAAACCCTAGATTTTTATCAAAATCTCCAAATCACAATATTCTTTTTGAAAAACAAATAACTAAGTTAAAAATCATATAAAGAGTTAAAGTAATCCCTACCTTAAAGAAGAAGACTCAAAGGAAAGATGGTTAGAACTCATGGAGCCAAAAATACAAACTTTTCCAAGTAGAACGAAGTCCTTGACGTGCTCTCTTTTTTTATCAAAGGGACTAGGGTGAGGAAATCACAAGATCAAGGTGTATTTGAGGTTCAAAGATGGTTTTTAGAGAGAGAGCGAGAAGTTCTGAGATTATGTAGTGTTTAGAAAGAGAGATATATGAAAAAGTGATCTGAAAAGTGACTTTTCGAAACTAATATACACACAGACTACTCGAGCGCAGGAATGGTTGCTCAAGCCACCAGACACAACAAGAGAGATCGCTCGAGCGAAGAACACCACCATCCCAGTACTTTTGTAGGCCTGTAAAAATACTGAAAGTTCCAAAAAATCGCTCGAGCGCAAGAATGCCCGCTCAAGTCAAGACTGCTCGAGCGAAGAATGCCATATTGCCAATAGTTTTGTAGACTTGAAAAAGTACTGGAAGTTTTCAAAGTTCGCTCCAGCGAACAAGCCAAAAACAGGGCAGCAATAGTTTGAGAAACTAACTCCTAACATATTTCAAATACAACCAAGACATTCCATAACCAAACTCAACAAGGAATAAGACGAAAGAAGACATAAATAACCATAAAGACAAGACAACCCAGATCCAAAACAATGAACGGGTCGAGTTTAAACCAGAATCACTATACATACATTTAGACCCACAAATTCATTTACAATAATGTGACAAAAGAGTTGGGCTCTCCATCATTAACTGTGTAACAAATTAAAAATTGACACATATTTTGACACATCACGATGTTGGTATGACGATTGAGTTTGTTTTGAGATGACAAATTTCTAATCTTGATGTTCTTGAACTAGCGAGTCACGATCTCTGCTAGTAGTGCGATCTCGATTGAGATGTTAATCTTGGATGAAAGAACATGTTGGTTCTTGATTCTTGATGAGTGGACACTTGAGTCCTTGTTTCTTGACGCTAACAAGTCATAATCTTGGTCGGAGAAGTATTTTTAGCATGTTGTTTAGCCAACATGTTAGAAGATTAAAACGATATAGGTTCCATCACCTTAGGTTGAAGAGAAAATAGAATCTAGGAGGCAGTTGTGGGAACGTATTTTTAAGGTCGCGTCACGTAGCCGAGGTGTTGGCCTCATGCTACGTGGACGAGTCATGATGTCGAGGTTGTTGTGATATTACTGAGATATGGTGCGGTAATGTCGGAATCCGAGATATTCAAATAGAAGACAAGAGTTCTAGATGATGTATGACTGCGTATTTGGGTACGGATGGACTCTAAAGAGAGTTGATCGTAATCTATTTATTGATATGTCAATAAGACAATTGGTTGATAAATAAAAAATAAGTAAGTGACAAAGTTACCTTTAATATTTTAATAAAGCGTCACATCATTAAGTTTAATTTTTAAGTCTGAATAACAATAATATTAAAATATTAATAAAAGAACTACGTGAAAAATTTTATTATACATGCCTTCAAGCAGGTGTGTATTATATATCATAATTATGATATTTGTATCTTTTAATTATGATTTATTATGGCATTCATTGTAACTTAATTATTACTTAGGGCTCATTTGGCAACACCAAAAATAAGCTGTTTATTGATTTATTTTTATCACATCATATCTCTCTACATTTCTGCGCGTCTTTTTGTTATAAATAAAAAAGTCAACTTATAAGCCATTACGACCTAGTGTAATTGTTATTTTCTAAGTGCACAAAATTACAAGAGTTGGGGCCCATACTGTCACACCCTATGAAGTTTATTCGAACTATATTTTAATGATCTAAACTGTTTATATTATAGGATTTGTTAAATATATCATTCATATAAAAAGTTAATTTAATTGGAAAAGTATAACCCCAAAATCAAACCGAATAATAACCTTAAAAAATTATTAAAATCAAACTAATTGTTTCTTTTTTCTAAACATAAGCGTGATCTTATTGTGGGTTATAGATGTTTAAATAATTTAATTTTTTTCATAAATGATTTACTCAACAAACTTTAAACTATGAGCAGCTCGAATTATTAAAATAAATTTGAGATACACATTGAAAAACTCTCAATAGGATAGTGTGCCTATAAGAGATAGCACCAATTCTAAGCTCCACATTTAATGAGTTAACCAAAGTGGTCAACTTGGACAGCTTATTTTAGGACCACCCACATCCACCGCAACATATTCAATTAATACCTTCTTTATTAGGGCGAGTTTGGGAAGTCTTTATTTTAATTAAAATATCACAAATTATTATTAAAAAGTTAATTATTATTTTATTTTTTTTTATACATCTTTTTTTTTAAATAATCAAAATAATTAATTTTCAAAATAGTCCTTAATTTAGAAATCATATTCTTAAGTTGCGCACGTATCAAATGTACTTAATATGTAGGTCTCATTTGGGAATCCATATTTCTAGCCAAAAGGTCAAAACCCTCATTATTTCTTTTTCTTTCTTTTTTTTTTTTTTTTTTTTTACGTATCTTTTCATAAAAAATTAAAAAATTATTAAAAATCTAATTTTCAAACAACCCTTTAATTTTTTTTTTCTTAATATGGAAGGTGAACATTTACGTCCCTTTTGACTAAGCTAGTCTATTACTTGGTCATGAACTAATCAATCCGCTACATCTCTTAATTGAGACCTCCTAATTTCACCCCTAATAACGTGATTAAGATCCATATAAAGTGGTTTCATACTCTCTCACACACACACATTCATTTTTAGTCCTCCTAATTCTACATCATTGGGGTAGAATGCAGGCACAAAATTAGAGAGATAAATCATTTTTCCTAGTCATATTATCTTGTACTTTCATCTTTGGTTTGTCTCTTGAGTTTTTAAGATTTGATATGTTCCGATGTATATCTTTGTTAGTAGTGTTCTATAATTAGGGCTGTACAAAATACTGCTCAATCTATACTGGTTTGCTCAATCTACCTACCAATCGCGGTTTGAAATTTATAATTCGCTTTCAAAACTACTCTGCTCCTCTATAATTAATACATATGTTTTTGGGGCAAATTACGTTGGTAGTGCCTACATTTTACCCTTTATGTCATTTTTTTTTTATTAGAAGAAATATGTCACTAAGAAAGCCAAAATGGCAATTACAATAGTCCAAACAACCCAAAACTTACACCAAACAAAGTGAAAACAAAGCGATAAGCACGAAGGAAGAAAACTAGGAAAATATTCGGACGTACATAACGTACTCGTGCTCGTACTGCAATGCAGAGCCGATCATAAAAGTTCGACAATAGAGCATGTCTGAAATGAATCATAGATCCCATCCACAATGAGGATAAGCTTAACAAATCGCACAGATGGACTCTAAGAGAACCAAACAAACCCATAACCAACACAAACCAAAGGAACAGAAAACCAAAGAAAACAAACAAGGGACTAAATCTAACAAACAAAAACAGACCCACATCCAAACAGATCTGGCAGCGACTGCGGCGGAACCAGTGGTAGAGAAGGACGGCGATGAAGATGTGGTGGAAAAGAGGCGGAAAGGCGATAAGAAGAGCAGAGAAGTGGCGATGAAGGCTGCTGGAGAGGTGAATCCGGCGTCGGCGAAGGCAGTGGAGAAGAAGAGGACGGGGAAGAGACGGTGAAGGTGTAGATCCGAGAAGGCCACTCCCGGAGTGAATGGATGTGGGAAAAACACCTCACAAAGGAGGGAGAGGATGGAAAGCCAAGGCTTCCAAGTTATAGGAAAGCTAAGTAAGGAAAGGAAAGAGCAAGAGAGGGGTAGGGGAGGGGAAAGGGGGCCAGAGGCCACCGGAAACCCCTCTCCCACCGCCGACAGCCACAAACTCTGAAACCCGAGGGGGAGAAAGTTTAGAGAGAGAAGCTCTCAAACTAGAGAGAGAGAGAGAGACCCCTTTATGTCATTTTGGTCCCTACATTTAGCATAATTTTGACCTTTAATTTCAAATTTTGTGTCAATTTGGTTTAATTGATAATGTTGTTAGTATTTTTGACTAAAAATAATTATTGAATTAGTTGAGGTTAACTCATTGAGATTAGTAAATTTATAATTTTATTCTAAAAAATATGCCAAATGCCATTTATATTAGGGCTGAGTAAGGAATTCGTAAAATCCATAATTTGATCCGGTCTAGTCCAATTTAGTAGATTTGGATTGATTTTTTAAATCTATGGTTCAATTTCGGATTGAAAAATTAAAAATCCGTAGTCCACGAATCGGTTCCGAATTGAACCTCATGGTTCCAGATTGGAACCGATCCAGACCTTATACAAATAGCCTATATTTATATTATCCATTCTCCCACATAGTATCCTCTCTTATTCCATATAAAACCTAAACCCAACCTTAAACTCATATAGTATCTTTTTTATTACTTTTGTTTGTTAGTTTTTAGTTTTCATTTACAAAATACGAGTGGTGGAAACAGTTTTCTTACGGTTGTTTAAATTCTAGAACAGTGTATCGATATTATGGAAAGATATGTTGTTATTGTGGAACTAATATGATGCTATGTTTATGTTTTTATAAAATTAAAATGCTCTATATATTTTTTTTGTTATTTAATTATGTGAATCCGTGGTCTTAAACCAATCCAATCTATATTTAAATAGATTGGTTTGGATTGGTTCCACGATATAATGAATTAGATTGGTTCTAATTTTTCAAGAACCGTAGATAACGGATTGATTCTGGTTTTACCCCAATCCAGACCAATTCGGACCATGTTCACCCGGACCATGTTCACCCCTAATTTATATGCATATTTTTCATAAAAAGAATATTAAGAGTTATAATCAATTGGACCAAATTGAGACAAAATCATAAATTCAGAGTCAAAATCAAGACAATTGAAATTACAAGAACCCTAATGACATAAGGACCAATGCACAGGGACTACTATCACAATTTGCCCATGTTTTTTTATTTTATTTTATTTTACCTCTAATGAAATATTAAAATAAAAAGTAGTATGAGAAAGATTTATGATATGAAATTTATTGTAAATTAGTGTTATATATATGAAAAATATTATGTAAAACTAGTGTTATATATATGAAATTATTATGCAAATTAGTGTTAGATATTATGCAAATGCTTGATAATTATTTAAAATTGTTCTTCAATCAACTAACAAATTGAAACAGTCAAAAACCATCCAAACAGTGATTTGATTATTTGCTAATCCGCCAATCACGGTTTGGTTTATAATTTTACTCTCAAATTGTATCGAATCACACCGCACACACCCCTACCTATAATATGTGAGTAACTTGATATACCTATTGTTTAAAAACTCTTGGTAATGCTATATCGGAGAATTAAGTATCAACAAAGAAGACAAAAAAATATTTACAAAAAAGTAAAAAATATCTATAAAAAAATGATAAATATTAATAATTAAAATTATAAACGTTTTCACTTTTTTATAAATATTTTTTTTTATCTTTTCCACTGATATGTAATTTCCCAATGTTATACCTCTTTTAGATTGTGACATTAAATTATTAACCAATAGATGTATCTCTTTTAGATTTTTATATTTCCTCCATATAAATTTTTTTTAGTTGTAAGAAAATAATGGAATTGAAAATTTTATGGAATTGTTAATCCCTCTAAAAATTAGAGTTAGCATTTTTATTTGAGTGAGATTCGAAAATGGGGTGATTGTTGTATATCAGTCATTATTGTTCTTTCGGTGAGATTCACTTCGGGGTTTTATTTTGATAATTGTAACCATTCATTTTTTTTTAGAATTTGTTGAGTAATATATCCCTATTACAAAAAATCAAATTAATCAAATATCGATAACCTTTTGATCAAATCATATTTGAAATTGTGAGGTTTACAAATATTAAAATTGCGAGGTTTACAAATATTAAAATTGTTTTTGCTATTGCGAGGTTTACAAATATTAAAATTGTTTTTTGCTACACTAAAGTAAGCCATCAATTTTTGGTGTCGTTGCCAGGGATGAAACCCGGGTCACCCTCGTGGTAGGTAGGCCCAAGGTGGTTGTAGGGAACAGGAGGTAATGGGCGAAGGTGGTTGTGGGGAATGGGAGGTAATGGGCGAAAGTTGTTGCCATTGATAAGAGATAGTTGGCTAGAGGTGGGTATTGGCTACAAGAAGTGTTAGTGAAAAGTGATTGTTAATGATTAGAGATGATAGTCGATTAGCCACCTAAAGTGGTAGTTGAATGTAGTTTTTAACAAAAAGTGGCAGTCAAAGATACTTACCGCCAGTAAGAGATGGCTAGTGGCAATGGAAGTTGGTTAGTGGTTGAGGGATATGGTAACCGAAAGTGGTTGATAGATGATGTCATTATTGGTGATGGTGGCCAATAGCGATAAGAATGAATAACAACGAGATAGGTTTGGAGCGAATTCACCATCCTTCCCCCACACTATATCATATCGGAGATGGGGATAGGTTAGTTTTGAAGCTTTAAAAATAAAATAAAAATTAAAGGTAATATAGTATATTATAGATAATAATTTATAATTAATGAGAGTTAAAAAAATATAATATGATAAATAAATGAGAGAAAATTAATATTAAGTATAATATTTTAATATTGTAGTTTTATTATATTAAAAAATTATATTATATAAATATATTTAATAAATAAAATTGAGGCGGGAACGGGATAAATCGGGACGGGAGAGCAATGGGTGGTAGTTAGAAAGAATGGGAGAAAGAAGAAGAAATGAAATAATAATAATAATAATAATAATAATAATAATAATAAACAGAAAACAAAATCAACTTTTTTGTGTTTACAGCTGTTTATAACCTTTTGAAACTAAAAGCATAAACCAAACGAGTTTTTGTTTATAATTTTCAAAAATTCTGTAAATATAATATGAAAATGGTAAATATAAACGTTACCAAACACAGCCTAAGTGTTTTATATTTTTTTTAAAAAAAAATATTGTTTCAAAAAACTAATTTTTAGTTTTTTTATAAAAAAAAAAAAAAAAATCTGAAACAAATTTTTAAAAAGCAAACTAAACATGACCAAGTGTCCCTTTCTCTTTTTTTTTTTTACAAGAATAAAATGTTAGTGTTTTAGTAAAGTTATATTACAATTAAAAAGGACTACTGCTGATTCATCAATTCAAACCCTAGACCTTCCACTCACAATACCCTAAGGCGTGGCTAGATACTACTCTGCCACAAGGCCTTGGCACAACATGGCTAGGTAAGAGGTATGAATCTTTATTTAATGGGTCCCTAATTTTTAATTAGGTGTCTAATTGGTATGTATTCTTATTTAATGGGCCCCTAATTTTTAGTAGAATTAAATTATATTAAATAAAATATTAGTAATTTAAATAATTTTTAATTTTTAATTTATTATTATTATTATTATTATTATTATTATTATTATTATTTTTGATGTGTTACGGAACCCATCATTACACATATATAGTTCCCTGCAAATACATTAGCAAAAAGTAAATCTCAAATACCCTCATATGGTATTTCAAATTATTAGTTGTAGCTGAAGTTGAAAGATTCATCATTTTTGTATTAAAATTTTAAGAGATAAAATAAAAATTATTAATTAATAAATAGAATTAAATTTATTCTAAGAGTAATGAATAATTTCATCAACTACTAATTTGGAAAATAACATGGAAGTGACATTTGTTATTGGTTTTTGGCATGACGATGCCATGAATAATTGTTTAAGATAAGTATGCTAGGATACAATATTAAATTAATTATTTCATTTTAATTGGTAGGTAATAGAGAAAATAAGACTATCATATAGATAATTTAGTAAGGAAAATGCATAAGACTCCCAGTGAGTGTGCTAGGAGTCCCTTTTGATTGGTCCATAATTGTTTTTTTTTTTTTTTTTTCCACTGGCATTTAGAGGTGGGGTGGTCTTTGAAATCACCCACTAGGAGTCCCCAACATTACCGAATTTAGTGATTATCTTCATTCCAGTTTTCTCGTTTTAAGGGGCATGGGATTTACATGAGTGAGTTTGGTTAGAAGGGGACATTCACATTCAAAAAGTATGCTATGGAACAATATTAAATTAATTCATTACAAAAAAAAATTAAAGTTTTAAAAATCAAAATTTAGGAACAAAATTAATTTTTAGGGACTAAATATTTTCGTTGCGAAAAGTGTCGTTATTATATTTTTAGCAACAAAAATTGAACGTTAGTGATGAATTATTATCATTTTAGACCAAATTTTTGTCTCAAAAAATAAACCATTTTGAAACCAAATTATTTTGTCTCTAAAAGTCTATTTATTAGTGACATTTTCAAAATTTTGTCGTTAAAAGCCTTGTTTTTTACTTTTCAGGACGTCCTTTTAGCAACTATCCTCATGATGATAGAAATTGGTCCCTAAATATCTTTTAAAACAAAATTTTCACTTTTAAAGATGTAACGCCCTCAAAAAAAAATAACATTTGAACCCATCAATTTAGACATGCGTTGATATAAAAGATAAATATTCTTCTATTCATCAGAGTAATTCTTAATATTACATGTTAACAACAAAAGCAAATGCCATACGGGCTTACAGCTTTCCAAGTTAACACTTGGTTGCACAAAAAAAGAGTACTAACTCTATACAAAAGAAGCCTTTGGCTTGATATACACGTAATACAAACAAAATAAACAAAAAGAGTCTTCAACTCTCATCATCACCCCAGCTATGTCCTTGGAGGTGGCATGATACCTGTACCTGAAAATAATGTCCCATATAGGGTGAGCCAACGCCCAGTAGAAATACACTAAACCAGCTATGAACAATGACTAAAAGATTAGCAGTTGATAGATGGTCATCATAGATACATCTGCTTACATCACATTCCGGTTTCATGACATTAAGTCCATGTTACATTTCATTTCCTATTTCTTTATCAACTTTGAGTTTGAAAACAAGGCTCAACATTTAGCCAAATAACTTAATGAGATTTAGACTCATCTTTAAAACACTTTCAAAATTCATGGTGGATACACATTTCAATGCTGTATCAATAACACATAAACCATTTCCACACTTTACGAAAGATACACATTTCGGTACTGTATCAACATAACATAAAATCACTTCTATACTTCACAATTGATAACGATATACATTTTAGTGCTATATCAAATCAATTCGAACACTTCCATAATCAACAATTGATACACATTGTAGTGCTGTATCAATGTCATACACAATCCGGTTTAGAGGTCCATCCCCTATCTTCCCCTAAACCGTGGAGTACATCCCCTATCTCCTCCCACACAACACATGCATATAAACATAAATCATATACAATCAATCAATACATAAAGTTAATGTATTATTCCAACCACTATATTCGATAGCATACTCAATCGATTAGTTTTAGTTTGCCTAATCATCATGCATTGTCTACAGCAATCAAGACTATCCTCCACTAATAGCCTAAAGTAGTTATTTCTAAACAGAAAATAAATGCACCAATGGATAAATTATCAACATTTCAATTAGGTGAGTGATAAATAATCCAACTACACCCTTTAATCTCACACATTCCCAATTTCTACATTCTCAATTCAATTCTTCGTTTCTTCAAATTAATTATACCAATTAATTAAACTATGTAATTTGGGCATTCTCCCATAAGTTACATAACAACCCTAAGGTTCCATTTTCTTCCGTAATCCATCATCTATCTCATTTCTTTATGCCAATCATGCATATAGGTTTATTATAAATAAAACCCCATCTTTTGTAAAATTACACAAACACCCAAACTTTCTCAAAACTACACAACAACACCCAACATATTAAAAGACTAAAATTTAAAGACAAAACTCATAAAGAGGAGTAGGGTATCCCTACCTCGAAGATTGAGCTCAAATGGAGAAGAGACCAAAACCAAAATGCTCCAAACTCCAAACTTTTCGGATCAAAACGACGCCCTCGACGATTAACACAACTTTTACAAAGGCCGAAGGAAGGGAGAACACTCTAACTAGATCAAACCCTAGAGAGAAGAGAGTTTCTAGAGAGAGGAGCTCTCAAAAATGGCTTTTTGAAAAGTAAGAGAGAGAGTGTGAATGGAAAAAGTGATTCAAAAATGCCCAGGTGCCCTCTGTTATACGACAGGTCCGCTCGAGTGGAAAACACAATGCTCGAGCATAAAGAACAAAAAGCTGGGTCCGCTCGAGCGCAATAAGGCCCGCTCAAGCGCCAAGACACGAGTGAAACACATCCGCTCGAGCGTGAAAAACCAGTCCGCTCGAGCGTGAATTAACCCATCCCAGAACTTTCACTAAGGATGTACTAGCTGCTCGAGCGCCAACAAGCCCGCTCGAGCGCGACCCGCTCGAGCGTAGAAATCACACCTGTAGAAGTTTTGTAGGGACACAAAATGCTGGAAGGGTGTAAATCCTGCTCGAGCGCAGGAAGACCCGCTTGAGCGGAACGAGCAAAAACTAGGCAACAAGAAATTAGACCAAGGCTCAATCCACATGCTCAAAACATGCCCAACACATCCTAAAACCCAATCAAATGGAATCAAAGGATGACAACAAGATATACAATTACCAACTCCACGGAACCAAAGTCCGGATACAACAAATAAAGAAAGGGAAACCGGGATCGCTATAACCTCCCCCCCTTAAAGAATTTCGTCCTTGAAATTAAACACAAGTTTTCAAAAACAAGTTTTCTCCATTCCCAACAATATTACAACATAATATTAAACAATCCGACCCATTACTGGTCATTCTCAACTCTTTTTAAGAGGCAAATCACGACACATAAACAACCTGCATTATCCACATGCACGCCTTTCCAATTTCAACAATTTCATATCATAACTAATGTTCATGATACATTTCCAATTCTACGATACTTAACATATGCAATGTTATATCAAACTTCCATTTTGAGGGAAGTTCCAAAACACTTCCATTAAACCAAAACATAAACCATGTTTTACAACCTAAGATATATTCAATACTCTTAAGGTTCAATAATACAACAAAATACAATACCTGCTCAAATATCCACAAACAGATTCGGATATTTCTCTCGGACCTCCAACTCACGTTCCCAAGTGGCTTCCTCCACTCCGTGATGTTTCCACAAAACCTTTACTAGGGGAATGGTCTTGCCTCGCAAGACTTGCTCCCGGCTATCCAAGACCCGAACCGGTCTCTCCTCATACGAGGTATTCTCATCTACCTCTAAGTCAGTCCAATCCAACATGTGCGATGGATCCGGCTCGTACTTCCGAAGCATACTAACATGAAAGACGTCATGAACCCTGGACAACTGTGATGGCAAAGCCAAACGATAAGCGACCTCCCCAATCCTCTCAAGGATCTCAAAGGGACCGATAAACCGAGGGGATAACTTCCCACTCTTCCTGAACCTCATCAAACCTCGCCTCGGTGATATTTTCAAGAAAACGTGATCACCCATTTCAAATGCGAAAGGCCTCCTCCTACGGTCAGCATAACTCTTTTGGCGGCTCTGGGCTGTAACAAGCCTCCTACAGATAAGCTCAACTTTCTTCGTCGTCTCTCTAACCAACTCCGGGCCCAACAACGGTGTATCACCCACCTCGGCCTAACAAACTGGAGACCTACACGGTTGGCCATACAAGGCCTCAAACGGTGCCATACCTATACTAGACTGAAAGCTGTTATTGTAGGCAAACTCCACCAAGGGCAAATGCCTCTCCCACGTCCTACTAAAGTCAAGGACACAACCCCGAAGCATATCCTCAAGGATCTGAATAGTGCGCTTGGACTGCCCGTCAGTATGAGAATGATAAGCCGTACTAAAGGTCAACTTAGTACCCAAGGCACCCTGCAAACTCTGCCACAACTTGGCAGTAAAACGATGATCTCTATCTGAGACAATTGTCACTAGGACCCCGTGCAACCTCACTATGTCCCGAATATACAAATCGGCAAGATGATCTACTGAATCTCTCACGCGTATAGGGATAAAGTGCGCCGACTTAGTCAATCGGTCTATAACCACCCAAATAGCATCACTACCCCGCTGAGTCCTTAGAAGACCTACAATGAAGTCTATAGTGACATGCTCCCATTTTCACTCGGCAATAGGTAAGGGTTGCAACAAACCCGCTGGCCTCTGATGCTCGGCCTTTACTTGCTGACAAGGCACTTCGATACAAAAACCGCCACATCTCTCTTCATGTCCCTCCACCAAAACTAGCGCCCCAAGTCACGATACATCTTGGTGCCTCCCGGATGCACCGCAAGGCGTGAATGGTGAAACTCTCGGAGTACCTCCTCTCGGCAGATCTCCGGCACAAATAATCAGTCTCGGTATCTCACACTCTGGTCAGGATACTCAAACAAACCCTTCTCAACCTTTCCACTAGAGATCTTCTCTCGGAGGGATTCTACCTCAAGGTCACCTCTCTGTGCCTCTAACACTCGAGTCACAAGTGTAGGCTGCGCAACAACAGAAAACAAGGCTGCAGCCTTAACAGATTCGCCCAAAAGCAAATCGAACTCCCCAAGTGCCCCCAACATCTCTCATTCCCTAATGGCTATACAAGCTACATCACTAATGGATTTTCTACTAAGTGCATCGGCCACAACATTGGCCTTTCCCGGGTGATAGTGCAACTCGAAATTGTAGTCCTCAATGAACTCCATCCACCTTCTCTGCTTCAAGTTCAAGTCCTTCTGGGTAAACAGATACTTCAAACTCTTGTGATCCGAGAACACCTCGAATCTCTCACCGTAAAGGTAGTGCCTCCAGATTTTCAAGGCAAAGATCACTGCTGCTAGCTCTAGGTCATGTGTAGGGTAATTCTTCTCGTGAATTTTCAACTGACATGAGCCATAGGCAACCACTTTCCCCTCTTGCATCAACACACAACCCAAACCCTCTCGTGAGGCATCACAATAGACCGCATAACCCAACCCTCTCTCCGGAATAATCAAGACCGGAGTGGTGGTCAATCTAACTTTCAACTCTTGAAACGACTTTTCACAAGTCTCACTCCATACGAATTTGACTCCCTTCCGGGTCAGTCTAGTCAACGGTGAAGCTAACCTGGAGAAATCCTTCACAAACCGGCGGTAATACCCAGCTAATCCCGAAATCATGGATCTCAAACACACTCTTAGGCTGTGCCCAATCTTGCACTGCCTCTATCTTGGATGTATCAACAGACACCCCTTCCCCGGATACTACATGGCCTAAGAACTTGACTTCTCCTAGCCAGGACTCACACTTCTTAAACTTGGCATACAGCCTATGGGCTCTAAGCAACTCAAGTACCACTCTCAAGTGTTCCTCATGCTCCTCCTTAAAAGGCGAATAGATAAGTATGTCGTCCACGAAAACGACTACAAAACGATCTAAGAATTCCCGGAAGATCCGGTTCATCAAGTCCATAAAGACTGCCGGTGCATTGGTGAGCCCAAATGGCATCACCAGAAACTCATAATGGCCATACCGCGTACGGAATACCGTCTTTGGAATATCCTCATCCCTGACCCTCAACTGGTGGTAACCCGATCTCAAGTCTATCTTAGAGAAATAACGGGAACCCTTTAACTGGTCAAACAGGTCATCTATACGGGGCATAGGGTACTTATTTTTGACCGTAGCCCGATTCAACTTTCAGTAGTCGATACAAAGTCTCAAGGCACCATCTTTCTTTTTAGCAAAGAGGGCCGATGCTCCCCAGGCGAAACACTAGGGCGAACAAAGCCCTTATGCAGCAACTCCTGGAGCTGAATCTTCAACTCACTCAACTCGGCTGGGGCAAAACGGTAAGGTGCCATAGAAATCGGCGTTGTGCCTGGCACTAAATCAATGGAGAACTCTATCTCACGGTGAGGTGGCAAACCAACGAGATCCTAGGGAAAAACATCCGAATACTCACAAATCACCCTCGGCAACACAATCTGAGTCTCGTCACACTCACCACTCAAAAAGCTAGCAAGTAGATCACTAAGCTCACTCCGCCCTCGCGGATCATACACCGGTGGCAACACACTACCAACCCGATCCCCCAAGAAATGAAAACACTCCCCACTCAAGGTACATACTGTGACCCTCTGGCGGTAGCAATTGATAACAGCCCGGTATGACGATAGCCAATCCATACCTAAAATAACATCAAAACCTTTCATGGGTATAACTACAAAAGGGAACAAAAGCCGATGATCGGCGATCTCTATATCACAACCTCTACATCCGTGCTTCAAAATCAATTCACCCCCAAGAGGTGATACAACACATATAGGAGATGCTAATTGTGCCAACTCCAATTCCAAAATAGATGCAAATGCAGCAGATACAAAAGAATGAGATGCACCCGTATCAATCAATACACCGCAACCGAAGGTAAAAAGAAAAGGTACCTCTCACCCGATGGAACTGCAGACTAGGACCTGCACGGTAACAGCATACACGCGCCTAGTAGGCCCCTGATCCACCTGCTCACCCCTCGAAGCATACGACTGCTGTACAGACTGGGATGATGAAGCCCCTTGGTTGGCCCTCGAGGCCTGCACTAACTGAGCTGGCTGAAGACTGTGCCTCTGCCCAGATGCACCAGATATGCCACCCAACTGCGGGCAAAACCTCTTCAGGTGCCCCGCCTGACCACATTGATAACAAAGGCGTTACGACCGCCTCACTGACTCTCATGGTCTAGTGAAGATGAAGCACTCGACCTCCTCCTCTGTGGGCAAACCGAAGCCTTGTGGCCCAGCTGACCACACTTGTAACATGTAAAGTCTCCTTGATTGCCTCTCCCCGAGCCTGCACTCGGCACTGTAAAGGTCGATCTAGCAACACCGCCTGAGATCGCTGGAGGTTAGCACTCCTCTCTCGCCATCACCCTGACCATCTTGGCTCCTCTTGGAGCCTCTCTGTCCCTCCTCCTCCTGCATCATGATCTCCATATGGGCTACAACATCAACCAAGCACCCATAGTCTCGGATCATAGAACCACCAACTCTCATCTTGAGGCTGCGCCTCAACCTCTTCTTGAACTCGATACAGCGGCGTTCCTCGGATGCCACAAGTTCAGGTGCAAACCTGGACAAGCTAGTAAAAGCAGCCTCATACTCAGCCACTGAAGAACTCAATTGTAAAAGCTGGCAGAACTGATCTCTCAGTTTCTCTCTGACTGCTGAAGATAAGAACTTCTCCTGGAAAGCACCCACAAAAGCCTCCCAAGTGCCATCCAAATGACCCTTCACGAATTTCAACCACTGACCCGCATCTCCCTTCAGCTGAAAAGATGCCAAGGTCACTTTTAATGCTCCGTCTTCGATGCCAAGCATCTCGAACGTCTTACTCATCTGCTCCAACCACTCATCCGCCTTAAGTGGCTCTTTTGGATCCCCGACAAACTCATCCGGGTTAGATCGGAAGAACTCCCTCTTCAGGAAGGAAGGCCCTGCCTCAACAACTGGGCTCAAGACTGGAGCTCGAATCGATTCTCACCGAGAATACCCATAAACTCCCTCAAAGCATCGGCTATTCCTCGGGCTAAAGCGCCCATAGCCTCCTGACTTGCTGGCTCGGCCACATTGGCCTGGCCAACCCCCTCCTGCTGTGTCGGAACATCATCCGGTAAAGGCATCTCCTGCCTCCTAGGCCTACCTCGCCTACCACCTTGTCCTTGTCCTGACATCCTAATAGAGGTAACAGAGAACGTTAGCACATTCACAAATATGCCGAAGCTATAACACTCACGTCCTAATACATGGACAACTGTAATTCACTCCACGTAAGCATATAAACACATAAGCACCTACGAATCTCATTTCCGGATAATGATAGTCCCGAGGCATTGCTAGAGTTCCGGTTAGAAACAGCATTGATCAAGTGCTTTTCCAACAAGACTCACAGAAACCCAAGGATCTAATCAACATCCTAGAAACTAAATCCCATACTCAAATAGTCACATAAACATGTTGTCAAATAAACACGTTACATTACACTTAAGTCTCTAACAAGCGAGACAAACCCATTGTGATACTAATCACTTCCCACGTACCCAAAGTATTCGAACCCGGTACGCTCTGATACCAAGTTGTAACGCCCTCAAAAAAATAACATTTGAACCCATCAATTTAGACATGCGTTGATATAAAAGATAAATATTCTTCTATTCATCAGAGTAATTCTTACAACAATATTATATGTTAACAACAAAAGCAAATGCCCTGCGGGCTTACAGCTTTCCAAGTTAACACTTGGTTGCACAAAAGATGAGTACTAACTCTATACAAAAGAAGCCCTTGGCTTGATATACACGTAATACAAACAAATTAAACAAAAAGAGTCTTCAACTCTCATCACCATCCAAGCTATGTCTTTGGAGGTGGCATGATACCTGTACCTGAAAATAATGTCCCATATAGGGTGAGCCAACGCCCAGTAGAAATACACTAAACTAGCTATGAACAATAACTAAAAGATTAGCAGTCGATAGATGGTCATCACAGATACATCCACTTACATCACATTCCGGTTTCATGACATTAAGTCCATGTTATATTTCATTTCCCATTTCTTTCTCAACTTTGAGTTTGAAAACAAGGCTCAACACTTAGCCAAATAACTTAATGAGATTTAGACTCATCTTTAAAATACTTTCAAAATTCATGGTGGATACACATTTCAATGCTGTATCAATAACACATAAACCATTTCCACACTTTACGAAAGATACACATTTTGGTGCTGTATCAACATAACATAAAATCACTTCTATACTTTACAATTGATAACGATATACATTTTAGTGCTATATCAAATCAATTCGAACACTTCCATAATCAACAATTGATACACGTTGTAGTGCTGTATCAATGTCACACACAATCCGGTTTAGAGGTCCATCCCCTATCTTCCTCTAAACCGTGGAGTACATCCCCTATCTCCTCCCACACAACACATGTATATAAACATAGATCATATACAATCAATCAATACATAAAGTTAATGTATTATTCCAACCGCTATATTCGATAGCATACTCAATCGATTAGTTTTAGTTTGCCTAATCATCATGCATTGTCTACAGCAATCAAGACTATCCTCCACCGATAGCCCAAAGCAGTTATTTCTAAATAGAAAATAAATGCACCAATGGATAAATTATCAACATTTCAATTAGGTGAGTGATAAATAATCCAACTACACCCTTTAATCTCACACATTCCCAATTCCTACATTCTCAATTCAATTCTACATTTCTCCAAATTAATTATACCAATTAATTAAACTATGTAATTTGGGCATTCTCCCATAAGTTACATAACAACCCTAAGGTTCCATTTTCTTCCGTAATCCATCTTCTATCTCATTTCTCTATGCCAATCATGTATATAGGTTTATTCTAAATAAAACCCCATCTTTTGTAAAATTACACAAAGACCCAAACTTTCTCAAAACTACACAACAACACCCAACATATCAAAAGACTAAAATTTAAAGAAAAAACTCATAAAGAGGAGTAGAGTATCCCTACCTCGAAGATTGAGCTCAAATGGAAAAGAGACCAAAACCAAAATACTCCAAACTCCAAACTTTTTGGATGAAAATGATGCCCTCGACGATCAACACAACTTTTACAAAAGCCAAAGGAAGGGAGAACACTCTAACTAGATCAAACCCTAAAGAGAAGGGAGTTTCTAAAGAGATGAGCTTTCAAAATTGGCTTTTTGAAAAGTAAGAGAGAGAGTGTGAATGGAAAAAGTGACTCAAAAATGCCCAGGTGCCCTCTATTATACGAAAGGTCCGCTCAAGCGGAAAACACAACGCTCGAGCGTAAAGAACAAAAAGCTGGGTCCGCTCGAGCGCAATAAGGCCTACTTGAGCGCCAAGACACAAGAGTCAAACACATCCGCTCGAGCATGAAAAACCAGTCCGCTCGAGCGTGAATTAACCCATCCCAGAACTTTCACCAAGGATGTACTAGCCGCTCGAGCGTAGGAAACCCACTCGAGCGTAGAAATCACACCTGCAGAAGTTTTGCAGGGACACAAAATGCTGGAAGGGTGTAAACCCCGCTCGAGCGCAGGAAGACCCGCTCGAGCGGAGCGACGAAAAACTGGGCAACAAGAAATTAGACCAAGGCTCAATCCTCCTGCTCGAAACATGCCTAACACATCCTAAAACCCAATCAAATGGAATCAAAGGATGACAACAAGATATACAATTACCAACTCCACGGAATCAAAGTCCAGATACAACAAATAGAGAAAGGGAAACCGGGATCGCTATAAAAAACCAACAAAATTAATTTCTAAAACTCTTATATATTGTAGTGATTGTATCATTTTAATTTGTAGGAAATAGGGAAAATAAGAACGTCAATGCATGTCCATCCTACGTTTTTTCTCTTGTGGCACCAATAGATTGGATATTTTATTTTATTTTTGTTAAATAAATTGAAAGTAATAAAAAAAAAAAAACCTTCTCTTTCCACCACATTTAATTATATGGACATGCATGCAACATTCTCACCATCAACTAACAAAAGCAAAAATGCGACTTCCAAAATCCATTTCATAGATACCGAAGATATCAGTAAATGGATGACTATGGTTTGGACTTATTGATTATAGGTTGAGTTGTTGGATTGTATGACCAGGGACGGATCCAGGATTATGACTTTGGGGGGGACAAAGTACGTTTAACCTCTAACTAATAAAATTTGAAGTTCAATACCAATTTCTACTAACATGAAAAAAAATTAATAATGTTACGATAAAATATTGAACTATATATTCTTTGTCAACATAGTTGATTACCAAAAGATGATCATACAATTGAGAATATTTTTTTACCCATATTCACTTACAAAAAGTAGTAACTATTTCTACATGCATTTATTTACTAAAATAAGGCATCTTCAATTGAATTCGACACTCTTTCATAATATCAAAAGCATGGATGATAGAGTCTACATCAAACCCTTGAGCAATGTCTTTTTCAATATACGTAATCAAGTAACTAGCTAGAAAGCCATCTTCCATCCTATTGCGCAATTTAGACTTAACGAGTTTCATAGTTGAAAATGCGCGTTCTGATGTAGCAGTTGAAACATGTAAAGTCAACATAAGACGGATCAATCTATCAATAAGAGAATAACTTGTCAAATTTTTTGTTTTTGCCAACGTTTGACACAACTCAGAAATGATTGACAATTTCTAAAACTCGGGAAGTATGGAAATATTAAGCTTATAGTTTTCCAACTGATACTTCAAATGCAATTTTTCTTGCTCGGAGAAATCCATGGGATAAAATTTATTTGCAAGTTTGCAAATATCCTCAATGTTGAATGATCTATAACTATCCCTAGGATCCAAAGCTGAGTTAAGAACAAGTAATTCCATTACATCTTCCTTAAACCTATTGTTTAATTCTTGTAACTGGGAATCAACTGTAACCATAAAAATATCAACTCAAAAATGATGTTCCATGGTGAGCTGATCTCTTTCAGAACGAGACTAACCTCGGCCTCCTTTATAAGGATAGCTAATATCAGGAATCTGTATACCATGATCATTAGAAAATAATTTAATTTTCTCCAACAATGGAACCCATTCATCTTCTCTAAATTTTTGAATAAGTATCTTCGTTGTAGACACCAAATGCATTGCATTTAATATATCTTGAGATTTACTTTGCAAAGCTTGGCAAAGATCATCAGTAATCTCTATGATATCCCTCATAAGAACAAAAATTTCAAATAGTTTAAAAAATTGGGGGGGGCTACTCTATATAATTTTGAAATTATCTAAAAAAAATTTGGGGGTGCGAACTCCTATAATTTTAAATTATTTTAAAATTTTTAGTATAATATATGATATTTTTCAAATTTTTGAGGGTGCGGCCGCCCCCCTCCGCCCTCCCTAGATCCATCCTTGTGTATGACGACGAGTAGAGTATATTTTTTCAAGTTACCTATAAAACAATTTTTGTTGGACGTATTTAAAGAGCCCTTCAACAATGGTATTGTCAGAAATTTTATTTAGTGAGGTCATTTAATTAGTTTTCGTCGATATTATTAGCTCATATTTTTAGTTTTACAAGACTTATACAAATTTTTTTTTTTATATTTCATGATAATGTAATATATTGTGATATCATATATTTACAATATATCGTAAAAATAATTTAAACTTGTCAAATTATATGTATAATAAAAATTAGGAACATCAATACACTATTGTTTCAACAAAATTAAAGAAAGTGAGACTATGCAATTTTCAATTGATCGAACAAAGAAAGTGAAATAGGTAAAACATGGTTTCTCTTGGTGGAAAAAAAATGTCTTGTAAAAACCTAAGAATTTCATGCTTAGAAAGAATAGTGACTCTCAAATCTCTCTTTAAAAATAAAATTATGACACTATTATTTTAAACACATTCGGATTGAATAATTTAAAATTTTGAAGTTGAGACCGTGATAGACCCCACAAAACCCAACAACAACACTTCTAATTCACTATGAAACTCATTTTTCAAATATGTAAAACTCTTTCGGTGTAAACCTTTAAGAAATATAATGAATACTTTTTTCAAACAATATTACCCCCAGCCCAAATTGTTTATGTTAATACTATGATTTAATTCTAATAATATCTAAAATATTATGAGATAAATTATTATATTTTTTAATATACATATTTTATAATCATTTCACACAAAATATAAATCACAATTATAGATATTGTTGTTGGGTGTTTGATTTATCAACAATGCTACAGATCACTAAATTCCTATCACTAACACCACCACTAATGATGTGGAAAGCAAAAAAAAACAAAAAAAATAAAAAAAAAAACAAAACTAAGACACAAGGAAAATAAGTGAGAGCACTAATTAGTACTACCACTAATGATGTGGCAGTGGGCCTCACCATGAATGATTTGATGTTTTGGCTTTGGTGTTGTATTTTTTTTCTTTTTTTATTAAGTGCCATGTCATTAGTGATATTTTTAGAGTTCCAAAATTAGTAGTCTCTATCATTGTTGTAAGACACAAAATACATGTGACAGTAAATGGGACCCACTGCCACATAATTAGAATAACTACTAATTAATGGTCTGCATCATTTTTCTTGATTTATACGTAGAAAATGATTTTATGAATAGCGTCTATTTTGACAGTGCACTATTCATCACAGAGCATAATTTATTTTATATATTGTATTATACATTTACTATTCATCTAACAATGTTTTCTCTATTTACTTGCCGAAAAATAAAACCTTCCATGTGCGCTACTGACCATTTGAATAAATTCATTTTTCGCGTGCTCAAATCTTCAGCATGGAGCATCCAGATTTTCCTCCGTGAAGCATGCTTAATTCTTCCACTATTTGCTCTCTGCATTGTGTCTGCAACGGCTACTTTTTTGAAGATTATATGAGAGAGAAAAGTAGATTTGCAGAGAGCAGAAAAGCAAGATAAGTGGTGAAAAAGTTGTGATAATCAATAGAGTTCTCAAATTATTTTGTGGTGCACTTTTATTGAATTATAATTTTTTGGGAGAAAATTTATTAAGAATTTGAGTTTTTATTGTAAAAGGGTTTTCTATCCTTATTTTTTATTTTTGTTAAAAGGGTGATTTCTTTTTGGCTTCTTCTTAAGTATGCAACCCACAAAAGGTGTAAGTAGGTTGCACACCATGTGCCACTCACACAAAAGGTGTAAGTGTAAGGTGTAAGGTGTAAGTGGAAGGTATAAATGAAATGTATAAGTTGCACACCATGTGCCACTTACACAAAAGGTGTAAGTGCAAGGTAAAAAAGGTGTAAGTGTAAAGTGTAAGTGAACACAAAAAGGTGTAAGGTGTAAGTTGCACACTATAACATTACCCTTTTTTTTTTTTTATAAAGGGTGGGTTTGGTGGGACTTTTTTGAGCCAACTTATAGCTTCTGGCTTTTAAAAAGTATTTTAGACTGTTTGGTTAAACTTATTTCAGACAGCTTTTGATTCTAACAACTTATTTTAAGTCAAAAAAACTGATTCTGAAAAGCTGCTCACCCTTACTTCTGATTATCAGCATCTACTGTGAACATGTTAATTCACGGTTATACTCTTAGATTTTTTTTTTTATTTTTTATTTTTTAAAAATAGAAAAAAAAATCCAAATAGACTATAAAATATTATTATTATTTTTTATGAGAAATGTAGACAAACAGTGAATAATAAAAAATAAAAATTAATTGAAAAGTTACTTCACAACTTATTTACCAAACACTACTTAGCAACTTAAATCTATAATCCAACAGCTATACCAAACAAATTAATAGCTTCTGATTAAAGTCATAATTTATAATCTGTTAAGTTATAATCTATAATCTGTTTTAACAGTTATACCAAACAGGACCAAAATCATTTGGGAGTGTGACTAGTACTGGCTTCATAACTAATTGGTTGGAGTGATCAGGTTAATCAATTGTTAAGGTTCACTAGCACCTATGAAGTTAGTGGACGTAGGCATGATTTGAGGCAAATCACTATAAATTATACGTTTGCTTTCTCTTCCCTTCTGTTCGCTTTATTTATTTTTTATTGGTTTTATTTATTTTGCTTCATATTTTTTTATTATTTATTTCTCATTTGGATTAAATTTTAATTTATTACTCTCATCTTTATTGCTTCATATTTTTATTTTTTTATTATTTGGATTAATTTTTTTTTTTAATTTAGTAATTTATTTAGAAATTCAATTCATCCCCTCTTGGATTGCTTTATGGGTAACGATTTATCCAACACGAAAAACAAAAAATTAAAAATAATATATTTTTGTGTTAAATTTTTAATTCTTTGTTCACAAATTAAAAGTATTTATTGAGAACTTTTAATTAGTGATTTTTTTGTAATAATTTTAAAAAAAAAAAAAAATCAATACACGAATACATTATTTCTAATTTTTTATGTCAGGCATATAATCTAAAATGAAAGAAATATTAAATTGGTAAAGGACATTTCAAATATATATAGAAAATGTATTATGCCTACCGTTGATGGTGTTTAGTTTTTTTTTTTTTTTTTTTTTTTTTTTTTTTGCATAAAATTTTCAAAGTGGGCTCTTTGACAAAATTAATAAAATAACATATTATGAGTTTTAAAAAGTTTGGAGACTTTTTTAAGTTTTAGCCATGAGCCGCCCATGGGTATCATGGTTATATTGAGAAACAAAAAAAATTCAAATGAAAATCAAACAAAACAAACGTAGGTGAATGTATTTTTCATTATTTCCCTTTCAGGTCACTTGCCACAACCGCACGATCGCTAACAACCATCACTACCCCCGGGTTGAAAAAACAGGGCAACATAGAGATTATAACATTAATTAATTTATTGGAGTGGTACACAAGATTTGAACGAAGATCTTGGATTTTATTAAGTATATTTTTACCATTTAGGTTATATATATATATATATATATGTATGTATATATTATAACATTAATTAATTTATTGTTTTATTTAGGTTAATTTACACTTTATACCTCTGCACTTTGCACCAAATTTTATTTTGACCCCTACACGTGAAATTATGACAGTCAATTCATACATTTTTGGTCAAATCATACTTTGGTTCCTACACATGAAATTGTAATAGACAACCTCTTATATTTTTGGTTAAATCTTACTACACAAGTGTCAATGTCTTATTTCTGTTATTCAATTGTTTAAATCTTTAACAGAATCTAATCATATGATAAAAATGACCACAACATGAGGGTTAGAGAAGAAAATCATCTACATTTTTCACCAATACATATTTTGTTTCAAAATTTATATCAAATTATGACTGTATTAGGGTAAAACAAAACGCAAATTGTAAACAATTAAGAAAAAGAACTAGGATTTTGTATAAATTGGAATCACGAAACTTTGTTTTTCACGGTAATACAATCTTCTGTCTATTTATCTCACATTTCTCTTTGATTTTTTTTTTCGTATTTTTTTTTGTATTTTATTTCAAAAACTCTATTTTCTTATCTCTTCATCCCAATTTTTAGCATACAAACATATATATATATATATATATATTATAAAACTCTCATATGCTTATCATATTGGTAGAAAATATGGATGATTTTGTTCTTTTACTTTCATTTCGTAATCACATTTTTGTCACATGATTGGATTTTGTTAAAAATTTAAAAATGAAGTAACATAAGAAAGAGATTGACACTTGTGTAGGGACCAAAGTGAGATTTGATTAAAAGTGTAGGTGGTTGACTGTCTGTTACAATTTCATGTGTATGGACCAAAGTGAGATTTGACTAAAAGTGTAAAGGGTTGACTGTGATGATTTCTTGTGTAAGGGCCAACGTAAGATTTGGTGTAAAGTGCACGAGTGCAAAGTATAATTTACCCTTTTATTTATTACGAATTGCGTGTGCCACATATTAATAAATATTAAGAGATCAATTTCTACAACAATGCAAGTTGTTACTAAAAAAGCTATAAAAACAAAAATTAGCGACAAAATTATAAAAATATTGTTAATACCTGGACTTATAGGAGCAAAATAATTTCGCAAGCAATGTTTACTTTTTTAATGCAAATTTTGGGTCTAAAAAAAATATTGTAATTCATTACAAAATATTCAATTTTGTTATTAAAAATATAACGATATTTTGATAACTAAAGTATTTAGTCCTTAAAAAATAATTTTATCTCTAAATTTGTATCGGTCGAATTACACTAACGGTCCCTGTAATTTGGAGCTTGTGTCACTTTGATCCCTAACTTTTTAATTGTGATACATTTGATCCTAAATTTTGAATCTTATTCCAAACAAGAACAATCAAAAGAAGTTTCCTTTGTAAGAGGTCTATTTTAAGGACAAAATCGCCATACAACTTATTTTTTGTTAGTTAACTTATATGTTGTTTAAAATGTAATAGTATTTTTTTTAATGAATAATGCTAACACTTTCTTAGTTATAAAGTTCTATTTGGTTTGGTTTTCAGAATCTATTTTTAGAAAAAAAAAATTCTAAGAAATTAAAAATTAAATTGGTAAAAAAATTATAAACACATCATTTTTGTATAATTTTACTTTTCGGGAGAGTAGAAATAATTTTTTTTGATATTCTTTCTATTTTTTCAAAAGTCAAACATGGCAACAATTTTGATTTTATTATTAAACCAACCTATTAAATCCAAAAATCCAAAACTAAAAACATTTCATATATATTAAACATATCCATTACACATTAAAAGCCTAATAACCATCAATTTTATAATAACCATCTAAAAATATCTATTAACAATAAAAACATCCATCTATTACATGATAACCATAAAAAAAAAAAAAAAATTAACAAAAACAACTACTAATTACACGATCATCATTTAAACACATACTAAAAATTAATTTGGTAAAAAATGAAAAAATAAAAATATAAAAGATTTATCATTTTTATATAATTTTATCTTTGGTAGGTAGAAATAATTTTTAAAAATTCAAAAATAATTTTTTAATATTTATTTTTGTTAAACTAATTTATATTTTATCCAAGTGACAACTTTACTCTTCAAATGGAGCATTTGTTGTTTTCAAACGAAACGGTGCCTTTAATTATCCTTATTTAAAATGAGATTCAAAATCAAAGTCAAATATATTACAATTAAAATGTTAGGAATCAAAGTGATACAAATATAATTCGCCCATTTTTATCTCTAAAATTATAATTTATTGTTGTTCACCATAACCAACATGCCAACAACCACCTCCACTAGATCAACCCCACGCACCATCTCCCACCACCATGTTTCAGCCATCAAAAGGTCTGAAACCACTGCATAGTCATTAATTTTTTCTTGATAATTATTTTGTAGTCCAAATCAATCACGCAACAAAAAATTTTATGGATAAATTATATTGAATTACTTTTATTAAATAGTCAGGAGACAAACCATAATCCACTTAATCTATATTGCATTTTTTATTGATCAAGAGTATAACGTATGTAATATTTAATAGATCACTTGGTTTATAAATCTAATTTTGAATTTTTTTGTCTAAAGGTCCACGCTCTAAAATATTTTGTCTATAAAGACAAGCTACCGCAAAATGACCAAACTACCTATGTATATATATATATATATTTAAGAGTGGGCAACAGTTTATCCAACCGAACAACCCGCCCAAACCGACCCTACCCGCATGCATAAATAGTAGGGGTGGGCGTGGGTCGGTTGCGGCCACGGAACCTCCAATCCGCCATCGGTCCGCTAGATTGGCGGATTGAAAAAAATCAATCCGCATCCATCCACCAATCCGACGGATGTGGATTGAGCGGATTGATGGTTTGGCGGATGGATGCGAATTGGTTTGGCGGTTTAAAATTTTATAAGTTTTCAACATAATTCAACTTGTGCACTTCCTCCAAAAAAACAAAAAAAGAAAGTATTACAGTCAATGACTTTAAAAAATATTACAATCATTGCATGCCTCATCCAAAGTAAGAAAGTTTGAAACTTTAGAATATTACAATCATTGCATGCCTCATGAACATACTACAATCACAACATGCCTCATCCACATAAAGTATTACAATCTGTGATTCTTAAAATATAAAAACAATTCAAACCACTAAAACCATGAACAGAGCAGTAGTAGAGATTGTATTGTTACATCTATATCAGTTTGTTAAAACAAAAACCAACCAGCATATATTATATTTTCTATTTATTATTTTTAGAGATAGATTTAAAACCAAAAAATATAGATAAATAATATGTTTATTTTTTCAATTCAAAAAAGATATTCAAGTTGAAAACTTTTTTTCAACAGAATATTTAAACTCTTTTTTAATTGAAAATACAAACAGAATATTTAAACAAATTAAAAACACAAAGTCTTATAAATTACTAGGGGTGCTCACGGTTTGGCGGTTCGGTTGCGGCCAAAGGAATCTCAAATCCGCTATCCATCCGCCAGATTGGTGGATTGGAAAAATCAATCCGTAACCGTCCGCTAGTCATCACGCATCCATCCAAAATGTGGCGGATCGGTTCAGTTCAGTCGGTTTTGACGAATCGGTATATCCGCTGCTCACCCCTAATAAATAGGGCAGGTTGGTCTATTTTTAAATTCAAAATCAGGTTCGAGCCATATCCAAACCTACCCGTGCAAATCCACAACCCGCTCGAAAATTATGTTTAAAATTAAAAAAAAAATCCCACTCATGTTGAACTAAACAAATCTTCATCCTTTGGTCCTCCTCCTCTCTCTCTACCTAGATCTCTCTCTCTCTCTCTCTCTCTCTCTCTCTCTCATCTCGCCCACCTCTCTCTTCTTCTTCCCGTCGCCGTCGCCACCACCATCTCTTGCCCTTTGCTCGTCGTCTCTTTCATTTCCTTCCCATCGCCATCTCTCCCATCTCCTCTACCATAGCCGTCGTTTCTTGCAGATTAGCCCCTACTCCAACACCGCTCCATCACCTCTCACACATCAGCCCAGCCATGTCGTTGGTTGCTTGCCGTTGTCCTATTCTCTTCTCCCTATTGTCGTCGCCCAATTGCAAACCAGATCTGGAGATGCCAGATCTAGAAGATGTAAAAACTGCACACAAAAAAAAAAAAAAAAAAAAAATTTGTTTCATTGCATGAAGGTTTGAATCTCAAATCTGGAATCCTCAATCTTCATTTATTTATGGTTTGTTGGTTATGTTGTGGGTATGAGTGTTTATTGGTTGGGTTACACAAGTACTCTCTCTCTCTCTCTCTCTCTCTCTCTCTGGGTCATAATTTTTTAAGCAGTTTTGCCTATGAAGTTCTTTAACACCCGTTTTCATTGCTAGGTTGGAGATTTTTATTTTTTTTTTTATTTTTTTTTTCTTGCAGATTCAAGGTTTGGGTGTTTCAGGCATGGTTATGGGTTTGTAGACTTTTGTTTGTAACTTTTTGCTTTGTTTATTTAATAAAAAAAAAGTTTTCATTGTTGTATGTGAAAATGTTGCTTTGTTTATTTAATAAAAAAATGTTTTCATTAATGTATGTGAAAATGTTGCTTTGTTTATTTAATAAAAAAATTGTTTTCATTGTTGCTTTATTTATTTAATAAAAATGTTGCTGGTTTTGGAATCCCCCTTGTCTTTTCATTATTTTATGGCTTTAAAAAGTGAGAAAGGCGAAGGCCCCAGCTCAAAAGCCCAAAAATAAAATTTCAAAAAAAAAAAAAAGCAAAAAAGTCTATTTCACAAACCGCCCGCAACTGCCAGTACAATCGCACGATCCACCTGTTTAATCCGCAACCAGTACGACGAGCGGATGCGATTTCATTTTTTTCCAACCCGCACCCCACCAGACAGGTTCAACTTCTCATCCGAACTGCACAAAACCGATCCATGACCACCCCTATATATATTCTATCTTAAACTAAACTCTAACTCGTCCATTCTTTTCTCTTTTTTCCCCTATCTCTCTTCTTTCAGTTTTTCTCTCTCTTTAAAACCCTTCCTCTACCACCATCCTCTCCCTCCTCCTCCGCTGCCGCCACCTTCGGCCTTCCACAGATCTTGGCTCTTATATATGTCTCGTGTGATGGCGGAGAACATCTCTCTGGTGAGAAAGAGTTTGTCAAGGGCACTCTTCGACACTACCATCACCACCACCACCACTGTTCACTATTGCCGTCCTTCCCTCATCCTTCAAATCTAACTGTAACCCTAACCCCAACCCTAGTTTCATAATCTTAGATCATTATTATCAATCTTAAATCCAGGTCTCTCTAATGGCAAAGGAGAGATGCAACAGTGAGCCGCTCTCCTCCACTGCCACGAGATCTAGATCTGTAGCTCGTCGGATAGATCTAGAATAGGATCTACAGTGGATCTATTCTTTTCTCTTCGGTCCTTGCGACGACATCAAGATCTTTAGATCTACATATATCTAAAGTCAATTTACCTAGGGTTTCTCTTTCTCTCTGACACGAGAAATGGCGGAAGAAGCTCTTAGTCCTAGTGTAGCATGTTGAAGCAACATTGTGAAGCAGAAAGTAGCCTCCCCGAACCAACTCTAGCACGGCGTCAGTGTAGCAGCAAATCGAGTGATGGTGGAGAGCTGCAAGTCCACAAAAGGCATCGTCGTCATAGTGAAAGATGCCAACGCCATCATACAAGGCGGAGAAGGGTTCTCCAACTGCACCAACAAGTTCGTATTTGTCTTTGAAGTCATAGATGAGGTTTAAGATTGCTTGTCCCATTATCACCTCAATTTCGTCCCCTTTGCCGTCAACACCATTGATTCCTCTCCCGATTCGCTAAAAAAAGGTTTTTCCTTCTCTCTCTCTCTCTCTATATATATACGCATACTCTTCGTGTTCTTTATTGTTTCTAGTGTTCCAACTATATCGGATAATTTGGAAAATATTTTAATTGTTGAGACAGTGATGTTTTAGAGTTTCTCACTTGGCTAAATTTTGAAAATTTCAATTATCATAGTCTATAATCTTGATTGGGATTGTGATTATTAAGTTTTTTATTTTTTATTTTATTTTAATTTTATTTTTAGTTTTTTTATTGTTAAAATCTATGTTTAGTTTTGTGTAGTATTGAATGGTTTGGATCTAAATTTGTGGTCGTGTGGCAAGTGATCTCCGACCTTTTCACTATCGGCGACCAAACCATCGCCATCCTTAGAAGAAGACAAAAAGAGTCAGTGATGATGATGATCCATGAGAGTTGAATGCATAAGAGAACTTGAACATAGATTCCTCTTTTTTTCTTTTTCTTTTTTTTTTCCTTTCTTGGCCTAGATCTATTTTATTTATTTATTTACTTTCTTGTTGTTGTTGTTGATGCTGATGATAAAAAACATATTGCAACAAATTAAAAAAAATGACAGATATGACAGATTTGTTTTGAACAAATAATAAGATTTGAATAGTTAAGATAATAGGACAGATTTGTGCAAAATTTGACCAGATAATAAAATATGTTCAAAATTTGAACACAAAAAAATTTTAAACAGATAAAATATTTGAACACATAACTAAAGAAATTGAGCAAATAATAAAATTTAGATAGATATTTGAACAGATAAGAAATTCCAATAAATATATATATTCCAGCATAGGGATAAGCTAAAATGAGAATTTCAACAAATAGAGAGATAGAGAGAAGAGGTGTATAAATTCAATAGATCAAGTGGTAAATGTCAACATATAGCAAATTTTTAAACAGACAAGGGGAAAAATTGAGTAGATAGTCAAAAAATTTGAACAGACAGTTAAAAAATTTTGAACAAATAAATATAAATTTGAACAGATGGAAAAGAATTTGAACAGATAGTAAAAAAAAAGTTAACAAATAAATTGAGAGTCAAAATTAAAAACAAAATGTCCTTCAAAATCAATAAATAGATTTCTCACTAAACTATTTTATAAAAAGTAAATCTCTCACCAATAAAAAAATATCTCCTAAATATAATGCCTTAAACAAATGTTAAATTGAATTTTTTTAACAACAATCTCTATTTATAATTTTCCATCTTCTCCAGCCAAGACTACTGCCACACCATGACGACACAAGCACCAAGATCATATTAGTAATTAATTTTTTCTATTTTAAAAAAAGAAAATTGAAAAAGGTAATCGAATTTTCTATATTAGATTAGTAATTACATCTTATCTCGTGCTATCTTATTTGAATAAATTACAAATACACACTTTAAAATTTGTTTAAAATATAGACTGTTTTCTTATGATTCTAAAAATTACAAATATCTCATTGATTGAAATTTTTATTTAACAGAATTAATAGAAGGGTTTGGTTAACGAGTGCCCTAAGGACATTGGTTAACAATATTTAAATTAATTGTACATTACATGTTACACACACTCCCATGCATTATGTATAAGCATTTCAAGCTTTTTGTCAAGTGCCTTAAGAACACTCATTAACAAAATCCTTAATAAAAAAATAAAATTCCTAACTACGCTTCTATAACAATAAAATTACTCAAATTATTAATTAAAATATATTTATGATATCATTAAAAGTTGTTAATTGACTTTATGATTTGTTGATAAAAAAGGGTAATTTGTTATACAATTAAAAACTTGAAGGGACATGATGTAATCTCTAAAACTATGCAAGGCAATATATATTTTAAACAAACCTCAAGAAATGTATTTATATTACTCATCATATTTTATTCTATTTCTAGTAAGTGCTCGTCTTATCCCTATTGTGTATCATATGTTTTATTCTAGAGCAAATTATACTAATGATTCTTATATTTTGTTTCTTGTGTCATTTTGGTCTTTTATTTTTAGTTGGCTCAATTTTGACCATTAATTGTAAATTTTGTTTCATTTTGGTCCAATTGATAATGCCGTTAGTGTTTTTGACAGAAAATAATCACTGAATTGGTTGAATTTATCTCATTGACATTAGTAAACTTATACTTTTACTCTAAAAAATATGACACATACCACTTATATGCACATTTTTCATAAAAAAATATTAAAAGTTGTAATCAATTGGACCAAATTGAAACAAAATCATAAATTCATGATCAAAATCGAACCAATTGAAATTATAGAGAACGAAATAACACAAAAACCAAAGTATATAGACTATTATCGCAATTTACCCTTTATTCTACAATTGTATTTTCTTTTTTCTTTATTACTTTTATGATTTTTTTTTTTTAAATAGGCATTCTAATGCTTTTCATGTTTTTTGTTTATTTTTTTAATTTTTTAATTTTTTGGGGTAAAAGTTTTTTTTTTTTTTTTTTGACTAAGATTATGGAATGTTAGTTTGTTAGTAAAATTATATTATAACTAAAATGGTCATTACTGCTTCATCAGTTCAAACCCTGACTTTCTTTCACTACACCTTCAAACGTGATTACAAGATCATTGGGTGTTCAAAAAAAATTTGCAAATTGGCTTGTCTTTCTTAGAATATTTGGAAGGCTAGGAATGAGCTTATCTTCAACCATACACCTGTTGATCCTTTTGCTACGATAGCTCCTTTTGCTACGATAGCTAAAGCTAGTAGGGAGGATGCTGAGTTTGTGGCATGGTTTGCGCAGTAGTGTGGGTAGCAGGCTGGTTGGTTACCTCCTCCAATTGGGTCCTAGAAGGTAAACTGTGATTGGCTGTCAACTAGGGTCTAGAAACAGTAATACTAGAATTTCATACTTAACTACTTAGAAATTATTCAGAAATTGTCATCTTATGATTCAGATTTATTCTACACATAAACTCCACACTATACAAATTCAATCTCAACCACACAATTCTCATTCATAATACATTCGGAATTTGTAAGTGAAATTTATAATATTTATAATATGATGATATTAGATCTATGACAAGTCTGTTGGGTATACCTCTTTATTAGAGTGTGGGACCCAATTAGTTTATTAAAAGAGTTTAATTTGGTTTGGTATTAATTATAATATATTTTTATATATTATATCTAATTTGTGGAAACCCAATTCAATTTGGATGCAACTACAGTTTTGATAAAATAAGTCCTAGATTTAACAATGTATATATATTGTTTTTGTTTGCCTTGAGAAAGTGTGAGCAGCAAAACTTTTCTCGGTGAAAGAGAGTGATAGATTACATACATCAATTCGGTGGGTGCAACATGGAGTAAAAGAAAACTGGTGCACTGTTTAGAAGGTTGATTGCTCAATTAATTTGTGAGGTGGTCTTTTGCGTGGGTGAGTATTTTTGTCTCACGTGGTGTGTGTTTCAAAGTATTGTTTAGGTTGCAGATTTGATACAGTTTGGTGGTCTGCTACAATTCTAGTTTCGAAGACTTTTGTTCATCTATTTGGTGAGGTCTTTCCTCTTTGTTTATTTGTTATTATTTGGAATTCACCTAAGGGTGGTTTGTGAGACTATTCGTGTCTCGTTTGTAATCGTTTGGAAACTATTTAGTTAATAGTGGAATCGGATTTCGATCCCGTGGACGTACCTCACATTGAGGGAATCACGTAAAATTCTTGTGTTGCTTTTGATTTATTTTTTCCGCATTAATTTTTATTCCCATTAATTGATTTACTTGTGGGGAATCATATATTTTCCCTAACAACTGGTATCAGAGCCAAGTTTATTTGGGTTTCTTTATTTGTGTAAATCAATGGAGGGGAATGTGGGTCACATGTCTAGCTTCAATGGAAGCAATTGGGTAACTTGAAAAACTAAAATGGAGGACCTATTATTTTGTAAAGATTTGTATGGGCCTATTGAGGGTGATAGTGGCAAACCTGATGATATGAAAGATGATGAGTAGAAGAGGCTTAATTGAAAAGCCGTTGGTGTTATCCGTCAATGGATTGATGATAGTGTGTTTTATCATGTTGCTACTGAAACTTCAGCACATGATTTATGGAAAAAAATTAGAGGGCCTTTATGATAGGAAATCAGCCACAAATAAAATCTTTCTGTTTCATAAGTTGGTTAATTTAAAATATAAAGAAGGCAGCCCTATTTCGGAACATCTGAACGAAATAAAGAGTATTGTTAACCAACTTGCTTCTATGAAAATTGTTTTTGATGATGAGTTGCAGGAATTGATGCTACTTAGTTCTTTGCCCAAAAGTTGAGAGACTTTGGTTGTGACCGTTAGTAATTCGGCGCCCGATGGAGTTGTTACAATGGGCCAAGTCACTAGTAGCCTGTTGAATGAAGAAACTAGAAGAAAATCAGCGGGTTCCTCTCATTCAGAAACATTTGTTGTGAGAGACCGAAGTAAAACAAGTGAGAGGAGTAAGACTCCTTATGGTCGTGATCAAAGTCGTGACAAATCAAAAAATGGTTTTTTTTCAAAGAAAGACATTGAGTGCTATTATTGCCATGAGAAAGGGCACATGAAGCGGGAATACCGAAAGCTCAAGAACAAGGAGAAAAGGCGTGAAAAGAGTGTGGATAAGAAGCAAGAAGACACAATAGCAGTTACTACCGATGATCTCATGGTCATTTGTGAAGATGATTGTATCAATTTTGTGGGCCAAGAGAGCAATTGGGTGATTCATTCCGGTGTTTCTTTTCATGTGACTTTTCGAGTTGATTTCTTCAATATCTACACCAAAGGAGATTATGGTTCTGTTCGAATGGGTAATGAAGGTTTGTCCAAGATTATCGGCATGGGTGATGTTTTCTTAGAAACAAATTTGGGCTGCAAGATGTTACTTAAAGATGTGAGGCATATTCCCGACATTCGCTTCAATTTGATCTCTACTGGGAAGCTAGATGATGAAGGCTTCAACAACAAATTTGGTGATGGAATATAGAAGCTCACGAAGGGTTCTTTGGTGGTGGCTAAGTGCAAGAAGACTCATACACTTTACTCGATGCAAGGAAAAATTTGTAAAGGTGTTGTCAATACACTTGAAGATGATACTTCTACCGAATTGTGGCACAAGCGGCTTGGCCATTTGAGTAAAAAAGGGCTGCAAGTTTTGTTCAAGAAAGAGCTTCTACCCGGTTTGAAAGGTACACATCTTAAAACTTGTGTTCATTGTTTGGTGGGTAAACAATATAGAGTTTCTTTTCAGAAAAATGTTGCTTCTAGAAAAGAAAATGTTTTGGAGTTGATTCATTCGGATGTTTGTGGTCCTTTGAAAGTTAGAACACATAGTGGTGCACTTTATTTTGTTACTTTCATTGATGATTATTCAAGGAAAGTTTGGGCTTTTCTACTAAAAACTAAAGATCAAGTTCTAGAAGTATTTAAGCATTTTCAAGCCATGGTTAAAAGAGAAACATGGCAGAAATTGAAGTGCATCCGATCAGACAATGGTGGTGAATACATTAGGCCATTTGATGAGTATTGTCGCAGCCAAGGTATTCGGCATCAAAAGACAGTTAAGAAGACTCCTTAACAAAATGGAGTTGCTGAGATGATGAACCACACCATTGTGGAAAGAACAAGGTGTTTGCTTTCACAAGCTAAATTGCCAGGATCCTTTTGGGGTGAGGCAATGAAGACAGCGGTTGACGTAATGAATTTGTCTCCTTCCTATCCTTTGAATGGTGATGTTCCAGAAAGAGTTTGGACCGGTAAAGATGTATCTTATGAGCACTTGAGAGTGTTTGGTTGCCGAGCTTTTGTTCACATTCCAAAAAATGAGAGGTCCAAGCTTGATAGCAAGTCAAGACAATGTATTTTTCTTGGCTATGGGCATGATGAATTCGGGTATAGATTGTGGGATCCGGTCGACAATAAAATCATTCGAAGCCGTGATATTGTGTTTCTTGAAGACCAAACAATTGAAGACTTTGGCAAAGGTGATCAACCGGAGCAAAAAACTAGTGATCTCATTGACATGGATCCATCTCCTTCATCTTCGGTGGATGATGAAAATGGGGGAGATGTGCAGCCACCTATTGAAGATGTAGAGGATGATGCTAATCCTAATGAAGTTAAGCCAGAAATTGAGGAAGAGCATCCAACTCAAGAACCACCACCACAACTTGTGTTGAGAAAATCTACAAGGGACCGACAACCTTCAAGAAAGTATCCTCCCAATGAATTTGTGTTGATTTCCGATCAAGAGGAGTCTGAGAGCTACCAAGAAACAATTGAGCATGCAAATAAAGGTGATTGGAAAAAGGCCATGGACGAGGAGATGAATTCCTTGCTTGAAAACTAGACTTATGATTTAGTGAAGTTGCCTAAAAGAAGGAAAATTCTGAAAAATAAGTAGGTTTTCAAATTGAAGAATGATGACAAGAATTTGAGGTACAAGGCACGTTTTGTTGTGAAAGGCTTTGGGCAAAAGAAAGGTATTGACTTTGACGAGATTTTTTCACCGGTTGTAAAGATGTCTTCTATTCGGGTTATACTTGGCATGGCTGCAAGTATGAACATTGAAGTTGAGCAACTTGATATGAAGACCGCATTTCTTCATGGTGATCTTAAAGAAGAAATTTACATGGAGCAACCGGAAGGTTTTGTGGAAAAAAGGAAAGAGAAATTTGTTTGCAAATTGAAGAAAAGTTTGTATGGTCTCAAGCAAGCCCTGCGGCAATGGTACAAAAAATTTGACCTTTTCATGATGAATAATGGTTTTTCTAAAATCACTTCGGACCATTGTGTGTTTGTGAAAAATTTTCCGGTTGGCAAATTTATTATTCTTTTGCTTTATATTGATGACATGTTAATTGTGGGTCAAGATTCTACCATGATAAACATGTTGAAATTGGAGTTGAGCAAGTCTTTTGCTATGAAAGATTTGGGACCGGCAAAACAAATACTTGGTATGAAAATTGTTCGTGATCGCAAAGAGGGGCTGATTTGGTTGTCTCAAGAAAGTTACATTGAGAAAGTTCTTAAGAGGTTCAACATGAATAAAGCAAAGCCGGTTGGTTGTCCACTTGCGGGTCACTTTAAGCTTAGTTCGAATAAATGTCCTACAAGTGAGAAAGACAAGGAAAAGATGCTGAAAGTTCCTTATGCTTCAGCAGTTGGTTCTTTGATGTACGCCATAGTTTGTACAAGGCCGGATGTTGCTCACGCCGTTGGTGTGGTGAGTCGTTTTCTCTCTAATCCAGGTAAAGAACATTGGGCAGCGGTAAAATGGATTCTAAGGTATTTTCGAAGGACTTCGAAGGTATGTTTGTGTTTTGGGGATGGTAAGCCGATACTTGATGGGTTCACAGATTCTGACATGGCTGGTGATATTGATTCTAGAAAATCTACTTCGGGGTATTTGATGACTTTTGTAGGGGAAGCTGTGGCATTGCAATCTAAATTACAAAAATGTGTTGCTCTCTCAACTACCAAAGCTGAATTTATTGCCATTACGGAAGCTTGTAAAGAAGAGTTATGGTTGAAGAAATTTTTGCAAGAGTTGGGTTTAAAGCAAAAAAAGTATGTGCTTTATTGTGATAGTTAAAGTACTATTCATTTAAGTAAAAATTCTACTTTTCATTCGAGATCAAAACACATTGATGTGAAATACCATTGGATTCGTGATGTGTTAGATTCGAAATTTTTGCAACTCGAAAAGGTTCACACAGATGATAATATTTCGGATATGTTGACTAAAACTTTGTCGAGGGACAAACATTTAAAGTGTCGAACTTTGGCGGGTATGGTTGATATCTTCACCTAAGTCAGTAGGGGGAGAATTGTTGGGTATACCTCCTTATTGGAGTGTGGGACCCAATTGGTTTATTAAAAGAGTTTAATTTGGTTTGGTATTAGTTATAATATATTTTTATATATTATATCTAATTTGTGGAAACCCAATTCAATTTGGATGCAACTACGGTTTTGATAAAATAAGTCCTAGATTTAACAATGTATATATATTGTTTTTGTTTGCCTTGAGAAAATGTGAGCAGCAAAACTTTTCTCGGTGAAAGAGAGTGATAGATTACACACATCAATTCGGTGGGTGCAACATGGAGTAAAAAACACGGTGCCTTTGTTTAGAAGGTTGATTGCTCAATTAATTTGTGAGGTGGTCTTTTGCGTGGGTGAGTATTTTTGTCTCACGTGGTGTGTGTTTCAAAGTATTGTTTGGGTTGCAAATTTGATACAGTTTGGTGGTCTGTTACAATTCTAGTTTCGAAGACTTTTGTTCATTTATTTGGTGAAGTCTTTCCTCTTTATTTATTTGTGATTATTTGGAATTCACCTAAGGGTGGTTTGTGAGACTATTCGTGTCTCGTTTGTAATCGTTTGGAAACTATTTAGTTGATAGTGGAATCGAATTTTGATCCTGTAGACGTACCTCACATTGAGGGAACCACGTAAAATTCTTGTGTTGCTTTTGATTTATTTTTTCCGCATTAATTTTTATTCTCATTAATTAATTTACTTGTGGGGAATCATATATTTTCCCTAACAAAATCGAGAGTGTATGTCCTTCAAATGATGCCCCAAAATAGCTAATGAGTCAGCCCATTAGATTTCTCGTCCTTGATTCACCACAACAAAAAACACTATTGGCAACTAAAATGAGAATTTTCGTCGCTGAAAGTAGTAGAATTGGCGACTAAAATGGATTTAGTCGCCAAAATTGGTCACTTTTGCCGACTAAATAATTTTGGTCGCCGAATGCAATGGTTTTAGCGACTAAAAGTCAGTTTAGTCGGCAAATATAGGGGTTTTCGCGACAAAAAAAAATTTAGTAGCCAAAGGTTATGATTTTTGGCGACTAAAACCATTCAAGAATAAACGTTAAGGTTTTGGCGACTAAAAACTACTTTGGTCGCTGATTGTACCTGTTTTGGCGACTAAAAAGCACTTTGGTCGCTGAAGGTCGAGATTTTTCGCTACTAAAAAAAATTAGTAGCTGAAAACGGTCAATTGGCGACTAAAATTCACGTTAGTAGCCAAAAGGGGACGTTTTCGGCGACTAAAAATAGGTTTAGTCGCCAAAAGGTGAGCTTTTTTTGCGGAACATATGTTTTTAGCGATTGAAAATTTTTTAGTAGCCCAAAATCGTAGAATTGGCGACTAAATCTATTATTTAGTCGCCAAAAGTGAGCAACAATTTTTTTTAGGAAATAATTTATTTTTTACATAAATTATGTTGAATATATATAATTATATTTATATATATAGTGTTGTATTAATACCGGTCAAAGTAATATATAAATAATATAAGTTGCACTTAATTTCATGGGATGGCTCAGTGGCATAGTGAAGGGTACTGTGCTGTGAAGGTTTGGAACATGCAAGTCATAGGTTCAAAACATGGGAGGGGGGGTCCTCAGGCAGAGAGGGAATTTTTTTTTTTTTCAAAAATGCTTTTGGCGACTAAAGAGTTTAGTCGCCGAAAGGTATAGGTTTTGGCGACAACAAGTTTAGTCGGCAAATGATTAAATAATAAAAAAAAATAGTATTGGCGACTAAACGTTTAGTCGTGAAATGTGTAATTTCCAAAAATGGAATTGCATTTGGCGATTAATTCTTTCGTCACTGAAGACATTCAATATTGCTGACTAACAGGTTTTTAGTCGCCAAAGGTATTCGCGACCATTTATTGGCGACAACACCAGCGACTAAAAGTTTTTGTCGGAGAAAGTGGAAATTCGACATTTGGCGACTAAAAATAGGACTTTTGGCGACTAAAACTTTAGTCGCGAAAAGTGTTTTTTTTTTGTAGTGATTAGATGAGTTCTTACCTTTGGATTTAGATATCCCGTCCTTCTTTGGCACTTGTTGATTGTCTTTCTTTCAACTCTATGTAATTGTGTAATTGGAAGTTTTACCATTCAAAAAAAAAAAAAAAGTGACTTTAATATGATGAATGATGCCTCAAATGCTCTGTTCCCCACCAATGTTGGGAAAACTTTATATTTTGGATATATGTCATATATATAACGAATATTATGTAAGTGTTTGAAAGAGTTACAAAATTTTGTGATTGAAAAATAAAATTACTGATTTTTGTGATAATATTATATATTTTTATGGTAACGCTAAATGTTTAAATAAAAAATAATATTATAAAAAAAAAATACATAATTTCAATTTAAAATCACAAATTTTCATAATATATAATAAAAGATTATATAATATTTGTCAAAAAAACTACATGGCGCATAGAGGGGAAAAAAAAAAAGGCATTACACATCCTAATTTTGGAGGGACTCCTGATTATAGATGAGAACGATCCTTAGGGATGTAAGAAAAATAATATAAAAAAATCGATTAAATCGATTGATCTAGATCGAATTAGCCATATATAGTCTCTTCTTTTTCTTTTCTTTTTTTAACAAGAATTGGTTTTTTTGGTTTTTTAATTTGATTTTTTTTCAATTTTTGTTCAATATCGGTTTAAGCACTTTGTGTACCGAATAAAACTGAAACCGACCACTTTAAAATATATTGTATTTATAATATATATATAAACATATATTCTAATAATATAATGATATTAATAAGTATAATAAATTATTAATTTCAATTAATTAATCTTATCATCTCTATAACCTAAGTTAGTAAACTCTTATTACATATAATGTTCACTCTAACTCACTATTCTTGAAGTCTTAATATTTATTATTATTATTATTTTGTATTTTTGTTAATGTAGGAATTGAAAAGTATTTTTTAAATAAACGGATTGGATATATTTGAAGTGGTGGACAAATAGCTAATTCAATATTTTTACATATAAATTAGTGACTATACTAAAAAATAATACAAATTTGAAAGGTTCTAGACCAATTAAACCGTACTGAATTAAACAATTTCAATTGATGCGTTTTGATAGAAGAAACGGTTTGTATTGATACTTAAAATAATAAAATTGACATTATCGGTTCGTTGAAATTTTTTATCTAAATACATATTGTACCGAACCAATTATATCCCTAATGACCGTATTGAGAGAAATAAGACATAATATGATATGCTATAAATAATAAAGTTGCAAAGTAATGAATCTTAAAAAATGTAAAATGAGAAATAAAAGAAATGACAATGAGTATTAAGTGAAACATTTTAATATTTTTATCTTATTGTATTTAAGAAAATTAAACTAGGATAAATTACAAACACATCCTCTGAGGTTTACTTAAATTACAAATTATCCCCTGTGATTCTAAAAATTACATAATGTCTTCTAATGTTTTTAATTTCATAACAAATAGGACCTTTTATTAATAAATCATTAAGTTAATTAACAGTTTTAAATAATGTTAAAATTTTATTTCAATTAATAATTCAAATAATTTTATTATTGTATAGATGAACTGTTAGAAATTTCACTTTTTTAATTAATTTTGTTAAATAAAAAATTCTGACAGAGAAGTATTTATAATTTTTTAAACCAGATGGGGCAATTCGTATTTTAAGCAAATCTAAAGGGATATATTTGTAATTTATCCATTAAATTACATATATTATATATAAATATATTTAATAAATATTATTAAAGTAAGGACATAAGGAATGGGATAGAGAGAGAAAAATCCATAGTTGCCACGTTTCTTTGCCAGGATGACAAAAATACGTGCAACAAATGCAAAGAATAAACAAGGCAGAAGAAATTGCCATCGTTATCCCTGATTTACAAATTATTTTTATAAAACACATTAACCTCTCACTTTTTGAATCAATTACTTACAAATAGCCTCTCCAAAGGTTAGGATTATAGGTTTCGTTTATAAATAGATTTTTTTGGCAAAATTAATCACAAAAAGACAAAATAAATTAAAAAATTAATATTATATTCAAATTATAGTCATTTTAATTTTTCTCTCACAAAACTCAAAAAAAATAAAAAAATAAAAAAAAATCATACCAAATAAACTTTTAATTGTAAGTTGAAATAGTTAAAAAATCAACATAAAAAAACCTATTGCTAAACAACAAAACATCAAGGACCCATTTAACAGTGGGCTATGTTCTATGAACATCCTTTTGCTTTAAAAACAAAAACAAAAAAAACAACTCATAATGGAGAGATCACAACCTAATTTCTCACCTCATAGTTAGAGAATGATTGTCTCTCTCTACGTTTCATGGTGAGAGTCTCCCTTTTCTACTTGTCTATGTTGTATTTGAAGGTAGATTTCCTTTAATTTATAATTTAGATTTTTTGTTTTTAACACAATCCATAATTTAGATTGGAGGCTGTTTGGAGTTATGAGACTCACGATGGGGTCAATTTTGATAATTTAAATTATTTATTTTATCGAGCACTTTATGTATATCATCTATAATAAAAAATTTATAATTATAACTTATTCAATTTATTACTTTTATCCAAAAAAAAAAAAATTTAAAATTAAAACTATAATTGTGGTGTATTTACGATTGTAGTTGATATAGCCCACTATGTGGAACATTTACCATTGAACTCTTTTTTTTCTTTTTTTGCTTTTTTGTTTTTGTTTTTGTTTTGTTTTGTTTTTTTTTTGTTTTTTGTTTTTTTGTAACTAATAGAAAAGAAAAGAGGAAACGGACTTGAAAAATATATAGTAGTTGCACATTATCTTGAAATAAAAATTAGAGTAAATTATAATTATATCATTCATGAACATCATTTTCTTTCAAAAAAAAAAAAAAAACTCATAATGGAGAGATTACAACCTAATTTCTCACCTCTTTGTTTTTAAATAAAAATAAAAAACTCAATGGAGAGTAGGGATGGGCGCGAGTCGGTTGCGGCCATGGAACCTCCAATCCGCCATCCGTCTGTCAGATTGGTGGATTGGAAAAAATCAATCCGCATCCATCCGCCAATCCGGCGGATGTGGATTGAGTGGATTAGCGGTTTGGGGGATGGATGCGAATCGGTTTGGCGGTTTAAAATTTTATAAATTTTCAATATAATTCAACTTGTGCATTTCCTCAAAAAAAAAAAAAAAAGAAAGTATTACAGTCAATGACTTAAAAAAATATTACAATCACTGCATGCCTCATCCAAAGCAAGAAAGTTTGAAACTTTAAAATATCACAATCATTGCATGCCTTATCTACATAAAGTATTACAATCTGTGGTTCTTAAAATATAAAAACAATTCAAACTACCAAAACCATAAAAATTGCGGGTGTGTTTGGTTTGTGTTTGTAGAGTAGTTTTTGAGATAAAAAGTATGAAAACTTGTATGGTTTGCCTTTTTTCAGAAATGATTTTGAAAAATTGTTTTGGGGGAGAGTTTTAAAAAAAGTGTTTGATTTGATGTGTATGAGAGAGAGAGAGAGAGAGAGAGAGAGAGAGATTTTGGAAAGTAGGTAACCAAACAAAATTTTGAGATTTTTTTTTTGGAAAAATTTGTTTGGTTTGATTACTCTTAAAAATTTGTTTGTAGAGAATTTTTCCCAATTTTTTTTTTTTTTTTGAAAAACAAACCAAACAAGGCATGTATGTCTCTGCATTGTTACATCTATATCTATTTTTGAAAACAAAAACCAACCAGTATATATCATATTTTCTATTTATTATTTTTAGAGATAGATTTAAAAACCAAAAAATATAGATAAATAATACGTTTATTTTTTTCAATTCAAAAAAGATATTGAAGTTGAAAACTTTTTTCAACAGAATATTTAAGTTCTTTTTTAATTGAAAATACAAACAGAATATTTAAATAAACTGAAAACACAAGGTCTTATAAATTACTAGGGGTGCTCGCGGTTTGGCGGTTCGGTTGTGGCCAAAGGAATCTCAAATCCGCCATCCGTCCGCCAGATTGGCGGATTGGAGAAATTCAATCCGCAACCGTCCGCTCGTCATCACGTATCTGTCCAAAATGTGACGGATCGGTTCGGTTCGGTCGGTTTTAGCAGATCGATATATCCGCTACTCACCCCTAATGGAGAGAGCATAACCTAATTTATCATCTCATGGTAAGGAAATGATTGTCTCTCTCTCTATGTTTCATGATCCTCTCTCTTCCACTTGTCTATATCGTATTTAAAGGTAGATTTCCTTTAATTTGTAATTTAGATTTTTATTTTGACACAATTCATAATTTAGATTAGAGGCTATTTGAAGTTATGTGTCTTACGATGAGTTCAATTTTAATAATTCAAACTATTTATTTTATCGACCACTTTATGTATATCATCTATAATAAAAAAAATTTATAATTATAACTTATTCAATTTATTACTTTTATAAAAAAAAAATTAAAATTAAACTGTGATTGTGGTCCATTTACAATTGTAGTTGATATAGCCCACTATGTGGTACATTTACCATTATACTCTTTTTTTTTTTTTGTAACTAATAGAAAAGAAAAGGGAAAATGGGCAAGCTGCACATTATCGTGAAATAAAAATTAGAGTAAATTATAAATATATCCTTCATGAACATCTTTTTTTTACAAAAACAAAAAAACTCATGATGGAGAGACTACGACCTAATTTCTCACCTCATTATTTTTAAATAAAAATAAAAAATAAAAAACTCAATGGAGAGAGCACAACCTAATTTCTCATATAGCAATCCCGGGTTTTAACCCTTGTTGTACAGTGATCCGGAGTTGGTTCCGTGGATGTTAGCAGTTGTTAAATCTTGTTTTCGTCCTTTCATACTTTATATTTGAGTTATAGGATGTGTTGGGCAGGTTTGTTATAGGTTGGTTGTGTTTGGGAGCAAATGGTTACTGCCCAAAATTTTGGTCCTTCGCTCGAGCGAGAAGTTTGTCGCTCGAGCGAGCTCTGTGGTTTAGATCCTTCGCTCGAGCGAGAGTTGAGTTTTGTGTCGGGTGGCTCGAGCGAGAAGTCTTGCGCTCAGGCGTGCGTCTGCGTCTCATTTTGACCTGAGAGCTGTGTTTCTTGGCTCGAGCGAGCTTTCCTTCGCTCGAGCGAGTGAGGTGTATGTTTTGAGTTTCCTCGCTCGAGCGAGCATTCTGTCGCTCGAGCGTGCGTCTGGTTGCAGACCTGAGGGTTTGAATTGTTGGCTTGAGTGAGAGTTCCTTTGCTCGAACGAGGTGGCTTTTTAGTGTCTGGTCGCTCGAGCAACCAAGTCTTCACTCGAGCGAGCCTGTTGTATATCAGCAGACAGCAGTGGGTTTAACTTCACTTTTTCATCTCCTTTTTATTTTGAAACCCTAGATCCGAGACTCTCTCTCTCTACACTTATCTTCTCTCTAGGTTTTCATTTCCTTCTAGTGTAAATCTATCCTTTGTTCTTTGTAAGAAAGATAGAGGGTATTGAAGGCTTTATTTTAATCTGATAAACTTGGGATTTGGAGCACGTTGGATTTTGGTCTTCGCCTCCGTTGGAGCTCTAACTTCAAGGTAGGGATATCCTACTCCTTCTTATGAGTTTTGTCTTTGAATTTTAGTATTTTGATATGTTGGGGGTTGTTGTGTAATTTTGAGAAAGTTTGGGTCTTTGTGTAATTTTACAAAAGATGGGGTTTTATATGTATATGAACCTATGTGTATGTTTGGCATAAAGAAATGAGATTAATGTCGATCTATTGAAGAAAATGGAACCTTAGGGTTGTTATGTAGATTATGGATAAAGCCCTAATTACATAGATAAATTAATTAGTATAATTAATTTTGAGAAATGAGAAATTGAATTGAGAATGTTGAAATCGGGAATGTGTTGGATTAAAGGGAGTAGATGGATTTATTTATCGCTCACCTATATAAAATGTTAGTGTTATATCCATTTGGTGCATTTATTTCCTGTTTAGAAATAACTGCTTTGGGCTATCAGTGGAGGATAGTCTTGATTGTTGTAGACAATGCATGATGATTAGACAAACTAAAACTAATCAATTGAGTGTGCTATTAGACATAGTGGATGGTATAATACATCAAATTTCGTATTGAGTGATCAAACTTGTATATGATAACTGCTTATATACATTGTTTTGTGTGGGAGGAGATGGAAGATGTACTCCACGACTTATTAGGAGATGGGGGTGGGACCTCTAAGCCGGATTCTGTGTGACAGTGATACAACACTACAATATGTATTAGTTGTGAAATAGAAGTGTTTTTTTTCATTAGTACAACACTACAATGTGTATTATTTGAAATGTATGGAAGTGTTTTGTTCATTAATACAACACTACAATGTGTATTATTTGAGATATATTGAATGATTTTTTTATATGTTACCGATGCAGCACCAAAATGTGTATCCACCATAAACTGCGAAAGTGTTTTAATGATGAACTATAATCTCATCAAATGTTTTGGCCGGGGTACTGAGCCTTGTTTTCATACTGAAAGTTGAATAAGAAAGGGAAAGTGAATTGTAACATGGACTTGAATGTCGTGAAATTGTAATGTGTTATGAAAGAATGTAAAAGTATTGACCATCTAGCAACTGCTAATCTTTTAATCATTGTTCATAGCTGGTTTAGTGTATTTCTACTAGGCTGTGACTCACCCTATATGGGACATCATTTTCAGGTACAGATAGCATGCCACTTCCAAGAACATAGCTTGGGAGGCTAGAGGCTGGCAGACTTTTATTGTTGCTTTCTCTTGATGAATTACATGTAAATTCAGGCCCAGGGCTTAATATGTATATGAGTTAGTACTTATTTCTTGTAACCAAGTGTTGGCTTGGAAAGTTATAAGCCCATAGGGCATTTACTTTTGTTGTCAATATGTAATAATTTTAGGAATGAATTACTCTGATAAATAGAAGCATGTTTATCTTTTTACCAATGCATGTCTAAATTGATGGGTTTAATGTCATTATTTTGAGGGCGTTACATCCCACCTCATAGTTAGGAAATGATTGTCTCTCTCTCTCTCTCTCTCTCTCTCTCTCTCTCTCTCTCCGTTTCATGATCCTCTCTCTTCCACTTGTCTATATTGGCCCTGTTTGGTAGGACTTATTTCCAGCTTATTTCAGTTTTTAGCTTAATTTAAGCTATTTTGATGTATTTGGTTCAGCTTAACAATACAGTTTATAACTTTTTGTAAGTTAAAAATTAACTTATTCTTTGAGTGGGGGAGGAGAAGCTTAATTTATAAGTCAAAAATCAGCTTATGTTCACAGTTATAAGCTATAAACTGTGAAGCTATAAGCTATAATCATTTTCCCACAGTTCTACCAAACGGGGCCATTATATTTAAAGGTAGATTTCCTTTAATTCATAATTTAGATTTTTTTTTGACAAAATTCATAATTTAGATTGGAGGCTGTTTGAAGTTATGAGACACACGATGAGTTCAATTTTGATAATTCAAATTATTTATTTTATCGAGTACTTTATGTATATCATCTATAATAATAAAAAAAAATTATAATTATAACTTATTCAATTTATTACTTTTATCAAAAAAAAATAATAATAAAATCAAAACTATAATTGTGGTCCATTTACAATTGTAGTTTTTTTTTTGAAACTGTTTTCCAATTGTAGTTGATATAGCCCACTATGTGGTACATTTACCATTGTACTCTCTTTTTTTTTTTTTTTGTAACTAACAGAAAAGAAAAGAGAAAATGGACATGCAAAAATATATAGTAGCTGCACATTATCTTGAAATAAAAATTAGAGTAAATTATAAATATATCCTTCATGAAAATCTTTTTCTTAAAAAAAAAAAAGAAAAAAAGAAAAAAAACTCATGATGCAGAGACCACAACCTAATTTCTCACCTCATTGTTTTTTAATAATAAAATAAAATAAAAGATTCAATGGAGAGAGCACAACCTAATTTCTCACCTAGTAGTTAGGAAATGATTGTCTCTCGATCCTCTCTCTGCCACTTGTCTATATTGTATTTAATGATAAATTTCCTTTAATTCATTATTTAGATTTTTTTTTTTTTTGACACAATTCATAATTTAGATTGGAGGCTCTTTGAACTTATAAGACTCACTATGAGTTTAATTTTAATAATTTTAATTATTTATTTTATCAAGCACTTCATATATATAATTTATAAAAAAAAAATCGATAATCATAACTTATTTAATTTATTGTGTTTATTAAAAAAAATAAAATTAAAATTATAACTATAATTGTGATCCATTTACAATGGTATTTGATATAGCCCACTATGCGGTACATTTAACCATTCTACTCTTTTTTGTAACTAATAGAAAAGAAAAGGGGACATGGACATGAAATATATATAGTAGTTGCACGTTATCTTGAAATACAAATTAAAGTAAATTATAAATATAGCCTTTAAATTTGTTAGATTTTTTTTTCTTTTTGTAGTTTTATAAATTATAAATATCCTTGCCGAAATTATTTATTTAACAAAATTAAATAAAAATATTATTTTATGTAACAATAAATTTATTAGAATTTTTAATTGAAAAATAATTTTGACATTATTAAAAATATTTAGTTGACTTAATAATTTATTAATAAAAATAATCGTTTGTTAAGCCATTAGAGATTTAAAAGGGCGAGATGCAATTTCTAAACTATAAGAGGCAAATTTTATTTTAAACAAATCTCTAATAATGAATTTATAATTTATTCTAAAAATTATGAGGCAATATATGTCAACAACAACTCAGGTGTTATAATCTATACTATATATTAAGCAAAATGAGTTTTTAACCCCAAGCCTTGTGGAAGCTCCAATCTCCCAATCTAAATTTCTTGATTTTTTTATTTAAAAAAAAAAAAAATCTTAGCATTTATTAACATCTCTCAACTCTCAAGTTTTACCCTCATAATAACACTTTAATGCATTAAGAACAAGCATAAAAAAAATTCTTTGAAATTCAACACATGAATTCCTTGAAAAGTCCCAACACATATGTCAAGCCCCGAAATATTGCAATAATGATAACTCATATGCGGAATAAATATAAGAAACATCTTAAATTCATATATCAGAGTTCACTGTTTAGCAAGCAACTAAATGTCATATTGGCTTTCATCTTTCCAAGACATTACTTGGTTACACAAATAGAGCCTCGTTCATTACACATTAAGCCCTTGGCTTTACAAATATCACTCATGCACACATAAAGCATAACTAGGAAGCTCTTGCTTCTCGAAAGTCCATCCATCCTATTGCCTTGGAGGTAACATCTCACCTGCACCTGAAAATGATATTCCCGTATAGGGTGAACTAACAGCCTAGTAGAGATATGTTAAACATAATATGGGCAATAACTAAAACGTGACCATTCGATAAATGTTTGACTCACATATATCCATTCATAATCCATTTCAATTACATGATAAATGTATCCATGTTTCATAATAATTACCATTTCTTAATTCATAATCCTGGCTCAGAACCTAGCCATACCCTTTAAGTGAGATTACATCTCATATCAACAGTACTTCTATTTCAATTGAGATAAAAACTCAAATTAAACATTTCGTACTTCACAATAGATATACATATTTGCTATAACAATATCAAACAAAACACTTCCATACTTCATATATGATATATAGATTTGCTATATCAATACTTCAATAGATACACTTATTTGTTGTATCAATCTTAAACAAAACATTTCCATACTTCATATATGATATATAGATTTGCTATATCAATACTTTAATAAATACACTTATTTGCTGTATCAATGGAGTCCATGCCCTATCTCCTCCCAAATAATATCCGGTTTAGGAGTCCATCGCCTATCTTCTCATAAACCGTGGAGTACATCCCCTATCTCCTCCCACACAGTACAATGTATATAAACACATATCATATACATAATCAATTAATACATAAATTCAATGTATTATTCCAACCGTTATATTCGATGACATATTCAATTGATTAGTTTTAGTTTGCCTAATCATCATGCATTATCTACAACAGTCAAGACTATCCTCCACCGATAGCCCAAAGCAGTTATTTCTAAACAGAACATAAATGCTACAACAGATATATATAATCTCAACATTTTCAAAGTGAGTGATTAAAGAATCCAACTCCACCATTCTACCTCATATTGAGTCGATTTTATTATTTCCAACTCAATTTCATATTTCCGTATTAATTATCATTAATTACAGTAATGACCCAAATATACCCAAACATGGCATTTTTCCCTTTTTTTTCTCAATATTGACCCACAGGCTCAAATATTATCAAAAACATCAAAAATCTCCATTTTAAACCCAAAACACAGAGGTATGAGTCAATTAAACAAAACTCCTATTTTCGGCATTTTACATCTCCAATCTTAAGTTCCCAAATCAAACCATCTACACAAATAACTCAGCATTTATGTTAAAACACATAAGAATGAGTAGGAATCCCTATCTCAAATTCGGAGCTCAAATGGAGAAGATGAAAAGAGATGAAACTCGATCTCCACCACACACCACAAAACCCTCGAGAAATTACACAACTTTGGCGAAGGAACTATGGCCAAAATCCGGCTCGGCACAACTAAAATTTATAACTCGAGCTCGGTTCGTAATGGCTCATTAAACCAAGAAAGAACCATAGAAGCTGATAAGATAACCCTCTGCACTTGCACTTATATAGAAGTTTGTCCACCTTAAAATGTATCTTGTAATTGTTGTGGGACTTCCAACAAACACACCAAACGACGTCGTTTGGCACGACACTTTCGTCCACTCTTTGAGTCCTACATCGCTGAGAGAGGTAACATTTTGTGTCCAAATGTTTATAAAGTAGTGAATTGTTAGCACAGATCAAGTAACTTCGAATGCATTTTGAATTTTTGTTTTGAAGGGCGCTGCCCCTCAATCCTGCCAGGGCGCTGCCCTTGGACCCGCCAAGGGGCGCTGCCCCCTCGACCCCCGACCGGCCCAGTCGAAGTAGCAAAACATAAAAGAAGGATTGAAATCGGGATTGCTACAACCTCTCCACCTTAGGAAATTTCGTCCTCGAAATTAAATACAAGTTTTCAAACAAGTTTTTTTTTCCCCAACAATATTACAATTCATTACCCAACAACTCGACCCATTACCGGTCATTCCATCTCTATTCAAGAGACATTTCACAATATATACTCAAAATGCATTATTAGCATGCTTTTCCTTGAAATTCAATAATTTCAACATTTATTCCACATTTCTATATCATATTCCATATTCATGATATATTCCATTTCTACAATACATTCAACATATACAATGTTACAATAAACTTCCATTTCGAGGCAAGTTTCAAAATATCTCCATAAACCAAAACATATACAATGTTTTACAACTTAAGACATATTTAATGCTCTTAAAGTTCAATAGTATTACAAAATCCCGATATAAAGTTAAGCATCTACAAACAAGTCCGGATATTTCTCACGGACATCCACCTCACGTTTCCAAGTGGCTTCTTCCACTCCGTGATGTTTCCATAAAACCTTTACCAAGGGAATGGTCTTGTCTCGCAAGACATGATCCCGCCTATCCAAGACCCGAACTGGTCTCTCCTCATACGAGATATCCTTATCAACTTCCAAATCGGTCCAATCTAGCACATGGGATGGATCCGGCTCATACTTCCGAAGCATACTAACATGAAACACATCATGTACCCCGGACAACTGTGGCGGTAAAGCTAAACGATAGGCAACCTCGCCAATCCTCTCAAGGATCTCAAAAGGACCAATAAACCGAGGGGACAACTTCCCACTCTTTCCAAACCTCATCAATCCCCGCCTAGGTGATATCTTCAGAAAGACATGATCACCCACCTCGAACACCAAAGGTCTCATCCTACGATCGGCATAAGATTTTTGACGACCCTAGGCTGTAACAAGCCTCCTACGGATAAGCTCAACATTCTCCGTCGTTTCCCTCACCAACTCCGGACCCAACAAAGGTGCATCACCCACCTCGGCCCAACAGACTGGAGACCTACACGGTCGGCCATACAAGGCCTCAAACGGTGCCATACCGATACTAGACTGGAAACTATTGTTGTAGGCAAACTCTACCAAGGGCAAGTGCCTTTCCACGTCCCACTAAAGTCAAGGACACAACCTTAAAGCATATCCTCAAGGATCTGAATAGTACGCTCGGACTGCCCGTCAGTCTAAGGATGATAAGCCGTGCTAAAGGTCAACTTAGTACCCAAGGCACTCTGCAAGCTCTACCACAACCTAGCAGTAAAACGAGGATCTCTATCTGAGACGATCGTCACTAGGACCCCGTGCAACCTCACTATGTCCCGAATATACAAGTCGGCAAGATGATCTACCGAATCTCTCACGCGCATAGGAATGAAGTGCGCCGACTTAGTCAACCAGTCTACAACCACCCAAATAGCATCACTACCCTGCTGAGTCCTCGGAAGACCTACAAGGAAGTCCATAGTGACATGCTCTCACTTCCACTCGGCAATAGACAAGGGCTGTAACAAACCTGCTGGCCTCTGATGCTCGGCCTTCACTTGCTGACAAGTAAGACACTTAGACACGAAAACTGCCAAATCTCTCTTCATTCCCCGCCACCAAAACTGACGACCTAAATCCCGATACATCTTAGTGCCTTCCGGATGCACCGCAAGGCGTGAATGGTGAAACTCTCGGAGTACCTCCTCTCGGCAGGACTCTGGCACAAACAATCGGTCTCGGTATCTCACACTCTGGTCGGGATACTCAGACAAACCCTTCTCAACCTTTCCATTGGAGATCTTCTCTCGGAAGGATTCCACCTCAAGGTTACCTCTCTGTGCCTCTAACACTCGAGTCACAAGTGTAGGCTGCGCAACAACAGAAAACAAGGCCGCAGCCTCAACGGATTCACCCAGAAGCAAATCAAACTCCCCAAGTGCACCTAACATCTCCCATTCCCGGATTGCTATACTAGCTACATCACCAAAAGATTTCCTGCTAAGGGCATCGGCCACCACATTGGCCTTCCCCGGATGATAATGCAACTCGAAGTCATAATCTTCAATGAACTCCATCCACCTCCTCTGCCTCAAATTCAAGTCTTTCTGTGTAAACAGATATTTCAGACTCTTATGATCCGAGAACACCTCGAATCTCTCACTATAAAGGTAATGCCTCCAGATTTTCAAGGCAATGATCACTGCTGCTAGCTCTAGGTCATGCATAGGGTAATTCTTCTCGTGTATTTTCAACTGACGTGAGCCATAGGCAACCACTTTCCCTTCTTGTATCAACACACAACCCAAACCCTCTCGCGAGGTATCACAATAGACTGCATAACCCAACCCTCTCTCCGGAATAATCAAGACCGGAGCGGTGGTCAATCTAACTTTCAGCTCTTGGAACGACTTTTCACAAGTCTCACTCCATACAAATATGACTCCTTTCTGAGTCAATCTAGTCAACGGCGAAGCTAACTTGGAGAAATCCTTCACAAAACGTCGGTAGTACCCAGCTAATCCTAGAAAACTACGGATCTCAAACACACTCTTAGGCTGTGCCCAATCTTGCACTGCCTCAATCTTAGATGTATCAACAGACACTCCTTCCCCAGAAACCACATGGCCTAAGAACTTGACTTCTCCTAGCCAGAACTCACACTTCCCAAACTTGGCATAAAGCTTATGGGCTCTAAGTAACTCAAGCACCACTCTCAAGTGCTCCTCGTGCTCTTCCTCAGAAGGTGAATAGATAAGAATGTCGTCCACAAAAACGACCACAAAACGATCCAAGAATTCCCGGAAGATCCGGTTTATCAAATCCATAAAGATTGCCGGTGCATTGGTGAGCCCAAATGGCATCACCAGAAACTTATAGTGTCCATACCGCGTACGGAATGCTGTCTTCGGAATATCCTCCTCCCTGACTCTCAACTGGTGGTAACCTGATCTCAAGTCTATCTTAGAGAAACAACGGGAACCCTTCAACTGGTCGAACAGATCATCTATACGAGGCATAGGGTACTTATTCTTGATCGTAGCCCGATTCAATTTTCGGTAATCGATACAGAGTCTCAAAGCACTACCTTTCTTTTTAGCAAAAAGGGCCGGTGCTCCCCACGGCGAAACATTAGGACGAATATAGCCCTTATCTAGCAACTCCTGGAGTTGAATCTTCAACTCAACCAACTCGGCTGGGGCAAAACGATATGGTGCCATAGAAATTGGCGTCGTGCCGGGCATTAGGTCAATAGAGAACTCAATTTTTCTGTGAGGTGGCAAACTAACAAGATCCTCAAGGAAGATGTCCGAGTACTCACAAACCACTCTTGGCAACACAGTCTGGGCCTTATCACACTCACTACTCAAAAGGCTAGCAAAAAGACCACTCAACTCACTCCGCCCTCGCGGATCATACACCGGCTGCAAAACACTACCAACCCGATCCCCCAAGAAATGAAAACAATCCCCGCTCAAGGTACATACTATGACCCTCTGGCGGTAACAATTAATAACTGCTCGGTATGACGATAACCAGTCCATACCCAAAATAACATCAAAACCCGACATGGGCATAACTACAAAAGGAAAGTGAAGCTGACGATCAGCGACCTCTATATCGCGGCCTCTACATCCGTGTTTCAAAATCAACTCACCCCCAATAGGTGATACTACACATATAAGAGATGCTAACTGTGCCAACTCCAATCCCAAAACAGATGCAAATGCAGCAGATATAAAAGAATGGGATGCTCCTATAGATACCCCATTTTTGACCGTCCTCAAGACTTGGACGTCACCGTTGGGACACTCGGTGATCATCCATGTTAGTGCTCATTTTGAGTTCCCGGAGATCTCGGCTACGCGCCTTGCCTTAAGACCTCTCAACTCGACTCTTCTGTGTTCGGTTTCGCACCAAACACTTCTGTTTTGTTTCTAGGGGTAGAGAGTAGCTTTTTAGCTACCCCTGGCACCCACCGGCCGTGGCTTGAGGCCATCGGCCGTGTTTTGAGGCTACCGGCCATTGGTGAAGTATACCATTGGCCGGTCGGCATTCAGTGTGGTTGGCCGACCATAGTTTTGGCCGATGGTCCCCTTTTCTGGCCGAGACCTCTTCTTAGGGAGGCTTGAACCTTTTGAACCCTTGTTTTAGCTTCTTGAGGAAGCTTGAACCTTTTGAACCCTCAGTTTTAGCTTCTTGAGAAAGCTTGAACCTTTTGAACCCTCAGTTTTAGCTTCTTGAGAAAGCTTAAACCTTTTGAACCTTTGTTCTAAGCTTCTCCAAGAAGCTTGAACCCTTTGCTCCAAGCTTCTCCAAGAAGCTTGAACCCTTCTAAGCTTCCAAGAGAAGCTTACACATTTTGCACCTTTTGTTTTAGCTTCTCCAAGAAGCTTGAACCCTTGTCAAGCTTCTAAGAGAAGCTTGATCCCTTTGCTTAGCTTCCCTTGGAAGCTTGCCCCCTTTGACCCTTTTTGTGTTAGCTTCTCTAAGAAGCTTAGCACCTTGTCTTGCTCTATATATAGAGGGCCTCCCCACCATTTTCAAGGGTTACAAAATCTGATATATATCATACATATATATCACTCTCTCTCTCTATCTCCCTCTCTCTCTACATTTGTGTGGGTTAGAGGGTTCAAAAGGGGCTAGTTCTTGCACATTTACACTACAACTCCTACCTTAACACCTCCATCATCAACCTAAGGAGCTTGGAGGCCATTTTCAGAGGCTAAGGGACTGATTTTTGATCCAAGAAGCTGCTGGTTTCGTTGGTCTACAAGGGTGAGCCTTTAACTCTCTTTTATTTCCCGTTTTTGCACTAGCTTTTAGCCTATCTTACTTGCTGTTTTGAGCTTTGTGTATAAGATAAAAAAGTTCTTTTTTTTTGTGTTTAAGATACTTCATTGAGGACACTTTTGTGTTTGCAGTCGTTTACCCCCTCTTAGGCTTTGTTTGGCCCCATTTTGTGCTATTTTTGGTAAACTTCGGGACCACCTTGTTTGGGCCTCCTCACCACTGAAATCTTGAGGGATTTCAGTGGTGAGGATGGTGGTTTAGGGTCCTAATAAGGAGAGGGCCATCCTCTCTCCTTGTTGCCTTCAATATGTGCCATTTTAGCCTCATGTGTGAGCACCATCCTTAAGTGCATGTTGGCCATGTCTTAAATGTTATTTGGTAGTATTTTGCCATGTATTACCTTTGTTTTTACTTGGTTTAGACACACCATGCTTGCTTTGCATACTTGTCTTGTAATGCCATGAAATTGCCTTAACATGTATCTAGTATTTAGACCACTATGCTTACTTGTTTTGGCTTAGCTTTGTGAAGCTTTTATGCTTGTTTTAGTATGCTAAGGGACTATTTTTGGTCATTTTAGTCATCCATGACTTGCTTTGTATAGCTACCATGTAATCCCCCTCACGAGCCTTGAGTGTTGACCCTTCTAGCATGCTTTATTTACACTATTTCAGTGATTTGGAGTCACTTATAATGTCATTTCAGTCCTCATGGTATGTTTAAATGTTTGCATTTGATGCTCCTTTGATGCTTCAAGAGGTTGTGCCTTATGCTCCATGTTTAGACATTTGTGTATGCTTCCATGTGTTGGTCATTTAGATGCCATCTAAGTGGTTTTTGGGGCTTACTTTGACATGATTTGGGACTGTTTTGATTCACTTTGATCATTTGCTTCATGTGTCATGTGATCATGGTTTAAGTCCTTGGGCTAATTCCAAGCTTCTATGCATGCTTTGCTTGTTTTGTTTACTTGATTTGGCACCATTTATGACATGATTTCAGAGCTTATAATGTATGCCATATGCCCATGTTGCTCCTCTTTTAAGTATGCTTAAGAGTTGTCTCTATGTGCCTAAGTGTTGGACATTGCATGCATGCCTATTTGTGTGTGTTTTGGCTTCCATTCTTGAGCATATTGGCCGCTGATTTTGGCATGCTTGAGAGCTACCCATGTTAGTTTAAGTCCATCTTTGCATGTTGTTGCATGCTAGTTAGGTTACATGTTGTTACATGCTTGCCTATCCTCATATGTTGACATATGTTTGCATATTGCATGTTCACATGCTCATCTTGCATGCTTAGCTTGCATGTTTAGGTTGCATATCATAGCATGCATCTCTTGCCTCTTGAATTGATCATGATAGAGGTTGGGGCCCATTATTTGTTTTGTACATTTCATTCCATATTGAAATTGCACATCTTGACTCTTTGGCCATCATGCATGGAAATGCGTGATTGGTGGCCCGAGAGCCAAGAACCATCCTCCTTTGAGTCATGAATATGATAAGGAGGGTGGTGGTGCAAACATTGCTTTGGAAATACATTGCCATGCCTTGTCTGCCCTCTGCTGCTGTCAAATAGGTTTCTGTAGGAAGCTTTGGCCGGCCGGCCATCTACAGTGCCGATCGGCTATCCATTGGTGGCCGATGGATTAATAAGTGGCCGGTGAGTATTCCCCATGGCCGGTGGCCATTCCTCTCAGCCGGTGGCACTCCACAGTGTTCATGGAAGCATCCCTGGGACTTGCACAATTTTCAGAGGAGCAGAGCAGGGAAAACAGAGGCAACTTGTGCATGGCAGTGGCTTTCCGGGCGGAGCCGAGCGCGCATTGCATTGAGCCCTCTTCCCGAGGCCTTTTACTGCTTTAATAGTTTAATTAATTTGTCAATTAGCTAAGGGTTTTGTAATATTTAATTAGCTAGGGCAGTTAATTATTTATTCGGTTTGTATTATTATTCGGTCCCTCCGAGTGAGGGCGTATTTGTAATAAGTGTGGGTGCGTGTGTGCATGTCTTCCAACCCCCACTTCTTTCTCCCTTTTACTTACTTGCTTTGATGGTTAGTACTAGGGCATATTTATTTTATCATCCTTATGCTATGCATGCGTGCATCATTCATCATCTTTGCATGCAAGGCTTGGCGCATCATACTAACTGCATTGTACTTCAATTCCAAGTTGAATACGTGTTATTTGTAGCATTTCACATGTCATTGTAGATTAGCCGAGCCTATTCTAGTGACATTCTGTATGTGATGCATTAGCCATTTTTAACATGAACTAGGATTATGCATGATTACTAACTAGTTTCTGTTTTGGCACGGAGTACTAGGTAAGCTTTTATGCTTTAGCATACCGCATGTGAGTGAGTGTTGCCATAATAGCGTGATTGCCATGAGGCTAGCTGCTTATGTGATATAACTGCTTGAATGCCTGTGGATGGAGGTTGAATTACCTAAATTGGAATAATGCATTAAAACTGTGAATTTTAAGCCCACTAGATAGTGGCAAAACCACCTTTTCTAAAGCCTACTTGAGGGTGGCAAAATCTGTATTTTAGCCTACTTGAGAGTAGCAAACCATTTTCAAGACAAACATGAAATGTTTTGTTCCAATTTAGACGATTTGGTCTATACTTGTTTGCTGTGCGCATAACATAGTAAATCTAGGCTAATAACTGGAATAAGAACACATAACGTTTTCAAAATTGGATATCATGATTAGTAGAGGCCGGTCTTCGGATTGGGCGAGAGGGGGTGCTCATAGCTGACCTTCCCCAATCGTACCCATGTTCTCGAGCCGAGGCAACTTTGGTGATGACGGACATGTGGCCTTTGGCACCGAGTTAGGGTTTCCTAAATTTTCCCATTAAAAAATATTTAGGTGGCGACTCTGTATCTGGCAAAGCAGTCTATGTTTGGCACTTCTTTCAAAATCTGTTTTTCTCAAAATGATTTGCCTGATTTGGACGCTTTGATTCAAATTTAGAACCGTGACAACAAATCGAGTCCGAACTGTAGTAAGCCCAATATGAACAGAACGGGGGTTCATTCTCCCGGGACGTTCGGGGACGTCTACAGCTCCCGTATCAAACAACACATTAGCAACCGAGTTGCAAAACAAAAAAGTACCTCTCACAACAGCTGGAGCCGGTACAGGATCCTGCGCGGTAACAGCATACAAGCGGCCAGACGGTCTCTGATCTACCTACTCTCCCCTAGGAGCATAAGGCTGCTGCACAGACTGGGACGATGAAGCCCCCTGATTGGCCCTCGAGCCCTGAACTGACTGAGCTGGCTGATGACTCTGAGTCTGCCTCAAACCAGATGCACCAGATATGCCACTCAACTGCGGGCAAAACCTCTTCAGGTGCCCTGCCTGACCACACTGGTAACAAGACAGTGGCTAGCCTCTACTTTGACTCTGGCTCTAAGGTCGAACCGAAGATGAAACTACTTTCTGCCCTCCTCCCTTCTGCGGGCAAACTGGAGACTTGTGGCCCAGCTGACCACATTTGAAGCAAGTAACGTCTCCCTGACTGCCTCTCCCAGAACCTGAACTCGGTACTGGAAAGGTAGATCTAACAAAAGCTCCTTGGGACTGCTGAAGGTTAGAACCCCTCTGTCTCCTACCGTCTCCCTGACCATCTTGACTCCACTTGGAGCCCCTCTGCCTCTCCTCCTCCTCCTTCTCCTCCTCCTGCATCATACTCTCCATATGGGCCGCAGCATCTATAAGGCGCCCATAATCTCGGGTGATAGAACCCTCAACTCTTATCTTGAGGCCATGCCTCAACTTCTTCTCAAACTCAAGGCAGCGGCGTTCCTCAGACGCCACAAGTTCAGGTGCAAACCTGGATAGACTGGTAAATGCGACCTCAAACTCGGCCACTGATAAACTCAGCTGCTTCAGCTGGCAAAACTGGTCTCTCAGTTTCTCCTTGACAGCTGGAGATAGAAACTTCTCCAGGAAAGCATCTACAAAAGCCTCCCACGTGCCACCAATACGACCGCTCATGTACTTCCACCACTGACTCGCATCCCCCTTAAGCTGGAAGGATGCCAAGGTCACCTTCAAAGCCCCGTCTTCGATGCCAAGCATCTCAAACGTCTTGGTTATCTGTTCGAGCCATTCATCAGCTTTCAGTGGCTCTTTCGGATCCCCAACAAACTCATCCGGATTAGACCGGAAAAACTCCCTCTTCATAAAGAAAGGTCTTGCATCAACAACCTGGGCCTGAACTGGATTCTCAGCTCTGAGAATGCCCATGGACTCCCTCAATGCTCCTGCTATCTCGAGGGCTAAGGCACCTATGGCCTGCTGACCCACTGGCTCGGCTACATTGGCCTGACCAACACCCTCCTGCTGTGTCGGAATCTCATCCGGTATAAGCACCTCCTACCTCCTGGGCCTACCTCGCCTACCGCCACGTCCTCGTCCTGATCACATAATCACATAAGCACATATGAATTTCATTTCTGGATAATGATAGTCCCGAGGCGTTGCTAGAGTTCCGGTTAGAAATAGCATTGATCAAGTGCTTTTCTGACAAGACTCATAGAAACCCAAGGATCCAACCAACATCCTAGAAACTAAATTCCATACCCATATAGTCACACAAGCATGTTATCACATAATCACATAACATTACATCTAATTCTCTAACAAGCGAGACAAACCCATTGTGATACTAATCACTTCCCACGTACCCAAAGTATTCGAACCCGGTACGCTTTGATACCAAGTTGTCAAGCCCCGAAATATTGCAATAAAGATAACTCATATGCGGAATAAATATAAGAAACATCATAAATTCATATATCAGAGTTCACTGTTTAGCAAGCAATTAAATGCCATATAGGCTTTCATCTTTCCAAGACATTGCTTGGTTACACAAATAGAGTCTCGTTCATTACACATTAAGCCCTTGGCTTTACAAATATCACTCATGCACACATAAAGCATAACTAGGAAGCTCTTGCTTCCCGAGAGTCCATCTATGCTATTGCCTTGGAGGTAACATCTCACCTGTACCTGAAAATGATATTCCCGTATAGGGTGAGCTAACAGCCTAATAGAGATATGCTAAACACAATATGGGCAATAACTAAAACGTGAGCATTCGATAAATGTTTGACTCACATATATCCATTCATAATCCATTTCAATTACATGATAAATGTATCCATGTTTCATAATAATTGCCATTTCTTAATTCATAATCCTGACTCAGAACCTGGCCATACCCTTTAAGTGAGATTACATCTCATATCAACAGTACTTCCATTTCAATTGAGATAAAGACTCAAATTAAACATTTCGTACTTCACAATAGATATACATATTTGCTGTAACAATATCAAACAAAACACTTCCATACTTTATATATGATATACAGATTTGCTATATCAATACTTCAATAGATACACTTATTTGCTGTATCAATCTTAAACAAAACATTTCCATACTTCATATATGATATATAGATTTGCTATATCAATACTTTAATAGATACACTTATTTGCTGTATCAATGGAGTCCATGCCCTATCTCCTCCCAAATAATATCCGGTTTAGGAGTCCATCCCCTATCTTTCCCTAAACCGTGGAGTACATCCCCTATCTCCTCCCACACAGTACAATGTATATAAACACATATCATATACATAATCAATTAATACATAAATTCAATGTATTATTCCAACCGTCATATTCGATGACATATTCAATTGATTAGTTTTAGTTTGCCTAATCATCATGCATTGTCTACAACAGTCAAGACTATCCTCCACCGATAGCCCAAAGCAGTTATTTCTAAACAGAAAATAAATGCTACAACAGATATATATAATCTCAACATTTTCAAAGTGAGTGATTAAAGAATCCAACTCCACCATTCTACCTCATATTGAGTCGATTTTATTATTTCCAACTCAATTTCATATTTCTGTATTAATTATCATTAATTACAATAATGACCCAAATATACCCAAACATGGCATTTTTCCTTTTCTTTTCTCAATATTGACCCAAAGGCTCAAATATTATCAAAAACATCAAAAATCTCCATTTTAAACCCAAAACACACAGGTATGAGTCAATTGAACAAAACCCCTATTTTTGACATTTTACATCTCCAATCTTAAGTTCCTAAATCAAACCATCTACACAAATAACTCAGCATTTATGTTAAAACACATAGGAATGAGTAGGAATCCCTACATCAAATTCGGAGCTCAAATGGAGAAGATGAAAAGAGATGAAACTCGATCTCCACTATACACCACAAAACCCTCGAGAAATTACACAACTTTAGCGAAGGAACTATGGCCAAAATCCCAATGGAACTATGGCCAAAATCCAGCTCGGCACAACTAAAATTTATAACTCGAGCTCGGTTCGTAATGGCTCATTAAACCAAGAAAGAACCATAGAAGCTGATAAGCTAACCCTCTGCACTTGCACTTATATAGAAGTTTGTCCACCTTAAAATGTATCTTGTAATCGATGTGGGACTTCCAACAAACACACCAAACGACGTCGTTTGGCACAACACTTTCATCCACTCTTTGAGTCCCACATCGTTGAGAGATGAAACATTTTGTGTCCAAATGTTTATAAAGTAGTGAATTGTTGGCACAGATCAAGTAACTTCGAATGCATTTTGAATTTTTGTTTTGAGGGGCGCTGCCCCTCAACCCCGCCAGGGCGCTGCCCTTGGAACCCACGAGCCCCACTAGGGCGCTGCCCTTGGAACCGCCAAAGGGCGCTGCCCACTCGACCCCCGCGAAGGGGCGCTGCCCCCTCGACCCCTGACCGGCCCAATCGAAGTGGCAAAACATAAAAGAAGGATTGAAACCGGGATTGCTACAACATATGATTATTATCCCTCATAATAGCACTTTAATGCATTAAGAACAAATATAAAAAAAATTTCTTGAAAAGTCCAACACATACGATTATTATCAAAATATTAAACTTTAATATAATATAATAAAAAAAAGACATTTAATTATTTGAAAAGTCCAACACATATGATTATTATCAAAATATTAAACTTATAATATAAAAAAGGAAAAAAAGAAGACATTAAAAAAAAAACATTTAAAAATCACAATTTAAATATATAGATAATTGTAAACACAATAAAATAGGAGGGCATTCATGTCTACACGTTTTTATTTATTTATTTATAAAATCTCCTCCATTATAATAAGATAGCACTTTATTTCTCTCATCTTATAATCTATATATATATATATATTATATTATCTATGCTATATATTAAGCAAAAGGGGATTTTTAACCCCCAAGGCCTGTGAGAGGTTCAATATCCCAATCTGAATTTTCTAAATTTTTCATTTTTTATTTAAAAAAAAATCTCAACATTTATTGATTTGATCAAAATTCCCTGATCAACATTTATTAAATTTTTTTCAATCCACATGTATTTCCACATGCTTGCATTTATTGATTTGGTCAAAATCCCCTAATCAGCATTTAAAATCCCATTATACAAATAATTATAGATATAATCCATGTATAGTTACTGCAATACCCTTTTCAATTTCTCCTATATACTATGGTTAGTGATAAGATTGTTAAATTATTTTTATAAAAAATCTTTAAAAACATAATTTATATATTAAAAAAAATCTAAAACAAATATAAAATATCTATAATTATCCCGTGCATAGCACGGGTGATAGGCTAGTAATAATATTAATTGAAAGGGGAATTTGCCCCGAACAAATGGGGCAAGCAGAGTTAGGATTTGCGCCACTGTCTTGGGCCTTACAACTGGTTTGGAAAGACACCCCAAGTGTTGGGCCGAGGCTTCTAATCAGCTTTGCCCAAGGGTTGAGGTCGATCAAACGGTAGTGTTGCTTTCAACCGGGCTAAGGGACAACCTATTTTTTATTTTATTTTTAAACATCTTTGTGAATGTTTGAATTGAAAAGTATTTTTTTCAATAATCGGATTGGATATGTTTAAAGTGGTGGACAAATTACTAATTCAACATTTTTACATATAAATTAGTGACTATACTAAAATAATACAAATTTGAAAAGTTCTCGACCAATTAAATCGTACCGAATTCAACCATTTCAATTGATGCATTTTGATAGAAAAATCGATTTGTATCGGTGGTTAAAATAATAAAACTGGCATTATAGGTTCGTTGAAATTTTTTATTCAAATACAGACTGTATCGAAACTGATTATATCCCTAATAACCGTATTGATAGAAATAAGACATAGATATGTTATAAATAATAAAGTTACAAAGTAATGAATCATAAAAAATGTAAAATGAGAAATAAAAGCAATGAAAATGAGTATTAAGTGTAACATTTTAATATTTTTATCTTATTATATTTAAGAAAATTAAATTACATAATTATATATAAATACATTTAATCAATATAATTAAAGTAAGGACATAAGGAATGGGATAGAGAGAAAAAAATCCATAGTTGCCTCGTTTCTTTGCCAGGATGATAAAAATACGTGCAAAAAATGTAGGAACAATCTTTTGTGTAAATAAAATGAACTGAAATAATTCAAACAAAATAATTAAATAACATACCGAATTTATTTTGTTGAACCGAATAAATAATTTAAGACCAAATCGAGTGTGTGATACTCTGTCCTTAAGACAGATTCGCCTCGCTACGGTGCTTACGGTTGAGTGGCGTCTATCTCCCAGGATACAATGATCTTCACAAATTTATAGAAGCACTTCAAATAAATTTGTTCGGCGAACTAGAACCTTGTGTTCTTACTCTCTAAATTTTATACTAAAACTAATATGAAGAATAATGCAAAAATGCAGAATTTTAGGACAGCAACAAAACAATAATCAGATTGAATTTTTGGATAGAAATTGGATCACAAAGACTCAATTTTCGGGAGGGCTAGAATGCTGGATTTATGGCTGTATAAATAGGCAACCAAACCTTGTCCCAAGAGTTTCCAAAAATTGAATTTAACAAATGCAACTGTTATGAAACCAATTCTAACGGTTAGCTTTGAACACAAATATTTGAACATTCAAAAGTGAACCGTTGGTAGACCTTTAAACTATCTCATATATATATATATTAAACTGATTGAATATATATATATTAAACTATTGAAATAATTAAATAAATAAATAAAGAGGTATAAATTTTAGGAAACTTCTTAGGAACCCAAAATTTAAATTTAGAATTAAATTAAATTCCCACAATTACAAACTTTAGGAAACCACTTAGGAACCCAAAATTTGAATTTAGAATTAATTAAATTCCCACAATAATTTGTATTGAAAAAATTCAAAAGAATTTTTATCTAAAAAATTAATGTTAAACCTGAAAACGACATCAACTTCCTATTCACTCATAAATGGTTTTGACGTTCCGTCTTCACCGTGTGACTTGCCACGCGACAAGGAACACATCACCTCTTCAGACCCACCCCAAAAGACGTTCGGGGCCCACTCTATTTTGGGCTACAAAATATGCCTATAGTTAAACCATTTTTCCAACAATCCCCCACATGAATGGAATTTAACGGAAAGAAAATGCAACAACATGATCTAAATACAAAGAGTACAGAAATTGAAAATATTCTGCAAAGGATATGTAGCTTTTGGCTTTGAACCTTCCCTTGTAAGACACTATTGGATTTACTAGCTAACCAGTGAACATGATGTCTTGAACTGTTCAGCCGTTTGTGTAAACCAAGACAATAGAACTCACACAAGATATTCCTGCATACGCTTTAGTTCTCACTATTGTGTTCATTTTGGCCCTGAACAACCTGGTCTTCATGAGTGCTCTAGAGAATTGTAGCCCTTCACAAATCTCACAGAACCGGCCCAGTTCACACTCACATAGGTGATGCTTATAAATAGTATCCTGCCATACTCCACTAGGTTTACCTAGATATAAGAATTATTAAAATTTTACTTAACCTCAAATGCTGCAGACATCACTATTTCATCAAAGAAATGGGTAGGAGTTAGACTCCCCAGTGATCCTTCTGAGTTAATCACAACTCGGTTGTCCCTTTGAACTTAGATCTTGGGATCTCCAGCCAACTAGGTTGGGTTGTCGTTGTGGTAACTCTTATTTAATAGGCTTTAGTCCCATTCCCCTCAATGAATTCTCAACTAACTCTCTTGCTAACCCTTTGGTTAGTGGATCCGCTATGTTGTCTTTAGACTTAACATATTCTATGGAAATAATTCCATTAGAGAGTAGTTGTCTCACGGTGTTATGTCGACGACGAATGTGTCGTGACTTACCGTTATACATATGACTTTGTGCTCTACCTATTGCTGATTGACTATCACAATGTATGCATATAGCAGGCACCGGTTTTGGCCATATTGGAATATCTTCAAGGAAGTGGCGAAGCCATTCTGCCTCTTCCCCTGCTTTGTCTAATGCTATGAATTCAGATTCCATAGTAGACCTAGCAATACAAGTCTGTTTGGAAGATTTCCAAGACACAGTTGCCCCACCAAGAGTAAAGACATACCCACTGGTGGACTTCGAGTCTCTAGTATCCGATATCCAATTTTCATTACAGTATCCTTCAAGTACTGCTGGATATCTAGTATAATGAAGCCCAATGTTACGAGTAAATCGGAGACATCTTAGAACCCTTATAATTGTTTTCTAGTGTTCTACTCCCGGATTACTCGTATATCTACTTAATTTACTTACTGCATAAGCTATATCTGGGCGAGTGCAGTTCATCAAGTACATTAAGCTTCCAATAATTTGGGCATACTCTAATTGAGAAATACTTTCCTGTATATTCTTAGAAAGATATAAATTAACATCTACAGGAGTTCTAGCAAGATGATCATCATCTTTGCTGAATTTGTCAAGTATTTTCTCAATGTAATGAGATTGTGACAAAGCATATCCGTCTGATGTTTTGGTAATTTTCATACCAAGAATTACATCAGCAATGCCCATGTCCTTCATGTCAAAATGTTTATTCAACATTTTCTTAGTAGTTTTAATCATATCATTATCACTACCAATGATGAGCATATCATCTACATAAAGACATACAATGGACATAACCCTTATCTGTGTTTTTAATATAAACACATTTGTCACACTCATTAATTTTAAATCCATTTGACATAATTGCCTTGTCAAATTTCTCATGCCATTGCTTTGGCGCTTGTTTTAGACCATATAATGATTTAACCAATTTACACACTTTCTTTTCTTTCCCTGGAACAGAAAACCCTTCTGGTTGTTCCATGTAAATTTCTTCATTTAACTCACCATTTAAGAAAGCAGTTTTAACATCCATTTGATGAATTTCTAGATTGTATAGAGATACAATGGCAATTAGCATTCTAATGGATGTTATTCTAGTAACCAGTGAGTATGTGTCAAAGTAATCTAGACCTTCTTTCTGTCTAAAACCTTTTACTACAAGTCTTGCCTTGTATTTGTCTATTGATCCATCCGCTTTCAATTTTCTTTTGAAAATCCACTTGTACCCAAGAGGTTTACAACCTGGTGGCAAGTCCACTAATTCCCAAGTATGATTTTGCAAGATGGATTCAACTTCACTGTTGATAGCTTATTTCCATAAAGGAGCTTCAGGACTGGACATAGCATCTTTAAAAGTTAAAGGCTCATTTTCTAACAAAAAGGTTAGAAAATCTGGATCAAACGATTTTGAGGTTCTAGCACGTTTACTACGCCTAAGTTCCTCTTCCTCATTTTGATCTAACTCTTGTTCTTGATCATGTTCTTGATCCTGACTAGTAATAGCATCAAAAGATCTTTTATTAGTACTAGTCTCTTGTCCAGTCTTCTTTGGAAATACATGTTCAAAGAATGATGCATTCCGAGACTCAATAATAGTATTTACATGCATTTCGGAATGTTCTGATTTATGAATCAAAAACCGATATGCACTACTATTCTTAGCATAACCAATGAAAATGCAATCAATGGTCTTAGAACCTATCTTAGTCTTTTTAGGACTAGGAATAGCCACTTTAGCCAAACACCCCCACACTTTTAAGTATTTGTAGGATGGTACTGTAATGACCCCGAACTGCATGTCCTAAATATAGGTAATTAATTACGTGTTTAGATGAATTAATGGAAGAATATCTGTTTGACTTGGAAAATATCTGTTGTAATTGCAACTTTGGGACTGAAATTGACAACCGTAATGGATTCAGAAAATGAAATTGAACACGCCTATGTGATACCGGGAATTTTTGGAACTATTTGGACAATTCAATTTAGAACTGAATTTCGTCTGATTCGTAAGGCTTGTTTGGTTCAAGTGTTTTGGTTTAATTGATTCACTTGATATATATATAATTTGAGATAAGGCTTGTTGACTCTTTTGACTTAAAACAAAAGAAGGAAATCAAAGAGAGAGGGAAGAGAGAATTCGTGAGAGAGAGAGAGAGAGAGAGAGAGAGAGAGAGAGAGAGAGAACAAGGGGAAGAAGAGAAAGAAAGAGGAATTAAGTTCAAATCTTCTCAACTTAAGTGATTAAGATAAGGATCTTCTTCTAATGTTTTGAATAAGGTGGGTTCATCCATGTTTTCATGGTAAGTAGATGGATTGCGGGGTAATTATGGATAATTGAAGGTTTGTGTTATGTTTTTAATTTAAGTTGCATATTTGAGCATCCATGGCATCCTATCATGAAATTTATGTCTTGAACTCATGGTTTTCTTGCATGATTTTCATCTTTGAGGGAGGACCTCCATGGATTTGAAGAAATGTAGATTGTATGAGCATGTTAATGGTTTTCCAATTTAATTCAAGTTTGATCTTTTATATGACTCATATGAGTTTGGTTTTAAAGCTTTAATCAAGTTGTTTTCAAGTGATTTGGCCTTGAATTTTATGATTTGGAAGTTGGTTTTGGTAAAATGGAGCCCACGGTTTTGCAGAAAATGGACTGGTTTTTCTACCCAGAATTTTCACAGTCCGCTCGAGCGGGGGATTGGCCGCTCGAGCGGAGATTTCGCACATCCAGTATTTTCACACAGTTTTCAGTCCGCTCGAGCGGGGGTTTGGCCGCTCGAGCGGGGACCTATTTTGCAGGAAATTTTGTAAAGTGTTTTAATGCATGATTTTGGCATCCTCATTGCATGTTTAGTATTCTTGAGGCTTAATTAAGTCATGATAATGAGGTTATGGGATTGAAACGCCATTAAGAGGATATGGGAACTTGATTTGATGATGATTGATGATGATATGTGTTAAGGATTTGTGTTATCATGTTGACATTTGCAGGTCAAAACACGAAGACCGTACAACCGGTTCTGGAACACCACTGTAAGTAACATTTCTGTAAAGTTATGTTCTTATAACGTATGTTCTGAAAATGCTATGTTATGTTATAATTTCTGAAACGTTAATGTTTTCTGTGAACGAATATCCTTATTTGTGAATCTAGTATGGCATCCATAGAGAGTCCCAAGTCATGGGGGACGGCATGAAAGTGCGGGTCCATGACTAGTTTACGAGATCTCGTGAGTCACTTCATTGTGACGATATGTGTTTAATCAGTATCCGGAACTGATTACTCTAGTCGGAAGACGTTCTGTTATGTTTATGTTCTGTGGAATATGCCATTATTATTAACTGATTCGAATGGTTATGTCTATGATGATTTGTTTTACGGATATATGATATGTGGAATTCGTTCGCTAACCCTTTACGTTAATGTTACTTGCTGGGCTTTAGCTCACCCCTGTATATATGTATTTATAGGTGAGCAGTCGGGGAGCCAAGCCTAGGCGGAGTTCGAGTCGAGCCGCCGTTTTGGAAGCCTACCAGAGTTTTGTATGCCTCAGAGCTGGGGCTAGGCCTGGGAGGCCGTATAGTGAGTTTTGTCTTGTAATGTAGTTGTGGCGTGTGCCTACGTGTTTTGTATATGGACTTTTGATACATGTTATGTAAAGTTGGTGGGTAAGTTAACATTTTGGCATGTAAATACTTGTTCATATTAGTGCACAGCTCTTTGGACTATTGTAGTTTCTGTTTTCGCTTCCGCGAGCCCCGATTAATTATGTTTTGTACAGTAAGGCCTGTGGTAATCTAGGATTACTGGCCGGTTACGATGCCAAACTTTTAGGGGCGGGTTTGGGTCGTGACAGGTACTCTACCATGCCACATTTCATAAGGTGTTTGATCCACTTTCTTTCGGGGTACTTTATTTAAAATATAATTAGCAGAAAGTATTGCTTCCCCCCACAAGTTCTGAGGTAATCTAGAACTGATTAACATGGCATTCATCATTTCTTTTAAAGTCCTATTTTTCCTTTCAGCAATTCCATTTTGCTGAGGAGAGTAAGGAGCGGTGGTTTGATGAATTATTCCATGTTCTTTACAAAATTCACTAAAAGGTGATTCATATTCACCACCTCTATCACTTCTAAGTTTCTTGATTTTCTTACCAAGTTGATTTTCAACTTCATTCTTATATTGAATTAAAGTTTCCAAAGCTTCATCCTTGGTTCGAATTAAATAAATATAACTATATCTAGTATAGTCATCTATAAAAGTGATTACATACTTTTTTCCACCTCTTGTTTGAATTGATTTAAAATCACAAATGTCATTATGAATTAATTCAAGTGGTTCCGTACTTCTTTCAATTGAATGAAAAGGAGTTTTAGATAATTTTGCCTCAACGCAAATTTCACATTTATGATTTGAATCAATGTTAAATTTAGGTAAACATTCCATATTAATTAATCTACGCAAAGATCCATAACTAACATGTCCTAGTCTACCATGCCATAAATTTGAAGACTCAAGCAAGTAAGAAGAAGATGTAGTATTATTAATAACTGAGGGTACAACGGTCATTACATTTAACTTGAAAAGGCCATCAGACATGTAACCTTTTCCTACATACATCCCATTCTTAGTAAGTACAAATTTATCAGTCTCAAATACTAGGCTAAACCCATTCTTACTCAATAAAGATCCGGAAACAAGATTCTTGCGAATGTCCGGTACATGCAGCACATTGTTAAGAGTGAGTTCCTTTCCAGATGTCATCTTGAGTACAATCTTTCCTTGTCCTTCAACTTTGGAAGTTGAGGAGTTGCCCATAAACAGTTGTTCACCATTATCCACTATAGAATAAGATGTGAACATCTTTCTGTTGGCACAAATATGGCGAGTAGCACCAGTGTCCACCCACCATTCTTTAGGATTTCCGATAAGATTTGCCTCGGAAATAACTGCAGAAAGATTGATGTCATCGACACCATTGGAAATATTATCCACTTCGGTCATATGGGCTTGAGTAGGTGTAGACGTCCCCCGAACGCCCCGGGAGGATGACTCTCGTTCTGTTCATTTGGGTTTACTACAGTTCGGACTCAAATTGTCACGGTTCTTAATCTTGAACCAAAGAGTCCAAATCCGGTAAATCGTTTTGAGAAAAACAGATTTTGAAAGAAGTGCCAAATATGGACTGCTTTGCCAGATACAGAGTCGCCACCTAAATATTTTTTAATGGGGAAATTAGGAAACCCTGACTCGGTGCCAAAGGCCACGTGTCCGTCATCACCAAAGTTGTCTTGGCTCGGGAGCTTGGGTACGATCGGGGAAGGTCAGCTATGAGCACCCCCTTTCGCCCGGTCCGAAGACCGGCCTCTACTAACCATGATATCCGGTTTTGAAAACTTTATGCGTTCTTATTCCAGTTATTAGCCTAGAATTACTATGTTATGCGCACAGCAAACAAGTATAGACTAGATCGCCTAATTTGGAAACAGGCATTGCATATCCGTTGGTTTTGAAAACGCTTTGGAATTTGCTACTCACAAGTAGGCTAAAACACGAATTTCAACGAGTTTTTCCAACTCAAGTAATCCAACCTCCACCCACAGGCATTCAAGCAGTTATATCACATAAGCAGCTAGCCTCATGGTAATCATGCTATTATGGCAACACTCACACGCATGCGATATGCTAAAGCATAAAAGCTTATCTAGTACTCCAAGCCAAAATAGAAACCAGTTAGTAATCATATGCATGATCCTAGTTCATGTTAAGTGGCTAATGCAACACAAGCAATGGTGTAATCTAAAGCGAGCTCATTTGTCCTAAGCATGGCATATGGAATGCTACAAATATGCGTATTCAATTTGGAAATTGGAATACAATGCAGTTAGCGTGATGTACCGAGCCCGATGCATGTAAACAAATGCATGGATGCACGCATGCATTGCATAAGGTATGCTAAATGAAATGTGATGCTCCTAATCTAACCATCAAAAGCAGATAAATAAAAGGGAGAAAGACGTTGGGTTGGAAGACATGCACACACCCACACACACTTATTACAAATCGCCCTCACACGGAGGGACCGAAAGAATATCTGATCCGAATAACAAATCGCTAAATTAATTATTACATAATTTCTAATCTAATCAAAATAAATGCAAAGAGAAGATGGCGCGGCCCAGCCTCGGGATCTGTAATGATGCATGCTCGAATCCGACTTGCCGGAAACCCGCCATAGCATTGTTGCCTCTGTTTCTTGCCTTTTCTTCTCAAAGTTCCAGAGAACCTTCTATGAGCATTGAAGAACATCATCGGCTGGGAGGGATGGCCACCGGCCGTGTACAATAGTCACCGGCTGTCAATGATGTTATCGGCCACCCATATAGTGCCGGTCGGCACTATATAATGCTGGTCGGCACAAAATTCTTGCATGAGACAGTTTTGACAGCAGCAGAGGATAGGTAGTGCATGGCATAGAATTTCAGGCACATGTGTGCACCAACACATCCCTTATCATGTTTGTGACTCAAAGGGACATGGTTCTCGATTCTCGGACCACCAATCACGCATTTCAATGCGTGATGGCCCAAGAAACCAAGTATGCAATTTGATTTCAAATGAGATGCACATCAAACAAACAAGTGAAACCCAACCTCTATCATACTCAATTCAAGAGGCAAGGTATGTATGCTCATGCAATGCAACCTAGGCATGTTAACTAAGTATGCAACATGGGCATGCAAGCAAGTAATGCACAATGCATGTTAGGCACACAACCTAAACGAGCAAGCATGCAAGATATGGAATAACAATGGGAGTAACAAGCATACAAGTATGCAAAGCATGCATCATGTTAAACAACCTAAACATACAACAACACACAAGTATGCAACAACATACAAGGTAAGCATGCATCAACATGCAAAGGATGGTCTTACACTAACTTGGACAGCTTTCTACTAGGTCCAAAACAGTGGCCATAATGATGCAAGTGAGGCAACAAAATACATGGAATGCATGCACAATGCATTAACCAAGCTTAAGGCACAATAATGCAACTCTACCAAAGCATGGCAAGGGATACAAGATGGCATATAAGCATGTGAATTTCAGTACCAAAATATGATGCTAAACAGCCCCGAAACATGGAGATATGGCACCCGATGCATGAGATGAACCCCGAAATGCAAAACTAGGCACATGGAATGACTTACAGCTATACAAAGCATGCATTATTGGACTATGAAGCATGAAGAAAGAATCTTGGCAGTCCCAAAACATGGACTTTTCTAGTTCTAAGTATGGCCAAAAAGTGCTAACAAGATGGACTAAATTAGCATGCGAATTTGACTAGCTAACATGGTTTACATGGCAAGTGTATGATGCACATGGAATCTGACCAAACCATCAAAAATCAGTGAATAAACCATGCCAAAACATGCTCAAATAACCACTGAAATGAAGCCAACACATGCAAAAATGATGAGCTCCTTTAGAGGGCTATACAAGAGGTTATTAAGCACATACGTGATGGACATTCGACAAGGCCAAACCAGCTCTGGAAATGGCCTATAAGGGTCCTAAAACCCACCGAAAAATGCCTGATCTGATCTCAAGAGGTGTACAAATATAGGCTCCTTTGTAGGGCCAAAAATTCAAGCAAACAAGACAACAAGGAGAGGGGATGGCCCTCTCCTTGTTAGGACCTCAAAACACCACTCCCACCACTGAAATCTCTCAAGATTTCAGTGGTGGGAGGGCCAATACAAGGTGGTCCCGAAGCTTACAAAAAATGCACAAATAAGAGGCCAAACAAGGCCTAAGAGGGGGTAAATGACCCCAAACACAAAAGTGTCCTTAATGAAGTATCTTAAACACAAAACAACAGTACTTTTTTATGTTATACACAAAGCTCAAAACCGCAAGCAAGATGGGCTAAAATCTGGTGCAAAAACGGGGAATAAAAGAGGGTTAGATGCTCACCCTTGTAGACCAACGTGGACAGTAGCCTTTGGTCCCAAAAACCAGTTCCTTAGCCTCTGAAAATGGCTTCCAAGAAGCTTAGATGGATGATGGAGAGGTGTGGTTGAGAGGTGGTGTGCAAAGGGGCCAAGAACTAGACCCTTTTGAACCTTCTAACCTACACAAATGTAAAGAGAGAGGGAGATATAGAGAGGGAGTGATATATATTGATATATCAGATTTTTCTAACCCTTGAAAATGGTGGAGAGGCTCTCTATATATAGAGCAAGACAAGGTGCTAAGCTTCTTAGAAAAGCTAACACAAAAAAGGGTCAAAAGGGGCAAGCTTCCAAGGGAAGCTAAGCAAAGGGGTCAAGAAGGCCAAGCTTCTTGGAGAAGCTAGACAAAAAGAGCCAAGCTTCTTGGAGAAGTTAGGCAAAAGGTTCAAGAGGTGCAAGCTTTTCTTGGAAGCTAAAAAGGTGCAAGCTTCTCCAAGAAGCTAACAAGGTTCAAGCTTCTTGGAGAAGCTAAAAAGATCAAGCTTCTTGGAGAAGCTAACAAGGTCAAGCTTCTTAGAGAAGCTAAAATGGTTCAAGCTTCTTAGAGAAGCTAAAAATGGTCAAGCTTCTTGGAGAAGCTAAACCAAGAGTTCAAAAGGGTCAAGCTTCCTCAAGAAGCTAAAACAGGGGATTCAAAAGGTTCAAACTCCCCTCAAGAAGAGGGCTCGGCCAACCAAATAGGTCATCGGCACAATAAAGTGTCGGTCGGCTAACCATAATGCCGACCGGCCATTATTTTTAAGAAACAATGGCCGGTGGCAAACATGTGCAGCCGGTGATGATAGGGGAGGGCCGATGAGGTGTGAGGATGGCCAACAAGCCATTCCCTGCCCTTCAAGGCAAAAACACAAGTGTTTGGTGCCAAAACCGAACACGAAGCAGTCGAGTTAAGAGGTCCTGAGGCGAGGCGCGCTGCCAAGGCCTCCGGGAACTCGAGACGAACACAAACATGGATAATCATCGAGTGTTCAAACGGTGACGTCCAAATCTTGAGGACGGTCAAAAATGGGGTGTCTACAGTAGGCTTCTTGCTTGTTCTTTTCTTACTTTTGCCTTTGCTACGGCAATCTTTGGCCCGATGTCCCTCTTTGTCACAGATGTAACATTTTCCATTAAACTTGTACTTTTTATTATCCCTCCCTTTAGAGCCTTGTGATGAACTTTCTCCAGAAGACTTACATTTCTTGGTTTTTGAAGCATGTTCCACCACATTCGCCTTAAACTCCATAGGATTCTTACTAGCCCGCTTTTCAGAATTGCGGTTGTCCTCCTCAATCCTTAAACGCACAATTAACTCATCCATAGAAATTTCTTTGCGCTTGTGTTTAAGGTAGTTCTTGAATTCCTTCCAGCTTTTGGGTAATTTTTCAATTAAGGCTGCAACTTGGAAGGATTCACTGAGAGACATGCCTTCTGTGTGAATGTCATGCAGAATGAGTTGGAAATCTTGAGCTTGGCTGATCACAGTTTTTGAATCAACCATTACAAAATCCAGAAATCTACCAACCATAAATTTCTTTGAGCCGGCATCTTCCGTTTTGTACTTTTTCTCCAACGATTCCCAAAGTTCCTTTGTTGTCTTGATTGGACTGTAGACGTTGTATAATGTGTTGTCAAGTCCGTTCAAGACGTAATTCCGGCAAAGGAAATCGGCATGTTTCCAAGCATCAACCGCAGCAACCACTTGCCGGGCGGTTTCATCCTCTTTCAGGATAGGAGCATCTTCACGGAGGAAACGAGCCAAGTTCAGAGTTATAAGATAGAACAACATTTTCTGTTGCCATCTTTTAAAGTCAGTTCCTGAGAACTTCTCTCGCTTTTCACCGTGATTTACGATCGTCATCACAGAGAGGGGTTGGTGTCGCACCACCACAGTAGTACTTGTTTGGGCATTTGTTTCAGTAGCCATCAATTCTAATTTATAAAACAAAATTATAATTAGAATTTACACTACACAGAAAATTAAACCAAATGCACAGAATTAAATTCTGTAAAAATAACCCAGGGGTGGGTGGTAACTTGGCAAGGGCCTGGGGTTTAAGCCCCTAGGTCCTGAGTTCGAATCTCCTCTGGGCCAATCTCCTGGGCGTAGCACAGTTGGTTAGGAGGTTGACCTCAAGGATGCCTTATCAGCTACTTGGTGTGGGTTTAATTCTCCCCCGCTGTGCAAGTCCTGACTTACCGAAGCTTGCCTTGTGAGGTCGGGACAAGCTTCCAGGTTATAGTCTCTGGCTCGGAACGAACAACAGGACACCCTGGTGATCTCTTCGGGGCGCTGCCTTGGACCTGCGGGAGAGTGAGAGGATTTCCCTGTAACAAAAAAAAAAAAAAAAAAAAAAAAAAAATTCTGTAAAAATAAAAGAAACAAGAATGTAACTTTTATTTTCCAATTAATTTGAAAATAAAACAAAATTTTATTTAAACAAATTAATTCCACACAGAAAATAAAAGAAATAAAAACTATAACTTTTATTTTTCAATTAATTTGGAAATAAAATAAAATTTTATTTAACCAAAATAATTCCACACAGGAAATTAAATTCTGTAAAATAAAAGAAATAAGAATATAACTTTTATTTTTCAATTAATTTGGAAATAAAATAAAATTTTATTTAACCAAATTAATTTCACACAAGAAATTAAATTCTATAAAATAAAAGAAATAAAAAAAATATATAACTTTTATTTTTCAATTAATTTGGAAATAAAATAAAATTTTATTTAACCAAATTAATTCCACACAGAAAATTAATTTCAGTAACACTTCAATAATTAAAATACTGAAAACAGAATTTTAATTAATGAATACTCAGAAAATAATTTCTAAAAAACCAAAATTAATTTTCTGATAAAATTCCACAAAAATATATTCTGAATTGTTAATGACACCAGTATCGTACTACTAGTTGTCAAAGAAAAGTGATAGTATATTACTACTATCTGTCAAATAGTATATAATCACTATTTGTTTTTCCAACCAGAATATTATTTTGTAAATCCACAGAAAATAATTTTCTTTCGAAATTATTTACGAAGAATGAAAAAAGAAAACAAACGAAAAATTCTGTAAACAGAATAATTCGAATCTGTCTTAAGATTGTAGGAACAATCTTCTGTGTAAATAAAATGAACTGAAATAATTCAAACAAAATAATTAAATAACATACCGAATTTATTTCGTTGAACCGAATAAATAATTTAAGACCAAGTTGAGTGTGTGACACTCTGTCCTTAAGACAGATTCGCCTCGCTACGGTGCTTACGGTTGAGTGGTGTCTATCTCCCAAGATACAATGATCTTCACAAATTTATAGAAGCACTTCAAATAAATTTGTTCGGCGAACTAGAAACTTGTGTTCTTACTCTCTGAATTTTATACTAAAACTAATATGAAGAATAATGCAAAAAGGCAGAATTTTAGGACAGCAACAAAACAATAATCAGATTGAATTTTCGGATAGAAATTGGATCACAAAGACTCAATTTTCGGGAGGGCTAGAATGCTGGATTTATGGCTGTATAAATAGGCAACCAAACCTTGTCCCAAGAGTTTCCAAAAATTGAATTTAACAGATGCAATTGTTATGAAACCAATTCTGACGGCTAGCTTTGAACACAAATATTCAAACATTGAAAAGTGAACCGTTGGTGGACCTTTAAACTATCTCAAATATATATATATATATTAAACTAATTGAATATATATATATAAATATATATTAAACTATTGAAATAGTTAAATAAATAAATAAAGAGGTACAAACTTTAGGAAACTTCTTAGGAACTCAAAATTTAAATTTAGAATTAAATTAAATTCCCACAATTACAAACTTTAAGAAACCACTTAGGAACCCAAAATTTGAATTTAGAATTAATTAAATTCCCACAATAATTTCTATTGAAAAAATTCAAAAGAATTTTTATCTAAAAAATTAATGTTAAACCTGAAAACGACATCAACTTCTTATTCACTCATAAATGGTTTTGACGTTCCGTCTTCACCGTGTGACTTGCCACGCGGCAAGGAACATGTCACCTCTTCGGACCCACCCCAAAAGACGTTTGGGGCTCACTCTATTTTGGGCTACAAAATATGCCTATAGTTAAACCATTTTTCCAACAAAACATGCAAAGAATAAACAAGGCAAAAGAAATTGCCATCCTTATCCCTGATTTACAAATCATTCCTATAAAACACATTAATCTCTTCTTTTTTGAATCAATTACTTACAAATAGCCTCTCCAAATGTTAGGATTGTAGGTTTCGTTTAGCAATAGATTTTTTTGGCGAAATTAATCATAAAAAGGCAAAATAAACTAAAAATTTAATAAGACAAAATATTACATTCAAATCATAATCATTTTATCTTTTTTCTCACTAAAGTTTTAAAAAAAAAAAATTAAACCAAATAAACATTTAATCTTAAGTTAAAATAGTTAAAAAATCAACCTAAAAAAGTTTATTGCTAAACCACGAAACATCAAGGACCCATTTAACAGTGGGCAATGTTCTATGGACATCTTTTTCTTTTTTTCTTTTTTGTTAAAAAAAAAAAAAAAAAAAAAAAAAAAAAAAAAAAAAAAAAAAAAAAACTCATAACGGAGAAAGCACAACCTAATTTCTATAGGAAAAATTCTTATGTGTACAGTTGTAACATTCAATAATTGCACCACATATATTACTAACTTATATAATATATATATATATATATAAGTTGGATATTACGTAAATTGTTTGGGTTAAAACAAACCAAACCATATAATGAGAACCAAAAATACTTACAGATAAGTAGAAAACTTACAAACAGATTGTAAAAATCTGGAAATGACAAAAATTTGATCGAGGTTCTGTTGGACACAATTTCCTTAAGACAAATTCGTCCCTCTCTATGGTGCTCACGAGTTTTAATTGGACGTTCGTTTCTGAGGATACAATGATCGAACCTTGCAAAAGCAGCACTAACACGGCAAATCTAGCAAACCTTACTATGCAGAATTCTCTTACAGAAAAGACAAAGTGCAGAAGAAAAGAAACACAAGATGAAATTTTTTTTTTTTTTTTGTAAATTACACTAACAGTCTCTATAGGTTAAGGCTCATGTCACTTTGGTCTCTGAATTTTCAATTGTGATTCATTTGACTCTGAATTTTGAATGTTGTTCCAAATAAGGACAATTGAAGATAACATTGCTAAACTTCAAAGGCAAAGTCGTCAATTTGATAAAATATAAACTAATTTGACAAAAATAAATGTCAAAAAATATTTTTGAATTTTTAAAAATTATTTCTATCCATCAAGGATAAAATTATGTAAATTTGATAAATTTTTACACATTTATTTATTTTTTTTACAAAAGTATTTTTTATTATATGTTTGGATGATGATCATGTAATGGGTGATTGTTAAACTTTGAACATGTAATCGATATATTTAATATATGAAATGTTTTTAGTTTTAGATTTTTTAATTTAATGGATTGGTTTAATAATGATATTAAAGTTGTTGCCATATTTGACTTTTGAAAAAATAGAAACTAATTTAATAAAAATAAAAATAACCACTCATAACATGATCAACATCCAAACACATAATAAAAATTAATTTGGTAAAAAAATAAATAAAAATTTGGTAAAAAAATAAATAAATAAATGTGTAAAAGATTTATTAATTTTACATAATTTTATCTTTGATGGGTAAAAATAATTTTTAAAAATTCAAAAATAATTTTTTGACATTTATTTTTATCATATTAGTTTATATTCTATCAAATTTACGACTTTGCCCTTGAAATTGGCAATGGTATTTTCAATTATCCTTATTTGGAACAAGATTTAAAATTCAGGGTCAAATGTGTTACAATTGAAAAGTCAAGGACCAAAGTGATACGAGCCTCAAATTATATGGATTTTTAGTATAATTTGCTCTTTTTTATTTTGAATGAATGCAATGGGAGGCCTAGTTATATACGTAAATTTGTGATTTTTCAAAAGAGTCACCTCTTTTCTATGAAAATGTGTAACTAAAAACCATAATTGTTTTTTCAAAAGAATTCAAATTCTAAATTGAATCCTGTTTAATTTTGACTTAAAAAATAAATGAATTTATCTAAATAAAATCAAAATTTTAATTAATAAATTCCGTCTTAAAACATACTCAAATGTTGCACTTTGGATTCAATTTCTCATTCACCTATTAATGGTTTCCAAACCATTTTTGCAACAATCCCCTACATGAATGAAATGACGGAAAAAGAATGCAAGACTCAATGCAGACTCAAAGAGAATTCAATTAGAAATATTTTGAATGCGGATAGGTAGCTTTTAGTTTTGAACATTTCTTAGTGAAAGACTATCGAACTTACTAGTTAATCAGTGGATGTAATGCCTTGAACTGTTCAGCTGTTTGTGTAAGCCAAGACAATAGAATTCACACAGAATATCTCCAGATACAACTTAGTTCTCACGGTTGTGCCCGTTTTGACCTTGGGAAATTCCTAGTTATCATGAGTGTTTTAGAGAATTTAGCTTTATTTAATTCTCATAGAAGTGGGCCCTTCACACTTATATAGATGATTTTTATTTCGAGTTTCTTAAATACTCCTCTTGAAAGATACCACTTTAGGTTTGTTCAAGATATAAGTGATCATTAAAAGCATAGCTTATCTTAAGTCCCCTACATACAACACATGTTGTAGATAGCACTCTCATTATAGGAATGGATAGGAGATAAACTCCCTTAGTGATTTTTGGTGAGTCATCTATAATTTGGTTATCTCTTTAAACCTATATTTTGGGATCTTCAGTCAACTAGGTTGAGTTGCCATTATAGCGGCTCAAAATTAATACGCTCTAATCACATTTCCCTCGATTAAATTTCCCTAATTTGCTCTTTGGTCAAATCTTTTGTTTAGCAACTGCTATTTTTCATTTGACCTTCTCAGTTATATATCATGAAGTGGTTCGTGGATCCACTATATTATTCTTACACAATATTAACAACTGAAAGCAAATGTCCTACGGTATTAAGTCTTTGATTACATCGAGACTTACCATTACTCTATGTCACTCCCATTTTTAAATTTAAATAATAAATATAGAGGTGTTCCGTAGAGTTAATGAAATCAATTTTGCTTCTACTCCAACTTTATCCTATAGAAAAAATTGAGATTCTTTGTAGACCTATTATCAGAACTGTTACTTTGGTAAAATCTTCCAAGCACCCCTGCATTTTAAGTACTCTAAGAAAAATTAATTTTCTTATTGAAATATTACCATACAAAAATATCAATATACCCCCACACTTCTGATATAAATCAGTATATAACATTCATCACTTATTGATTATGGTGTGCTTGAATAATAAAATTCTAAATCAAATTAATGAAATAGAAAACTTAAAATAATTATGACTACACAAGTCAAAATTAATGCTTAAACAAAATTATATCTTTATAAAGATTTTGCTCAAGAATCAAACAATTCAAAAACTTCATTTAATTGTTTAAATCTTTAAAATACATTCAAGAAAAAGTACTTGTACCTCCAAATTAAGATTTAAACTTTTAAATTTAAATACTTGTTCTAGTTTCTAAGGATAACTTGTCATAAATCATGATTAGCAGACAATTCTGCTTTCCTCCACATTTGTGATAATACAAAAATTAAGACAAATCACATGATTCATTTTTGAACAAGTGTCATTGTTACAAATAATAACTCATTTTTGATAAATTCATACATTATTTATTCAAAAATATTTGTGACAAAAGAAAATTAAATTATTTCTTCTCATTCAAAAGATAAACTCCCACATTAAGATCATAGTTCATGGTTAAACCAATTCTATTATACAAGGTTCATAATTATGACTTGACAAACTATGTCACAAAACTTAAAATTACTTCCAATTAAATGAAACGACACCACTATTTAAACCATCATGTTTAAATTTTTAGGTGCCAACAATCGCTTTAACAATGAAAAGATACTACTACCATAACCAAACCGAAAGTTACTTGCACATGAAATATACTTTTCCAATATAATATTTCAAAAGATTGTAACGATAAAATTGTAAACCATGATCATATGATAAAATAACTGACTCATTAAATTATATTTGAATATAGTGCTTAACCATGTTACAACTGTATACATAAGAATTTTTCCTACAATCTTAAGACAAATCCGTCCCTCTCTACGGTACTCATGAGTTTTTATTGGATGTTTGTCTTCCAAGATACAACGATCGAACCTAGCAGAAGTAGCACTACCACAACAAGTCTGACAAACCTTACTGTGCAGAATTCTCTTACAGAAATGATAAAGTGCAGAAGAAAGGAAACACAAGGTGAATTTTTTTATATATTTTAAATGAATGCAACAGGGGGCCTAGTTATATAGGTTAATTGGTGGCTTTTCAAACAGCTACAGTGACTTTTCAAAAGAGTATAGCGATCCCGGTATTCCGTTGCTGTATTTGTTGTATTCCGGACTTTGGTTCCGTGGAGTTGGTAGTTGTATCTATCTTACTGTCGTCCTTTGATTCCACTTCTTTGAATTTAAGGATGTGTTGAGTATGTTTCGAGCAGGTGGGTTGAGCCTTGGTCTAAAATCTTGTTGTCGGGTTTTTGGTCATTCCGCTCGAGCGGGTCTTAGAGCGCTCGAGTGGAGATTGCACACTTCTAGTATTTTTGTGCCCTGCAAAACTTCTGCAGGTGGGATTTCTACGCTCGAGCGGGTTTCCTACGCTCGAGCAGGTCATGCTCGAGCGGGCTTGTTGGCGCTCGAGCGTACAGTGCATCTTGGGTGTAAGTTCTGGGAGGGGGAAAATTGCGCTCGATCGGACTGGTTTTTCACGCTCGAGCGGATGTGCTTTGCCTTTGTGTCTTGGTGCTCGAGCGTGCCTTCTAACGCTTGAGCGTACACAGTTTTTTGTTCCTGACGCTCGAGCGTTGTGTTTTCCGCTCGAGCGGACATGCCGTATATCAGATAACAGTTGGGCTTTTTGAATCACTTTTCACTTTTCTTTTCTCTCTCTAACTTTCCCAAAATCGATTTTGAGAGCTTCTCTCTCTAGAAACTCCCTTCTCTCTAGGGTTTGATCTAGTTAGAGTGTTCTCCCTTCCTTTGGCCTTTACAAAAAGGTTGTTGATCGTCGAGGGCTATCTTCTGATCCAAGAATCTCGGGATTTGGAGCATTTTCGTTTTCTTCATCTTCTTCGTTGGGTGTCAACTTTTGAGGTAGGGATTCCTACTCACTCTTATGGTCTTTGACATAGATTTTTGGTTGTCTTGATAAAGTGTTGAAGTTGGGTAAATTTTGGGACTTAAGGTTTCAAAATGTTAGAGGAGGGTTTTGTATTTTGATTCTAAAAGTGTACTTTGAGTTTCAAAATAATGATATTGTTGTTGGTGGTTGATTTATGGATCATTGGGTTGTTATTGGAAAAAGGGGTAGAAAACCCTAATTTGTTGTATAAATTAATTGGTATAATTAATTTGGAAAAAAGTTGTGGATTTATGGAATTGAGTTAGAAATAATGAAATTGACTCATTATATTGTGAAATGGTGGAGTTGGATTTGTTAATCGCTCACTGATGAAAATATTGATATTTTATCTGTTGGAGTTATTATTATCTATTTAGAAATAATTGCTTGGACTATCGGTGGAGGGTAGTTTTGATTGTTGTAGACAATGCATGATGATTAGGCAAACTAAAACTAGTCGATTGAGCATGCTATCAAGTATAGCGACTGGAATAATACATTAACTTTATGTATTGATTGATTGTATATGACCTATGTTTATATACATGTGTTGTGTGGGAGGAGATAGGGGATGTACTCCACGGTTTAGGGAAAGATAAAGGATAGACCTCTAAACCGGATTTTGTGTGACATTGATACAGCACTACAATGTGTATCAGGTGTTGAATATGGAAGTATTCGAATTGATTTGATATAGCACTAAAATGTATATCGCTATCAATTGTGAAGTATAGATTTGATTCTATGTTATGTTGATGCAGTATCAAAATGTGTATCTTTCGTAAAGTATGAAAATGGTTTATGTGTTTTCGATATAGCATTACAGTGTGTATCCGTCTTGAATTTCGAAAGTGTTTTAAGGATGAGTCTAAATCTCATTAAGTTATTTGGTTAGATGTTGAGCCTTGTTTTCAAACTTCAAGTTGAAAAAGAAACAGAGAATGAAAGGAAACATGGACATAGTGGTCATGTAATGGAAATGAATTATGAATTGATTTATGGGAATTAAACATTTATCAATTGCTAATGTCTTAGTTAATGCCCATACTGTGTTTAGCATATCTCTACTGGGCGTTGGCTCACCCTATATGGGACATTATTTTCAGGTACTGGTAGCATGCCACCTCTAAGGACATAGCTTGGATGATGATGAGAGCTGAAGACTCTTTTTATATGTTTTGCTTGTATTACATGTATATCAAGCCAATGGTTTCTTTTGTATATAGTTAGTACTCTTGTTTTGTGTAACCAAGTGCTAACTTGGAAAGCTGTAAACCCGTAGGGTATTTACTTTTGTTGTTAACATGTAATATTGTTGTAAGAACTACTCAGATGAATAGAAATGGTTGATTTCTCTTGTATCAATGTATGTCTAAAGTGATGGGTTTTATGTATTATTTTGTGGGCGTTATAGTCACATTTTTTCCATGAAAAAACCACAATTGTTTTTCAAAAGAATTTGAATTCTGAATCGAATCCTTTAATTTTGACTCAAAAAATTAACGAATTTGTCTAAATAAAATAAAATTTTTAATTAAATAAATTCCGTCGTAAAACCATACTCAAATGGTGCACTTTGGAGTCAATTTCTCATTAACCTATTAACGATTTTCAAACCATTTTTCCAACAATTTCTCACCTCATAGTTAGTGAATGATTGTCTCTCTCTACGTTTCATGGTTTGAGTCTCTCTCTTCTACGTGTCTATACTGTATTTGAAGGTAGATTTCCTTTAATTCATAATTTAGATTTTTTTTGTTTTTAACACAATCCAGAATATAGATTGGAGGCTATTTGGAGTTATGAGACTCACGATGAGTTCAATTTTGATAATTCAAATTATTTATTTTATCGAGTACTTTATGTATATCATCTATAATAATAAAAAAATTATAATTATAACTTATTTAATTTATTACTTTTATTAAAAAAATTAAAATTAAAACTATAATTGTGGTTCATTTACAATTGTAGTTGATGTAGCCCACTATGTGGTACATTTACCATTGTACTTTTTTTTTTTGGGTAACTAATAGAAAAGAAAAGGGGAATGGACATGAAAAATATATAGTAGTTGCACATTATCTTAAAATAAAAATTAGAGTAAATTATAAGTATATCCTTCATGAACATCTTTTTCTTAAAAAAAAAAAATTAAAAAAGAAACTCGTAATGGAGAGAGTATAACCTAATTTCTCACCTCATTGTTTTTTAAATTAAGAAAACTCAATAGAGAGAGTACAACTTAATTTCTCACCTCATAGTTAGGAAATGATTGTCTCTCTCTCCGTTTCATGATCCTCTCTCTTCCACTTGTCTGTATTGTATTTGAAAGTAGATTTCCTTTAATTCATAATTTAGATTTTTTTAATTTTTTTTTTTTTGACACAATTCATAATTTAGATTGGAGGCTATTTGGATTTATAAGACTCACTATGCGTTTAATTTTGATAATTCAAAATTTTTATTTTATCAAACACTTTATATATATCATCTATAAAAAAATTCAATAATCATAATTTATTTAATTTATTGTGTTTGTTAAAAAAATTAAAATTAAAACTATAATTGTGGTCCATTTACAATGGTAGTTGATAAAGCCCACTATGTGGTACATTTACCACTCTACTCTCTTTTTCTTTTCTTTTTTTTGTAATTAATAGAAAAGAAAAGGGGCAATGGACATGAAAAATATATAGTAGTTGCACGATATCTTGAAATAAAAATTAGAGTAAATTATAAATATATCCTTCAAATTTGTTAGATTTTTTTTTCTTTTTCTAGTTTTAAAAATTACAAATGTCCTTGTCGAAATTATTTATTTAACAAAATTAATTAAAAAATTAACTATTATTTTATGAAACAATAAATTCATCAAAATTTTTAATAGAAAAATATTTTTAACATTGTAGCAAAAATATTTTTAACATTGCAGAAAAATATTTTTAACATTGTTAAAAATTGTTAATTGACTTAATAATTTATGAATAAAAATAATCGTTTGTTATGTGATTATAAATTTAAAGGAGCGAGTGCAATTTCTAAACTATAAGAGGTAATTTATATTTTAAACAAATCTTGTAATAATGTATTTATAATTTATTCTAAAAATTGTGAGGCGATATATGTCAACACCAACTCAAGTGTTATAATAATAATAATAATAATAATAATAATAATAATTGAGAGGGGAATTTGCCCAGGACAAATGGGCCAAGCAGAGTGAGGATTTGGGCCGCTGTCCTGGGCCTTACAAGTTGTCTGGAAAGGCACCCAAGTGTTGGGCCGAGGTGTCTAATTAGCTCGGGCCAAGGGTTGAGGTCGATCGAACAATAGTGTTGCTTTCAACCGGGCTAAGGGACCGCCTGTTTTTTCTTTTTTTCTTTTTTTGTTAATGTTGGAATTGAAAAGTATTTTTTAAATAAACGGATTGGATATGTTTAAAGTGGTAGACAAATGGCTTATTCAATATTTTTACATATAAATTAGTGACTATACTAAAAAATAATACAAATTTGAAAGGTTCTAAACCAATTAAACCATACTGAATTGAACCATTTCAATTTATGCATTTTGATAGAAGAAACGATTTGTATCGGTGCTTAAAATAATAAAACTGACATTATGAGTTCGTTGAAAATTTTTATCCAAATACAGACTGTATCGAACTGATTGTATCCCTAATGACCGTATTGATAGAAATAAGATATAATATGGTATGTTATAAATAATAAAGTTACAAAGTAATGAATCTTAAAAAATTTAAAATGAGAAATTAAAGAAATGAAAATTAGTATTAAGTGTAACATTTTAATATTTTTATCTTATCATATTTAAGAAATTTACATTACATATATTATATATAAATATATTTAATACATATGATTAAAGTAAGGACATAAGGAATGGGATTGAGAGAGAGAGAAATCCATAGTTGCCCCGTTTCTTTGCCAGGATGACAAAAATACGTGCAAAAAATGAAAAGAATATAAAAGGCAAAAGAAATTGCCATCCTTATCCCTGATTTACAAATCATTTTTATAAAACACATTAATCTCTCACTTTTTGAAGCAATTACTTACAAATAGCCTCTCCAAATGTTTGGATTATAGGTTTCATTTGGCAATAGATTTTTTGGCTAAATTAATCACAAAAGAACAAAATAGATTAAAAAATTAATAAGATAAAATATCACATCCAAATCATAATCATTTTAATTTTTCTTTCACAAAAGTAAAAAAAAAAACAATATTGATTGGTAGCTCGAAATCCCTTCCTCCGAATCCCCCTAATTTCCATTTTCAGTAAACTGTTTTTTTTTTTTTTTTAACTTACCTTGCAATTTTTTTTTTTGGCCCAAAATAGCAATTCGGGGGGTTCGGGGGACACCCCCCTCGAGCTCCCAGGATTTATCCAAAAAAAAAAAAAAATCAAACCAAATAACTTTTAATCCTAAATTAAAATAATTAAAAAATCAACTTAAAAAAGTCTGTTGCCAAACCACGAAACATCAAGGACCCATTCAACAGTGCGCTATGTTCTGCGGACATCTTTATTTTATTTTTTTTGTTTTTTAAAATAAAACACGACTCATAACGGAGAAAATACAACCTAATTTTTTAAAAACAACTCATAATGGAGAGAGCACAGCCTAATTTATCACCTCATAGTTAGGGAATGATTGTCTCTCTCTACGTTTTACGGACTGTGTCTCTCTCGTTTACTTGTCTATATTGTACTTGAAGGTAGATTTCCTTTAATTCATAATTTAGATTTTTTTTTTTTTTTTTTTAACACAATCCATAGTTTAGATTTGAGGCTGTTTGGAGTTATGAGACTCACTATGAGTTCAATTTTGATAATTCAAATTATTTATTTTATCGAGCACTTTATATATATATATATCATTTATAATAAATTTTTTTTTTTTATAATTATAACTTATTTAATTTATCACTTTTACTGAAAAAAAATTAAAATTAAAACTATAATTGTGATCCATTTACAATTGTAGTTGATATAGCCCACTATGTGGTTACGTTTACCATTGTACTCTCTTTTTTAACTAATAGAAAAGAAAAGGGGAAATGGATATGAAAAATATATTGTAGTAGCACATTATCTTGAAATAAAAATTAGAGTAAATTTTAAATATATCCTTTGTCACGCCCCGAAATATTGTAATAAAAATAACTTATATGCGGAATAAATATAAGAAACATCATAAATTCATATATCAGAGTTCACTGTTTAGCAAGCAATTAAATGCCATATAGGCTTTCATCTTTCCAAGACATTGCTTGGTTACACAAATAGAGTCTCGCTCATTACATATTAAGCCCTTGGCTTTACAGATAACACTTATGCACACATAAAGCATAACTAGGAAACTCTTGCTTCCCGAGAGTCCATCCATGCTATTGCCTTGGAGGTAACATCTCACCTGCATCTGAAAATGATATTCCCGTATAGGGTGAGCTAACAGCCTAGTAGAGATATGCTAAACATAATATGGACAATAACTAAAATGTAAGTATTCGATAAATGTTTGACTCACATAAGTCCCGTTTGGTAGAGCTGTGGGAAACAGCTTATAGCTTATGCCTAAACAGCTTATAGCTTATAACTTTCAGCTTAAGCTGATTTCCAGTTTATTCTTAAAGCATCTCCTGCCCCACTCAAAGAATAAGCTGATTTCTGACTTCCAAAAAGCTGTAAGCTATAAGCTATAAGCTAAACCAAACACATCAAAATAGCTTAAATTAAGTTGAAAGCTGAAATAAGCTGATTATAAGCTGTGCCAAACAGGGCCATATATCCATTCATAATCCATTTCAATTACATGATAAATGTATCCATGTTTCATAATAATTACCATTTCTTAATTTATAATCCTGGCTCAGAACCTGGCCATACCCTTTAAGTGAGATCACATCTCATATTAACAGTACTTCCATTTCAATTGAGATAAAAACTCAAATTAAACATTTCGTACTTCACAATAGATATACATATTTACTGTATCAATATCAAACAAAACACTTCCATACTTCATATATGATATACAGATTTGCTATATCAATACTTCAATAGATACACTTATTTGCTGTATCAATCTCAAACAAAACATTTCCATACTTCATATATGATATACAGATTTGCTATATCAATACTTCAATAGATACACTTATTTGCTGTATCAATCTCAAACAAAACACTTCCATACTTCATATATAATATACAGATTTGCTATATCAATACTTCAATAGATATACTTATTTACTGTATCAATGGAGTCCATCCCCTATCTCCTCCCAAATAATATCCGGTTTAGGAGTCCATCCCCTACCTTCCCCTAAACCGTGGAGTACATCCCATATCTCCTCCCACACAGTACAATGTATATAAACACATATCATATACATAATCAATTAATACATAAATTCAATGTATTATTCCAACCGTCATATTCGATGACATATTCAATTGATTAGTTTTAGTTTGCCTAATCATCATGCATTGTCTACAACAGTCAAGACTATCCTCCACCGATAGCCCAAAGCAGTTATTTCTAAACAGAAAATAAATGCTACAACAGATATATATAATCTCAACATTTTCAAAGTGAGTGATTAAATAATCAAACTTCATCATTCTACCTCATATTGAGTCGATTTTATTATTTCCAACTCAATTTCATATTTCCGTATTAATTATCATTAATTATAGTAATGACCCAAATATACCCAAACATGGCATTTTTTTCCCTTTTTCTCAATATTGACCCAACGGCTCAAATATTATCAAAAACATCAATAATCTCCATTTTTAAAACCAAAACACACAGATATGAGTCAATTGAACAAAACTCCCATTTTCAACATTATATATCTCCAACCTTAAGTTCCCAAATCAAATCATCTATACAAATAACTCAACATTTATGTTAAAACACATAAAAATGAGTAGGAATCCCTACCTCAAATTCGGAGCTCAAATGGAGAAGATGAAAAGAGATGAAACTCGATTTCCACCACACACCACAAAAGCCCTCGAGAAATTACACAACTTTGGCGAAGGAACTATGGCCAAAATCCCAATGGAACTATGGCCAAAATCCAGTTCGGCACAACTAAAATTTATAACTCGAGCTCGGCTCGTAATGGCTCATTAAACCAAGAAAGAACCATAGAAGCTGATAAGCTAACTCTCTGCACTTGCACTTATATAGAAGTTTGTCCACCTTAAAATGTATCTTGTAATCGATGTGGGACTTCCAACAAACACACCAAACGACGTCGTTTGGCACAACACTTTCGTCTACTCTTTGAGTCCCACATTGCTAATAGGAGAAAACATTTTGTGTCCAAATGCTTATAAAGTGGAAACCTTTGAACACAAAATGTGAAACCCTATGCTCGAGTGTGAAATACGTTCTCCCAGCATTTTTGTGGACATAGGTCAAGTAACTTCGAATGCATTATGAATTTTTGTTTTTTGGCGCGCCTCTCTCCCACCACTTGATGGCCCTTGGAACCCATGACGTGACTCAGCCCCTTGTTGCCCTCTTGACCCCCGACTGGCCCAGTCGAAGTGGCAAAACATAAAAGGATTGAAACCGGGATTGCTACAATCTCCCCACCTTAGGAAATTTCGTCCCCGAAATTAAGTACAAGTTTTCAAAACAAGTTTTTTTGTTTTTTTTTTTTTCAACAATATTACAATTCATTACCCAACAACTCGATCCATTACCGGTCATTCTATCTCTGTTCAAGGGACATTTGACAATATATACTCAATATGCATTATTAGCATGCTTTTCCTTGAAATTCAATAATTTCAACATTTATTCCATATTTCTATATCATATTCAACATTTATGATATATTCCATTTCTACAATACATTCAACATATACAATGTTACAATAAACTTCCATTTCGAGGCAACTTTCAAAATATCCCCATAAACCAAAACATATACAATGTTTTACAACTTAAGGCATATATAATGCTCTTAAAGTTCAATAGTACCGATATAAAGTTAAGCATCTACAAACAAGTCCGGATATTTCTTACGGACATCCACCTCACGTTCCCAAGTGGCTTCTTCCACTTCGTGATGTTTCCATAAAACCTTTACCAAGGGAATGGTATTTCCTTGCAAGAGTTGATCCCGCCTATCCAAGACCCAAACCGGTCTCTCCTCATACGAGATATCCTTGTCAACTTCCAAATCGGTCCAATCCAACACATGGGATGGATCCGGCTCATACTTCCGAAGCATACTAATATGAAACACGTCATGTACCCCGGACAACTGTGGCGGTAAAGCTAAACGATAGGCAACCTCGCTTATCCTCTCAAGGATCTCAAAAGGATCAATAAACCGAGGGGACAACTTCCCACTCTTCCCAAACCTCATCAATCCCCGCCTAGGTGATATCTTCAGAAAGACATGATCACCCACCTCAAACACCAAAGGTCTCCTCCTACGGTTGGCATAAGATTTCTGACGACACTGGGCTGTAACAAGCCTCGTACGGATAAGCTCAACCTTCTCCGTCGTTTCCTTCACCAACTCCGAACCTAACAAAGGTGCATCACCCACCTCGGCCCAACAGACTGGAGACCTACACGGTCGGCCATACAAGGCCTCAAACGGTGCCATACCGATACTAGACTGGAAACTGTTGTTGTAGGCAAACTCGACCAAGGGCAAGTGCCTCTCCCACGTCCCACTAAAGTCAAGGACACAACCTCGAAGCATATCCTCAAGGATCCGAATAGTACGCTCGGACTGCCCGTCAGTCTGAGGATGATAAGCCGTGCTAAAGGTCAACTTAGTGCCCAAGGCACTCTGCAAGCTCTGCCACAACCTAGCAGTAAAACGAGGATCTCTATCTAAGACGATCGTCACTGGGACCCCGTGCAACCTCACTATGTCCCGAATATACAAGTCGGCAAGATGATCTACCGAATCTCTCACGCGCATAGGAATGAAGTGCGCTGACTTAGTCAACTGGTCTACAACCACCGAAATAGCATCACTACCCCGCTGATTCCTCGGAAGACCTACAACGAAGTCCATAGTGACATGCTCCCAGTTCCACTCGGCAATAGACAAGGGCTATAACAAACCTGCTGGCCTCTGATGTTCGGTCTTCACTTGCTGACAAGTAAGGCACTTAGACATGAAAACTGCCACATCTCTCTTCATTCCCCGCCACCAAAACTGGCGACCCAAATCCCGATACATCTTAGTGCCTCCCAGATGCGCTGCAAGGCGTGAATGGTGAAACTCTCGGAGTACCTTCTCTCGACAGGACTCTGGCACAAACAATCGGTCTCGGTATCTCACACTCAGGTCGGGATACTTAGACAAACCCTTCTCAACCTTCCAACCTTAAGTTCCCAAATCAAATCATCTATACAAATAACTCAACATTTATGTTAAAACACATAAAAATGAGTAGGAATCCCTACCTCAAATTCGGAGCTCAAATGGAGAAGATGAAAAGAGATGAAACTCGATTTCCACCACACACCACAAAAGCCCTCGAGAAATAACACAATTTTGGCGAAGGAACTATGGCCAAAATCCCAATGGAACTATGGCCAAAATCCAGTTCGGCACAACTAAAATTTATAACTCGAGCTCGGCTCGTAATGGCTCATTAAACCAAGAAAGAACCATAGAAGCTGATAAGCTAACCCTCTGCACTTGCACTTATATAGAAGTTTGTCCACCTTAAAATGTATCTTGTAATCGATGTGGGACTTCCAACAAACACACCAAATGACGTCGTTTGGCACAACACTTTCGTTCATTCTTTGAGTCCCACATCGCTGAGATGAGGAAACATTTTGTGTCCAAATACTTATAAAGTGGAAACCTTTGAACACAAAATGTGAAACCCTATGCTAGAGCGTGAAATACGTTCTCCCAGCATTTTTGAGGACATAGGTTAAGTAACTTCGAATGCATTATGAATTTTTGTTTTGAGGGGCGCTGCCCTTGGAACCCATGAGTTGGAGGCGGCTCGACCCACCAAGCGCCCTGGACTCTGCAAAAGGCGCCCCTCGACCCTGACAAGCCAGTCGAAGTGGCAAAACATAAAAAAAGGATTGAAACCGGGATTGCTACATCCTTCATGAAGATCTTTTTCTTTATATATATATAAATTTAAAAAAAAAAAAAAAACTCATAATGGAGAGATCACAACCTAATTTATCACCTTTTAAATAAAAAAGAAAAGAAAAGAAAAGAAGAACAGCTAAATGGAGAGAGCACAACCTAATTTCTCACCTCACAGTTAGGAAATGATTGTCTCTCTCTACATTTCATAATCCGAGTCTCTCTCTTCCAGTTGTCTGTATTGTATTTGAAGGTAGATTTCTTTTAATTTATAATTTAGATTTTTTTTTTGACACAATTCATAATTTAGATTGGAGACTGTTTGGACTTATGAGACTCACTATGCATTTAATTTAGATAATTTAAATTATTTATTTTATAAAGCACTTTATATATATCATTGTACGGGGGCGAAATATCCTTTGCTCTCCGTACGCCTTGAACGTCAAGCTTCTGGTGACGGCGCCTATCTCTGCAACACAAAAATGGTGAGCTGCCCGGCGGTGGTGTGCCGGAAAGACCCTCCGACGATCAAGTTAGTTCTCTAAGGAAGAAAACAATGAGAAGAGTGTGTTTTTGAGAGTGAATTCCATACCTCCAACATTCGTCTTTTTCCCCTATTTCTAGGCTGGCCATGCAGCCTCAAGGTTGTGCGCGCACTACCTCTGTTGTCCTTCCCTGGACAGGTGGCAATGCTCGCCTCTCACCACCTTATGCGTGTAAAGGTCTTGTCCTTCCACCAGTACACACAAAACTGTCCAACGGTATTGAGGCGTGCGTGGAGCAGATGTCCTCTCCCTCACGCCATTGGCCCAGGTGGCACACCTAACCGGGGTATCACGACCGGCCTAACACTTGTGAGAAATGGCCATCACATGCATCTAACCGTGCTATGGGTCACCGGCCTGTGACTTGGGGCTAGGCGAAAGCCTGACCACCTCGGCCGAACTATCCTTGATCGGTTCATCATGATCAACCGGTTGCGAGGCACCGGCCACCAACCGTTCTATCTCCAATCTCAGTCACACGAAGGCATCTTTACTGGTTGATCGGTTCAGGGCGTATCGGCCCTGATCGCACCCAAGATGTAGCTCAGGCTACCTCTTAACTCGGTCGTCATCCGCTAACTTGAGCTCCGTCCAATACGTGCGATCCACCGCGGACGGGCAAGAGCATGCAGACCGGTCAACATCTCCGACGTGCAAGTCGAAGTCAATAGAGGCCTTTGCTCGGCGTCATGTAGTCCGTCAAGTCTCGACGTTGTATCAACTTCACGTCAGACGCCCGATGCAAATCTTCCTCTCATTGCCTCTCAATTCCGTCTGCAAGCGTATCGAATTGCATTACGAGGCCGGCCGTAATTTTGCTCGATGATCCGCTTTGCTTAGTTTAGGAATTAATGGCGAGCAAGGTCCGCTCGCGACTTGCTTGGCGAGCAAGGTCACTTCGAAGGAAGCGCAAGGTCGGCGAGCAAGGTCCGCTCGGCGCTTATTTTGGCGAGCAAGGTTTCGACAAGGAACTCCAAGGTCGGCGAGCTAGGTCCGCTCGGCGACTCACTTTGGCGAGCAAGATCACCGAGAAGGAACACCAAGGTCGGCGAGCAAGTTCCGCTCGGCGACTCGGTTCTTGGCGAGCAAGCTCAGCTCGGCAAGGAACACCAAGGTCGGCGAGCAAGGTCCGCTCGGCGCCTAGCTTCTTGGCGAGCAAGGTCAAATCGGCAAGGAACTCCAAGGTCGGCGAGCTACGTCCGCTCGGCGACTCGGTTCTTGGCGAGCAATCTCAGCTCGACAAGGAACACCAAGGTCGGCGAGCAAGGTCCGCTCGGCGCCTTGCTCCTTGGCGAGCAAGATCAGCTCGGCAAGGAACTCCAAGGTCGGCGAGCTAGGTCTGCTCGGCGCCTTGCTTCTTGGCGAGCAAAATCAGCTCGACAAGGAACACGAAGGTCGGCGAGCAAGGTCCGCTCGGCGCCTTGCTTCTTGGCGAGCAAGGTCAGCTCGGCAAGGAACTCCAAGGTCGGCGAGCAAAGTTTGCTCGGCGCCTTGCTTCTTAGCGAGCAAGGTCAGCTCGGCAAGAAACTCCAAGGTCGGCGAGCTAGGTCCGCTCGGCGACTTGCTTCTTGGCGAGCAAGGTCAGCTCGGCAAGGAACACCAAGGTCGGCGAGCAAGGTCCGCTCGGCGCCTTGCTCCTTGGCGAGCAAGGTCAGCTCGGCAAGGAAATCCAATGTCGGTGAGCTAGGTCCGCTCGGCGACTTGCTTCTTGGCGAGCAAGATCAGCTCGGCAAGGAACACCAAGGTCGGCGGGCAAGGTCCGCTCGGCGCCTTGCTTCTTGGCGAGCAAGATTAGCTCGGCAAGAAACACCAAGATCGGCGAGCAAGGTCCGCTCGGCGCCTTGCTTCTTGGCGAGCAAGGTCAGCTCGACAAGGAACTCCAAGGTCAGCGAACTAGGTCCGCTCGGCAACTCGGTTCTTGGCGAGCAAGCTCAGCTCGGCAAGGAACACCAAGGTCGGCGAGCAAGGTCCGCTCGGCGACTCAATTCTTGGCGAGCAAGCTCAGCTCGACAAGGAACACCAAGGTCGGCGAGCAAGGTCCGCTCGTCGCCTTGCTTCTTGGCGAGCAAGGTCAGCTCGGCAAGGAACTCCAAGGTCGGCGTGCTAGGTCCACTCGGCGACTCAGTTCTTGGCGAGCAAGCTCAGCTCGGCAAGGAACACCAAGGTCGGCGAGCAAAGTCCGCTCGGCGCCTTGCTTCTTGGCGAGCAAGGTCAGCTCGACAAGAAACTCCATGGTCGGCGAGCTAGGTCCGCTCGGCGACTTGCTTCTTGGCGAGCAAGGTCAGCTCGGCAAGGAACTCCAATGTCGGTGAGCTAGGTCCGCTCGGCGACTTGCTTCTTGGCGAGCAAGATCAGCTCAGCAAGGAACACCAAGGTCGGCGGGCAAGGTCCGCTCGGCGCCTTGCTTCTTGGCGAGCAAGATTAGCTCGGCAAGGAACACCAAGATCGGCGAGCAAGGTCCGCTCGGCGCCTTGCTTCTTGGCGAGCAAGGTCAGCTCGACAAGGAACTCCAAGGTCGGCGAACTAGGTCCGCTCGGCAACTCGGTTCTTGGCGAGCAAGCTCAGCTCGGCAAGGAACACCAAGGTCGGCGAGCAAGGTCCGCTCGACGCCTTGCTTCTTGGCGAGCAAGGTCAGCTCGGCAAGGAACTCCAAGGTCGGCGAGCTAGGTCCGCTCGGCGACTTACTTCTTGGCGAGCAAGATCAGCTCGGCAAGGAACACCAAGGTCGGCGAGCAAGGTCCGCTCGGCGACTCAATTCTTGGCGAGCAAACAAGGCTCGCAAGGAACACCAAGGTCGGCGAGCAAGGTCCGCTCGTCGCCTTGCTTCTTGGCGAGCAAGGTCAGCTCGGCAAGGAACTCCAAGGTCGGCGAGCTAGGTCCGCTCGGCGACTCAGTTCTTGGCGAGCAAGCTCAGCTCGGCAAGGAACACCAAGGTCGGCAAGCAAGGTCCGCTCGTCGCCTTGCTTCTTGGCGAGCAAGGTCAGCTCGGCAAGGAACTCCAAGGTCGGCGAGCTAGGTCCGCTCGGCGACTCAGTTCTTGGCGAGCAAGGTCAGCTCGGCAAGGAACACCAAGGTCGGCGAGCAAAGTCCGCTCGGCGCCTTGCTTCTTGGCGAGCAAGGTCAGCTCGACAAGAAACTCCAAGGTCGGCGAGCTAGGTCCGCTCGGCGACTTGCTTCTTGGCGAGCAAGTTCAGCTTAGCAAGGAACTCCAAAGTTGATTAAAGCCATCAACAAACCTCTTGCCGAGTAAAATCCATCCGACAAGAAATTTCAAAGTTGATAAAACCATCAATGAACCTCTTGCCGAGCAAAATCCGTCCGGCAAGGAATTTTGATCTTTCTATCAAGATGATCGTTAGTTGCCCCCAGGTCCACACTAAATTCGCTTGGCGAGGCAAACATACAATAATTCTCAAGAAAATAGTTTACTTGTTTCATTGTGCCAATGGCAAAAAGGGGTTACAGAAACAGAACCAAGAACAGAACTTTAGAGTGGCAGAGCTTGATGTTCTAGAAATGGATCGGCCATCTACAAACTACGATTTTTATGCCCATTTTCCTCAATCTTCTTACAGACTTCTTCCAAAAACCGAACTCCCTATATCTCTTCCTTGGTGGTTTGCATGGCCATCATCTTGTTTTCTATTACCGAACTCGCTGTCACGGTAGTAGCGGCTGCATCATCTTCGACTCGGATGTGCTCATTAATGCGTCGCATGAGCAACTCCATGGTTGACGGTTGATTCATTGTGAGCGAGTCTCGCAGCCTATGCCTAACTGGGAGACCACGCTTGTATTGGGTAATCGCCAGATTGGTGGAGTAGTCGAGGATCTCATTGTAGGTTTCCCAGTACTTCGCATTGTATGTCTTCAACGAACACCCAGACTCCATCTTGACGCCCAGGAGATGGTCGACCTCCTTCGGCGTTCGAGTGTTAGTCTTGAATCTGGTGACGAAGGCTTCTGCTAACTGTTGCCACCCCTCTATACTTCCCTCCGGGAGCCTTTCGAACCACTTCAAACCCAGCTCTCCCAAGCTTGCTGGGAATATGAGACACATCAGAGCGTCGTTGCGCCGGTGGCCAGCCATCACTTGCCGGTAATGACTCACATGCATGTACGGATCCGTCTTGCCGTCGTACAAAGTGAACTTTGGCTGGTGAAATCCGGCAGGGAGTGGTGTGCTCTCAATCTCTGGAGACAACGGCGTGGCTGTAAGTCGCGCCAGCTCTTTGTCCTCTGGCGCACGGGGCATCACTCTGGGAACTGGCCTTACCACTTATTCACTACAGCGAACTGGAGCGCTCAACCTTTGCAACGCCGGCACTCTCTGAGCCTCCCGATGGCGCGCCCTCTCCTTCAGTACATCCCTCAAGTCCCTGGAACGTGTGGAGTAAGAGGATCGCGACGTCGGCGTTGGGCGTGAGGGGCGGTAAGTGCTGTCGCGAGAGAGGGGCCTGCATTCTCTATGGTCAGAATCTCCAACCCCGTAGTTCCTGGTGATGGAGATAGAGTGAGTCCTCCCCTAGCGACGATTGCTAAAACGAGGAGAGGGAATGCGCTCACTGAGGTTGCCCTCTCCAACAACACCCTTCCCCTTAATCTAGCGCTTCAGTAGCTCCATTTCCGCCGCCATCTTGCGAATGAGGGCGTCTTGATCTTTGAGTTTGAGCTCCAGGCGCTGCGTACGGGACTCCCCCCGGCGTCGGCGGCCTTCTGGCCTTTGCGAGTGATCTGAACTCCTCACATGCTTGTCTCGCGCACCTCGCGAAGAGGTTTCCAGACCCGCCATAGCTGGAACATTCGGGGGGCCTTCTTTTCTCCGGACATACTCTGGAGTAACACCATCGACGATGGACAGCGGGACTTCGTCGTTGTTAGCCATGGAAACGGTCGAAGAAGCTTGACGAACAAGGGTTGATTAACAAAGACTTCCCACAGACGGCGCCAATTGTACGGGGGCGAAATATCCTTTGCTCTCCGTACGCCTTGAACGTCAAGCTTCTGGTGACGGCGCCTATCTCTGCAACACAAAAATGGTGAGCTGCCCGGCGGTGGTGTGCCGGAAAGACCCTCCGACGATCAAGTTAGTTCTCTAAAGAAGAAGACAATGAGAAGAGTGTGTTTTTGAGAGTGAATTCCATACCTCCAACATTCGTCTTTTTCCCCTATTTCTAGGCTGGCCATGCAGCCTCAAGGTTGTGCGCGCACTACCTCTGTTGTCCTTCCCTGGACAGGTGGCAATGCTCGCCTCTCACCACCTTACGCGTGTAAATGTCTTGTCCTTCCACCAGTACACACAGAACTGTCCAACGGTATTGAGGCGTGCGTGGAGCAGATGTCCTCTCCCTCACGCCATTGGCCCAGGTGGCACACCTAACCGGGGTATCACGACTGGCCTAACACTTGTGAGAAATGGCCATCACATGCATCTAACCGTGCTATGGGTCACAGGCCTGTGACTTGGGGCTAGGCGAAAGCCTGACCACCTCGGCCGAACTATCCTTGATCGGTTCATCATGATCAACCGGTTGCGAGGCACCGGCCACCAACCGTTCTATCTCCAATCTCGGTTACACGAAGCCATCTTTACTGGTTGATCGGTTCAGGGCGTATCGGCCCTGATCGCACCCAAGATGTAGCTCGGGCTACCTCTTAACTCGGTCGTCATCCGCTAACTTGAGCTCCGTCCAATACGTGCAGTCACAGCACGGCCAAGAGCATGCCAGACCGGTCAACATCTCCGACCGTGCAAGTCAGGCCGAGTCAATAGAGGCCTTTGCTCGGCGTCATGTAGTCCGTCAAGTCTGACGTTGTATCAACTCGGCCGTACTGCCCGATGCAAATCTTCCCTCTCAATCATCTATAGAAAAATTCAATAATCATAATTTATTTAATTTATTGTGCTGGTTAAAAAAGCAATAAAATTAAAACTATATTTGTTGTCCACTTACAATGGTAGTTGATATAGCCCACTATGTGGCGCATATACCATTCTACTCTTTTTTTGTAATTAATAGAAAATAAAAGGGGAAATGGACATTAAAAATATATAGTAGTTGCACGTTATCTTGAAATAAAAATTAGAATAAATTATAAATATATCCTTCAAATTTGTTAGAATTTTTTTCTCTTTTTATAGTTTTAAAAATTACAAATATCCTTGTCAAAATTATTTATTTAACAAAATTAATTTAAAAAATTAATTATTATTTGATGAAACAATAAATTTATCAAAATTTTTAATTGAAAAATATTTTTGACATTGTTAAAAACTGTTAATTGACTTAATAAAATATTAATAAAAATAATCATTTGTTATGTGATTAGAAATTTAAAGGGGCAAGATTCAATTTCTAAACTATAATAGGTAATTTATACTTTAAACAAATCTCTAATAATGTATTTATAATTTATTCTAAAAATTATGAGGCGATATATGTCAACACCAACTCAGGTGTTATAATAATAATAATAATTGAGAGGGGAATTTGGCCCGGACAAATGGGCCGAGCAGAGTCAAGATTTGGGCCACTGTCCTGGGCCTTACAATTGATCTGGAAAGGTACCCAAGTGTTGGGTCGAGTTGTCTAATCAGCTCGGGCCAAGGGTTGAGGTCGATCAAATGGTAGTGTTGCTTTCAACTGGGCTAAGGGACAACCTATTTTTTTTAATTTTTTGTTAATGTTGGAATTGAAAAGTATTTTTTTAAATAAACAGACTTGACATGTTTAAAGTGGTGGACAAATAGCTAATTCAATATTTTTACATCTAAATTAGTGATTATATTAAAAATAATACAAATTTGAAAGGTTCTACACCAATTAAACCATACCGAATTAAACCATTTCAATTGATGCATTTTGATAGAAGAAACGATTTCTATCAATGCTTAAAATAATAAAACTGACATTATCGATTCATTGAAAGTATTTTTCCAAATACGGATTGTATCCCTAATGACCATATTGATACAAAATATGACATGTTATAAATAATAAAGTTACAAACTAATGAATCTTAAAAAATGTAGAATGAGAAATAAAAGAAATGAAAATGAGTATTAAGTGTAACATTTTAATATTTTTATCTTATTATATTTAAGAAATTTAAATTACATATATTATATATAACCTAAGGAAAGGGATAGATAGAGAAAAATCCATAGTTGCCCCGTTTCTTTGCCAGGATGACAAAAATACGCGCAAAAAATGAAAAGAATATAAAAGGCAAAAGAAATTGCCATCCTTATCCCTGATTTACAAATTATTTTTATAAAACACATTAATCTCTCACTTTTTGAATCAATTACTTACAAATAGCCTCTCCAAATGTTATTATTATAGGTTTCGTTTGGCGATAGATGTTTGGGCTAAATTAATCATAAAAAAATAAAATAAATTAGAAAATTAATAAGATAAAATATCATATTCAAATCATAATTATTTTAATTTTTTCTCACAAAATTTATAAAATAAAAAATTAAAAAAATCAAACCAAATAAACTTTTAAACAAAAAAATAATTAAAAAACCAACTTAAAAAAGTCTATTGCTAAACCATGAAACATCAAGGACCCATTTAACAGTGGGGTATGTTCTATGGACATCTTTTTTTTTTTTATTATTAAAAAAAATAAAAAACATAATGGAAAGAGCACAACCTAACTTTTTAAAAACAACTCATAAGCACAACCTAATTTGTCACCTCATAGTTAGGGAATGATTGTCGCTCTCTACGTTTTGTGTCCTGAGTCTCTCTCTCTCTTTTACTTGTCTATATTGTATTTGAAGGTAGATTTCCTTTAGTTCATACTTTATGTTACGCCCCCAAAATATTTCAATAAAGATAATTCATATGCAAAATAAATATGAGAAACAACATACTTTCATATATCAGTGTTCACTGTTTAACAAGCAATTAAATGCCATATAGGCTATCATCTTTCCAAGATATTGCTTGGTTACACAAATTGAGTCTCACTCATTACATTTTAAGCCCTTGGTTTTACAAATAACAAACATGAACACATAAGGCATAAATAGGAAACTCTTGCTTCCCGAGAGTCCATGCATGCTATTGCCTTGGAGGTAACACCTCACCTGCACCTGAAAATGATATTCCGGTATAAGGTGAGCTAACAGCCCAGTAGAGATATGGTAAACATAATATGAGCAATAACTAAAACGTGAGCATTCGATAAATGTTTGACTCATATATATCCATTCATAATCCATTTCAATTACATGACAAATGTATCCATGTTTCATAATAATTTTCATTTCTTAATTCATAATCCTGGCTCAGAACCTGGCCATACCCTTTAAGTGAAATTACATCTCATATCAACAGTACTTCAATTACAATTGAGATAAAGACTCAAATTAAACATTTCGTACTTCACAATAGATACACATATTTGCTATATCAATTTCAAACAAAACACTTCCATACTTCATATATGATATACAGATTTGCTATATCAATACTTCAATAGAAACACTTCTACATTTCACAATTGATAAAGATATACATTTTTTTGTGCTATATCAAATCAATTCAACACTTCATAATCAACACTTGATACACATTGTAATGCTGTATCAATGTCACACAAAATCCGGTTTAAGAGTCCATCCCCTATCTTCCCTTAAACCGTGGAGTACATCCCCTATCTCCTTCCACACAACACAATGTATATAAACATCATCATATACATGTTCATTTAATACACAAATTCGATGTATTATGACAACCGTCATATTCGATGACATTTCAATTGATTAGTTTTAGTTTGTCTAAGTATCATGCATTGTCTACAACAATCACGACTATCCTCCACCGATAGCCCAAAACAGTTATTTCTAAACAGAAAATAAATGCTACAACAGTTATATATATAATCTCAACATTTCAAAATGAGTGATTAATGAATCCAATGCCACCATTTTACCTTATACTGAGTCGATTTCATTATTTCCAACTCAATTTCATATTTCCATATTAATTGTCATTAATTACAGTAATGACCTAAATATACCAAAACATAGCATTTTTTTTTCCTTTTTTCTCAATATTGACCCAAAGGTCCAAATATTATCAACAACATCAATACTATCATTTTAAGACTCAAATATATATTTATGAGCCAAAATAACAAAACCCTTCTTTTGAAAATAACACATTTCAAGTCTTAACTTTTCCAAATTAACCCATCTATACAAATAACTCAATGTCTATGTTAAAGCACATAAGAATGAGTAGGAATCCCTATCCCAAGTTTGAAGAGAATTTTAGATGAAACCCCAAAATCCGACGTTGCCGAAATTCAATCTCCATCGGTCAAAATATTGCTGTCACCAAGCTCTTTATTTTGGTCTCAAGAACATGGGTATGAAGTTCATTACAAGTGTCCCTTTTGCTTCTTAACACCCGTGCTTTTGTGACTCTTATTCCTAGAACCCCTAGTTGTGAATTAAGAACTCCACTAGACATGCCAACATCAATGTGCCACATGCTACAATTGTATGTACAATTGGCTCCTGTAGTTTGAGGAGTATGCCCCACCACATTGCTACCGAAGGTTTTCTTTCATGGATATAAATAACTTAGGACATGTGCTACAATCAACAAACCCATCTGATTTATCAGGCTCATGACAGCTACTTCCATCAAATGAAGATTGGCATCTAATAATAAGATCCACATTTGACAAGAACCAAGCTTCCATATGTTTGGTGCCAAAGACCTTCTCTCTACCTGGTTTGATCCAACTCAAGCTTTAGCTGTTACACTATGTATTTTCCACGCTTCACATCAAGATAGCATAGCGCATGCTATCGTTAACCATGAGATGATTTATCTCCGACATCTGAGCCAACTCATGAGTACCTGACACCCACACCCCATCACCGCCATTGATACAAGGTTGAGAAAGGCACGAGAAGAGGGAGAACGGAGCTCCAACAACGCTTAAAATGACAGAAAACCCATTCCATCCTGATTAGCGTGCAAAGATTGGTAATTCAGTTATGTTTCCATCCCCAAACATGGTCTCATCGGCTACCCGGGGGCTCTTCTTCATGTTCTGGAGGCTCCGCCTCATCGCTGTCGCCAGCGTATACCACATCACTCCGGTGGTGGTGGGTTAGTAGATGAAAGCTTATCTTGCCATAAATTTTCGAGGAGAATTAGGTAGTTGAAGATGGTTAGTTGTATTGAAGAGATAGATGGTTTTGAGGGATAATCTTTCTATGTGGCTTATAGATAGTGTAATGTTGGTGGTGGTGTTAGAGACGTTTCATCAGCAGTGATATATGAGAGAGAAGAGGAAAATGAGGAGAGAAAGAGAGATAACATAAACAAAACTTTCCACTCACTCTTGTCCCAACTTTTCTTCTCTCTAAAGAAAATATTCCATTGCCCATTGAGATGGTCGGCCCATTCACATAATTTTTTTTTCTTTTCGCAGATCACACCACATTTTCTCTACAACTCTCATCATTTTCCCACCAAAAGTGAGCAAACCCAGCTGGAATGTAACCATAGAGATATATTAAAAAAATCCTTCCCACTCAAGTTATTTATTTATTTATTTATTTTTAGCCTCTCACTCAGATAATTTCCCACCACCTCTTTTATTTTATCTTATTTTATTTTATTTGGGTCTTTACAACCTATCCTCCTTAAAGAAATTTCGTCCTCGAAATTAAACTCAAGCAATGTAGGACATTTTACAGTCACCCACTAACTCACTCAGGTACTTACCATTGCATCAACCAAATTCTTTGACCTCTACCTGAGCTAACAACTAGTACACCAGTAACGAACCAAATCATTACTTTGCATCACAATTGATTATATAAATCCTTACTAGTATAAACCATTAAATGATTCTTCTATCCACATCGATAACCCATAGAAACAAAATAGGATCTAATCCCTTAAGTATAACAAAATGACTCCCCGGAGTACCAAGACGCCATACCTTATTGGTGATGACCCAACTTCAACGAGCTATCTCCATCGTTTAATGCACAACGCATCTCAAGGCCGAAATAACTACTACTACTCCGAGACCTTAACAAAACGAAATAATAACTCTTCAAAAGCACTAACTACCAACTCAAATAGTGACCGTCAACTGTCACAAAACAGACGATACCTTACCAACACTATTCTTCATCACACTAATATTATGATAACCCACAAGGTCAAACACTAATTATGCATATGCCGTTACCACGACAGAATATTCCGTTAGCTGACATCATTGCGCGTAAGCAAAACACGCAAAAAGAAAAATAAGATAAGAATACAGAGATATGGGGTTTCGAACCCCTATCTTCAAGCTCAGGCCACAACCCAAACCATTAAACTAAACCACTGAGCCAAGCTACTCTTGTGATCAGATATCCAAACAAATATATATATATAGCATAGGTATGAGACACATACACATAAAATCAAAACAAAACAAAATAGAAAAAATTACTCGTTGCGGGGCTTGAACCCTTAACTTCAGGCTCAACCTCTCCATCCTTAGATGCCGAACCAGACCACTCAACCGAGTCACTCTTGTGACACGATTAGTTGAATAAATGTATATAATACATAAATATACAATATATATATATATATATACATATATGTATACAACTTTCCCGCTTCTCTCTCTTCCTTTGAAAACTGCGTCTGACACGCGGTTTGCTTTGGCGTCGATTGGCCGACAAAAGTAGACTTCATCAATTACCGCTCGCCTCGACTCTCTCTCCGTCTTGTCTTCTTCTCTTCTGTATTATTCTGAATCAGAATTTTCCCTCTTCTACTTATTCCCTCATTTCCCCTTCTTCTTCATCACTCTCTTCCATCTCCCTCTTCATCACTCTCTTGTGTTTCCTCTTCCTCATCGAGAGAAAAGAGAGACTGAACGGAGGAGAAAAGTTGTCTCAAAACTCAGTCTGTTCTCTGTTATTTTTCTGACTCTCCTTTCTTGCTTTTTACATCTCTCACCACACATGGCCTCATCTCGCCCCCTCACTCTCTTTCCAGACCTCAATGATCCGAGCTCCTCTGGACCAAGTGTCCCTGTTCCTACCCTTCCTAACCTTCTTGGACCGAGTGCCCCTGTGCCCATTCTTCCTAACCTTCCTGGACCAAGTGCTCATGTTCCTATTCTTCCTAACCTTCCTGGACCGAGTGCCCCTGTTCCCATTATTCCTAGCTTTCCTATGATATCAGTTGAGCAAATCATGGCTGCTTAATCTGATATTGAGGCCAACCACTTCACACTAAGCTCTTGTATGGAAATCGTGACTGCGGTTACCAAATTATCTCATCGGTTACTAAATAGAACCATTGAAGTACAACAGCTAAACTCCCAACTTTCTCTGCTCCAGCGCATGTACAAAGATGCACGAGCAGAGATTTGCACCTTAAAGGCAAAGAACAAAGAGTTGAAGCGAAAGACCACCGTTATGACCCAACTTGGAGCACCTTCGTACTTCACCTTTGTCAACCAGCAGGGAGTCAAATCCCCTGGCTGTCCTGCACTTATTGAGGCAGAGCCTTCAAAGGTCTCCCAAAACGACAAAAAAAAAAAGGGCTCAGCGGGAGAGTCGAGTAAGTGAACTCGGCATGTGGCTGTTATCAAAAACAAGATCCTTTTTTTTTTTTTTTTTTTGGTTGTTGCCTTTGTAATCGGGATGTCATCCCCTGACTTCAATAAAATCAGTTTTGCTCCTTTTTTTTTTTTTTTTTACACAACTATGGCATAACTAGCATAACACTTTGAGCTCGAAAACAATTTCATTCGACTAAATTTGAGAATGATTAAATCTTGAACTCTAAACTGAATATTGATTCCATACAGACCAGAATCAAAATCATGGCTTAACGAAAGAAAAATGAAATAAAATAATCCAAACATACCTATAGCAAAACGAAGGATCAATATAAGAGATCCACCACTCTTACTCCACAGATACTAACCAGTCTCCATTTCCATTACATGAATCACACCATCACGACACACACCAAATTTAACCCAAAACACTCTCATATACTTTCCATCTTCACAATTTCAACTCATACCTAAGAGAAACTGTAAAAGTTAACATCAGAGTCCATCCCCTATCTCCTCCCAATAGATAAGCATAAGAGCTATATCAATCTTTCAATAGATACACATTTTGGTGTTGTATCATCGGAGTCCATCCCCTATCTCCTCCCAAACAATATACATACATAATGTATATAAAAAAATCCAATCATTCACAATGATTATTCAATACACGTATTTGCTGTATTATTATAACCGTCATATTCAATGACACAACCCGGATGATTAGTTTCAGTTTTCCCTAATCAACATACAAAGTCTACAACAAACGAGACTAACCTCAAGGTGACCGATGTCAATCCAAGACCCGATACTAACGAGCTGACTAATCAACTCAATAACCTCCACACTCAGTAGTCCACACACTGATGTGCCACTCAAACCACTAACCCCAGATACGGAGTTCCCTACACAAACCCCAAATTTTGGAATCGCACCGGATCTCCTCAAATTAAACCGCATCAACACTGCGTCTAAGGGAATCACCATTTCCCTTCCCATGGCTACATAGCAAGCCTGCTCATCTCCTCGACCGAAGACCGACATGGTCAACCTCAATCATAACAACCCAATCACGAAGGACAATTTTGACCAACGCTATTCTCGTTACTCTATAACACAAACTGCTCTTCCTCTAAAGAATGCTGCCTGCATCCACTCACAAACCATATCCCACAATTGATATTCCCTCTCGTTATACAATAATGACATTTTTATACAAATAAAAGAAATGCCCTGAGGCTTACAATAAAAGAGAGGATACTACTCTTTACAAAAAGATAGCACTCAGCCAAACAACAAATGAAGTAGTACAATCCATTTCTACATTACACTTATGAAATGGTAAAACCCATTGATTGATCTTCAATTCCGAAAAGCATTCCCTGTACACATGTACAGGTAGGGGGTGAGCAAAACTCACCGAGCAATCCTATATTAAAACATTAAAAGATATGCGAGTACAAAGATATTTATACATTTTCGTGAAATTATATCATGTCAAAATTATAAGGTTTTATCACATAATCTCTTAAATCCATTTTATTTAATTAACCATAACCAGGTAACTTAAATAAATAAACATGCTTCAATAGTGACATGACATTCTTTTTAATCATTTCAATTACATGACAAATGTATCTATGTTTCATAACAATTTTCATTTCTTAATTCATAATCCTGGCTCAGAACCTGGCCATACCCTTTAAGTGAGATTACATCTCATATCAACAGTACTTCCATTTCAATTGAGATAAAGACTCAAATTAAACATTTTGTACTTCACAATAGATACACATATTTGCTGCATCAATCTCAAACAAAACACTTCCATACTTCATATATGATATACAGATTTGCTATATCAATACTTCATTAGATATATTTATTTGTTGTATCAATGGAGTACATCCCTTATCTTCTCCCAAACAGCATCCGGCTTAAGAGTCTATCCCCTATCTTTCCTTAAACCGTGGAGTATATCCCCTATCTCCTCCCACACAACACAATGTATATAAACACCATCATATACATGTTCATTTAATACACAAATTCGATGTATTATCAAAACCGTCATATTCGATGACATTTCAATTGATTAGTTTTAGTTTGCCTAAGCATTATGCATTGTCTACAACAATCACGACTATCCTCCACCGATAGCCCAAAGCAGTTATTTCTAAACAGAAAATAAATGCTACAACAGATATATATAATCTCAACATTTTCAAAGTGAGTGATTAATGAATCCAACTCCACCATTCTACCTCATATTGAGTCAATTTTATTATTTCCAACTCAATTTCATATTTCCGTATTAATTACAGTAATGACCCAAATATACCCAAACATGGCATTTTTTCATTTTTTCTCAATATTAACTCAAAGGCTCAAATATTATCAAAAACATCAATAATCTCCATTTTAAACCCAAAACACATAGGTATGAGTCAATTGAACAAAACCCCTGTTTTCAACATTATACATCTCCAACCTTAACTTCCCAAATCAAACCATCTATACAAATAACTCAATATTTATGTTAAAACACATAAGAATGAGTAGGAATCCCTACTTATTAAATATTACCATTTTGATCAAAATCCTCATTTAAATGCAACATGGTAAATTTTCATCGATGGCCAAATAGTTATCTCTAACATATTAATTAAAAGATAATAACATGGACCTACAATCCAACATAATACTATAAATTGGAATATCCCATAATTCCCAACATTTAGAAATAAATCATATTTCACATTTTATCAAATATGAACAACTACACTAGTTTCATATTACAATCACGTCCGGTAACCTCTCAAGGTCCATTTCTAACTGTGTCGGTTTTATTCCAATAAATACATTAAGTAAAATAATACCGTCAATGCCCAAGAAAATATCATTTTCTTTCCAAACTCATTCTCCAAGCATTATTCAACTATGACATCCTATTTTGATCAAAAGCCCCAAAAATTAAACGTAATTCCTTTGTTTTCTTTAAAAATGCTCTTTTGGCCACAAACCGATAAAAATTTCAAAACTAATCGAATCGAAGTCCGTTTTTGTTCAAATTAAACACGTAACTCTTTCATAACCTTACAAACATATTTCAAGTTTACACTTTCGCAATTTGGGTATCAACTTTTTATTTTTCTCAAAATTTCTCTTTTAAGCAAATAAAACACAAAATTTTCAAAAATTCTAATTAAATTATATACAACTCTAAACTCCATATAATCAAGAAAAAGTGCATAAAGAAGTGTAGGAAAAATCTTTATTTAACAATTTACACAATATTCCTCAATATCAATTTATTTTTTTCAAAAATAAATTCCAAAACTCAAGGATGAGATAAATATTTCAACATTAATTTCTCAAAATAAATTATCTAACCATAATATGATGTAGATATAATCCATACAACTATTAAATTCTATTTTCGGATTTCTTTTACAAAATTAACAACACAAAATAATTTTTTTAAAATCAATCTCAAAATACCAACATTTCAACATAATTTTTCTTCCAAAAATTATCAAACAAAAATATGAAAATATATCTATATGCAATAACTCTTATAATGATATATTTTCTCAAAATAATCCTACCATAACTTTAATGTAAAAATATGAAGAAAGTCCCTACCTCAAATATGAAGAAAAACAAATCTGAAAATGCAACCATCACCCGATCATGAATCCGAGAACACCATTGCGAAGATTACGACGAGCTCTACAACTTTCATTTACAACACTTTTACAAAATCTCACTCTAAATACTCCCACTCTAAGCTTAAAGCTTATGTCAACAATGAAGGAAAATATAAAAGAGAGAGAGAGAGATACACGTTTGGGAGAGACCAAGAGAGCAGAGCTCTCTGCTCAATTCAACCAAGAAAAAAAAAATCAAATGATGAAAAGGAAAGGAAGGGGCAAAAGAGAAGGGAGTGGGGAACAACCCCATGTGAGTTTGGTGGCTTTCCAAAAAGAAAATGATTTCCAAAAAAAAAATATTATAGTTTTTTTTTATAATATTTTCACATTTTATAATATAATTTATAAAATGACATAAATTTTCTCATCACAAAATATGATAGCTTTGTATACCATAAAATATAATATTTTGTTTATTTCACAATACATACATGTTTCATTCTTTATAAAATATATAATTTTTCACCGTATGGTAAACACTATAAATTTAACTTTTAAATATTTATTATAACCCTATATAATAAATGATAACAACTCCCAAGGTGATTACTACCAATCATATAATTAAAAATGACCAAATAATTAAACATGAATCATAAACAAATTCAAATTAAATTGAATCTAAATCATGGGTCTCATCTATAAGTGAAACATGGTTCAATTATATACTAAAATAGACTCAACTAATTTATCTCAAATCATGGTCTAAACATTAAAAATTAAATAACAAATTTCTGCTATAATTTAAACTGAACACTAATCAGTCCGTGACTTTTCATAAAATAAATACTCATCAATAAATTCTGAAATTTTTACCCAATGTGCTAGACTCGTATGTGAACAACATACAAAAATTTCATAATTTTCTGAGATCGGTAACTATTTTTTTTAAAAAAAAAAAAACCGAACTGTTTTCGCACAAAATTTACACAGCACTCAAATTCGAAAATTTGCTCAATTAAATTATGCACTGGCTATTTAAAAAAAAAAAAAAATTTCTGGGTCATTACACGACGAGTTCAATTTTGATAATTCAAATTATTTATTTTATTAAGCACTTTATTTATATCATCTATAATAATAAAAAAATTATAATTATAACTTATTTAATTTAGTACTTTTATTAAAAAAAAATTAAAGTTAAAACTATAATTGTGATCCATTTACAATTGTAGTTGATATAGCCCACTATGGGGGTACATTTATCATTGTACTCTCTTTTTTAACAAATAGAAAAGAAAAGGAGAAATGGACATGAAAAATATATAGTAGTTGCATATTATCTTGAAATAAAAATTAGAGTAAATTATAAATATATCCTTCATGAACATCTTTTTCTTTAATAATAATAATAATAATAATAATAATAACTCATAATGGAGAGAGCACAACCTAATTTCTCACCTCATAGTTAGGAAATGATTGTCTCTCTCTATGTTTCATGAGCCGAGTCTCTCTTCCACTTGTCTATTTTGTATTTGATGGTAGATTTCCTTTAATTCACAATTTAGATTTTTTTTTCTTTGTTGACCCAATTCATAATTTATTTAATTTATTGCATTTGTTAAAAAAAATTAAAATTAAAACTATAATTGTGGTCCATTTACAATGGTAGTTGATATAGCCCACTATGTGGTACATTTACCATTCTATTATTTTTTGTAATTAATAGAAAAGAAAAGGGGAAATGGACATAAAAGATATATAGTAGTTGCACGTAATCTTGAAATAAAAATTAGAGTAAATTATAAATATATTCTTCAAATTTGTTAGATTTTTTTTTTCTTTTTGTAGTTTTAAAAATTATAAATATTCTTGTCAAAATTATTTATTTAACAAAATTAATTAAAAAATTAACTATTATTATATGAAACAATAAATTTTTAATTGAAAATTTTCGACATTATTAAAAATTGTTAATTGACTTAATAATTTATTAATAAAAATAGTCATTTGATATGTGATTAGAAATTTAAAGGAGCGATATGCAATTTCTAAACTATAAGAGGTAATTTATATTTTAAACAAATCTCTAATAATATATTTATAATTTATTCTAAAAATTAGGAGGTGATATATGTCAACACCAACTCAGGTGTTATAATAATAATAATAATTGAGTGGGGAATTTGCCCCAGACAAATGAGCCGAGCAGAGTCAGGATTTGGGTTGCTGTCCTGGGCCTTACAACTGGTCTAGAAAGGCATCCAAGTGTTGGGCCAAGGTGTTTAATCAGCACGGGCCAAGGGTTGAGGTCGATCGAACGGTAGTGTTGCTTTCAACCGAGCCAAGGGATAGCCTACGATGTCAGCTAGGCTCTAAAGCTAGGCAGAATTTGCCTAGATAAACGGAATACGACCAAGCCTAGGAGTGGCCAAGGTCAATGATTCCTTCATGGATGTGCTAACTATGTTAGACGAGACTCAAGGCTGGGCAAGGCTAAGTTGGATGAGTTTACCTAGCTTGACCGAGTTAAGGTGACCAGGTGGGCATCTCAAATCCAGGCTGGTTGGAAATGGCTAGTCATAAACAGACAGCCTCATCCCGAACTATAGATAGCTCGACGAGAGTTACCACGTGGCCTAATTGGAGTGCGAATGAGGGAACCCACCATTTGTACGCGTCAATACCGTTTGGCTATTTTGTCGATGTTGTTTGGCTGTATTGTCGCACAAACACGTGTAAGGCGAAAAGAGAATAGTACATCTACGTGTCCAAGAAAAGACAAGCAAGGTAGTGCACGCACAAACTATAGAAAACCCTACCACACCTCTATGCAAGAGGTCAGCAATCTTCCTTACATAGAGCTATACTGTCTTTTCTCTTCTTCTTCTCTCAAAGGGTGCTAACTTAACCGTCAGAGGGGTTTTCTAGCAACACACCCGGGTAGCTCACCGTCACTGTGTTTTCAGGTTTCACAACATCGTTTGGAATAACACTGTGGCAACCACTTTTTTAATTAGTCATGCTAATTCTCTAATTTGCATTGATTATGTGTTTATGTGCTATCATGCGCTATGTGTGAATTGAAATGTGTTATTGTGAACAAATATGATTAGGATATGAATTGAACCTGTTTGAATCAGTCAACCATAAGGTTGAACTTAAATATTTGGATAGGAAATTAGAGCCTAATTCACATTAATATGATTGAGTTGGCTTAATTTAAATTGGATTATGATGAGAATTGATTTAATTTACGTGAATTTGATGTAAGTTAAGTCAATGTAATATAATAGGAAAAGATGAGTTAGTGGGTTTTGTTGGGAAAGATATGACTTGAGAGAGAGAGTGCTTTTTTTGTTGGAGTCAAAACTTGAGAAAGAGAGAGAAAACCCTAGAGAATTCTAGAAGAGAAAGAAAACAGGAGGAAGATGGGGAAACAAAGCAAAATCTCTACAATTCAACCAACTAAGGTAAGAATTCTTCTCTAATTTATTGAATTTGAGATGTTACACTCATAAATCTATGAAATTTAAGAGTAATTAGGAAGAAATCAAGCTTAATTAGTAGTTGTATGAAGTAGAATATACGGGTGAACAAGATAAGGAAGAAATTGTAAGAACTAGCTCAAGAACATAGCATGCATGGCATACTTTCATGAGATTCATGTTTTCTTGTATGATTTTTGAATATTGAGGAGGAAACTCCATGAATTTTCAAGATTGGCACTCAAACTTGTGTGTTTTATGCTTTTATACTTCCACTCTAAACTTTGAGCTTTTAGGTGGGAATTGGGTGTTATTTATGAAGTTATAATCTTTTATTAAAGTTAGAAATATGAAATTCAAGTTGTTTTAAAGGGTTTTGAGCCTTCAGATGCATGTAATTGAAGTTAGATTTGAAAAGCTTGAGTTCCAAATGCAAAATAGATTTTCGGTCTGGATTTTACCCACATTGCACATGTGGCCTGAGGCCCCGCACGTGCGGCCAAACCTCTCATGTTTCAGTTTGCTTTTACTTTAATTGCACATGCGCGGTGGTGGTTTCGTACGTACAGCCAGTGCCCCTGCACGTGTGGTCTTCAAGGCAAGCTCGGTTTCATTTTCTTTTTGTTTTTCAAACTTTCGGGCCTTCATTTTCATGTTTTCGTGTGTTTCTCATATTCATATTCATAGTATGAACATGAAAGAAATTAAGAACAAATAGGAACAATTGAATGAACAAGTAACGAATGAACCAAATAGGTTTAAGAACCGACTGAATGAATCGGCCATATTTTTGACTGTTGTGCTTGAATGTGTTTGTGTAGGTCAGACGTCGTATTGTGACCACGTGATTTCGGAAGCCAACTGTGAGTAACAACCTTGTAAAGCTATGTTCAAGATATAAGTATTTTCTGAATTATGGAATGCTCTGTTTCTAAAATGGTGCTTTTTAATTAAATGAATGATTGTCCCATTTATGAAATGTACTCGTGACATCCATAGCATCTATTATTGTTATTATTAGTGTTATTGTTACAGAGATCTTTGTCAGTTCCAATCTTTGGTACTACTGTTTACTGTGTTGATGGCCATCATACATGACTATTTTGGTCTTTAAGACTTACTATATAGTTCTGCTATTGGATGTACTACGTGTGATTGATATGATTCGTATATGATCCAGATATCTTATGGAATCTTGATTTGAGAACTGATTTACTGATCATATTTGACCATTTTAACTACTGTACGAACATCATTCATAACCCGTACATAGTTGTTATTCATTAGGCATTGCTCATTGTTATATATATATATATGTAGGTGACCAAGCTCAAGATCAGACTTAGTGGCATCGACCTAGCCTTTGTTTTGTCAAGCCAACTCTTGTGCTTCACTACGAGGTTTCTAAACGATCAATGTGATACCCCTGTTCCATAATACGCTAATTGGTCCTTAATTTGTTTATGGTTATGTGTTTAGCATGATTTTGTGTGCCATTATGTGGATATATGTGGTTTTGGAACTCTATCTGTTCACCGTAGGGAAATCTATTTGAATAATCCACTTCGGGAATTAAATTGAGGGCCTTATCAGCCATAAAACCCGAAATTGATTACGCCATTGTGATTGGTATAATTTTTAGAGCCTACGGTGCAATTTAATTAAACAATTGATTCGGGTCAGATTAAGTCGATTTAATTGATGAATTAAAGCCCAACTACTTTATTATTTTAATATTGGCCTTAGTGGGTTTTGTTATAAGCCTCTACACTCCCTATTCTCTATTACTCACTTCATCTGGCTGATCAAAAACTCAAAGGAGAAGAGATTCGGCTAGAGAGGGGAGTGAGGAAATTGGGATTTTGGCCTCAAAGCTTGATAATTTTGGAGATTTAGCTCAAGAATTGTCTAGAGCTTGAAAGATCAAAGCCTCTAGGTGAGTAATTCTTGAATTATAGTTTGTAATTTTGTGTGTTCAAGCTAAATTGATGATCAAGAGTGAGATTGAAATGAAATTGGGTTGCATTTGTTGAATTGAAGCCTAATATGTACATGCATGTAAGAAGTGGCCAAGAATCTTCATGTTTGAGCACAATGTGTATGATTTGTGTTGAATATTGTTTAAAAATCATGTATTGGGACCCCTCTTCACCAATTAAGTTGATATAAAGGCATATTTCTCACATGCAAGAATGAATCATGTAAGAATAAGCTTTGCATGTTCGAATGTGATGTGTTGGTGATGAATTTGGGTTAATTTGAGGCATGCATGTAAGTAATACAAGGAATTGAGCTCCATTGTGATGTGTTTTGGTGTCTAAGTCATGTTAATACAAATGTATGTGAGATTGGAGCCTTGCATGTAAGAAAAATTGGTTGAATGTCGAGTTTGAACTCAAGGGAGTGTTCTGGAAAACCCAGAATTTTCGACGTCGCCGGCGGAAGTGCCACTCGGCGAGAAATCGAGCTCAAGATTTTTTGCAGACATGATTCGCTTGGCGGGAAGTGGACGCCGGCGAGAGCTATGTAGATAGGAAGTCCGCTCGAGCGGAGGGGTTCACGCTCGAGCGGGGATTTGAGGCAACCAAGATTCTCTGAGACTTAAGGGTCTGCTGAAGCGAATCCCACGCCGAGCGGACCCCATTTTCTGAAATTCTGTTTTTGCATTCTGTGTTTCGTTTTCCGTTCTCTTTCACTTGCAAGCACTCTTAGGCATATGTTAAACATTGTGAATGATTTAAAGAGATAAGGATGAAGCCTAAAGAGAAAAATGTAAATTTTGAACGGATTGAATTGTTAATGACCCTTTTATGTTCATGGCATGTGTAGGGTCGAGTTCCAGGGCAAACCAATCAACCGATCACTGTGAGTAATATCGATATTTGAATGCTTATGAATGTTCAATTATTTATTCCCTTAAAGCTTATGAACTGCTAATTGGGATTGTGGATGTAAGTTGAACATGAATGGACCAAAGGTCATTTTGATAAATCTGAATGGACCCAAGGTCGTTTTGACATGAATGAGTAAAAGGCCGTTTTGATACGAATGTGTGGGCCAAAGGCCGTTTTGATACGAATGTGTGGGCCAAAGGCCGTTTTGAAACAAATAAGTGGGCCAAGGGCCGTTTTGAAATGAATGATTGGGCCAGAGGCCGTTTTGACATAATCAAATGGGCCGAAGGCCGTTTCGTAGTGAATGTAAAGCTGAATGAGTAACAGGCTAGTTTGTGCGGAACTATGATTTAAATTACCTTTATATATATATTAACTATAGAAATGAATTGGGCCCAAGGCCATTTGGAAAACATTGTTTTACGTCTGGTCGCATATATTCTGTAATTGATATTATTCACTGGGCTATCACTCACGCTCATTCATGTCTTTGTAGGTGAGCCAAGAGAGGTCCGCACTCGGCCTGAAGCTGTGTAGAGCAACCTGCATTTTTGGAGAGTCAGCCCTCGTGTCTCACGTGCGAGACCCGTCCTTGCCTTTTTGTTATGTAATTATATGATGTTTTATTGGCAAGGGTTTTGTGTACATTAGTATGTAGTCTGATATGGGTTGGCTCAGTTTGATGATCCTGTTGTAAAGAAGTTTATGCTACTATACTTTTGATATGGGTTATTAACATACATGAGTATGGTTTGTTTGTTGTGCATATAAGCACCGCTCTATGGACAAAGTTTTAAATTTTTGCTTCCGCTTGGCCCCTTTTTCTCTGACGAGTTATGTCCGCTTGGGTTTGAGGCCGTAGGTAATCACAGGATTACTGGCCGGTCATGTCCTTAACCTGTGGGGGCGGGTTGGGGTCATGACAGAGTGGTATCAAAGCACGAGTTAATAACTCACACACTTGTCCAAAAAGAGCAATAAGCGTCTAGATGAGATCTAGGATGCATTCATGTAATAAGCGTGAGTTTGGAAACAGTGGTTATATGCTTAAATGTTGATATGAACAAGAATATGTTATAAGTTGCGAACTACTTGCATTGCAAATTATCTGAATATACGTGCTTCTTAGTATATGTGCGCTTGTGTATCGTTTGTATAAAATATAATGCAAGTTTAATCAGATGGTGAGAACTAGAGGTGATGAGATAGAGGAATCTTCCACTGCTAGACTGGACAGAATGGAAAGACTGATTCAGGAAATGACAGAAGCTTTGAGACAACAATAGGAGTGGCAACAACAGTGGCAGCAACCACACCCGCCACCTCCACCTCCGGCACCACTCGTGCCAGATAACCAGAATAATGACCGGATTATAGCTCTCACCAAGGAATTCAAGAAGATGAAACCACCACAGTTCCACGGGGGATTAGATCCTTTGAAAGCTGAAGCATGGGTCCTCGGCATTGAGAAATTGTTTGAAGCGTTCCCCTGTTCAGAGACACAGAAGGTGCTTCTAGCCACCTTTATGTTAGAAGACGAAGTAAGAAGATGGTGGATGTTGATGCGAGAAAATCATAAAGATGTGGATTGGGTAAAATTTCTAGAGATCTTTTATGACAAGTATTTTCCACAATGTGTTCGGGATAGGAAAGTAGCCGAGTTCATGGAACTCAAGCAAGATAGCATGACAGTGGCTGAGTATGAGGCCAAGTTCACTGAATTGGCCAGATTTGCACCACACGTGATTGACACCGATTATAAGAAGGCAAGTTATAGCGACCCCGGTCTTTTCCCATTCGATGTTTGTATCCGGACTTAGGTTTCGTAGATTCTATCTTTGTGAAATGGTTGTTGTCGTCCTATATTTTCTTATTTGGAGTTCTAGGATGTGTTGGGCGGGTTTGGAACAGGATGGTTGAGCTTAGGAACCAAAACTAGTTGCCCAGATTTTGGCTTGTCGCTCGGCCGGAAGTTTGGCCTTCGGCGTTGATTTGTTGTTGCTTGTCCGCTCGAGCGGGGATTTTGGCGCTTCGGCGGAAAAACACCCATCCGGTATTTCTTGTGTTGCGAGGTTGGGCGCCGGCGGGAGTTGGGCCGCTCGGCGAGAAATCTGTGTGCTTCGGCGAAAGTGTGGAGCTTGCGAAATCTTTGAGAGTGTGCATCCGCCGCTCGAGCGGGGCGGCTGGGTATAAAATCGTGTTTTTGACGTTTTAAAGCAGCTTTTCATCCTCTTTTCAGATTCCAAACCCTAGATTACGAGTTCTCCCTCTCCCAACTCATCTTCTCTCTTAGGATTGATCTATCTAGAGTATGTTTCCACCCTAGTTTCTTCATTAAAAAGGTGGAGTGAATCGAGGGCTTTCATTTAATCTGAACAGTTTTGGATTTGGAGCACTTTGGAATTTGGGCAACGTCTTCATCTTCTTCTTTATTGGGTTCTTGCTTCGAGGTAGGGATTTCCTACTCCATTTATACGTTTTAATCCTAAGTGGTGGTATTTTGGTATGTGGGGATGGTTTAGAAATTTTGGGAGAAACCTTAGGGTTTTGGCTTAGATTAATTTGTATAATTAATTTAAGGGAAAAATGTGGAATTGGGTTTAATTCATGAAGTTAGGGAAATTATGAGATTAATGATATAGTTGTGTAGTTTAAATACTTACCTATGAGAATGTTGACTTTACATTAATTGTTGTATTTATTTCTTGTTTAGAAATAACTGTTTTGGGCTATCGGTGGAGGATAGTCGTGATTGTTGTAGACCTTGCATGTGGCTTAGGTATAACTGGAATTAAGTCACTTATGTTGACTGTTGAATTAATACAGAACATTACTTGTATTGATTATGTGTTGTATATGGCAATTGTGCGTTTCATTGCATATGCATGTTGTTTGGAGGAGATAGGGGATGAACTCCACGGTTTAGGGGAAGATAGGAGATGTACCTCTAAACCGGATTTATTGGGAGGAGATAGGGGATGGACTCCAGTAGCATCATCCATATGTGTGCTTATTGATAATAGCAATATTGCTATTTATTGTTGATATGATACATCATTATAATGTGTATCAGTTGGAAGTATGGAAGTGTTGTGGTTTGAACTTTAGTCTCATTTATTTTGTGACATCTGGATTACGATTGTAGTTGGCCAGGTTCTGAGCCATAAGGATATAATTGGAAAGTTGAATAAATATTGGAAAGTGAAAGGTGTCATAGACAACATGTCATAGACAATGTAGACATTCGTGTCATGAAATTGGAAATTAATTATCTTGTGTTAACCATGTATCGAATGCTAATGCTTTAGTTAATTCTTATGCTTGGTTTAGTATTTTTCTCTTTGTGTGGCTCACCCTATATAGAACTTCATTTTCGTGTTCGGTGGTTCATTACCTCCAAGGACTTAGCTTGTGAGGATTTGGACTCGAAGACTTGCTTTTATTTATTTGTTTTTATTTGATACATGTAAACATTCAAGCCTAGGGCTTTATCTGTATTGAGTTAGACTCTTATTTCTTTGTGTCCAAGTGTTGGCTTGGCAAGATGTAAGCCCGTAGGGCATTTGTTTTGATGTTACATGTAATGCTTTATTTAGTAATACTCTGATGGATAATAGAATGTTTCGTTTTCTATTATTAATGCATGTTAATTATATATATGATGGGTTTTATTTTGAGGGCGTTACAACTTGGTATCAGAGCGTACCGGGTCTGAATACTTTGGGTACGTGGGAAGTGATTACTATCACAATGGGTTCGTCTCGTTTGATAGAGACTTAGTGTAATGGTTACATGCTTATATGGTAACATGTTTATGTGACTATGTGGTTATGGAATATAGTTTCTAGGATGTTGATTGGACCCTTGAGTCTTTGAAAGTCTTGTTGGAAAGGCACTTGATCAATGTTGTTTCCAACCGGAACTTTAGTGGCGCCTCGGGACTATCATTATCCAGGAATGAAATTCGTAGGTGCTTATGTGATTATGTGCTTACGTGGTGTGATTTATTGTTGTCCAATGTATTAGGACGCGAGTGTCATAGTTGTGGCATATTATTTAGAGTGCTAACGTCTTTGTTTCCTTTATTAGGATGTCAGGACGAGGACGAGGTCGTGGTAGGCGTGGTAGGCGGGCAGCAGAAGTGCCTATCTGGGAGAAATTCCGGAGTTCAGGAGGTGTTGGCGAGCCAATGTGGCCGAGCCGATGAAGCAGAGCTATGGGCGCTTTAGCCCGAGAGATAGAGGGCATTGAGTCGATGGGCATTCTCCGGTGAGAATCGCTCCGGTTGTTGTTGCGGATCTGAGGACCCTCTTTTACGAAGGAGTTTTTCGGTCTAATCCGGATGAATTTGTGGGTGATCCAAAAGAGCCGCTTAAAGCGGATGAATGGCTCGGCGGACAACAACGTTTGAGATGCTAGGCATCGAAGGCGAATCTTGAAGGTGACCTTGGCATCTTTCGGTGAAAGGGATCTTGGTCGATGGTGGAAGTTCACCAAGGGTCGTATTGGAGGTACTTGGAAGGCTTTTGTTGATGCTTTTCGAGAAGTACATCTCCGGTGTTCGAGAAAAGTTGAGAGATTAGATTACGTTCATTAAGCGAATAGTTCATCGATGGTGAGTTTGAGGCCTCATTTACTAGTTTGTCGAGTTACTTTGAGTTAGTGGCGTCGAGGAGCGCGGTGTATTGAGTTTGAGAAGAAGTTGGCGTGGCCTCATCTTGAGTTATCGGATCTATGATTAGGGATTTTGGGCGATTCGTTGATCTGGCCCATACCGAGATTATGATCAGGAGGAGGAGGAAGAGGCGAAAGGCTCCAAGAGAGTCGGGATGGCGAGTGATGGCAGGAGGCGAGAGGTTTCACTCCTCGGCTGACCTCGAGTAGTTTTCTAGATCCACTTTTCGATCTTGAGTGCTAGTTCTAGGAAAGGCGATCGAGACATTACTGTTTCAAGTGTGGCGGTGGGTCACAAGTCTCAGTTGTCCTCGAGAGGAGGAGTTCAGAAGCGACATCTTCTTGGCTCGATCTCGAGCGAGTCGAGTAGAGGCAGCCGCTCTCTTGTTTTCAGTCTGATCGGTAGGCACATGAAGAGGTTTTGCCCATTGGGTGCTTTGTCTGGTGCATCTGGTTGGCGGACTCGAGTCGGTACTGCTTTCGGTCGATTCGAGCCTCGAGGGCCAATCAAGGCTTCGTCGTCGATCTGTCTGGCGATCTTATGCTCAGGGGTGGCGAGTTGATCGAAGGTCGTCCGGTAGCGTGTATCTTTGTTACTGCAGGATCCTGTACCGACTCCATCTGTTGTGAGAGGTACCTTCTTGTTTTGCAATTCAGTTGCTAGTGTTTTGATCGATACGGGTGCATCTCATTCTTTCGTGTCTGCTGCATTTGCATTCATTTTGGAGTTGGAGTTAGCTTAGTTAGCATCTCCTATTTGTGTAGTGTCACCTCTTGGGGGTGAGTTGATTTTGAAACAAGGTGTTAGGGGTTGTGATATAGAGGTTGATGATCATAGAATTCCTTTTTCTTTTGTGGTTATGCCCATGAAGGGCTTTGATATTATTTTGGGTATGGACTGGTTATCGTCATACCGAGCAGTTATTGATTGCTACCGTCAGAGGGTCACTTGTTGTACCGTGAACGGGGAGTGTTTTCGTTTTCTGGGGGATCGGGTTGGTAGTGTTTTGCCACCGGAGTATGATCCACGGGGGCGGAGTGAGCTTAGTGGTCTACTTGCTAGTCTTTCGATTAGTGAGGGTAATGAGACCCAGATTGTGCTTCGAGGTGGTTTGTGAGTATTGGACGTTTTCGAGGATCTTGTTAGTTTGCCACCTCATCGAGATTGAGTTCTCTATTGATTTAGTGCCGACACGCCCGATTTCTATGGCACCTTCTTAGTTTTGCCCGGAGTTGGTTAAGTTGAAGGTTCAACTCCAAGAGTTACTAGATAAGGGCTACATTCGCCTAGTGTTTGTAGTGGGGAGCAGCCCTATTTGCTAAGAAGAAAGGTGGTGCTTTGAGGCGTGTATAGATTAGGAAATTGAATCGGTTACGGTTAAGAATAAGTACCCTATGCCTCGTATAGATGATCTTGATCGGTTGAAGGGTTCTCGTTGTTTCTCTAAGATAGACTTGAGATCGGGTTATCATCGGTTGAGAGTCGAGGAGGAGGATATCCGAAGACGGCATTCGTCGCGGTATGGCCACTATGAGTTTGGTGATCTTGGTTTGGGCTTTCCAATGCACGGCGGTGTTTATGGATTTGATGAACCGGATCTTAGGAATTCTTAGATCGCTTTGTGGTCGTCTTCGTGGATGACATTACGATTTATTCACCTTGAGGGAGGAGCACGAGGAACACTTGAGAGTGGTACTAGAGTTACTTAGAGCCCATAAGCTTTATGCTAAGTTGAAGTGTGAGTTACGGCTAGAAGAGGTGAAGTTCTTAGGCCATGTAGTTTACGGGAAGGGTGTCTGTTGATACATCCAAGGCGAGGCGGTGCATGATTGGGCACCTAAGAGTGTGTTTGAGATCCGATTTTACGGGATTAGTGGGTATTACCGTCGGTTTGTGAAAGATTTCTCGAGTTAGCTTCACGTTGACTAGATTGACTCGGAAGGAGTCAAATTTGTATGGAGTGAGACTTGTGAAAAGTCATTTCAGAGTTGAAAGTTAGATTGACCACCGCTCGGTCTTGATTATTCGAGAGAGGGTTGGGTTATCACGATTCTTGTGGCGCCTCACGAGAGATGCAGGTTGTGTGTTGATGCAAGAGGGAAAGTGGTTGCCTATGGCTCACGTCGATTGAAAATTCATGAGAAGAATTACCCTCGCATGATTTAGAATTAGCATTTGTGATTTTTGCCTTAAAGATTTGGAGGCATTATCGTATGGTGAGAAATTTGAGGTATTCTCCGATCATAAGAGTTCAAATATCTGCTCACGTAAAGGCTTGAACTTGAGGCGAGGAGGTGGATGGAGTTCATTGAGGATTATGACTTTGAGTTGCACTATCATCGGAAAGGCCAATGTTGTGGTAGATGCCCTTAGCAGAAATCTATTGGTAGCGTAGCTAGCATAGCCATCCCGAGAGTGGGAGATGTTGGGTGCACTTGGGGAGTTTGATTTGCTTGGGTGAATCCGTTGAAATTTGCGGCCTTGTTTTTATTGTTGTGACCCTACACTTATGACTCGGGTGTTAGAGGCTCGGAGGGGTGATCTTGAGGTAGAATCTCTCCAGAAGATTTTCGTGGGAAGGTTGAGAAGGGTTTAGCGGTGTATCCCGACCGAGTGTGAGATACCGAGACCGTTTGTTTGTCTTGAGTCTTGCAGAGGAGGTACTCAGAGTTTCATCATTCGCGCTTATGCGGTGCATCCGGAGGTACTAAGATGTATCAGACTTGGGGCCCATTTTGGTGGCGGGGTATGAAGAGATGTGGCGACTTTTCGTATCTAGGTGTCTTACTTGTCGACAAGTGAAGGCCGAGCATCGAGGCCGGCGGGTTTGTTGCAACCCTTGCCTATTCTTAGAGTGGAAGTGGGAGCATGTCACTATGGACTTCGTTGTGGGTCTTCCGAGGGACTCGGTGAGGGTAGTGATGCTATTTGGGTGGTTGTAGACGGTTGTGAAGTCGGCACACTTCATTCTATGCGCGTTAGAGATTGATTCGATCATCTTGCCGACTTATATATCCGGGACATAGTGAGGTTGCACGGGGTCCCGATGACGATCGTCTCGAGATAGAGATCCCGTTCTTTGCTAGGTTGTGGCGAGTTTGCGAGTGCTTTAGGCACTAAGTTGACGTTGCACGGCTTATCATCCTCGACAGCGGCGGCGTACTATTCAGATCCTTGAGGATATGCTTCGGGGTTGTGTTCTTGATTTCAGTGGGTCGTGGGAGAGGCACTTGCCTTTGGTAGAGTATGCCTACAACAACAGTTTCCAGTCTAGTATTGGTATGGCACCGTTCGAGGCTTTGTATGGCCGACCGTGTAGGTCTCCAGTTTGTTGGGCCGAGGTGGGTGATACACCTTTGTTGGGTCTGGAGTTGGTGAGAAGCAGCGGAGAAAGTTGAGCTTATCCGTAAGAGGCTCGTTCTGACCCGAGTCGTCAGAAATCTTATGCTGACCGTAGGAGGAGACCTTTGGTGTTTGAGGTGGGTGATCATGTCTTTCTGAAGATATCACCCAAACGAGGTTTGATGAGGTTTGGGAAGAGCGGGAAGTTGTCCCCTCGATTTATTGGGCCTTTTGAGATCCTTGAGAGGATTGGCGAGGCTGCTTATCGTTTAGCGTTGCCACCGCAATTATTCGGAGTTCATGACGTGTTTCATGTGAGTATGCTTCGGAAGTATGAGCCAGATCCGTCACATGTGTTGGATTGGACTGATTTAGTTGTTGATGAGGATGTCTCGTATGAGGAAAGACCGGTTCGGTTCCTGGATAGGCGGGATCAAGTTTTGCGAGGCAAAACTATCCCTTTGGTGAAAGTTTTGTGGAAACATCACGGAGTGGAGGAAGCCACTTGGGAACGTGAGTTGGAAGTCCGTGAGAAATATCCGGACATGTTTAGTGATTAGAAATCTTACATATAGATTTTTGTAATATTGTTGAACTTGAGAATTTTATATATATCTTAAGTTGGAAAACATTGAGAATGTTTTGGATTTAATGTTAGCATTTTGAACTTGCCTTTTTATGGGAGTGGAATATAACATTTATATATTGAATGTGTTGTTTATATCATGAGATTGAATATGATATGGAATTTGTTAACATTGAAAGGGATAATGCATAATATTGATGCAGGTTGAAATATATGTTGATTTATACATATTGTGAGATGCCTCTTGATAAGAGATGAAGTGACCGGTATTGGGTCAAGTTGTTTATTATTGTTATAGCATGTCATTGGGAATCGAGAAGAACTCATTTTTGAAAAAACTTATGCTTAATTTCGGGGACGAAATTCTTTTAAGGGGGGGGAGGTTATAGCGACCCCGGTCTTTTCCCATTCGATGTTTGTATCCGGACTTAGGTTCCGTAGATTCCATCTTTGTGAAATGGTTGTTGTCGTCCTATATTTTCTTATTTGGAGTTATAGGATGTGTTGGGCGGGTTTGGAACAGGATGGTTGAGCTTAGGAACCAAAACTAGTTGCCCAGATTTTGGCTTGTCCGCTCGAGCGGGAAGTTTGACGCTCGAGCGGGGATTTGTTGTTGCTTGTCCGCTCGAGCGGGGATTTTGGCGCTCGAGCGGGAAAAACACCCATCCAGTATTTCTTGTGCAGGGTTGGGCCTTTCGGCGGGAGTTAGGCTTCGGCGGAATGTAATGCCGCTTCGGCGAGTTAGGCGCTTCGGCGAAACTGTTCTTAATCTTTGAGAGTGTGCATCCGCCGCCGGCGGGTTTAACGCTTCGGCGGGCGGCTGGGTATAAATCGTGTTTTTAGCGTTTTAAGCGATTTTCATCCTCTTTTGATTCCAAACCCTAGATTACGAGTTCTCTCTCTCCCAACTCATCTTCTCTCTTAGGATTGATCTATCTAGAGTATGTTTCCACCCTAGTTTCTTCATTAAAAAGGTGGAGTGAATCGAGGGCTTTCATTTAATCTGAACAGTTTTGGATTTGGAGCACTTTGGAATTTGGGCAACGTCTTCATCTTCTTCTTTATTGGGTTCTTGCTTCGAGGTAGGGATTTCCTACTCCATTTATACGTTTTAATCCTAAGTGGTGGTATTTTGGTATGTGGGGATGGTTTAGAAATTTTGGGAGAAACCTTAGGGTTTTGGCTTAGATTAATTTGTATAATTAATTTAAGGGAAAAATGTGGAATTGGGTTTAATTCATGAAGTTAGGAAAATTATGAGATTAATGATATAGTTGGGTAGTTTAAATACTTACCTATGAGAATGTTGACTTTACATTAATTGTTGTATTTATTTCTTGTTTAGAAATAACTGTTTTGGGCTATCGGTGGAGGATAGTCGTGATTGTTGTAGACCTTACATGTGGCTTATGTATAACTGGAATTAAGTCACTTATGTTGACTGTTGAATTAATACAGAACATTACTTGTATTGATTATGTGTTGTATATGGCAATTGTGCGTTTCATTGCATATGCATGTTGTTTGGAGGAGATAGGGGATGAACTCCACGGTTTAGGGGAAGATAGGGGATGTACCTCTAAACCGGATTTATTGGGAGGAGATAGGGGATGGACTCCAGTAGCATCATCCATATGTGTGCTTATTGATAATAGCAATATTGCTATTTATTGTTGATATGATACATCATTATAATGTGTATCAGTTGGAAGTATGGAAGTGTTGTGGTGTGAACTTTTGTCTCATTTATTTTGTGACATCTGGATTACGATTGTAGTTGGCCAGGTTCTGAGCCATAAGGATATAATTGGAAAGTTGAATAAATATTGGAAAGTGAAAGGTGTCATAGACAACATGTCATAGACAATGTAGACATTCGTGTCATGAAATTGGAAATTGATTATCTTGTGTTAACCATGTATCGAATGCTAATGCTTTAGTTAATTCTTATGCTTGGTTTAGTATTTTTCTACTGGGCTGTGGCTCACGCTATATAGAACTTCATTTTCAGGTTCAGGTGGTTCATTACCTCCAAGGACTTAGCTTGTGAGGATTTGGACTCGAAGACTTGCTTTTATTTATTTGTTTTTATTTGATACATGTAAACATTCAAGCCTAGGGCTTTATCTGTATTGAGTTAGACTCTTATTTCTTTGTCTCCAAGTGTTGGCTTGGCAAGATGTAAGCCCGTAGGGCATTTGTTTTGATGTTACATGTAATGCTTTATTTAGTAATACTCTGATGGATAATAGAATGTTTCGTTTTCTATTATTAATGCATGTTAATTATATATATGATGGGTTTTATTTTGAGGGCGTTACAGACACTTTGAAGGTGGACTCCGTAGTGACATCCTAGAGAGGGTGAATGTTCTAAAGTTGGAAACGTACATTGGAGTGCTTGACAGGGCCATCATATCAGAGGCTAATATAGCTAGACAAGCTAAGCCCGGTGGTAGTGGAAGGGTAACAAAAGGCAAGGCTTCTTTTCGAAGAAGAAATTTCTGAAAAAGCAAAATACGGGCTCCTCCACTACTTCAAATTCTTCCCGAGACACAGCTCCCCTGTGCAACATTTGTAGTAAAAGGCACCGTGGAGTCTGTTATCGTACATCAGGAGCCTGTTTCAAGTGTGGGAAGCAAGGGCACATGGCAGAATGTAACGAGTAGTGGAAAAGCGCGACTAGTTCAAAGCATCGGTTCCAAAGCGGGAATACATCGAGATCTGCTCCTCTAGGGATCTGAGGAGACAGGGAGAGTTTTTGCACTTGTCCCGGCGTCTGGCGGAATGCCAATGCCGTTGTCTCGGTACTATCTCAATATGTAATCGGGATGCTTTTGTATTAATTGATTACAGGTCAACGCACTCATTTGTGACATATGCATTTGCACCTAGACTGAAAAGACCTTTAGAATTGTTGCCATATTTGTTATGTGTGTCTGCACCATCAGGGGAATCTGTGTTATGTGACTATATATATCGGTTTTGTGACATGTATATTGAGGATGCTACCCTATATGTAGATTTGTTTCCCTTAAACTTTAGACACTTCGATGTAATTTTGGGCATGGATTGGTTGACCAAATATTGTGCCACCATAGATTGTGTGACAAAGAGGGTTGTGTTTAAACCACCAGAACAGAAAGAGATTGTGTTTGTAGGAAATGGGGTAGTGCCTCCACCATATTTGATATCTGCAATGAAAGCATGTAAATTGATCAGGAAAGGGTGTCAGGGTTATTTGTGTTACGTATTGACTGAACAATCTGTGAATGTTGAATTGAACGATATTCCCATTGTTAGAGAATTCCCAGATGTGTTTCCAAATGAATTACCAGGGGAATTGGTAGATAGGGAGATAGAATTTGCTATTGAGATTGTACCAAGCACCCAGCCAATTTCTAAGACTCCCTACAGAATGGCTACTGCTGAAATGAAGGAATTGAAAGAATAGTTGCAAGACCTGCTTGATAAGGGGTTTATCCGACCTAGTACTTCGCCTTGGGGTGCACCAGTGCTGTTTGTGAAAAAGAAGGATGGTACTTTGCGCCTGTGCATCGATTATCGGGAATTGAATAAGGTAACGGTGAAGAACAAATATCCCCAACCCCATATTGATGATTTATTTGATCACTCTGAGGATCAAGGTGTTCTCTAAGATCGATTTGAGGTCGGGTATCATCAATGAAAGTTAAGGCGAAGATGTTGAAAAAGCGAGATTGAGAACAAGGTATGGTCATTTTAAGTTTCTTGTCATGCCATTTGGAGTGACCAACGCTCCGACAGCATTTATGGACCTAATGAATAGAATTTTTAAAACTTACCTTGACGAGTTTGTTGTAGTCTTCATTGATGATATTTTGATATATTCTAAAGATAGACTTGAACATGAACAACATTTGAGGACTGTTTTACAAATACTTCGGGAAAAGAAACTATTTGCTAAACTAAAGAAATGTGAGTTTTGGTTGGATGAAGTTGTTTTCTTAGGGCATGTGATCAACAAGGAAGGAATTTCAATGGACTCACAGGAAATAGAAGCAATTGTGAATTGGCCTACACCAACCAATGTAACAGAAGTTTGCAGTTTCATGGGCCTGGTTGGGTACTACAGGAGGTTTGTGAAGGATTTTTCAAAAATAGCGGTACCTCTTACCCAAGCCCGGCCGCAAGGGCAATCGTTTGAGTGGAACGATGAAAGAGAATCAGCCTTTCATGAATTGAAAACAAGATTGACCACGGCACCAGTTTTGACATTACCTTCAGGTATGGAAAATTTTGTGATTTTCAGTGATGCCTCTTATAAGGGTTTGAAACGTGTGTTAATCTGAGCGAAAGGGTTATTGCTTCGCCTCCGACAATTGAGGCCACATGAGAAGAATTATCCGGCGATGACACAGAATTGGCATGATCATTTTTGCCTTAAAAATCTGGCGGCATTATTTGTATGGGGCAAGATCACGAAGTCTACGGATCATAAGAGCTTAAAATAATTCTTCACGCGAAAGAAATTTGAATATCGTCGAGAAGATGGTGGAATTGATAAAGACTATGATCTTGAGATTCGATACCACCGGAAAGCTAATCTGATTCTTGATGCCTTGAGTAGAAAATCAACAGGGGGTATGGCTTGTTTGCTTACCGAACAGAAAGAAATCTTGCAAGATTTTGAGAAGTCTGAAATTGAGGTAGTGGTATGTGAACAGGGCGGATTGATAGCCGCTATTACGGTAGCGACAATTATTGAGGAGATCAAGCGAATCAAAAAGAGGATGAGTTCCTCGAAAAGTAATCAATGAATTTGAGGCGAGTCCCAAAAGCGAGTTGACATTGAGAATGAGCTGTTGAAATTAGGAGCGAATGTGTGTCCCCGATATCCCAGAACTAAAGAAGAGAGTCTTAGATGAAGCCCGCAGATCTGTATTTGCTATGCACCCCGGCAACAATAAAATGTACCGGGATTTGAAACAAACCTATTAGTGGCCTAAGATGAAGAAAGAGATTGCAGAATATGTGTCCAAGTGTCTTCAGTGCTAGCAAGTTAAGGCTGAACATCAGAAACCAGGTGGTCTACTTCAACCTCTCCCTATTCCCGAGTGGAAGTGGGAACATGTGACTATGGATTTCGTCATCGGCTTACCTCGGACTTCACAAGGTATGGATTCCGTTTGGGTTGTAGTTGATAGACTGACTAAATCTGCGCATTTTCTGCCTGTCAAAACTACGTTTACTGCTTATAGATTGGCTACCATTTATGTTGATGAGATTGTCCGTTTACACGGAGTTCCAGTGTCTATTGTGTCGGATAGAGATCCGAAATTTGTATCTAGATTGTGGAAGAGTTTGCAGGAAGCTATGGGAACAGAACTAAGGTTTAGTACCGCATTCCACCCACAGACAGATGGGCAGTCAGAACGAACAATACAGACTTTGGAAGATATGCTTCGCATGTGCGCTTTGGATTTTCAAGGGAGTTGGGAAGATTATTTGCCGCTTGCAGAATTTGCCTATAATAACAGCTTCCACTCCAGCATCGGTATGGCACCATACGAGGCTCTGTATGGTAGGAGGTGTAGATCACCTATTTGTTGGACAAAGGTCGGGAATAGAGCTCTGCTTGGGCCAGAAATTGTGCAAGACACTTCTGAGAAAATCAAGACCATTCGTCAAAGGCTCAAAACAGCTCAGGACCGACAGAAGAATTACGCGGACGTTCGGAGAAGACCTCTTGAGTATGAGGTTGGTGACCATGTGTTCATCCGTGTTTCTCCGATGAAAGGCCAAGTCAGATTTGGAAAAAAGGGCAAGCTGTTGCCTCGCTATATCGGGCCGTTCCAGATTTTGGAGAGACTTGGTCCAGTTGCTTATAGAGTTGCTTTGCCACCGAGATTTGAGCAAATCCATAATGTGCTTCATGTGTCAATGTTGAGGGGTTACCTCCGAGACCCGTTTCATGTGATTGATTATCATCGGGTTGCTATTGATGAAAACATGGAATATGCTGAATGGCCAGAACGGATTGTTGACCGGCAAGTGAAACAATTGAGAAGCAAATCCATTCCAATGGTAAAGGTGGAATGGAAAGAACACTATGGGACAGATGCTACATGGGAAAAAGAGGAAGATATGCGGTCACGCTACCCATATTTGTTTCCTGACAAAGGTAAATTAAGTTTGGAGGACCAAACTTCCTAAAGGGGGTAAGACTGTGATACCCCTATTCCGTAATACGCTAATTGGTCCTTAATTTGTTTATGGTTATGTGTTTAGCATGATTTTGTGTGCCATTATGTGGATATATGTGGTTTTGGAACTCTATCTGTTCACCGTAGGGAAATCTGTTTGAATAATCCACTTCGGGAATTAAATTGAGGGCCTTATCAGCCATAGAACCCGAAATTGATTACGCCATTGTGATTGGTATAATTTCTAGAGCCTACGGTGAAATTTAATTAAAAAATTGATTCGGGTCAGATTAAGTCGATTTAATTGATGAATTAAAGCCCAACTACTTTATTATTTTAATATTGGCCTTAGTGGGTTTTGTTATAAGCCTCTACACTCCCTATTCTCTATTACTCACTTCATTTGGTGATCAAAAACTAAAAGGGAGAAGAGAGGGCTAGAGAGAGGAGTGAGGAAATTCGGATTTTGGCCTCAAAGCTTGATAATTTTGGAGATTTAGCTCAAGAATTGTCTAGAGCTTGAAATATCAAAGCCTCTAGGTGAGTAATTCTTGAATTATAGTTTGTAATTTTGTGTGTTCAAGCTAAATTGATGATCAAGAGTGAGATTGAAATGAAATTGGGTTGCATTTGTTGAATTGAAGCCTAATATGTACATGCATGTAAGAAGTGGCCAAGAATCTTCATGTTTGAGCACAATGTGTATGATTTGTGTTGAATATTGTTTAAAAATCATGTATTGGGACCCCTCTTCACCAATTAAGTTGATATGAAGGCATATTTCTCACATGCAAGAATGAATCATGTAAGAATAAGCTTTGCATGTTTGAATGTGATGTGTTGGTGATGAATTTGGGTTAATTTGAGGCATGCATGTAAGTAATACAAGGAATTGAGCTCCATTGTGATATGTTTTGGTGTCTAAGTCATGTTAATACAAATATATGTGAGATTGGAGCCTTGCATGTAAGAAAAATTGGTTGAATGTCGAGTTTGAACTCAAGGGAGTGTTCTGGAAAACCCAGAATTTTCGACGTCACTCGGCGGGGAAGTGCTTCGGCGGAGAAATCGAGCTCCCAATATTTTTCTGACCATGATTCCCTTTCGGCGGGAAGTGGGCCTTCGGCGGGAGCTATGTAGACAGAATCCGCTCGGCGGAGGGTTCACGCCGAGTGGGGATTTGAGGCAACCAAGATTGAGACTTAAGGGTCGCTCGGCGGGAATCCCACGCTCGAGCAAGGACCCTATTTTCTGAAATTCTGTTTTTGCATTCTGTGTTTCGTTTTCCGTTCTCTTTCACTTGCAAGCACTCTTAGGCATATGTTAAACATTGTGAATGATTTAAAGAGATAAGGATGAAGCCTAAAGAGAAAAATGTGAATTTTGAACGGATTGAATTGTTAATGACCCTCTTATGTTCATGGCATGTGTAGGGTCGAGTTCCAGGGCGAACCAATCAACCGATCACTGTGAGTAATATTGATATTTGAATGCTTATGAATGTTCAATTATTTATTCCCTTAAAGCTTATGAACTGCTAATTGGGATTGTGGATGTAAGTTGAACATGAATGGACCAAAGGTCGTTTTGATAAATCTGAATGGACCCAAGGTCGTTTTGACATGAATGAGTAAAAGGCCGTTTTGATACGAATGTGTGGACCAAAGGCCGTTTTGATACGAATGTGTGGGCCAAAGGCCGTTTTGAAATGAATGATTGGGCCAGAGGCCGTTTTGACATAATCAAATGGGCCGAAGGCCGTTCAGAGTGAATGTAAAATTTGAATGAGTAGAGCCGGTGTGTAGTGAACTATGATTTAAATTACCTATATATATATTAACTATAGAAATGAATTGGGCCCAAGGCCATTTGGAAAACATTGTTTTACGTCTGGTCGCATAAGTTCTGTAATTGATATTATTCACTGGGCTATCGCTCACGCTCATTCATGTCTTTGTAGGTGGGCCAAGAGAGGTCAGACCGGCCTCGATGAAGCTTTGTGTAGAGCAACCCAGATTTTGGAGAGTCAGCCCTCGTGTCTCACGTGCGAGACCCGTCCTTGCGTTTTTGTTATGTAATTATATAATGTTTTATTGGCAAGGGTTTTGTGTACATTAGTATGTAGTCTGATATGGGTTGGCTCAGTTTGATGATCCTGTTGTAAAGAAGTTTATGCTACTATACTTTTGATGTGGGTTATTAACATACATGAGTATGGTTTGTTTGTTGTGCATATAAGCACCGCTCTATGGAGAAAGTTTTAAATTTTTGCTTCCGCTTGGCCCCTTTTTGTCTGACGAGTTATGTCCGCTTGGGTTTGAGGTCGTAGGTAATCATAGGATTACTGGCCGGTCATGTCCTTAACCCATGGGGGCGGGTTGGGGTCGTGACAGAGTGGTATCAGAGCACGAGTTAATAACTCATACACTTGTCCAAAAAGAGCAATAAGCATCTAGATGAGATCTAGGATGCATTCATGTAATAAGCGTGAGTTTGGAAACAGTGGTTATATGCTTAAATGTTGATATGAACAAGAATATGTTATAAGTTGCGAACTACTTGCATTGCAAATTATCTGAATATACGTGCTTCTTAGTATATGTGCGCTTGTGTATCTTTTGTATAAAATATAATGCAAGTTTAATCAAATGGTGAGAACTAGAGGTGATGAGATAGAGGAATCTTCCACTGCCAGACTGGACAGAATGGAAAGACTGATTCAGGAAATGGTAGAAGCTTTGAGACAACAACAGGAGTGGCAACAACAGTGGCAGCAACCACACCCGCCACCTCCACCTCCAGCACCACCCGTGCCAGATAACCAGAATGATGACCGGATTATAGCTCTCACCAAGGAATTCAAGAAGATGAAACCACCACAGTTCCACGGGGGATTAGATCCTTTGAAAGCCGAAGCATGGGTCCTCGGCATTGAGAAATTGTTTGAAGTGTTCCCCTGTTCAGAGACTCAGAAAGTGCTTCTAGCCACTTTTATGCTAGAAGACGAAGCAAGGAGATGGTGGATGTTGATGCGAGAAAATCATAAGGATGTTGATTGGGTGAAATTCTTAGAAATATTCTATGACAAGTACTTCCCACAGTGTGTTCGGGATAAGAAAGTGGCCGAGTTCATGGAACTCAAGCAAGATAGCATGACAGTGGCTGAGTATAAGGCCAAGTTCACTGAGTTGGCCAGGTTTGCACCACATGTAATTGACACAGACTATAAGAAGGCAAGACATTTCGAAGGCGGACTCTGCAGTGACATCCTAGAGAGGGTGAATGTCCTAAAGCTGGAGACCTACATTGGGGTGCTTGACAGGGCCATCATATCAGAGGCTAATATAGCTAGACAAGCTAAACCAGCAACAGAATGGAAGGGTAACAAAAGGCAAGGCTTCTTTTCAAAGAAGAAATTTTTGAAAAAGCAAAACACGGGCTCCTCCACTACTTCAAATTCATCTCGAGACACAGCTCCCATGTGCAATATTTGTAGCAAAAGACCCCGTGGGGTTCGTTACCGTGCATCAGGAGGTTGTTTCAAGTGTGGGAAACAAGGGCACATAGCCCGAGAGTGCAATCAGAACGGTGGGAAACTAGCAGCTAGTTCAACTGCATCGGTTCCAAAGCCGGGAAATACTGTGAGATCCACTATTACCGGGGACACAGTGAGACAGGGGAGAGTTTTTGCGCTTGTTCCGGGTGATACACAGAATGCCAATGCCGTTGTCTCAGGTACTATCTCAATATGTAATCAGGATGCTTTTGTATTAATTGATTCTGGATCAACGCACTCATTTGTGACACATGCATTTGCATCTAGACTAAAAAGACTCCTAGAATTGTTGCCATATTTGTTATGTGTGTCTGCTCCATCGGGGGAATCTGTGCTATGTGACTATATATATCGGTTTTGTGACATGCATATTGAGGATGCTACCCTATACGTAGATTTGTTGCCCTTAAACTTTAGACACTTCGATGTAATTTTGGGCATGGATTGGTTGACCAAATATTGTGCCACCATAGATTGTGTGACAAAGAGGGTTGTGTTTAAACCACTAGAACAGAAAGAGATTGTGTTTGTGGGAAATGGGGTAGTGCCTCCACCATATTTGATATCTGCAATGAAAGCACGTAAATTGGTCAGCAAAGGGTGCCAGGGTTATTTGTGTTATGTATTGACTGAACAATCTGTGAATGTTGAATTGAATGATATTCCCATTGTTAGAGAATTCCCAGATGTGTTTCCAAATGAATTACCAGGGGAATTGGTAGACAGGGAGATAGAGTTTACTATTGAGACTGCTAGGCACCCTATTTCTAAAACTCCTACGGGATGGCTCTTTAAATGAAAGAATTAGAGGAACAGTTGCAAGACCTTCTTAATAAAGGGTTTATCCGGCCTAGCACTTCACCTTAGGGCGCACCGGTGTTATTTGTGAAAAAGAAGGATGGTACTTTGCGCCCGTGCATCGATTATTGGGAATTGAACAAGGTAACGATAAAGAACAAGTATCCCTTACCCCGTATTGATGATTTATTTGATCAGTTGCAGGGATCACAGGTGTTTTCTAAGATTGATTTGAGATCCGGGTATCATTAGTTGAAAGTTAAGGCAGAGGATGTTGAGAAAACAGCATTCAAAACGAGGTATGGTCATTTTGAGTTTCTTGTTATGCCATTTGGAGTGACTAATGCTCCGGCAGCATTTATGGACTTAATGAATAAAATTTTTAAAACCTACCTTGATGAGTTTGTTGTAGTCTTCATCGACGATATCTTAATATATTCTAAAGATAGACTTGAACATGAACAACATTTGAGGACTGTTTTACAAATACTTTGGGAAAGGAAATTATTTGCTAAACTAAAGAAATGTGAGTTTTGGTTGGATGAAGTTGTTTTCTTAGGGTATGTGATCAACAAGGAAGGAATTTCAGTGGACCCACAAAAAGTAGAAGCAATTGTGAATTGGCCTACACCGATCAATGTAACAGAAGTTCGTAGTTTCATGGGCTTGGCTGGGTACTATAGGAGATTTGTGAAGGACTTCTTACCCAATTGACACGTAAAGGGCAACCATTTGAGTGGAACAAAGCAAGAGAATCAGCCTTTCATGAATTGAAAACAAGATTGACCACGGCACCAATTTTGACACTACCTTCAGGTACAAAAAATTTTGTGATTTTCAGCGATGCGTCTCATAAGGGTTTAGGTTGTGTGTTAATGTAGAACGGAAAGGTTATTGCCTACGCCTCTCGGCAATTGAGGCCACACGAGAAGAATTATCCGACACACGACCTAGAACTGGCCGCAGTTGTTTTTGCTCTGAAAAGCTGGTGACACTATTTGTATGGGGAAAAAATGTGAAGTCTATACGGATCATAAGAGCCTGAAATACTTCTTCACACAGAAAAAGTTGAATATGCGACAGAGGAGATGGCTGGAACTGATAAAAGATTATGACCTAGAGATTTAGTATCATCCCGGAAAAGCTAATACAGTGGCTGATGCCTTGAGCAGGAAATCAACAGGGAGTATGGCTTGTTTGCTCACTGAACAAAGGGAAATTTTGCAAGACTTTGAGAAGTCTAAAATTGAAGTGGTAGTAGGTGAACAGGGCGGATTGATAGCCGCCATTACAGCCGAGCCGTCAATTGTTAACAAAATCAAGCAGAGACAGAAAGAAGATGAGTTCCTCGGAAAGGTAATTGATGAGTTTGAGACAAGCCCAAAAGCAGAGTTTAGCATCGAGAATGAAATGTTGAAATTCCGGAATCGAATATGTGTCCCTAATATTCTGGAACTAAAGAAGAGGGTTTTAGATGAAGCCCACAGATCTATATTTGCTATGCATCCAAGTAACAATAAAATGTATCGGGATTTGAAACAAACGTATTGGTGGCCTAAGATGAAGAGAGAAATTGCGGAATATGTGTCCAAGTGCCTTCAGTGTCAGCAAGTTAAAACTGAACATCAGAAACCAAGGGGTTTACTTCAACCTCTCCCTATTCCTGAATGGAAGTGGGAACATGTGACTATGGATTTCGTTGTTAGCCTACCTCGGACTTCACGAGGTATGGATTCTGTTTGGGTCATAGTTGATAGACTAACTAAATCCGCACATTTTCTGCCTGTCAAAACTACATTTACTGCTTATAGATTGGCTACCATTTACGTTGATGAGATTGTCCGTTTACACGGAGTCCCAGTGTCTATTGTGTCGGATAGAGATCCGAAATTTGTATCTAGATTGTGGAAGAGTTTGCAGGAAGCTATGGGAACAGAACTAAGGTTCAGTACTGCATTCCATCCACAGACAGATGGGCAGTCAGAACGAACGATACAAACTTTGGAAGATATGCTTCGTATGTGTGCTTTGGATTTTCAGGGGAGTTGGGAAGATTATTTGCCGCTTGCAGAATTTGCCTATAATAACAGCTTCCACTCTAGCATCGGTATGGCACCATACGAGGCTTTGTATGGTAGGAGGTGTAGATCACCTATTTGTTGGACAGAGGTCGGGGATAGAGCTTTGCTTGGGCCAGAAATTGTGCAAGACACTTCTGAGCTCAGGACTGACAAAAGAATTATGCAGACGTTCGGAGAAGACCTCTTGAGTATGAGGTTGGTGACTATGTGTTCATCCGTGTTTCTCCGATGAAAGGCCAAGTCAGATTTGGGAAAAAGGGCAAGTTGTCGCCCCGTTACATTGGGCCGTTTCAAATTTTGGAGAGGCTTGGTCCAGTTGCTTATAGAGTGGCTTTACTACCAGGATTCGAGCAAATCCATGATGTATTTCATGTGTCGATGTTGAGTGGTTACCTCCGAGACCCGTTTCATGTGATTGATTATCACCGGGTTGCTATTGATGAAAATATGGAATATGCTGAATGGCCGGAACGAATTGTTGATCGGCAAGTGAAACAATTAAGAAGCAAGTCCATCCCAATGGTGAAAGTGGAATGGAAAGAGCACTATGGAATGGATGCCACGTGGGAAAAGGAGGAGGAAATGCGACTAAGCTATCCACATCTGTTTCCCGATGAAAGTAACTTAAGTTTGGAGGATCAAACTTCCTAAAAGGGGGAAGACTGTTATACCCCTGTTCTATATTATGTTAATTGGTCCCTAATACGTAGGTGATTATATGTTTTGATATGATTTTGTGTACCATTATGTGGGTATATGTGATTTTGGGATTTTATCTGTTCATCGTAGGAATATCTGTTTGAGTAATCCGCTTCGGGAATTAAATTGAGGGCCTTATTGGCCACAGAACCCGGAATTGATTACGCCATTGTGATTGGCATAATTTTTAGAGCCTACGGTGAAATTTAATTGGAAATTGATTTGGGTCAGATTAAGTTGATTAAATTGATGAACTAGGTGCCCAATTGTTTTATAATAAAACAATGTGTTGAGTGGGTGCTTATTAAGGGTCAACTACACCCTCATTTCTCTCCTTTAAGCTTCTTTTGGCTGATGAAAAACTCGTAGACTTGAGAGAGGGTCGGCTAAGAGAGAGAGGGTGAAGGAAATTGAGATTTTGGTCCTAATGCTTGGTGATCTTGGAGGCTAGCTCAAGAATTTACCTTAAATTGTGAGGATTAAGCTTCTAGGTAAGCCATTGACTCTTGAATTCATGAGTTGAACGTGTAATCTTGTGAGCTCAAGTATTTTTGTGATTAAGAGTATGATTCAAATTGGTCTTGATGAGATATGACCAAGCATGCATAACATTTCTTTTGAATTACCATAAGTTGCATAATCTAGCATGTATCATGTCGATTAAGTAAAAATTGAAGTTTGATCATGCATGCAAGCTTGGTTTTGTTGAGTTTTGGCACCATTTGCATCTTTGAAATGGAAATAAAGTCAAAATGGCCTTGCATGTTTGAATAATTAAAGATATGAGCTTGAATGCATGAATTTGTTATATTGGTGATGAGTTTGTCATGTTTTGGGACATGCATGTAGGTAAATTAAGGAATTGAACTTCATAATGCTATAATCTTGCAAGGGAACCATGTTAGTATGGTCATATTTGAGATTTGAGCCTTTGCATGCAAGAATGGTAGCTGGGAAATTGAATTGAGGCTCAAGAACACAACCTGGAATTTTCAGAATTTTGACTTCCGCTCGAGCGGGGGAAGTGCCGCTCGAGCGGAGAATTCGAGCTCCCAACATTTTTCTGCAGACATGGTTCCCGCTCGAGCGGGGAAGTTGATGCTCGAGCGGGGAGCCATGTAGACAGACAGTCCGCTCGAGCGGTCGAGCTCATGCTCGAGCGTAAATATTGGGCAACCAGTACTTTTGCAGACTTAAGGGTCCGCTCAAGCGGGGAATCCCACGCTCGAGCGGGGACCCTGTTTCCTGAAATTTTGAATATGCATCCTGTGTTCTGTTTTCCGTTCTCTTTCACTTGTAAACACTCTTAGGCATGTGTTAAGCATTGTAAATGAGTTAATGAGATAAGAATAAAGCCTAATGAGGAGTATGTGAATTAAAGAATGGATTGAACTGTTAGTGACTCTTTTGTGTTCATGAAATGTGTAGGATCAAGCTCCAGGGTGAATCGACAAGCCGATCACTGTGAGTAATATCGATATTTGAATGCTTGTGAATATCTAATTGTTTACTCCCTTTTAAGCTTTATGAATTGCTAATTGGGATTGTGGACGTAAGTCTGATATGGATGCATAAATGGACCCAATGTCGTTTTGATAAGTATAAATGGACCCAAGGTCATTTTGATAAGCATAAATGGACCCAAGGTCGTTTTGATAAGCATAAATGGACCCGAGGTCGTTTTGATGCGAATGTATGGGCCGAAGGCCGTTTTGAAATGAATGAGTGGGCCAAAGGCCGTTTTGAAATGAATGGGTTGGCCAAAGGCCGTTTTGAAATGAATGATTGGGTCAAAGGCCGTTTTGACATAATCGAATGGGTCCAAGGTCGTTTCGTCATAAATGTAAATCTGAATGGGCCAAAGGCCAGTATGTACGGAACTATGGTTACTTGATTTAAATTACCCTTATATATGTTAACTATAGATATGAATTGGGCCCAAGGTCGTTTGGAAAATGTTGTTCTACGTCTCGTCGCATAAATTCTGTAATTGATATTATTCACTGGGCTATCACTCACGCTCATTCATGTCTTTGTAGGTGAGCCAAGAGAGGTCCAGACCCAGCCTCAATGAAGCCTGTGTAGAACAACCCAAGTTTTGGAGAGTCAGCCCTCGTGTCTCACGCATGTGACCTGTCTTTGCCTTTTGTTATCTATTTTATGTTGTCATGATGGCGAAGACTTGGTGTAATTCTGTATATAGTTCTGATGGGTTGACTTGGACTTGTATGATCCTGTTTATACAGAACTCATGCTACTACTTTACTGTTGTGAGTTATTGATGTCTATGTATATGGTTGTTTTGATGTGCCACCTAAGCACAGCTCTATGGACAAACTTTTGATTTGCTCCTGTTTGGCCCCCATTAACTCTGTTAAAATATGTTTGGATTAGTTTGAGGCCGTAGGTAATCTCACGATTACTGGCCGGTTACATCCTTAACCCACGGGGGCGGGTTAGGGTCGTGACAAAGTCCATCGTGCATTATGTATGCCATTTTAGTCTATAGCATTGCATATGCTAGGTTGCATGTTAGCGCAATGTGTTGTGCATGTTATGTTGTTAGCATTGTGTATGCCATGTCATTCCTCGCATTGTGTATGCTAGGTTGTTAGTCGCATTGAGTATGCCATAGTTCATGAGCATTAAGCATGCCATGTCGTGTTGTAGTGTTAGCATTGTATATGTTATGCGCATGTTTGCATTTTCATCCCTTGCATGTTTGCATCATTCAGTAGCATAGCATCTAGGATTGCATGTTAGAATTGCATTCATGCATATCATGCATATTGCATTGTGTTTGGAGTAGGGTTTAGTCCAAACATGGGAAATGAGGGACGTTTCGTACTCCAAGTGACGTAACGTGTCTCAATTCCCAGTCGCCGACACTCCGGATTGCCCATGATGGAGTCTAGGCCTTGTTGTGTTTATACGTGCATTCATTTCACATCGAGTCATGCAATTTGACTCCTCGGCCATCATGCATTGAGATGCGTGATTGGTGGCACGAGGATCGAGGTGTGCATACATATGTGAAAATACTTTTCCATGCCCCTTTCTTGCTCTCTGTTGCAGCAAATCAGAAATCAGCAACTTTCTAAAGCCTTGCATAGCATTTCGGGATTAATTGTAAACAGAGGCAAATCGGGGCATCGCAATGGATTTCCGCGCCAAGCAACTCAAACGTGCATCGTGCATCATTCGGAATAAAGCTGAGGCGGTCCATGGCTTGCATGCTAATTTACTTGCTTTCCTAGATTAATTTGTTAATTAATTAGGGTTTTGTAATTATTTGGACTGTATCATTTATTCGGACCCTTCGAGCGAGGGCAAAATTGTAATAAGTGTGCATGTGTGTGATGTATGTCTTTAAACCCCACATCTTTCTCCCTTTTATTTACCAGCTTATGATGGTTAGATTAGGGCATGTTTCAATTAGCATACTTATGCTCGCATGTTTGCATCATTCATCTGTATTGCATGCACCGGGCTTGGCGCATCATACTAACTGCATCGTATTTCAAATCCAAGCTGAATACGTGTTAGCTGTAGCATTTCATATGCCATGTTTAGAATAGCCGAGCCTATCTTAGTTGCATTTTTGCATGTGTTGCATTAGGCATTTCAGCATAGTTAGGATCATGCATCAATTTCTAACATAGCTTCTGTTTTGTCTTGGAGTACTCAGTAAGTGCTTCTGCTTTAGCATCCTTGCATGTGTGTGAGTGACTGCCATGATAGCATGCTTACCATGAGGCTAACTACTTATGTGATATACCTGCCTGAATGCCTGTGGGTGAAGGTTGGATTATCTGAGTTGGAACAATGTATTAACTGTGAGTTTTAAGCCCACTAGATAGTGGCAAATCACCATGTTTTCTAAGCCCACCTGAGGATGGCAAATCCACATTTTAGCCTACTTGCAAGTAGCAAACCGCTTTAAAAAACAAACATGAGATGTTTTGTTCCAATTCAGTCGATCCAGTATATACTTGTATGATGTACGCATCACATAGTAAATCTAGGCTAATAACCATAATAAGAACGCATAATGTTTTCAAAACTAGATATCATGGTTAGTAGAGGCCGATCTTTGATCGGGCGAGCGGGGGTGCTCACGAAGTGACCTTCCCTAATCATACCCAAGTTTCCGAGCCGAGGCAACTTTGGTGATGACGGACACGTGGCCTTAGGCACGAGTCAGGGTTTCCTAAATTTCCCCAAAAAATAAAATATTTAGGTGGCGACTCTGTATCTGGCAAAGCAGTCCATGTTTGGCACTTCTTTCAAAAAATCTATTTTCAAAAACAATTTGCCGAATTTGGACTCTTTGATGATCCATCGGTCTTGCATTGCACTCTGTGAGATTAGATACAGGACCATGACATTGAGTCCTGAACTGTAGTGAGCCCAATGAACAAAACGGGATTTCCCTCTCGGGACGTTCGGGGACATCTACAGCCTTGCAATTTTTGGAATGCCGTCTCCATTTAACTCAGTTGACCTAGTGGAATATGGTAAAGGGATGGTAAGCCTTGTAATTTTTGCAGTGCCCACCCCTCTTTCTTCGGCTACATCTGTGAGATCCATCGCACAAATCGAATGAGTTCCTGCTAAGAACTCTGTGACAAAGTCGGCCAAAGCTTGGGCTTTGATGGCGGTTCTAAGATGGAACTTGATGTCGAACTGCCCTAATTCGACTGCCCATTTCAAGATCTGATCGGAGAAGTCTGCTCTCTCTAACAAGGCCTTCAATAACAATTCGGTTAACATTATGATTGTGTAAGCATGAAGATAGTGCGCCAACTTCCTAGAGGCCATCATTAGTGCTAGGGCAAGGTTTTTCAGGGTCAAGTATCTTGACTCTGCCGAAAGTAACGTTTTGCCGACATAGAAGATTATGAGGTATTGTATGCCTTCAACCCTAATGAGTACCGCACTGATGGTGTGCTAAGAGACAACCAAATAGAGGAAAAGTTCTTCACCTGGTTTCGGTGTGACGAGAAATGGAGTGGATAACAAGTACGTCTTCAACTCTGCCAATGCTCGATCACATTTTTTATCCCATGAAAACTTTGACCTGAGGGCTTGAAAGAAGGGTGACAATGATCTGAACGCAGCTGCCATTCTGGCAAGATATTATACGTCTTTTGCCGAAAGTGGCCATTTCAAGTCATGTATGGCCTTCATTTGGGAGGGATCTACCTCAATTCCTTGATTAGTCACCAAAAAGCCCAAGAACTTTCCAGACCCCACAGCAAAGGCATATTTAGATGCGTTGAGGCGCAACTTGTGCCGTTTAAGAATTGCAAACATCTCTGCTAAGTCGGTAAGGTTATCAACCTCACATTTTTTTTTTGACCACCATATCATTGATATACGCCTCCATTGTTCGGCCAATTAAGGGGGTAGACGTCTTGGTAATCATTCTTTGGAAGGTGGCCTCGGTGTTCTTTAGCCAAAAGGTATTACTTTGTAACAGAACAACCCGCTTGGGTCGACTGGTGATATCTCTGTCCGGTCCATACAAGGTGATCTGGTGATAACAGTGGTAAGCATCTAATAAACTGAGCCTATTATGCCTGGCCGGAAGGTCGACTAGTTGATTGATTTATGGCAACAGAAAGCTATCTTTGGAGCAAGCTCTGTTGACCACCTTGTAGTCGACGTAGACTTTCCATTTCCTATTCTTCTTGGGCACAACTACCATATTAGAAATCCACTGTAGGTAGTGCACCTCTTGGATTGCTCGTACTTCTAACAAATTTTGAACTTCTTCTGCCACCACCTCGATGTAATGAAGTGCTGATTGCTGCATTCTTTGTATAACCAGTCAAGCATCTGGAAAAATATTTAACTGATGGCAAATAAAATTCGAATTGACGCCAGGCATGTCATAAGGTGTCCATGCGAATACTTTAATGTTAGCTACCAGGAAGTTTATAGTCTCTAACCGCTCTTAAGGAGATAGGACAAACCGAGCAAAAAGAATTTACTTGGGTCATTCTCATCAATCCGCACTTCCACCAAGTCCTCTACGGCTTTGTCTTTAGCTTTTTTGCCGACATCATCTAGGACCTTGTGATCCTTTGGTCCTTCGATCATTTGCACGAAGCCCTTGGCTGTGCGGTTTCCATTTACGGTGATGAAACATTGTTTGGCCATGACTTGATCACCCTACACTTCCTCTACCATCCCGATTGCAAAAAGGAACCTTATTATTTGGTGTTAAGTTGACGCCACCGCTTACATGACATAAAGTCATCCTCTATCTAGGATCAAGTTGTAAGTTGAAGGTACCTTCAATACCGAAAATTCCACTTGCTTCACAACAGAGCCCACTTTGACTAGTAAGATAATCTTCACAACCGGCCATTCTGGTTGTTAGTTGAAGCCAACCAACGGCAAGGTTGCTGGAGCTAAGTCTTTATCATCCAACTTAAGTTGCTCGAAAGTGTCATAATACATTATTTCGACCGACTGCCTTGATCGATCAAAATATGTTTGATGTCAAAGTCTTTGACAGGCAGCGTGACGACCAGCGCATCATTGTGTGGGGTTTGGATTTGCTCCAGATCTCTACTGGAGAATGTGAGGACATCTTTTACTTCAATCTTGCCATTTTTCACGGTAGGTTAGACAAACAGAATTTCCCTCATGTAAGGAGCATTCTTGATCATCCCACTAAGCTCGCATAATCGCACTGGCTTAATGATCCCATGGATCACGTTGATTACACCTTGGGAGGGGAGTCTAAGGAAGCTAAGTTGTTAGGTTCAACTTGGCCCTGGGGCGCGGCCTTAACACCTCCGTCAATGTACCAGTCCAAATGTCCAGCTGCCACTAATTCTTCTAAGTACTGCTTCAGAGGTATGCAATCTTCTATGCAGTGCCCTCGCTCGTCATGGTAGGTGTAGCAGTATCTCAAATTAAAGCCTCTTTGGGCATCTCCCAACTTACCCGGCCTCTAGACATATGCTTGTTCATGGATCTCGCTAAGGATGCGGTAGATTGGAATTTTGAAGACCGTGGTGATGCCTGTCTGGGCGTTCATCTCTTTTAGCATTCTTCGTAGTATCGCGGGGGTAATTTGCCCAGTCAAGGTTGCAGTTCTTACTATTGTGATTGTTTTCACAGTTCGTTCTCTTCCACAGTTATTTAGATGATTTTCTTCATGTTCGACCATATGAACTTTTCTCGCAATTCTCTTATCCGCTACTACCGAATTTTCCTTCATGGTAGCCGCGGCTACATCATCCTCAACTCAAATGTGTTTGTTGATGCATTTTACGTGTAGCTCCATGATTAAAAGTTGGTTCATGGTAAGCGGGTCTTTGAGTCTATCTCCGACTAGAAGACCGCGCTTATATTGGGTGATTAGTAGGTTTCCCAAGCAATCAAGAATCTCGTTGAATGTTTCCTAATACTTGGTGTTATACGCCTTCAACGAGTCGCCTAGCTCCATCTTGATTCCCAAAAGATGGTCAACTTCCTTGGGCATTTTGGTGTGGCATTTTGGTGTTCATCTTGAATCAAGTAATAAACTCCTCCGCCAACTACTACTACCTATCGATACTCTTGTCTGGCAGCCTCTCATACCATTTTAGGTGCAATTTTTCCAAACCAAAATAAGGCATATCAATGCATCGTTACGTCTGTGGCCAGCCATCACGTGCTAGAATTGGCTCACATATATGTACAGATTAGTTTTTCTGTCATAGAGCGCAAATTTTGGCTGGTGAAAACTAGCAAGGAGCAACGTGTTCTCTATCTTTAGAAAAAAAAACAGGATGGCGCTCAGCCGCACCAAGTCCCTATCTAGTGGTATGTGCACTGCCAGGCATGGTAGTGGCATTATGACCTCCTTACTGGCACGACCTTCGGGGGCTAGCCACTGTAATGCCAACACCCTCTAAGCCTCCCGTTAGAGCACTCACTCCTCCAATATACCCCTCAAATCTCCCAATTGATCAGAATATAAGTATCTTGATGTCGTTGATGGACATGAAGGATGGTAGCTGCTGTCTCTAGTGCGAGACACCTTCGCTTGCGCGACAGAGTTGTCAACTCTAAAACTTCTGGTGATGGAAAGTGAATGAGTTGGCTGCCTACTCCGACTGCCAGAATGGTGGGATTGGGCACGCTCACTATGGTTTCCCACTCCAGCAACGCCCTTTCCCTTTAGCTGGCACTTTATAACGTCCATCTCTATCGCCATCCTTCTGATGATGGCGTCTTGATCCCTCAGCTTGCTCTTCAAGTGCTGAGTGTGTGACTCTAGCCATCGGCAATGTCATTCTGAGCTCACAAAGTGCCTAGAACTCATTGCGTGTTTGTCTTGCGCTTCTTTGGAGGGTCTTCGCATGGAGATCTCCAAACCAGTCTTCATCAGAATGGCGGACAAGTCATCATGCTGCCGAACTGATTCTGACATAATGCCATTGATAACGAACTTTGGAACATTGTCGTTTGCCATGAAAAGTGATAATAAAAACTTGGAGGTCAAGGTTTTGTTTGTTTGTCTTTCCCACAAACGATGCCAATTGTATGGGAAGCAAATATTCTTTGCTTCCATACTTTTTCATCCAAACTTTGTGTTTGTCACAACCCAACCCCCGCTCCAGGGATTAGAGAAGTGACTGACTAGTAATCTGAAATTACCAAAGGCCTGCTTAATAATAATAGGGCTAGTGGAAGCCAATAAATATTAAAATATAATATCAAATGAGCTATGAAGACTTAAATGAACAAAACAAACCTTTATATATACAAATATGCACATAAGTCCATGTCAGGTTTGTGTACAAAACATAAACAAAACTTAGGGATTTAATCCCCAGAACAAAAGCCGATCTAATCAACAATCAAATCACATATAACACTTGGTCACAATGCAAAAGGGTGAATTCTAAACTACCTATGAAGCCTTGCAGCTTGATTGTCACGACCCCAACCCGCCCCCATGGGTTAAGGACATGACCGGCCAGTAATCCTGTGATTACCTACGGCCTCAAACCCAAGCGGACATAACTCGTCAGAGAAAAAGGGGCCAAGCGGAAGCAAAAATTTAAAACTTTGTCCATAGAGCGGTGCTTATATGCACAACAAACAAACCATACTCATGTATGTTAATAACCCACATCAAAAGTATAGTAGCATAAACTTCTTTACAACAGGATCATCAAACTGAGCCAACCCATATCAGACTACATACTAATGTACACAAAACCCTTGCCAATAAAACATTATATAATTACATAACAAAAAGGCAAGGACGGGTCTCGCACGTGAGACACGAGGGCTGACTCTCCAAAATCTGGGTTGCTCTACACAGGCTTCACTGAGGCCGGTGCGGACCTCTTGGCTCACCTACAAAGACATGAATGAGCGTGGCGATAGCCCAGTGAATAATATCAATTATAGAATTTATGCGACCAGACGTAAAACAATGTTTTCCAAACGGCCTTGGGCCCAATTCATTTCTATAGTTAATATATATATATAAAGGTAATTTAAATCATAGTTCCGCATACATCGGCTCACATTACTCATTTTACATTCATTACTCGAAACGGCCTTCAGCCTATTTGATTATGTCAAAACGGCCTCTGGCCCAATCATTCATTTCAAAACGGCCTTTGGCCCACTTATTCATTTCAAAACGGCCTTTGGCCCACTTATTCATTTCAAACGGCCTTTGGCCCACACATTCGTATCCAAACGGCCTCTGGCCCACACATTCGTATCAAAACGGCCTTTGGCCCACACATTCGTATCAAAACGGCCTTTTACTCATTCATTCAAAACGACCTTGGGTCCATTCAGATTTATCAAAACGACCTTCAGTCCATTCAAGACCAATTTGAATCATACTCTTAATAACAAAAATACTTGAGCTCACTAGATTACACGTTCAATTCATGAATTCAAGAGTCAATGGCTTACCTAGAAGCTTAATCCTCACAATTTAAGGTAAATTCTTGAGCTAGCCTCCAAGATCACCAAGCTTTAGGACCAAAATCTCAATTTCCTTCACCCTTTCTCTCTTAGCCGACCCTCTCTCAAGTCTAAGAGTTTTTCATCGGCCAAAAGAAGCTTAAAGGAGAGAAATGAGGGTGTAGTTGACCCTTAATAAGCACCCACTCAACACATTATTTTATTATAAAACAATTGGTCACCTAATTCATCAATTTAATCAACTTAATCTGACCCAAATCAATTTACAATTAAATTTCACCGTAGGCTCTAAAAATTATGCCAATCACAATGGCGTAATCAATTCCGGGTTCTGTGGCCGATAAGGCCCTCAATTTAATTCTCGAAGCGAATTACTCAAACAGATATTCCTACGATGAACAGATAAAATCCCAAAATCACATATACCCACATAATGGTACACAAAATCATATCAAAACATATAATCACCTACGTATTAGGGACCAATTAACATAATATAGAACAGGGGTATCACAGACTTACACCAATATGAGTGGACCTCAGCCACGCTCACATCAGTGGCCATATGATGAAAATGAGACAACCTAAACATGTGCAAACATACACGATGCAAGGGACCGATCTTAAGGCATCAAATGCCACTCTATCCAAGCATGGCAAGGGATGAAAGATGGCATACAAACATGCAATTTCCAGCTCTGAAATAATATGCTCAATGGTCTCGAATCATGGAAACATGTCACCCAATGCATGAAATAGGCCCTGAAACTCAAAACTAGGCAAATGCATTGAACCACAAGTATGCAAAGCAAGCATTATTTGATCGTGAGGCATGAAAAAAGAGCTAAGGCAGTCCAAAACATGCACCAAATCATTTTCAAGCATGGCCAAAAAGTGCTAACATGAAGGGCTAAAACAACATGCGACATAAGCTAGCAAGCATGATTTACATGGCATGTATATGGAGGACAATAGAGGTCACCAAACCAGCCACAAATAGGAACATGGCATGCTAAAATATGCCCAAATAACCACTGAAATGCATCCAATGCATGCTAAAATGATGGGCTCCTTTGGAGGGCCATGAGGTGGATTACTCAACACATGCAAGATAGACATGTAAAATGGGAAAACCAACTATGGATTGAGGTTCTGAGGGTCCTAAAACCCACTAAAAAGAGCCTGAAATGAGTCTAGGAAACATGCAAATAAAGGCCCCTTTGAAAGGCCTTGAAGAGGATTGCTCTACACATGCATCAAAGACACAAAATATGCCCAAAAGGGCTCTGGATAGAGTTAAGGAAGACCTTGAAACTCACAAAATAGGGCCTGAAATGTGGCTTCACAACATGCAAGATGGAGCTCCTTTGGAAGGCCAACAAAGCTAGTAAAGAGAACAAGGGGTGAGAGGGTCACCCCTCTCTGATTTTAGGGCTCAAAAACACATCTAAGCCACTAAAATTCCACTGGATTTCAGTGGCTAAAAGGCCAAACCAAGGCCAATGCAAATGCTCAAATGCATGGCTCAAAGCATGAGGAAATGAAGCATGCCAAGAGGAAGATGACCCCAAACATAAAAATTCCCTTAATCAAACTTCAAGAGGGGATCAAAATAAGACTTTTTTTAGTTCATGAAAAATCTCAAAAATGCTTGAAAGTAAGGCTAAGATATCATGCAAAATAAGCCCTAAAAGAGAGATGAAGTATACAAGGACGTAGGAGACCTCAAACAGAAAAGTATCCTTAATCAAACTTCAAGATGAGCTCAAAATAAGACACTTTACAGTTTATAACAATGCCCATAAATGCTTGCAAATAGGGCTAAAGTATATAGCAAAATAATGCAAGAAAAGGGGAAATAAGGACTTACCCTTGTAGCACAGTAATGCAGCAACTTCTGGACCAAGTTAGTGAACCTTCAACCTTTGTAAATCAGTCCCAAGGTACTGGAATGGATGGTGGAGGTGGTAGGCTATGAGGTGTAGTGTAAATGACTAAGAACAAGGGTATTTTGAGCTTGGATGAGAGAGATATGGAGAGTTGTATGTATATGCCTCAGCTGGTTTTTTCTAACCCTTGCAAATGGAGGGCGAGTGTTGGTTTTATAGAGAAGAAGAGCCAAGACTTCTTGGAGAAGCCTTAAGAGAGGGTCAAAGCTTCTCAAAGAAGCTTAACCAAAAGGGTCAAGCTTCTCAAAGAAGCTTATTGAGGAAGCTAAGCAAGGGGGTCAAAACCAACTAAAAAAGGTCAAAACCAACTAAAAAAGATCAAAAAGATGGTTAAAATCTCGGACAGTGGGTCAAATGCTTCACAGCTGGCACAACTGTGAAGCACTTGAGAAAGGCAAAAAGGAGGAAGCTGGCTGACCAGGTCAAGTGGTCGGCCGACCACATGCCCTGGTCGGCCGACCAGGGTTCAAAAGGGTCAAGGTGAATTTCTGGTCGGCCATACCAGAAAGGTGGCCTCCCAAATGAGTAGAATACAACTACAGGGTGAAAAACCAGAAAAAGTGACCAAGGAGAGAGGAAAACCAGCTTTCTAGCAAGGTTCAAAAGGGGCAAGAAGAAATACTGGTTGGCCTACCCATATTGGTGGCCTCCCATATGAGCACAACACAATGGTGGTTTGAAAAACTAGAAATTGTGGCCCAAAAGTGAGAAAAACCAGCTTTCTGTCAAGAAAAACTGGCTGGAGGAGAGAGAAAATATTTTTCAAAAGAATTGCTGGTCTCCCACCATCCTACCACGTTCCTAGCAATGAAAATAGGGTCCATACCAAAAATGAACCCTAACCGATGCAAAACGAGGGTTCGGGGGCCAAAACGCGCGGCCCGGGGCCTTGAAAGCAGGCTGTTAAGCACCGGAGGTGGCGTATGACCACAAAGGTGGTCTCCCGGGCCAAAGTGTCCCTCTAAGGAGAGGAAACAAGGTGTGTGCCAAAAACCAGAGCAAACGGAGGTAGTTAAGTGGTCTCGAACCGAGGCGCACGGCTGACAGCTCTGAAAACCAAAAACTAGTCTCCAAACAAGAATAGTGGCCTATGACCACGAAACGTAGCCTACGGCCACTGAGAGATAGTCTACGAGACCTCTCCCTTCCTTCGGGAAGAGAAAACAGAGAAAACAGGACCTGGTTCGCAAACCGAGGCAAAGCACAAAAGAGCCCCAAAGTCTGGAGGCAAGGCTCGCAGCCGAGACTCTGAAACCTCAAAATGAGCACAATATGCACTATCACCGATCGCTCAATCAGTGACATCTGAGTCTTAAGGTCGGTCAAAAATGGGGTGTCTACAAAGGCCCATGCTCTCTCCAGTCAATCAGGATTTACCAGCCAAACAAAACAGGGAAGGCATCACGGAAGTTGCGTGCCAAATTGTCAACCTATTAATTGAAGAGCAACCAGGACATATGCTACTGACTTTGGAAATAACAGGACAGCCTGTTTTACACAACAATGCATCGCTAGGGGGGAAGAGGTCATGCAACTTGCTATCATTAATGGCATGCTTAAGGCAAGAATAATTGAGCCGCCAAGCAAAGATATAACCCTGCAGACAACAGAGCCAAGCAATAAAGATAAAGAATGCTTGGCTCTTCAAAAGTCTTAAGCGCCTTCAGAATGTTGGAAGTTGTTCGTCGGAGAAATATGGAAACTCTTCATCGATGGCGCTTCAAACAGGCATGGTGTCGGACTGGGCATAGTTTTGATCTCGCTAGATGGTTTGACCATAGAACATTCGATCACACTTCGGTTCCCAACATTGAACAACAAGGCTGAGTACGAGGCGCTACTAGTCGGACTAAAAAGTGCACTCCGACTAAAAGTATTAGAGCTAATGGTTTATAGCGATTCCCAACAAAATGGCCAAAGACAGCAAAATAGCCAAATATTAGACCCTTGAAAGGGAGGAGCTTAAGATATTTCAAGCAGTGAGAGTTGAATAAATTAGTTGTAAAAAAAATAGCCAAGCAGATGAGTTAGTTGGTTTGGCTTCTATGGTTGACAAATCAACACCTAACCCTTTACTGATTGAATTCCTTCCAAGGCCTAGCATTGAAGAACGGGAAGTGGTAGAGGTCCTCTGTGCTGAGCTAGGGCCTTTTTGGATGGATCCCATAACAGAGTTTTGCCGATCAACAAGAAATAAGCAAACAAAATCTGGGCTCAGTCTGAACGGTTTTGGCTCTCCCCTTCTGGCGCCTTGTACAAAAATTCCTTCACTGGACCATACATCCAAGCAAAGTCGAAGCCTTTCTTTTCCAAATCCATGAAGGCAAGTGTGGAAGCCACATCGGCGGAAGATTTCTAGCTTACTATGCTATTTCATAAGGGTATCGGTGGCCGTATATGCAAGCCTACGTGCAAAAATATGTGAGGAAATGTGAAAAATGCTAGAAATTTGCACACCAGATTCATCAACCGGCCTGAGAAGTCCTTTCTCTTACAACTCCTTGGCTATTTGCGATGTGGGGGATAGACATAGTGGGACAACTCCCAACCGCGCCAAACAACCGCAAGCTCTTCATTGCAACGATAGATTACTTCACCAAATGGGAGGAAGCCAAACATCTGGCAACCATCAAGGAGAAGGATGTGAAGAAATTTGTCTAATAAAACATGGTAACGCTGTTTAGAGTTCCCAAGGCATTAATCTCTGATAAAGGCATTTAATTCGATAGACATTTGTTTAGAGGATTCTACGATGAGTTAAAGATAGAATTTTACAATTCAACACGGGCCTACCTTCAGTCGAATGGCCAAGTCGAAGTGTTAAACAAGACCATTCTGGATGGATTAAAGAAAAGGCTGGAGAAAACAAAGAGAAAATGGACTGAAAAACTCCCCAATGTCCTATGCGCTTACCGGACAACATCGAGATGTTCGACAGGGGAGACACCTTTTGCCTTGGCATACGGCATGGAGGCAGTCATCTCACTGGAGATCGAGATGCCTTCCATACGGAGTGAGAACTTTGAGCCAAACTTAAACACATAAGCCATTAACCTAGAGTTGGACCTCGTGGAAGAACGAAGAGAAAAGGGTTAATCTACATTGCATTATATCAACAAGAGTTGTCGAGGAAGTACAACAAGACAGTACATCCCAAACAATTCAAAATCGAGGATTAGGTTTTGCTCAAAGTGATGGGTAACATTGTAACACAACTCAGGGGATACCTGCGCGCGTTAACAGTTCAGACCCTTAATTTCTTCAATTTAGTCTCACGAGTGCAATATGAAATGTAGATAAGAGTCCAAATTTGGCAACTTTTATAGAAAATCCATTTTATTACAAATTTTTTGCCAAAAATGGACTACATCACCAGATCTTAAAGTCGCCACCTAATATTTTGAGAAAATTAGGAAACTTGTGACTCGTGCTAAGGCCACTGTTTGTTGTAACCAAGAATCCTTAGCTTGGAACCTTAAGTATAAAAGGGAAAGTTCATTAATTAAGCACCCTCGCTCACCTAATCAAAATACTGGCCTTTATTAAGCCATGATATGGTTTTTATTCACTTTATATGTTTATATTCCAATTATTTAATAAATCCTAAAATTTACTATGTGAAACAAATAAATATAGACTGTGTCATCCATTTTGGAATAACTTGATTTCATTATCTTGAAAATGTTTTGAATATTGCAATCATGAAAATCAATTTTATTCCAATTTAAGCAACATAACCTTTATCCACCAGCATGCATAGAGTTATATCAAATAGAAAATAGCCACATAGTAGGATGCTAAACATAAAAGGAAAATCACACTTAGGTTGGATGTTAAAGCATAAAAAACTTACATATTTACCGACATTCTACAAATAATTACAAAACAAAGTTAGTAAAAACATGCATGAACCTATATACAAAATCCTAATGCAATTCACTTATGAAATGCAACTAAAGATTCGGCTTCTAATATATGACATGTGAATCATCTTAAGACATGAGGTAGCGGACAATATTACATAATAATCGATTAAACTCACATATGAAAATTTAGCTATATCTTAAGACATAAAACATGGATGCAAAGTATGGATATGATGACAAGCATGATATACTACATATGTATAAATAAGGAAAGCAAATAAAAGAACGGGATGAAAAGAAGCAGGAGTGGGAAATTATTACATCATTTTGATTATTACAAATCTGAATAAGGGGGGAGAGGAAAAATATTACAACAAAAATATATCCTTATAAGCACTCTCTAATTAAAAGAAAAATAGAAAAAATAGAAAGCTTCAAGGGTCTCGGAGACCATCAGAGATTGTTATACTCGACATTTGGAGACTGTTGGGTTTTGTCCAGGAAAAAGTAGTTAACCGGCGGCCAAAAAGGTAGCCAGCCGGCCAATTAGGCTAGGCCAAAAACTCTGTTTTTCTTCAAACACCAGAAAAATAAACGAAAAATATGCAAGTGGCTTAACTAACCACTTCCAGTTAGCTTACAACAAGTTTATAACATGAAATTGAAGCAAGAAAAGTAATATAAAAAAGAAAATGCAATAAAGTAAAATAAAATGAAAAGTGTGCAAAATTTATTTTTCAAGGAAGGATTTGATTTCTAAACTTTCTTTTGATCACCCTCAAGTTTAGGGTGTTCTCAATTCTTAGTTTGAAAATTTGAAATTCTTATTGGAATGGTGTTTTTGGGTTGTTTAACAATGTGTGTGGGGGGAGCTGTTCCAACTCTTTGTTTTTCTCTCTTTTCAACAATACTCAGTCTTTTTTTTTTATTATTATCAAAGCTCTAGAATATGACTATATCATAATTCTTGGGATGAATTTCGTATATAGAAAGATGGTATATCAGTGTATGGTAGTGTTTTGGCTCAAGACTTAAGCTTCTCTCTTTTTCTCTTTATCTCTATCTTTTCTCTTAATTCATTTCTTCTTTTCTTATTGATACATTTTGATCCTCCAATATAGACAATGAATGGAAGGCAAAGTCAAGAAGGTGGGAGACAAGATGGGAGACATGGATGATAGGATGACAAGAGTGGCGTAGACACCCCATTTTTGACTGACTTTAAGACTCAGACGTCATCGATTGAGCGCTCGGTGATAGTGCATGTTGTGCTCGTTTCGAGGTTTCGGAGTTTTGGCAGAGAGCCTTGCCTCCGAGCCTCTAAACTCTTTGTGCTTTGGCTCAGTTTGCGGAACGAACCTTGTTTCTCTTCCCTGGAGGGAGGGAGTGGTCTCGTAGACCACCTCTTTGTGGTCGTAGACCACTTTTGCCGTTTGGAGACCAGTTTTCAATTTTCAGAGCTTTCGGCCACGCGCCTTGATTTGGGACCGCTTAATGTTTTCGTTTGGTGTGGTTTTTGAACCACACCTTGTTGCCTTAGCCTAGAGGGACACTATGGTCCGGGAGACCATTTTTGGGGTCGTAGACCACTTTTGGTGCCGGTAGACTAGTTTTTAAGGCTTTCGGCTGCGCGCTTTGCCTCCCGAACTTTCGTTTTGCATCCGTTTTGCTTTGTTTTTAGTACAAACCTTGTTTTCCTTGTTTGGAAGGTGGTACAAGGGTGGGAGACCAGTTCTTCCCCTTGGAGACCACTTCTCATCTCGCCAGCCAGTTTTCTAGTCTAACAACTGGTTTTCTTGGTCTTTGGGCCACCTTTTCTGGTCGACCAGCACGCCCCTACATTGTTTTCATGCTCTAGACCCTCTCCTACCATGGCTGATCAATTGTTTTCTTGGGAGACCACTTGTAGTGGTCGGCTATTTTTTGTCACCTTTTTGGAGATATTTTCCTCCAGCTGGAGGGCACAAAAACCATCCTCCGTGTATGGAGGGATGGCCTTGAACCCATAGCTTCCTTAAGAAGCTTGAGCATTGGTTCTTTATAAGAGAGAACCACCTCCTCCCTCCTCTAGGTTCAGATTTTAGAGGCTTGAGAGATATACATACATACTTGTATCTATCTTGCTCTTGTTCTTCAATTTGTGCCTTAAAAGTGTAGTTTTACCACACTTTAACACACAAACACACACTCAAACACCATCCTTTTGTTGCTGAGGCTTCTTGAGGTTGTTTTTGGTGCTTTTGGACTGGTTTTGATCCAAGAAAGCTACTGGAGTTGTGGTTTTGAAGAGGTTCTACAAGGGTGAGTCAACTAACCCTTTAACCCTTTGTTTTGCTTAAGATTTTAGACCTATTTGCATGCTGATTTAAGCTTAACTTCCTACTGCAAAAAGTTTTGATTTTTGGTCCTTAAAATGTTTGTTTAAGGTCACTTTTGTGTTGGGGGTTGTTTACCCCCTATTAAGCCTTGTCTGGCCTTGCTTTTGTGCCTTCTTTTTGAGCTATTGGGATCACCTTTGCATGACCTTTCTACCACTGAAATCCAGAGGATTTTCAGTGGTGAAGAGGTGGTTTTGAGGTCCCAAATAGGAGAGGGTCATCCCCTCTCCTTGTATTTTGAATACTTGCTTCATATGCCTCATGTTTGAGCATGTTTATTAAGCTTGTGTTGGCTTGTTCCTAGCATGTATTTGGGGTTATTTCAGCATGCCTCAGATCTGTTTTGACTTGGTTTGGTCATTCCGTGCATGCCTTATACACTTGTAGTGTAAATCTTACAAACTAGCTTTGTGTGCCTCATGTTTGAGCGTGTCTTTCTAGCTTGTTTTGGGGCCATCTCAGTAGGTTTTTGGTGTTGTTTTAACATGCCTTAGATCTTTTTTGGGTTGGTTTGGTTGGCTCTTCCATGCCTTATACACCTGTAGTGTAAATTTCACAAACTAGTCTTGTATGCTTCATGAAGTAGCATGTCTTTCTAGCTTATGTTGAGTCCATTTCAGCATGTTTTTGGTGATTTTTTTCCATGTCATACCTCTGTTAAGGTTTGGTTTGGTTGGTCCTTGCATGCTCCATGTACTTGTAATGCATTTCCATGAAATAGCCTAATGTGTGCCATGCTTTAGACTATCATTCTAGCATGATTTTGGCTTAACTCAAAGAAGCTTTTATCCATGTTTTAGCATGCTTAAGCTCTAATTTGTGTTGTTTTGGTCATGCATGCCATGCTTTGTATAGCTATAGTGCATTCTAGCTTGTTAGCTTTGTGTATCAAGTCCACTAGCATGCATTGCTTGGCCTATTTGAATGATTTGGCATCATTTATTATGTGATTTCAATGCATGTAGTGTGGTCATACACTCACATTTTTTATTTATTCAATGCGTTGGAGGGTTTGCCCTTTATGCCTTTAACATGAACCATTGTGTATGCCTTCATGCCTAAGCTTGCGAGCTATCGTTTCAATGTGTTTTTGGGGTTAATTTTCCATGATATAACTCTAATTTTTGTTAGCGAAGCCATCTCATGCTTGGTCTTGATAGGTGTAGTATAATCCACCTTATTTGCCTTCTATGCATCATGCTTCATGCCCTTCATGCTAGCATATTTTGGCTTCCTTCCATACATGTTTTAGTATCATTTTGGCATGTTCTAGGACTATTTTTGGTTGCATTGGTCATATGCCTCATGAATTGCATAGTTGTAGTGCAATTGGCCTTGCAAGCCTTATGTTTTGATGCCTCATGCATGTTATTTTTGAGCTATTTGGATGATTTGGCATCATTTAATACTTGATTTCAGAACATGTAGCATTGTCATATTCTCATGCATATCACTCTTTAATTGTGGTTTAGGAGTTGTGCATTGTTGCCTTGTTTGGGTTTGGTGTGTATGCTTGCATGCCTAAGCATTTGGGCCCCTATCTCAGCATGATTTGGTCTTTGTTTAGGCCTAATTAAGCTTTGTCCATGGTTCATGCATTTGTGCCATGTATTGCATGCCTCCTTTGTAATCCTCTTTGCTAGCTTCATGCCTTAAGGACCCTAGCATGCTATACTTGATATGTTTGAATGATTTAGTATCATTTCATATTTAATTTCAGTGCCTATAATGTGGTTACACTTCCATGTTTATCGCTTCTTCATCATGCTTGAGAGTTGTGCTCTTATGCCTGGTCAATGGGCCTTTGCATTGTGCATGCATTTACTTTGTGCTTCATGCCTTAGTTTCATCATTATGGCCACTGATTTGGGCATGGATGAGGTCTGTCCATTTTGGTTTAAGTCCATCGAGTATGTTATGTGAATGTTGTTACACTACACCATGTTGTTGCATGCTTATGTTACCTCGCATTGTGTATGCCATGTTACATCGCATCGAGCATGTTTGTTTACATGTTCTTAGCATTGAGTATGTCATTCTCTTCATAACATTGTACATGCCATGTTGTTTGCATTATGTATGCCATGTTGTTCTTCCCATTGTGCATTGTGCATGCTATTAGCCTTGTTAGGTTGTTCATGTTGCATTGCATGTTTACATGCTTAAGTTGCCATGTTATTCGTTACATTTTGTTTGGAATAGGTGTTAGTCCAAACACGGGAAACAAGGGACGTTTCATACTTAAAGTCATGAAACGTGCCTCAATTCTTGGTCGCCAACGCTCTTAATCATACATGATAGAGTTCTAGGCTTTATGTGCTTATTTGTGCATTCATTTTACATTGAATTGTGCAACTTCGCTTCTCGGCCATCACGCATCGAGATGTGCGATTAGTGGCCCGAGGGTCAAGAACCGCACTCCCTTGAGCTTATGAAATGATAGGGAGGGTGGTTGTGCACACATACTTTGTAAATACATTGCCATGCCCTTTCTTGCTCTCTGTTGCAGCAAAATGGAGTCTGGCAGCAACAACTGGTTGGCCGACCAGTAAACCTGGTTGGCCAACCACTTTTTCTGGTTTTCAGTAAAGATAAGTGGTCAGCAGGTGGTCTCCCTCCTCAACAACTGGTTGGCCACCCTCCCACAGGTTCCCATGGTGGAGTTTAAGCTTTCTAGAGCTTGGTGCAAGGTTCTGAGAACAGTTGCAAACAGAGGCAAATCGGGGCATCATGATGGATTTCTGAACGAGGCGACTGAGCGTGCATGCATTCTTCTCCCTCTGAGGCTCCTGATTTATTGCTTTACTTAACTAATTTGCTTAGCTAGTTTATGCTTTGGTTATGTACTTAAGTAGTTAATGCGTTTAGCTGCTTATTTGATTTGTAATAGCTTAATTAATTGGCTTGTTAGTTAATTAGTTTTGTGATGTAATAATTAGTTTAATTAGCTTAGATTAGCTAGTTAGCTTCTTATTCGGACCCTCCTGCGAGAGGGCCAATTGTTGTAATAAGCGTGTGTGTATGTGATGCATGTCTTCCAACCCCATTTATTTCTTCCTTTTACTTAACCGCTTACGATGGTTAGTTTTAGGACATATTTTGATTAGCATACCTTATGCTTGCATGTGTGCATTCATTCATCTATATTGCATGCACCAGGCTCGGCGCATCATACTAACTGCATTGTATTTCAATACCAATTTGAATACATGTATCAAGTTGCATCTCATATGACATCTTAGAATAGCCGAGCCTATCTTAGTTGCATTTTTGCATGTGTTGCATTAGCCATCTTAACATGAATTAGGATCATGCATGATTTCTAACTAGTTCTTTGTTTTGGCTCGGAGTACACTGTGAGTGTTTACGCTTTAGCATACTGCATGTGTGTTATTGATTGCCATGAAAGCATGCTTGCCATGAGGCTAACTGCTTATTTGATATAACTTCCTGAATGCCTATGGGTGAAGGTTGGATTGCTTGAATTGGAACAATTCATTGAAATCCGCGATTTAGCCTACTTGCGAGTAGCAAACTTCAAATCATTTTCACAAACAAATATGCAATGTTCTATTCCAAATTAGGCGATCTAGTCTATACTTGTTTGCTGTGCGCATCACGTAGTAAGATTAGCTAATTAATCAGAATAAGAACACATGTGTTTTCAAAAACAAGATATCATGCTTTAAACAGGCCAGTCTTTGATCGGGCGAGCGGGGGTGCTCATTGCATGACCTTCCCTTCTCGTACCTAAGTTCCCGAGCCGAGGCAACTTTGGTGATGACAGATACGTGGCCTTAGGCACGAGTCAGGGTTTCCTAAATTTCCCCAAAATAAAATATTTAGGTGGCGACTCTGTATCTGGCAAAGCAGTCCATGTTTGGCACTTCTTTATTAAAATCAGTTTTCCAAAACCGATTTGCCAGATTTGGACTCTTTGGTGATTTAGCAATCTTACATTGCACTTTGTGAGATCAGATTAAGAACCGTGACATTGAGTCCGAACTGTATTAGCTAGAGAACAAGACGGAATTCGCGCCCTCGCAGGCGCGGAGCCCAGGGAGTTCTCGGGGCGCGTCTACAAGTGGTTGAAATGGATCTAACCTCACTACAAGAATTTGCACATTTGGCGACCACTTTTGGCGACTAAACAAAATTTAGTCATCAAAAAGTTTACTTTGGGCGACTAAAATATGTATTAGTCGGCGTTGGTACAGTTTTTAGCTACTAAAATTTTTTAGTCGGGAAATATTATTTATTGGCGACTAAATTACCTTTTTGTCGACAAAAATGACACTTTTAGCCACTAAAAAATTTATTAGTTTCCGTTAGTCTCAATTTTAGGCTACTAATTTTTTTTTTAGTCGTTGTATATGAATTTTTGCCAACAAAATAAATGTTAGTGGCCAAAATCAGGTATATTTTTTGGTTAATCTTTAGCAACTAAAAAATTTAGTGGGCAAATACAAATTTTTTCGACCAAATGGAGATTTAGTCGCCAAATATGCATTGTTTATTTTCCTATGGCTACCAAATAGGATAGTTGCCCATAATAACACTTTTGTCGACAAAAATTTCTTTTAGTCACTAAATCTGCTAAATCTTCAAATTTTTTTGGGCGCGTGCGGACTCTTTTGGTGTTGTCCGCCCCTTTCTCTGTAACACACAACAACATTCAAACCTCAGAATCAGACACCAAACCGAAGAGAAAAACGCCTCACCGTAGCCCACCGTACGGAAGACATGGCCACGGCCATCGCCACCACCGCAAAGCACCACCGGCATAACCGCAGATCATTGGTTCCCTCTCTCTCTCTCTCTCTCTCTCTCTCTCTCACTCACTCACTCGCTCTCTCGCTGTTGTTGTGTCTGTCTATCTTCTCTCTCTAGCTTACAGTCTCTTCGTCTCTCTCTCTCTCTCTCTCTCTCTCCATCTATTTCCCCCTTTTCTGATTGTGGCTTTAGGGTTTTATATGCTTGATTTATACTTGATTTAGTTGGTTTATATGCTTGATTCAATTGATTTATTCTCTCAATCTCGCTCTCAGCCAAACCTATTTCAATACATCATTGTCTTGGTTTATATGCTTGATTCAGGTGCATTTACTGCTCATTTCTGAAATGGGTTTGTCCATATGATGATTTTCCTCCAAACAAGAGTTAAGAATATAATCTCAACAGTGATTTTTTCACTATAGAGGAATTAACTTAGGACCTAAACCAGAGTTCTAAAATGCGTTTGTGCATTTACTGCTCATTTCTAAAATGGGTTTGTTATTATTGTTGTTATTATTATACACTTTCAAAGAAACACCTGATATGGCCGAAAAGAAACACAAGATTCCAAAACATTTTTCAAACTTAAAACATTACCCTCTTTTAACACGAGAGAAAAAATCAAGGATCAGCATTATTGCCCTACATTACCCCTGTTTACCCTATCTAACATTTCTTTTTCTTTTTTTGTTAGTGTACACAATCATATGCAAGGAAGAAAGGGGAAAAAAAAACAAATAAATAAATAAAACAAATAATCCGGCCAAACTCCTAATGATATTTTTTGGTCTTGTGGCATTTTGAACAAGTGCCACTTCTATCGGTGTCACGGTAGATACGAGTGTCACGGTAGATACGAGTGCCACGGTAGATACTTGAAAGTGTCACTGCACCATCATGGCTAAAAACTTTCAATGACATTTTAATGTCATAGTAGATATTATTTGTGGCACTATCAAGCGCCATTAAAAAAAGAGTTAGTGACACTTATAAGTGTCATTACACCATCAAGACTAAAACCTTTCAGTGACACTTTAATGTCATGGTAGGCACTATTTGTGACGCTATCAAGTGCCATTCGTGACGATAATTTGTTGTAGAACAATTTGATCCGCTCTTGCGGAGACCCGAACCGCCAACCTCTCGCACCATAAACCTTATACACCACACTCTTCCCACTACACCTCTATAGCACCACATGATTATATATGCAACATATATTATTTATATAGTACATACATCTTTATTAATATGGATAAACATAATTATTTTATTGAACATAATTTATGTAAAATAAACTATCTACTACCAAAATAAAAAAAGACCACTTTTGGCTACTAAAAATATTTTTTAGTCACCAATTCTATACTTTTGGCTACTAATTATTTTTTAGTTGCTAAAAAACTTAACTTTTGTCGACCAAAATCGGATTTGGTCGCCAAAGATGCACTTTCAGCTACCAAAATTTTGGTCACCAAAAATTTTTATTCCCGCCTTAGGATTTTGGTTCTCTCGCGCTAAAAATGACCACTTTTGGCGACTAAACTTATTTTTTAGTCGCCAATTGTAGACTTTTGGTTACTAAAATTTTTTTTGGCACCAAAAAGCTTTAATTTTGGCTACAAAAATTTTTTTAGTCAGTAAAACCTATATAATCAGCGACCAAACTTATTTTTAGTCGCCAATTGTAGACTTTTGGCTACTAAATTTTTTTAGTTGCCAAAAAGTTTTACTTTGGGCTACTAAAAATTTTTTAGTCACTAAAACTCATATAATCAGTGACCAAACTTAGTTTTAGTAGCCAATTGTAGACTTTTGGCTACTAAAATTGTTTAGTCACCAAAAAGTTTTACTTTTGGCAACTAATGCTGTTTTGGTCGCTGAAAGCTATACTTTCAGCGACCAAATTTTTTTGGTCTAGAAATTTAGTCGCCGAATTCGCTTTTTCTTGTAGTGTATATTGAGTTTAATTCATTTATTTTTAATCATTTACTGCATTTTAAAATTTTAGAAAATATATTGGCATTTTTTGTTTTTTTAAAAATGTCATTATAAGCTTGGAAAGTTTTTGGCTTAGTGGCATTTCTCAAAATGTTATAAAATATTTGTTTATGACACTTTTCACCTAAGTGCCATAAAAAGTAATTTGCACATACCTAGTGTCCTGACATTTTTTAAAAAATGCCATTGCAACTAAAGTTTAGTGGCATCTGTTGGTAAATGTCACGAACATAATTTTTTGTGTCATTATTTTATAAAATGCCATAAAATTGATGTGACATTTCTTTATTGAAATACCACTAGAGCTTTATTGTGGTTCTGTGGCATTTTTCTAAAACATTTAATGCCAATTTTTATTTTTTGTGGCATTTTCTAAAAACATGCTATTAGTGTAGTGTCACTAAAGTGTAAATTTGTTGTAGTGACATTTTTGTTGTAGTGAAATGACACTTTTTTTTAATTGAAATGCCACTAGAGCCTTGTATATTTGTGGCTCTATGACATTTTTCTAAAAAAATGCCACCAAATATTCTTTTTGTGACATTTTTTAAGAACATGCCACTAGTATGGTGTCACTAAAATATGTTTTTGTTGTAGTGTTGTGACACTTGTTCATTGAAATGTCACTAGAGCCTTTTATGTTTGTCGTTTTGTGGCATTTTTCAAAAACGTGCCACTACATATCATTTTTGTGGCATTTTCTAAAAATATGCCACTAGTGTAGTGCCACTAAAGCATGTTTTTGTTGTAGTTTTGTGACACTTGTTCATTGAAATGTCACTAGAGCCTTTTATGTTTGTCGTTTTGTGACATTCTTCAAAAACGTGCCACTAAATATCATTTTTTGTGGCATTTTCTTAAAATATGCCACTAGTGTAGTGCCACTAAAGTATGTTTTTGTTGTAGTGTAATGGGATGGCAGGAAGTGGAATCAAAGATAGAAATATGATCTTCACCATGTTCATATCTACTAATATGTAATTATCATGTATTATGTGCTTGATTATGGTTCTCATACATACAATGAGAAAATGTACAAGAAAGGTGCATGTTTTCTTTAATTATCTTCCTTTATTTATTTATTTATTTGGAGTGCACAGAGAGGAGAGGATTTGCTAAGAAAGGACTGGAAGTACTTAAGTTATTACATTTTAAAAATAAAATAAAAATTCATGCATCATTGAAATCTCATGAGTTAGCTTCTCACAAATTACTCATATCATATCTATGTTCCTATTTGTAATGATGAACTTTTATCACAATGATGCATAATATAACGTTTGAGAGTCAAAAGCTAGTATTGGAAAGTTATGTACATTTAACAACATGAAAAGAACTGGTTTTAGAGAGAAAGAGGAAATCACAATATTATGTATTTTTCTTATAGTCTACTTTGGTATTTCATCCTGAAATAGAGTAAGTTATTGGATCCTAGTACGCCACATAGTTTGTTCACCTAATGGTACAGTTTTGGCTTTATTAGTATTTTATTTAGTTATGAACTAAAGAATTGACTTTAGCGAAAAAGGTACTTGTTTAATTAGCATTCAAATTATGTTCAAAATCATGGAAAGGAGATATCCATATCTATTTTCAAGCTATTAAGGATTTAAGGGGGAGGGGGAAAGAAAAGCAATTTTTCAAATTTTGCAGAAATTTCTAAATGGCATTCACTAAACTCCATATTCATATTTCTTTTGCAGCAATAATTTGGCATGACCATGCTTGCCACTTCACAGCTCATGTGTGGTCCTACTATGACACATGAAAAAAATAGAACCTTAGCAAGGACTAGAGAGTTAAAAACATTTATCAGAAAGGTAAATGAGTAACTTCCACATGAATAATCATTAAAAAGAAATTGGGTGTTGATAATGATTAAAGAAAAATCTGCTACTATATCAGTGAAATACTCATCCTTGCAAACATTTTTCAAACGACTATGACTGTAAATAACTTATGCGTTTGATGTATCTTATCAATTTGTATCTTGACATGTTTATATATATTTGTTTGATTTTTTAGAATATGGTTATTTATTTATTTATTTAAAAAAAATTCTGAAGGCTAGTTTGTTGAGAATAAAAAAAATCAACCTCTCATTATTTTTATATAATTTTTTTATTTTTTTAAACAAAAAATATTTTTTTAAAAACTTATAAATATGACAAAAAGATTTTTGCTCATTCTTTTTTACCTCTTCCTTTGTTTACGCTCTACTTGTATAGTCCAAATAGTTAGTTGTTTCACTCTTACTTTTGAATACAATCCCTAAAGCACGTGCTACCAAATTTTAATCTATGTTGCAAATAAGTGAAAACTAAAAGATAGGCAGAAAAGATGTACAAGAGTCAGATGATGGTAAAAGATAAGCAATTCCATCTTTAAAGGTCAGGTAGGCCGTCATGCTATTACTTCATCAATGTTACAAACCTATGGGAAAATCAATTTCAATTTCAATTTCAAGAGTTTTCAAATTAACTCCATCTACTTAAGTGTGTCTTTGTCCTATTACTGTTTCCAAAGGTGGTCAATGTTGAAGCACAAAAGGGTTGTTCATGCAACCTGAGGTCCATGGAAAGAAAGGTTTTGTCACTTTTTTATAATGTATATGAATAGGCATTTAGAAAGTTAAAACTATAGACTTAAAATTAGAAACAGAAGCAGTTTGATTTATTAATAGATTCTTCTCTCTCGAAAGTGGTTTCATGGATTGGTTGCTTGAAATACTGTGACTGAAATTTGGTACGGAATATGTTTTAGGTAAGGCTGGTCGTCTTCTGCAGTTGGTTCCTAATCAAACCCTCAAGCTAAAGCAACGTACTGTGCTAACACTGGCTGAGACAGACAAGGTATTTGTTTTTAAACTTTCAAATGTTTTTAACTTGTTTGTTGACTTAAATTGATGGTTATTTGTTTGAAATATATTGATTCACTTGTTTGATGAGTGATCTTGGTAACTTCAGTGTTTGAGTTAAAGAAGGGACTACTAAAATTTGCCGTTTTCATAACCACAAGGTGCTTATTTTTCGGAGCTTGGGTTTTTATTTGCAATATAGTCATCACTTTGCTAGCAAAACCAATTTGATTAGCTTGTGGCCTAGCATAGCCAATGAAAATCTGTAGCATGCATTTTCACAAGGGTGACTCATCTCATTGTTAGAGAAAGATGCTCATGCTTTTGTTACTCTGTACTGTGTTGGACTTTTTAGAGATGTTAAATTGTTAGTCCTCTTTGGAGTTGAATGAAGTGTTAAATTCATTAATTGATTGATAGAATTTATTGGTCAAGTTTGTTTATGGCATATACAACGTAAAAGATTAGTATTTCAAGATTTCTTTTGATGAGTTCCATACAGCGTATATTATTAGAATGTAGTATATACTGCCCTACCAATGCAAACTACAAATATATGTGATCATTTTGTTTTGATTTTCTTGTTGTGTGGTCATATTTCCTCTAACAACTCTGTTGCTTTATAGTTTGTAAAGCATTTGTTTTTTGTTTTGTTTGTTTGTTTGTTTGTTTTTTTTTTTCTTTTTTTTTTTTTATGTTGTTCATTTTATGGTTATCAAACTATTTCGTAATATGGTGGCAAACAATCCATAGGTTTTTCTTATAACATATATCTGCTTTTGGAATTTATCAGGTTCCAATTTTTTGTTTTTATTTTATTTTATTTACTAAAAAACAAAAAACAAAAACTATGCTCTGTACACATGTTTTCAAAACATGTATTAAAAAAAACATATTTCTTATTTTTTGTAGACAGAAAACATGAAATTGGCAACATTATTTATAGAATTGAATTCTCAAGCTCTAATTTTTGGTCCTTTCCTAGGTTTTTCCCTATGATATACTAATGCAAGAGTTGGATGTGACAAACGTACATAAACTTGAAGATTTTCTTACCAACGAGTTCATGTATGTAGTAGGTCTTCCATCTTTGCGTCCTCATCTGACAACATGCTAGTTTTGAGATATACTACCAGCCAACAAAAATCTGCTTAGTTGCCAAATAGGGCAGGGAAAAAGTGGTGGTTTACCTCTCTCTGTCTATCTCCCTTCTTTAAATCTATGTTTCTGGGGGTGTTCACTTGTGACCTGGACAAAAACTATTTGTTAGTTTAATAAAACTTTGATTCGTGCCCTTTTTTTTTTCAATGACACTTGAAATCAGTTACTTTTGGTCTTTGTGTTGTAAGGTTATATTTTTTCATATCTAGGTATTGCTTTCCTACATAAAAAAAGGAAGCCAAAAATATAAATTGAAAAGAAATTGTGTTGATGTTTGCTTTGAGTCCTTTATAGGGCATAATTAGGCCTCGTTTGGGGACTGACTATTTTAGTCAAAAAGTCAAAAAGCCAACTAAAACTAGTCACATCACCTCTCTACTTTTCTGCACATCTTTTCGTAAAAAGTCAAAAAGTTACTAAAATAGCCTGTTCCCAAACGAGGCCTTAGAGGGAAGCTAGATCAGTTGCGAAGATGCTTCGAGGTTTGAATTCATTGTGTCCATTTTGAGTTGTATATTTAGTTATTTAATATTTTGGCATGCCTTTTATCATTTGCCATTAGTTCTTAACATAATTGTCTAGTGATTGTAGGTTTAATTTGCAGCAGGCAGGGATCTGAGACCCAGGCAATTGGGGAGTATGATACAAACATTAACAAACTAGTAAAATTTTTTGTTTATATTGATTGAAATAAAATTATTTTGGTTGAACAATTGTGTATGTTGAGTATCCGAATGAATCATTGTTATATTACATGGTTTTTTCGCTATGTGATGGAATATCTTTTTAATGATCTGATTGGCTTAACTGCAAACTTGATGCTGAAGCTTTTTTTTGGATACTAGATTTTGAACTTTGCTATGTTATGTGTGTATCTGTCTTTAAACATAGGTAATGCAGAATGCTTCTTCAGACAATTTAAAACTGGTGATCTAGGTTTTGAAAGTGTCTCGAGCTCTGGATGATGACCCTTCATTTGGTGTTGTACAATTATTACTTTGCTTTACAATGTTATTAAGAATAGCTAGGTCAGTTGCATCACTAGAGGCATTGTCTCATATCACTTAACCTCTTGGTTGGTTGTAGAAGGTTTATATTAGATTGGAACGCTTTGTCCATTGCTTAGATGCAAATGCAACACATTAACAGTCCTTGATTGTCATAATTTATGGAAAAACTAAAACAAAGGTTGCAAAATTTAGACTTGCATTATAAGGACTATTCATATGGGTGAGTAGTATTGAGTGAATGGCTGCAGCTCTGCCTTTACTTCGTATGCATGGAAAGACTTCCCCTCTACTGATTGAAATTAACTTTTTTGTTAGGAAAAGAGGCCCTTCAGTGAGAATCCTGATGTAATGAACAATATTTTTAGTGAAGGCACAACTCCAAAGCATGATATTACTTAGAGAGGGTACAACTTTTAATAGCCCTGAAGATCAACCTTACATTTATATTGTGTCAGACCTAAGATCATTGCAAGACATTATGTGGGCACCCCTCATACCCCCAAGGACTAGTGCCACCTAGAAAATATAGAAAATAAAAATCCTAGAAAAGAAAACAACAGTAATAATAAACACAAAGTACATAAATATTGTTGTGTTGATTTTTTTCATCATTTGATATTTAATGTGTACTATTTGGGCGTTGTCGTTGTTGGTTTTTTTTATTTTTATATTTAATCTTTTGGAAGCCCGGATGATAGATCCATTGAATTTTGGGAGTATTTGGTGATTTGTAGAAAGTTGGTTTATGAAGAAAATGTCTCATGTGAACATTGTAAAGTCCCAGCCCCACTAGCATTCAAAGAGTTAATTTTGTTAGTATAATTGATGATATTCATTAATATTGAAGAGACTTGGGAGTTGTTTAATAATTATAGTAAGGGTTTAAATCTAAAAATCCTAGTGCATGGCTTATTAAGCACACTTGGTAGTGCATGATAGGCTACCACTTAAAACTGATTTCTACTTGAAAGAGGTCTCATTTTTAAGCAGAGAAACTTATCATATGTTAATGTCGAGTCAATTGGCTTTCAATCATTACTGTGTTTAAGCTGAAATGTATGGACTACAATGACAAATTGGCCTGTTTAGAAGTTAGTTATTATCTATTCATATGTTAATTATGACAGTTTTATGCATAGATAGGGAGTCATCTTATTACAAATGCAAGAGCACCTCTGAAAGAGTGTCATTTTATCTTGCTCTGTGACCTCTGTCATTTGAACTTATTGTTGTGGACTATCTTTTATGGCACTTCTTGATTATGTCATTACAGTATTTAGTATTCATTTTGACTAAAAACATAGGTTGACTACATGAAACAATCTTCTTATCACGATTCAAGAGAAGATAAAATGGATAGATTCCATAAGTGAAGTAGACAAGAAGCACAAAAAGAAAGTTGAAGAGAGGGTTGACGAAGTACAGAAGTCAATCTCCCTCAAGGTCTATTGAATCTGGTTTTCTCTTCATGTTGTGTTTGTGTGGTATGCTCTATGCTAATGGAATAAGAGAAACAAAGTTTGATATTTACATATGTGTTTTGATAAGCTGCTTGGTTCAAGGGTAGGCTAATTAATTAATTATGTAAAAAAGAAGAGGAGCGGCAATAATATTTACTGATGCAAATTTCCCATGTTATAGCAACAATGGAATTTTATTAAATGATAAACTTAGAAAAAAAAAAAGAAAAAAAAAACACAAAACATCTTAATTAGCACATCTTCAGAAATAGGACCTGTGACAACAGACGGAATGTAATTCGGACCCGTAGGTTGGGAGTTAATTCCGAAAACGCCTTAAACTTAGTCGAAAAAAAGGGTTCCGGGGATGAAAATTCAAAACAGCCCCCTCACCACCATATGGCTATCACGAACAGCTTCTCCATGACAATTAGGACCTGTGATAGTAGACAAAATGTAATTTGGACCCATATGTTAGGAGTTAGAGCTGAAAACGTCTTAAACTTGGTAGAAAAAGGGCTTTCTGGGGGCAAAAACTCAAAACAGCCCCCGAACCACAGTATGGCTATGACGAACAGTATCCGCATGACAAATAGGACATGTGGCAACAGACGGAATTTTATTCAGACCCGTATGTTGGGAGTTAGAGTTGAAAATGTCTTACACTTAGTCGAAAAATGACGTTTCAGGGACGAAAGTTCAAAATAGTCCCCTCACCACCATATGGCTATCACGGACAGCTTTCCTATGAAAATTAGGACCTGTGACAATAGATGGAATGTAATTCGGACACGTAGGTTGGGAGTTAGAGCCGAAAATGCCTTGCACTTAGTTGAAAAATGGCATTTCGGGAATGAAAATTCAAAACAGTCCCCTTACCACTGTATGGCTATCACGGACAGCTTCCCCATGACAATTGGGACTTGTGACAATAGATGAAATGTAAATAAGACACGTAGGCTTGGAGTTTGAGCCGAAAACGCCTTGAACTTAGTCGAAAAAGGTGTTCCAGGGGCGAAAATTCAAAACAGCCCTCGGACCACCATGTGACTCTCACGGATAGCTTCCCTGTGACAAATAGGACTTATGACAATAGACAGAATGTAATTTAGACCAGTAGTTTGGGAGTTAGCGCCAAAAACGCCTTAAACTTAGTTAAAAATGGCGTTCTAGGGGTGAAAATTCAAAACAGCCCCCTCACCACCATGTGACTCTCACGAACAGCTTTCCCATGACAAATAGGACGTGTGACAACAGACAGAATGTAATTCGGACCCGTAGGTTGGGAGTTAGAGCCGAAAACGCGTTAAACTTAGTCGAAAAAGGGAGTCCCAAGGGCGAAAATTCAAAACAACCCCCAAACCACAGTATGGCTGCCACAGACATCTTCCCCATGACATATAGGACTTGTGACAATAGACGGAATTTAATTCGGACCCGTAGGTTGGGAGTTAGAGCCGAAAATGCCTTACACTTAGTCGAAAAATGACGTTCCGGGGACAAAAATTCAAAACAGTCCCCTCACCATTGTATAGCTATCACGGATAGCTTCTCCATGACAATTACGACCTGTGACAAGAGACGAAATGTAATTACGAGACGTATGCTTGGATTTTGAGCCGAAAACGCCTTAAACTTAATAAAAAAGGGCGTTCCGGGGGCGAAAATTCAAAACAGGCCCCTCACCACCATGTGGCTCTCACGAATAGTTTCCCGATGACAAATAGGACTTGTGATAAAAGACGGAATGTAATTCAGACCCGTAGGCTAGAATTTAGAGCTGAAAACGCCATAAACTTAGTTGAAAAGGGCATTCCGAAGGTAAAAATTCAAAACAAACCCCAAACCACCATGTAACTCTCACGGACAGCTTCCCCATAAAAAATAGGACTTATGACAGCGGAAGGAATGTAATTCGGACACGTAGGTTAGGAGTTAGAGCCGAATACACCTTAAACTTAGTCAAAAAAAGGGGTTCCGTGGGCAAAAATTCAAAACAGCCCCTGAACCACAGTATAGCTGCCACGAACAGTTTCTTTGTGACAAATAAGACTTGTGACAATAGATGAAATTTAATTCGGACTAGTAGGTTGGGAGTTAGATCCGAAAATGCCTTACACTTAGTCAAAAAATGGCGTTCCGTGGATGAAAATTCAAAACAGTCCCCTCACCACCGTATGGATGCACAGACAGCTTCCCTATGACAATTAGGACCTGTGACTATAGACGGAATGTAATTAGGAGATGTAGGCTTGGAGTTTGAGCCGAAAATGCTTGAAACTTAATTGAAAAAGGGCATTCAAGGGGAAAAAATTCAAAACAGCCTCCGGACCACCATATGGCTCTTACAGATAGCTTCCCATGACAAATAGGACTTGTGACAACAGACGGAATGTAATTCAAACTTGTAGTTTGGGAGTTAGCATTGAAAACGCCATAAACTTAGTCGAAAATAGCGTTCTGGGGGTGAAAATTCAAAACAACCCCCTCACCATCATGTGGCTCTCACAGATAGCTTCCCCATGACAAATAGGACTTGTGACAACAGACAGAATGTAATTCAGACCCGTAGGTTGGCAGTTAAAGCCGAAAACGCCTTAAACTTAGTCGAAAAAGGGTGTTCCGATGATGAAAATTCAAAACAGCCCCTGAACCACAGTATGGCTATCACAAACAACTTCCCCGTGACAAATAGGACTTGTAACAATAGACAGAATATAATTTGGACCCATAGGTTGGGAGTTAGAGCCGAATACGCCTTAAATTTAGTTGAAAAAGGGCGTTCTGGAGGCGAAAATTCAAAACAGCCCCCTCACTATTGTATGGCTGTCACGAATAGCTTCCTCATGACAATTACGACCTGTGACAATAGACTAAATGTAATTCGGACCCGTAGGTTAGGAGTTAGAGCCAAAAATACCTTAAACTTCGTCAAAAAAGGGCGTTCCGGGGGCGAAAATTCAAAACAGTCCCCAAACCACAGTATGGCTATCGCAGACAGCTTCCCCATGACAAATAGGACTTGTGATAACATACGAAATTTAATTCAGACTTATAGGTTGGGAATTAAAGCTGAAAATGCCTTACACTTAGTTGAAAAACGCGTAACACTTAGTTTAAAGAGCGAAAACTTTATGAAAATAACATCCACATATTTTAATAATTGCCTTATATATTTATAGGATGAAAAAATTACATAATAAATTGTTTGTGCAGTTAGTTGGAATAAAAATTGCATGATACATATATATATATGCTTTTATTTCCAAGAAGACATTTCTAGATTGTTGTACCTTAAATGCATGTCAGAATGTTTTCCTTATGGCTAACTGAATTGATATTTTGTAACCAATTGCTTTTTATTTTTATTTTATTATTATTTTTTCTTTTGTAGATGGCTTTGTTGTGTGGACTTGTGGATAATCCATTTTGGTGTATGGAGAAGAAATTTCACATCTGTATAGAACTAATACTTTTGTCGTCCTCAGCTTTTGTGTAGTTCACTATTATTCATACATAAAACTTTTGGCAACCAACTGATAATTACTGGCGTGGTACATAGATCACCTTCTGTCGTGGTACATATATGACCATTTGTCGTTGTACATATATATGACCTTTTGTTGTGGTATATCTATGACCTTTTGTCATAGTCTATAGAAAAACTTTTGTTGTGGTACATACATCACCTTTTGTCATGGTACAGGTTACGATGGTAATTTGTACCATGCCAAATGGTCATTTCACATGGTAGTAAATGTATTTTTTTGTATACGGAAGGCTTTGATTTTTGTATGATTCTATATTTTGTATGAAATTATTATTTTAGTTTGGACAATAGTTCGTTTGTATGGATTTTGACATCTAAAGTTATTCATTTTTTGTATATTGATGCAGATTGTAGAATGATTGATAGTATACGTATCATTTTATTATATACATATTACAGGTTGCATGGAATATAGACATGTTATGGAAAAATTACAATTTTGCGATAAAACATAAGATCATGTTTTTGGTGACTAAACAATTAGTAGCTAAAAAGAAATTGGAAAAATAGTTTGGGCTACAAAAAGTTTTGTAGCAAAAATAAAATAAAATAAAATCGAACATTTGGCGACTAAATTTTTTGTAGCCCAAAGAAAATCAAACATTTGGCGACTAAAAGTTTTGTAGCCAAAAGAAAATCAAACACTTGGCGACTAAAATATTTTGTAACTAAAAACAAAAGTTGAAGAATAAAAATACTTTTGCCGACTAAAAATTTAGTAGCGAAAAATGTGGGACTTTAGGCAACCAAATGTTTAGTAGCCAAAACAAAAATTATTTGCCGACTAAAATTTTAGTAGCCAAAAACATAACACTTTAGGCGACTAAACTTTTAGTAGCCAAAAATATTTGACTTTAGGCGACTAAAATTTTAGTAGCCAAAACACAAGAATTTACTTTAGGTGACTAATATAATTAGTAGCTAAAAAAAAATTTCGCGACTAAATGTTTAGTCATTAACAATAACTGAAGCTTTTGGCGACAAAAAAAATTGGTCACCAAAAATGTTCTATTTAATTTTTTTTCCAACCTTTTGGCGACTAAAAATTTAGTCGGCAATTTAATACATTTAGGGACTAAAATTTTAGTCACCAATTACCTTTCCCAACAATTCTTCCGCGACTAATGCTGCGACCAAATAATTTAGTTGTTAAAACCCTTCAGCGACTAAAAATCGACTTTTGGTGACTAAAAATTTAGTCGCCAAAAGTGAAAATTTTTGTAGTGCCTCATGAAAGAGGACAAATACTCTTTTGACAATGGAGGCCAAAAGAGGACAATGGAGGGGGGTGGGTGTGCACCTCATGCACTGAATGTATCAATAATATCTTAAGTGGCATGACCCATACGCATTCAACAATGATTCTACCCAAACTGCCCTGCTCCTACGCAAATTAGCCTGTCGGCCAGTTAATTTGGCTGGCCGGCCAAAACATTTGGTCGTGGCTTGACCAATTTGTACGAAACAAGATTTTTTGACAGAATTATCAATCTTTCCTCCTATTTCCACATTGTTCTTTGCTTAATTTTCTTAGAAAAGGTCTTAATTTTAAGTTTAAAAATGAGCCTCGGAACACTACGAATATATTCGAAACAAAGCGAGGAAAGAAGGTTTTGAATTGAACTTAAGCACTTAGCCAAAACAGGCTTAGTGTTGGAAATGAAACATAAATTTCATATTTTCTTACTGAGAATTATGCGAGAAACACATTCTTGTTTTCATCATCAGGTAATCAAAACAAAGCGCCCAACTCTTAGGGTCGGTCAAAATGGGGTGTCTACAGTTGTCCCTCTTTAATAGAACTCGAAATCATTTATTGACGTGAGTGAGTGTCAAAGTCTGAAGACGACCTTTTTGGCAAGACCGTAAGAGTTGGGCAAATAAACAAGATGCAAATGCAGTTTGTTGAACCCGAGGGTTGCCTACGTATCCCTTTGTAAGGAATCAAACCAAAATAGTTCAGGGACATAATGCAAATGACATGCTCAAAATGCAATTGAAAATTGGACTTACACGTTTCACAAAGCCATTTTTTCCTTGAAAATTCATGATGTACAATGCAACATAACAAGGGATACAATCCAAACACATTCACATAAGAGAAGGAAATATAACTCATGAATAGTTTGAACCTACAACCCAAAACAGGGGAGGTATTAACCGAAGATGGTTTGAACCGATAACCCAAAAAGGGATAGTATCGTCATCCCGAAGAGGGGCCAGCATTAACCAATGGAAAAGGTTGTAATCAAATGTTGATGTGAATAGATTGTAGCCAAGTGATGCAACAGTGATAGTTGTAACCATGCAAATGACATGCTAATGCAATTGAAAGTTGAATTCTTTTTTTGTTTTTATGAAAGTGCATGATTTATGCAATGCAATATGTAATATATGGTGAGGCAAGCCTCATGCAAATGATGCAAAACAAAAGGGTACAATCCGAACACACTCACATGAGAGGAGAAAAGAAGGTCTTAATCAAACAACGAGATCTAGACCGTACCTCGATACAAAATAGGGGATTGATTTCAACCAGATAAAAGAGAAATGGTCTTAACCAATAAACGAGACCTAGACCGTACCTTAATACAAAATAGGGCAATAGTTTCAACCGGGTAAAAAAAAAAAGGGTTTTAACCAATATACGAGACCTAAACCGTACTTCAATACGAAATAGGGTGATGGTTTTCAACTAGATAAAAAAGAAAAGGGTCTTAACCAATATACAAGACCTAGACCATACCTTAATACGAAATAGGGTGATGGTTTCAACTGGGTAAAAGAGAAAAAAGGTCTTAACCAATATATGAGACCTAGACCATACCTCAATACGAAATAGGGCGATGGTTTTCAACCGGGTAAAGGATAAATGGGGTCTTAACCAATATACAAGACCTAGACCGTACGCCAATATGAAATAGGGCAATGGTTTCAACCAGGTAAAAGAGAAAAGTTGTAACCAAATGTTTGAAGTGATGTGAATGGATTGTAACCATGCATGACAAATGTAATAGACAGTGCAAGTGTGATAGTGAATGCAAAAACATAAAGGGGCAATGTGAGATATACAATATGCAATGTGATGAATACACAACAAAAAGATGATAGATGCAAAACAAATGAATATACAAATTGATTTTTTTTTCCCTTTATTTTCAAAATTTTCTCCCTTTTTTTTTTTTTTTTTTTGATTTTTTTTGTTTTCAACATTTATCGATAACAGCTGGACCAACTACGATTGTTAAAGATTACCTCGGCAATCCACTCTTGTTTTGGCGTCTTCTTCTTCTCCATTATCTTCCTATATCGAGGCATGCGAGAGAGTAGAGCAGAAAGCTGCAAACTCCCCCCGCCATTACTCTACATATTTCTTTTTGCCATTATACTCCCCCTAACATGGCCTCTTCTCACCGTCCCCTCACTCTCTTCCCTCACCTTAACGATTCCCCAATCAAGATTACCAGCACCTTTGAGCCCCGACAGAGTGCCCCTGCCGCTGCCCCTGCCTATATTCTCAGCTTTCCTGCGTTGTCAGTCAAGCAACTGATAGCAGTGCAGTCTAATCTCGATGCTAACTACTACACATTGAAGTCTTGTGTGGGGACCGTGACTGTGGTCTCCAATTTGTCCCAATGGCTACAGGGTAGGACGAGTGATGTACATCAATTAAAAGAACAACTCTTTCTGCTCCAAAGTATGTACAAGGATGCTTGAGCAAAGATTAGCAATCTGAAAAAGCAAAACAAGGAGTTGAAATGGCAAGCGACCTCTGCGCCCCAATTTGGAGCTCCTTAGTGCTCTACATTTGATGGCCGGCGGGAACTAATTTCTTTCGAAAGCTCTACTAATGCCGAGGTAAAGTCTTCAAAGGCCCCTCGAGAGTAATGTTATGGCGAGGTAGCTGACGGTAAAGTCGAGCAACGAAGTTGTCTGTGAATGAAGTCGGTTTGTAATCTTCACCGCCGGGCTACTGTCGGAATCCGAGAAAAAAAAGTCAATTGCTTTTTTGTATTTTTAATTTTGTTTTGGTTATTTTTTCTTTTTTTTTTCATTTTCTATTTTTTCTTAGGAAGGAACACCAATGCTTCAGATTTTCTCTTTTGTTGTTTTAAAATTTTCTTCTCTAATTTTTTTTTTTTTTGGTTTCTAATACTGATCGGGGGCTTCACCCTAAAGTTTAAATAAAATAAGTTTCGTTTTTGCACATCATGGTGTCAATGGCACAACACTTGAGCAGTAAAACCATTTCGTTTTGAATTTGAATCTGAGAATGATTGAATTTGTAACAAACTCTAAATTGGACATTGAGCCCTCAACTAACTAGGAATTAAAAAAAAAATCAATGAAAGAAAGACAAAGCAAAAATAATCCAAGCACACATATTTACACTTGCTGGAATAAATGACACTCACAACAAGACTCTAAAAGACAAACCATTGAATCTACACAAATTTTGTAGTTTTCCATTATGGATATCAAAAACTGGCCGTCCAGCTAATTGATTGACCTGCCAGCTGATTTGTTGTCCAACCAGCTGAAAAATTGATAAGCCGGCTAATTCTTAATCAGCCAGCTGAATGAACTGGTGAACTAGCTAGAAAATTGGCCAGTTGGCTAAACAAGTGGACGACTGGCTAAAACAAGCAAGAAGCACCTGAAGTCAACTAACAACTTGGATGGTCGACTAAATTGTTAGCCGGTCGGCTGAAACATGAACACGAGACTCGAGAGTGCAAAGAAAAGACAGAATTGCTCCTAGTTCATTGCTTTGACCTTTTTTTTTTTTGGTAAAAAGATTTTGACTAACATGAGAGTTAGATTAACATGCTTGTTCCACTCTCTATTTTGAAATCATGTAAGTTAAGCTGTAAGCACTAAAAATTTTTCTTTTGGTACTTTTTGAGAAAATTAGTCGACTTCTTTAAAAATCATCAGAACTTGTTTTCGCAAATGGCTACTACCTGACCAACATGGAATCAACCCTTTGAGATGCACAATCTCAAATCCAAACTTGATTTGTCTTACACCTGAATCTGCCGTAAAGAAGAGATAGGACAACTGAATTGAACAGAGGTGAGCCAATTGAACATGGACAAGACAATTGAGTCAAGTAAAAATATACCAATCAAAAAAGGATAGGATGAGTGAGCTGAAAATGGTAGGGGCCGAACTTTAAGATGAAGCTGCCTACGTATCCCAAAGATAGGAATCAGGCCTTACGTAGTTTTGGGTAAGGCTCACTTGGATATTTTCACTCTCTTTTTACACTTTAACTTTTGCCAAAGCCACCGTTCCGAGTTTTCAACCTTGCAAGCTTTTTTTCATTCATTCATTCATTTTTCTTTTTTCTTTTTCTTCTTTTTTTTTTTTTCATGTTTTCATTTTTTTTTTTTTTCTATTTTTTTTCCCCGCTCTAACTTTTGTTTGGCCCACCCTTCTGGATTTTCAGCCCAGTGAGCTTATCAAGGATAGTACTTTGTTTAGCTTGTCCATATTGATTGGTTGTGAGATCTCTAAGTCATCTAAACCCATGAGAATGGATGTTCTTCCTGACCAGATAAATTTGATGATATAGGGACCCGTCCAATTGAATTTGAATTTGTCCCTAGGGTCGTGGATAATAGCTCATTTGTCCTTCAACACTTAATCTCCTTCTCTCAAATTTTGGGACTTGACTTTCTTGCCGGTCTCCATTGGCTTGAGAAATGACTCAGTTTGAATCTTTGATTGCATTTGACCTTTTTGTCCCTAGTTTAAGGAATGCTTCTAATCTAGCTATATAAGCCTTCTTCGATCACATCCGACCATTTTGCCCCTGGTTCAAGGGTTGCTTCCAATCCGGCTAGGCAAACCTCATACTTTGGTTGATCATTAAACATTCTAAAGCAAGGTTTGATAGCTAAGGGGTCGGGTCTCAAGGTCAAGAGTGATCCTTTGTTGTACAATCTCAAGATCAATTCCAGGCATGCCATCGCAAGACCACACAAAAGTAGTTTTTGAAATCTTTTAATAAAACGACTAATCGTTCGTGCTCCTCTAAAGACAATGTAGAACCAATCTAGACCGAGCCAAGATCCTTCTCAATACCCACATTAACAACAATGATCTCATCCATAGCGGCCTTAGTACACTTCTCTTTCTCTCAGTTGATCAAATTTTACGAATCCCGAGAATTCCTTCCTCTTCATTTTTTTTTTATATCAAAGTTTTGGAAAAACTTCTAAAAATTTTTGGTCAATGCAATGATTAACAAGTACAGAGAAGTAGGCAAAAATTCCTGCATTTTTATTTAGAACCTTTAGCTCAATGGTTGAAACAGACTCGAAAGCAAAAGAAAAGATAGACACAGAAAGGACAATGATGTCTGGGTTATCGCCCCTGAAATCATTAAACTTAGATGTGCTAGAATGACTCGAGCTTGATCCCAACTCTACAAACTTGGTGGAATCAAACTTAGACTCAACACTCAATTCAAAACTCAGAATAAAACCATTCTCAAATTGTTAGTTAAAGTGTGGGCCATCTACCATATTCAAAATAAAGCTCATGCAATCAAAAGGTGGTCATTCCCCAATCACAGAAATGGTTGGATATCCCACAAGTTTTATTTATTTGCACTGGTAGACTTTGTGGGATATCAGACTTTTTTGAAACTTTGGTGCTACAACGACTTAGCAAAAAAACCAAAAACAATACCCCCAATCAGAATTTTGGCAGTACTTTAACTTAATTCGCACAACTGATCATTGTATGCCCCACCAAAAAAAATTAAACCTCACATACTAACATGCTTGAACCATTCATCTAAATTTAAGAATCCCTATATAGATCCTATACATTGCAAATAGCAGGAAAAAGAACAAATACCCCTATAGAGGGTAGGGTTATGTTGTCCTAACTTTGGTATAATCTAGGGTTTCACTATTCAAACAAGTGGCATCATACATCCTAGAATACGATAACATCCTGTCCTATTTTTGGAAGTTGCTAGAGTTTACTACATGCACTAGGTCAGTCTTTTTCAAAAATGGTACCTCAAAAAAGACATCGATATACCTACTCAATTTGGCAGATCAAATAGTACGTGGTGATCACGATTCCAAGGCTTATGCTCCGACCATATTAGAGCCCATGATCGTCTATCCGCCTAAAGCTAAATAGTCGTCAAGGATAATAGGTGATGAGCACAAGACTTAAGCGCACTAATGCATGAAATGCAATGAATATATAATTGAAAATAAAAATCATATCATAGTGTTCGAGTCAAGGTTTCTTAACATCCCCAATAGAATCGCCAAAAACTGTAACATTGCTCGGGGGGTATCCGCACGCATTAACAGTTTAGACATTCAATTTCTTCGATCTAGCCTCACGTGTGCAATTTAAAACATAGATGAGAGTCCAAATTTGGCAACTTTTATAGAAAATCTATTTTATTACAAATTCTTTGCCAGAAATGGACTACATCACCAGATTTTAGAGTCGTTACCTAATATTTTAGAAAAATTAGGAAACCCACAACTTGTGCCATGGCCATTGTTTGTTGTAACCAAGGATGCTTGGTTGAGAACCTTAGTTATGAAAGGTGAAGGTCATTAATTGAGCACCCATGCTCACTCGATCAAAAGATCGGCCTCTACTAAACCATGATATGATTTTTATTTATTTTATATGTTCATATTCCAATTATTTAATAAATCCTAAAATTTACTATATGAAGCAAACAAATATAAACTGTGTCATCCACTTTCGAATAGCTTGATCTCATTATCTTGAAAATGTTTTGAATAGTGCAATCATAAAAATCAATTTTATTCCAATTTAAACAACACAATCTTCACCCATCAACATGCATAAAGTCATATCAAATAGCAAATACCACATGACAGGTGTAGACATCCCATTTTTTACTAACCTTAAGACTCAGACGTCATCGATTAAGCGCTCGGTGATTGCGCATTTTGTGCTCGTTCTGAGGTTACGAAGCCTCGACTGAGAGCCTTGCCTCTGGACTTCGGGACTCTGTTGTGCTTTGTCTCGGTTTGTGAACCAGGTTCTGTTTTCTCTTCCCGAAGGGAGGGAGAGGTCTTGTAGACCATCTCTCAGTGGCCGTAGGCTACTTTTCGTGGTCGTAGACCACAGTTCCCGTTTGGAGACCAGTTTTCGATTTTTGGAGCCGTCGGCCGTGCGTCTCGGTTCGAGACCGCTTAACGTTCTCCATTCGCTCAGATTTTTGGCACACACCTTGTTTCCTTTCTATAGAGGGACAGTGTGGCCTGGGAGACCACCTTCGTGGTCGCGCGCCACTTTCGACGCTTAACAGTCAGTTTTCGGGGCACCCGGCTGCGCGTTTTGGCTCCCGAACCCTCGTTTTGCATCCGTCTTGGTTCATTTTTGGCGTGGACCCTATTTTCATTATTTGGGAGATGGTACAAGGGTGAGAAACCACCTTTTCTCATTGGAGACCACTTTTCTCCCCGCTTGTCAGTTTTCTGGTTTTCTTGTCGGTAAGCTGGTTTTCTTGGTTTTTGGGCCACATTTACTGGTCTTCCACCCCACTACTAGCTTGCATTCAATCGGGAGACCACCAAATGGGGCCACCGACCAATTTTTTTTTGAGTTGAACCTTTTGAACCGTTGTTTTAGCTTCTTCAGGAAGCTTGAACCTTTTGAACCTTTGTTTTAGCTTCTTGAGGAAGCTTGAACCTTTTGAACCTTTGCTCTAGCTTCTCCAAGAAGCTTGAACCTTTTTTAGCTTCTCCACGAAGCTTGGACCCTTTTTGGTTTAGCTTCCTTAAAAAGCTTGGCCCCTTTGCTTCAAGCTTCTAAGAGAAGCTTTAGACCTCTTTGGCTATAAGAGACCCTCCTCTCCACTTGCAAGGGTTGAGAATTTTGATTAAGGCATATACATACACCTCTCTCTATCTCACTACATCCAAGCTCCAAAGCTCCATTGTTCTTGCACCATTGCACTACACCTCCTATCCTAACAACTTCACCATCACTCTAAGCACCTAGGAGATCATTTTTAGAGGTTGAAGAGTTCTTATTTTGGTCCAGAAGCTGCTGGCCTTCTTCTCTATAAGGGTAAGTCTCTATTTCTCTCTTTGTAGCCTTATTTTGCTTCATAGTTTAGCTCTATTTGCAAGCATATTTAGGCTTTGTCATAAACTGAAAAAAGTCTTATTTTGAGCTCCTCTTGAAGTTTGTTTAAGGTCATTTTTCTGTTGGGGGTCATCTACCCCCTTGCATGCTTCATTTCCTCTTGTTTTGAGCTATGCATTAGAGCATTTGTGTTGGCCTTGGTTTGGCCTTTTAGCCACTAAAATCCAGTGGATTTTTAGTGGCCAACATGTGTTTTTGAGCCTCAAAATCAGAGAGGGGTGACCCTCTCACCCCTTGTTTTGTTCACCAACTTTATTGGCCTTACAAAGGAGCCCGTATTTGCATGTTTCAAAGCCATGTTTCAGGCCACCTTTTGTGAGTTTTGTGACCTGCATGAACTCTGTCCAGAGTTCTTTTTGCCATGTTAGGTGTCTATCTTGCATGTGTAGAGTAATCCTCTCCAAGGCCTTTTAAAGGGGTCTTTACTTTCATGCTTCCTAGGCTCATTTCAGGCCCTTTTTAGTGAGTTTTAGGGCCCTCATAACCTCTGTCCAGAGGTATTTTTTCCATTTTGTACATCCATCATACATGTGTAGAACAACCCTCTCATTGGCCTTTCAAAGGAACACTTCATTCTAACATGTATTGACTGAGTTTCAGTGGGTTTTTGGTCATATTTTGGCATGCCATGTTTCTATTTTTGGCTGGTTTGGTGGTCCCTCATGTGCTTCATATACATGTAGTGTAAACCATGCTTACTAGCCTATGTTGCATGTTGTTTTGGCCCTCCATGTTAGCACTTTTTGGCCATGCCTTAAACTGATTTTGTGCATATTTTGGACTACCTTAGCTCTGTTTTTGGGTCTCATGGTCTAATGATGTTTGTTTTGCATGCTTGTAGTTCAATGTCCATGCTTAGTTTTGAGTTTCGAGGTCTATTACATGCATATACCGAGGTGTTTTCATGTTTTGGGGCCATTGCATATCATATTTCAGAGCTTACATGTATGCCATATTCCCATGATTTTCACTCTTTAAACGTGTTTGATAGTTGTGCATAAATGCCTCGTTTTCGGACCACTGCATGAGCTTCGTTTCTTTACAAGTTGAGTCATCATTTTGGGCCATTTTTCCACTGTTTCAGACCTGCTTAGGGTCTTTTTGGGGCTGGTTTTTCCATTTATACATTGCTTAGTGTACCTCTAGTGTAACCCGCTTCACTAGTTTCGGTATTCGAGCCATCTTGCATGCATTGTGTGACATATTCGCATGATTCAGAACCATTGTGCATCATGTTTCAGAGCTGGAGAATGTGTGTTTCCATGCCACATTTCATCCTTTTCCATGCTTAGTTAGAGTTGCATGTTGTGCCTTAGGATCGGTCCTTTGTATTCGTGCATGTTTGCATGTATTTCGATTGTCTCATTTTCATGTATGGCCACTGATTTAAGTGGGGCTGAGGTCCACTCACTTTAGTTTAAGTCCATATTGTATTGCGTATGCCATATAGTTAGTGTGCATTGAGTATGCCATTCTCAGTTCATAGCATTGCGTATGCTAGTTGCATGTTTGCATATCATCCCTTGTATGCCAGCATGATTAGGTTGCAGTGCATTTGGGGTTGCATGTTAGTCACATTGTGTATGCCATCTCATTTCATTGTGTTTGGAGTAGGGTTAGTCCAAACACGGGAAACGAGGGACGTTTCGTACTCAAAGTGACGAAACGTGTCTCAATTTCCGGTTGCCGACACTCCAGATTACCCATGATGGAGTTTAGGCCTTGTTATGTTTATATGTGCATTCATTTCACATTGAGTCGTGCAACTCGACTCCTCGGCCATCATGCATTGAGATGCGTGATTGATGGCATGAGGATCGAGGACTACATTCCCTAGAGCTTATGCAATGACGGGGAGAGTGGTCGTGCACACATGTGTTGAAAATTCTTTGCCATGCCCCTTTCTTGCTCTCTGTCGCAGCAAACCAGAAACCAGCAGCCTTCTAGAGCTTTGTACAATATTCCGGGATCAATTGCAAACAGAGGCAAATCGCGGCATCGCGAGGAATTTCCTGAGAAAGCGACCCGAGCACACATGCATCTTTCATCATTCGAAACAAGAGCTGACGCAGTCCATTTTATATCTTGCATGCAAGTTTATTTGCTTTCCTAGTTAATTTTTTAATTAATTAGGGTTTTGTAATATTTAATTAGCTAGAGTAGTTAATTATTTATTCGGACTGTATTATTTATTCGGACCCTCCGAGTGAGAGCAATTGTGTAATAAGTGTGCGTGTATGTGATGTATGTCTTCCAACCCCACGTCTTTCTCCCTTTTATTTACTAGCTTATGATGGTTAGTTTAGGGCATGTTTCAATTAGCATACTTATGCTCACATGTTTGCATCCATTCATTTGTCTTGCATGCACCGGGCTCGGCGCATCATACTAACTGCATTGTATTTCAATTCCAAGTTGAATATATGTTATCTATTGCATTTCATATGCCATGTTTAGAATAGCCGAGCCTATCTTAGTTGCATTTTGCATTTGTTGCATTACCCATCTTAACATGAACTAGGATCACGCATTAATTACTAATTTGTTTCTGTTTTGGCTTTGAATACTCGGTGAGTGTTTATGTTTTAGCATCCTTGCATGCATGTGAGTGACTGCCATGATAGCATGCTTACCATATGGCTATGTGCTTATGTGATATAACTGCCTAAATGCCTATGGGTGGAGGTTGGATTATCTGAATTGGAACAATTCATTGATTGCAAGTTTTTAAGCCCACTAGATAGTGGCAAACCACCATGTTTTTCTAAGCCCACTTAAGGTTGGCAGAATCCGCATTTTAGCCTACTTGCGAGTAGCAAACCGCTTTAAAAAACAAACATGAAATGTTTTGTTCCAACTCAGGTAATCCAGTCTAAACTTGTATGCTGTGTGCATCACATAGTAATTCTAGGTTAATAACCGGAATAAGAGCACATAATGTTTTCAAAACTCGATATCAAGGTTAGTAGAGGTCGATCTTTGATCGGGTGAGCGGGGGTGCTCACGAAGTAACCTTCCCCAATCGTACCCAAGTTCCCGAGCCGAGGCAACTTTGGTGATAACGGACACCTGGCCTTAGGCACGAGTCAGGGTTTCCTAAATTTCTCCAAAATAAATATTTTGGTGGTGACTCTGTATCTGGTAAAGCAGTCCACGTTTGGCACTTCTTTCAAAAAAAATCTGTTTTCAAAACGATTTGCCGGATTTGGACTCTTTGATGATTCATCGGTCTTGCATTGCACTATGCAAGATTAGATACAGGACCGTGACATTGAGTCCTAAACTGTAGTAAGCCCAATGAAGAAAACGGGATTCCCTCCCGAGACGTTCGGGGACGTCTACAATTTCTGGCGACTTTGCTGGGGAGTTAGAGAACTTGACTCGAACTCATGATATCTGGTTTTGACTACACTTATGTGTTTCTTTGCATTGCATTTGCATTGGTGCGCCTAGGACACCATGTTGGCCATATGCTATTCCTGAATGGTTTGCTAGAGGCTCGCTTCGAGAAACGTGCCATAAGGTTGACCAGTTGTGGGCTCTGCCATGATGGGAACACAAACCCCGGTTTTTACCGAGGCACCCTTTTTTTGACCATTCGACCTACTGCATATTCGGAATCCATAGTGACCATTCCAAGCTAAGACAGGTTGCTTACCCGATTGTAGGTTGTTTGAAACCGCTGCGTGCGTAGTGAAACCCTAGCTCCTGACAAAATAGGACAGGGAAACCTTACCCCTCCATAGGGGTGTTTTCGCTCTCACTTGCTTGCTATGTGCTTTTAGAGTGCGTCTCTATAGGAATGCATGTATCAGTTTGCAAGTCTGGGCATCAGGCCTGCGGGCATCAGCATCAGTGTTTTGGGAATCAGTTTACGAGGGTATCGGTTCTGAGTAACTTGTAGCAAAATTCTATGGGGGGGCATAGTCATTCAGCTTTGCTCATTTTGGTTTTGGTGAAATCAGGCTGAGGTGTTGTCTGTTTTCTCTTTTGCAAGGTAGTCTTGGAACCATAGCTTCAGAAGGCTCCGATATCCCCCAGGTTCATTGGACCCATGTTAATAGACTTTGTCAGGTCAGAGATTCCGTTCAAGGGCAAATCAGTGTTCCTTCGCCAGAGGCAGGGTAAAAGGCGGTCGAGCCGCAGATCATCAGTTCAACAGTCTTCGGATCAAAAGTCATTATCCATCTCACCTGTGTGTAGTTGGGTTGAGATATCTGCTTTTACTCCAGAGATAGACATACCGGTAGTTTAGATAGATTAGGGCAGTATGGCAGGGATAGAGGAGATGGTGCGCCAACTCCAAGAAAGTATGAAAATCATGCAGCAGGACGCTGTCCGCCAAGCGGAATTTGCCAAACAGCAGGCTGAGGTCATGGCCCAGCAAACAGAGCTAATCACTAGACTTCAGCAGCAAGCCGGGGCATCCGCTTCACACCAAGCTCCTCCCCCACCAAGAGATCCAATACCCGAGGAGACACCAAATGTCCAGAATATCCAGGAGGATACAGACATCCCGACAGGGCCGGCTCCGTCCCCAATTCTACCTCAATTATCCAAGGCACCCACTCCTATCAATCAACCGGACTCTCCATTTGAGTTCAAGGTGGACCCTACAACGTTGAAGTTGAGCAAGCTTGAAAAGTTGTTCAAGAAATCCCAAGGGGTAAAGTCAATCCCAGACATCGAGGACGAGTATACCGACGCGGCTGTGACGCTGCCAGATCGGTTCAAGATGCCACAAATCGACCGTTTTGATGGGACCGGGGATCCCATGGTGCATCTCCGTTTGTTTTCCAACATACTAAGGCCGATGGGCCTCACCAGACTACAGAAGTTTTCATTGTTTGGCCGGACCCTGTCAAGTGTAGCAACCATTTAGTACGCAAAACTGGAGGACGATGTCAAGAGGAATTGGGATGAGATGGCCGAGGCTTTTGTCGCTCAGTACTCCTATAATACGGAAATCGAGATTACGACCCGTGATCTCCAGACAACAAGGCAGGAGCCTAAGGAAAGTTTCTCTGACCAGAATCTTTGGAGGGCCAAGGCCTCAATGATGACCATAAGGCCGACGGATAAAGATCAGATTCGGATGATTGTGCGCAATCTCCAGCCCAAGCTTATACAGAAAATGATTGTTCTCCCCTTCCCCACCTTTTCAGATTTACACAAGATGGGGGTGTAAATCGAGGGCGCTATGAGGCAGGGCCTCATTGACCAGGAGAAGGAGCAGTCCATGAGGGCATTTTTTCGCAGTTCGAATGCGACCACCAGTGGTGATGCAGCTGCAAGATCTTCTGAAGTGGGCATGGTCACCACCACCACATCAAAAACAGCTACCCCATTCACCGGTGCGTCCGGAAGTAGCTCGCAAAAAACCAAATATCTACCTCGAGTCAAGAGGGTTTTTACCCCACTTTATATGCCTTTGTCAAAGACTCTAGAGGCCTTACTCCAGAAAGGATATCTGAAACCATTGGAACAACGGCCTCTACCCGACCATCTCACTCCAAAGCATGACCAGACTAAGTACTGTGTCTACTATCAACAAACCAGTCATGACACTGACAGTTGCTTTCGTCTGCGCCGTGATGTATAAGATCTGTTTGACAACAGGGTCATCGTCGCACCAATCTTGCAAAGTCTATCGGCACTTGATCAATGAACTTATGGGGGATAATGTGACTATGTGATCGAATGATGAACAACCTCTGGGCGGCGCTCAGTTTACTCCAGATGTGGCGTATGGCACGCACTGTTTTGAGCATTTGTGAATGCTAGTTTTTTTTACTTTCTGACTTGGGTATTGAGTCAGTCTTGTTGTGTTGTATTGAGTCAGTCTTTTTGTATAGAGTCAGACTTTTCATATTGAGTCAGTTGGGTCTGTCTTGTTGTACCAAGTCAGTCCTGTTTTGTTGGAGTCGGGTGATTTCGGGGGTGTTACCTCGGACATCACTTGCTTGTTTTGTGTTTGTCTTTTCGCTTTCTTTTTTAGTCTATTTCTACCGGGGAGCCAGTTACACCAGTAGATCTAATTGAAACAGCTGTGGCTGTTATATTTTTGTGCATATGGCTATTTTAAGCCTGTTGTGCCAGCAAGTTTAGAATGAAATGGCAGTGCATTTCACCTGCTCTTTGGTGCCTTGAATTCATTACATCGACCTAAGTTTTTTTTTCAAAAACTCTTTTTGAACACTACGGTGAAAACAAAGAGGAAGGAATTCCTCGGGATTTGCAAAAATTTGATCAATTAAGAGAAAGAGAGGCATGCTAAGCCCTTAACGAATGAGATCATGCTTGTTAGTGTGAGTACTGGGAAGGATCCTGGCTTGATCCAGATTGGTTCCACACTGTCTTCAGCGCGAGCGATTTGTCGCTTTCTTAAAAGATTTCAAAAAATGTTTTTGTGAGGTCTTGCGAAGACCTGTGTGAAATCGCTCTTGAGATTGTGCAGCCTAGGATAGCTCTCAGCCTCAAGACTCGACCCCTCACTTTCAAACCTTGAACTGGGATTCAGAATGTTCAACGGTCAACCACAACGTAAGGCCTGTGTGGCCAGATCAGAAGCAGCCCTTGAACTAGGGGTAAGAAAGTCAGATCAAGAAGGTCGGACGTCGTCAAAAGAAGCTTGCAAAGCTAGATCAAAAGCACCCCTCGAACTAGGGGCAAAAATGTCAAATGTGCTCGAAGAGTCAAAAAAATTGGGATGTTTCTCAAGCTAACAAAGATCAGCAAGAATGCCAAATCCCAGAGGGAAAGAAAAAAGAAAGCATCACTGAAGGACAACTGAGTTCCTATCCACAACACTAGGGGCAAGTTCAGCCCCCATTGGATGGACTCCTACATCATCAGCGAACAGCAGTCATTCTTTTGGATTCAGATGGCTCCGAGATTTTAAACCATTCAACATGGACAAAGCTAAACTTTTACCCTTGAGAGGCTCGCTAGGCCGAAAACCCAGAAGGGCGACCCAGGCAAAAGTTAGAGCAAGAAAAAGAAGAAAAAGAAAAAAAAGAGAAAAATGCAAAAAAAAAAATTAAGAAAATGAAAAGAAAAGATAAAAAAGAAAAGAAATGAAAAGAATTGAAAAGAAAAGAAGAACATAGCTCGCAAGATTGAAAATCCAGAAAGGGCAGCCTTGGCAAAAGTTAGAGCGCAAAATGAGAGGTTAATACCCGAGTGTACCTTAAACCCGAACTACGTAAGGCTTGATTCTCATCTTTGGGATACGTAGGCAACTTCATTTTGAAGTCCAGCTGTAAAACACTTCAAATTCGATTGTGTCCGTGTATTGGTTTTGATCATCTTTGCCTTCTCTGTATCCGAGAGTTCAGTTGTGATCGTCACTCTGAGGACTGATTACAATGCGCTGCGGTGCTATCCAAACAAGGGGCAACTTTCCGTTGCCATACAGCGCTGCGGTGCCATTCAAACAAAGGGCAACTTTCCGTTGCCATGCAGTGTCGTTCCGACAAGAGGCAATTCTCCTTCGGATTTGAGTTTGTGCATCTCAAGAGTAGGTTCCATGCTCTTTGAGCAATGGCCGTTTGCAAAAATAGTTTTGAGAATTTTTACTGAGGTTGACTAATTCTCTCGAAAATTATTCCACTTTTCCAAAATTGGACCATTTCTTGGACCCAAAAAGAGAAAATTTTCAGTGCTCATAACCTAACTCGCATGATTTCAAATTAGAAAATTGAACAAGCACGTTAATCTAACTCTCATTTTGGTGAAAATTGTTTTAAGCAGAAGCCAAAAAATAAAAAATGGTCAAAATAATAAACTAGGGGCACAGTTAAGTCAGGCTTCCTGTCTTTTCCCCGTTGTCAATGCATTTGCCAGAAAGGGCACCCTATTCGCCAGGAAGGGCATAGCGGAAGCTAATAGAAAAGGGCTGAAAGCTCTCAACATCCTCCAAGCAACGAGGTATCAAGCCAAGTGTGAAGTATGAACTGGAATGGATCAAGATATTCCACTCCCTCATCTGGACAAATTTGATCATGTCCAAACTCCCTAGTAGAACATCGTCAACCGATGTCAGCTGCAGATTTGCTACACACCCAGTTGTAGCGCAACCCCTCTGCGGGAAAGTTCACTGTTGTGGGCAGAAGAAAAAGAATCTAGCAGAATACTAGGGGCAAGAGCCCACAACTTCCTGTTTATCCATCAACCACCCTGGAAAGGGATGGAAAATAAGAGATTAAAGAATAGAGAGATGTGCGCTGAGAGGAAAAGCGAGGAAAGGGTTTTGAGAGAAAAACCGAGCTTGAGGGCCTAGTGATGTGAGAATCACAAATGAGAAAGGGTGGGAAATAATACCCAGAGAAACAGGCTCCTTGTGCACATCTGAGTGTCGTGTCCTTTGTTTTATCTCGATTCTTGTTTCGAGGCGTTTCGAGTGTTACTCGATGTGCTTAGGTTGTTTACCTTTTGTTTTTCGTTGTTGAGTCGTAGTGCGCTATGTTTAGTCGTAGGCTCAATACCCCGGTCAAGAACTCATCTCTCAATTTCGAAAATAAAATCGTTTTGCGCTCCGAGTGCTATGCCATTCTCTATATTTGTGCAAAACAGGATCTGTTCTTTCATAAAACTACAGGGTTCAACCTAGGTCACATGAGAACAGTAAAACTAGGACCTATCTGAAGCTATATAGGTTCCAGACTGCAAAGCAAAAGAAAAGAAGGAAAATGTCGGGTATCTGAGTTTGTTTCAACTTCAGTAAGTTCCGAGATTGCATTCCATGTGTACCTCTTCAGGTCTTGCCAATGCTCCGAAGTATGAGTGTGCCTCTACCTCAAGCTCAAGATCAAGTCTGCTTCAAGCTAGAATGGCAATCAAAAGTGCTCTCCCCGAGTACCATTTCCTGCCAGAGGCATCTTGGTTGTGTTCACAATGAGTTCCTAGGAGACCAACTGCGACGGTGGAAACTAGAGTTCGAATGGCTGTTGCCTAGAATGCAAAGGTTCGGGATTTCCAAGACTAAAGTCTGGTTTAAACACCCAGAGGCGTGTCCTCGGCTTGAAATCTGCATGAAAGCCCCATAGGTTGAGATAGCATGTATGGACCTCAATTCTGAATACTGAACCAACCTAGTCTGTCACCCCGTTGGAGAATAGGGAAAGTTGTGAATATGATCAGGAAAAAAAGGCAGCATCCAAAGTGTTCTACGTGAAGAACCCTTGTCAGCATTTCAGAGCCTTTGTACTGTCAGTTGAAGGTAAGTGTTCGAAGAGCACGAGCGGAGATCCCCGTCAGAGTAGAGCGGTTCATCACCACTCACCCCATGAGGTGCTTTCTAAAGCGCCGCTATGCTTGTTTATTGCATCATGCATTGTATTGTATTGTACCTCTCAAGTTTCTTTCTCATTCATGCACGATATTGTATGTACGGTTCATTCAAAGAAGTTCCGTTTGAGATCATTTATTTAGTGTATCAATCACACTTTATTCAGTCAATGTATCAATCACACTTCATTTATTTAGTGTATCAATCACACTTCATTCAGTTAGTGTATCAATCACACTTCATTTATTTAGTGTATCAATCACACCTCATTCACACTTTCTTCATTCGCTTAGTGTATCAATCACACTTCATTTATTTAGTGTATCAATCACACTCTGTTCACTTAGTGCATCTATCACACTTTGTCCACCTTCAGTATATCTATCATACTCAGTTCACATCGTGCATCTATCACACTTTGTGTTCACTTTTAGTGTATCAATCACACTTTGTTCACATAGTGCATCTATCACACTTTGTGTCCACCTTCAGTATATCTATCATACTCTGTTTACATAGTGCATCTATCACACTTTATGTTCACTTTTAGTGTATCAATCACACTTTGTTCACATAGTGCATCTATCACACTTTGTGTTCACCTTCAGTGTATCTATCACACTTTGTTCACTTAGTGCATCTATCACACTTTGTGTTCGCTTTTAGTGTATCAATCACACTCTGTTCACTTAGTGCATCTGTCACACTTTGTGTTCACTTTTTGTGTATCCATCATACTTTGCTTCACATAGTGCATCTATCACACTTTGTGTTCACTTTTAGTGTCTATCACACTTTGCTTCATATAGTGTATCCATCACACTCGCTTCGCTTTGTGTATCTATCACACTATGCTCACTTTGTGTATCTATCACGTGTTCACTTTGTGTATCCATCACACACATTCGCTTAGTGTATCTATCACGTATTTGCTTAGTGTATCTATCACACTCGTTTGGCTTTATGTATCTATCACACTTTGCTTCACTTAGTGTATCAATCACACTTTATTCATATAGTGTATCCACCACACTCTCTTCACTTTTGTGTATCTATCGCACATGCTCGCTAAGATTGCATAATCTTCTTACATCATAACTGCATGAAATGTAGTTTGATTTGCCTTCTTGCTTAAAAATGTCGCATTTATTGTGAATATTTGCTTTGTTACACCTTTATTTACATGATCCTTACTGCATGAAATGTAGTTTCACCTTGCATTCTCGCTTAGAACTGTTGCATCTATTGTGAATATTTGTTTCATTACAGCTTGCTGCTTTGCACGGTCATGAATTACATTTGGCTTTGTGCATATCGTTTTGCATTTTGCCCCATGCCTGCGGGCACATCTCTTCGTTTATCTTGCATGTTTGTCTAAGTCTTCGGCCTTGTCAAAAATGGGTCATCTCTGGGCTTTGACATTCACTCTCGTCACGTATGACTTCCGAGTTCTGTCAAAGAGGAGCAACTGTAGACACCCCATTTTTGACCAACCTTAAGACTCAGACGTCATCAATTGAGCGCTCAGTGATTGCGCATTTTGTGCTTGTTCTGAGGTTACGGAGTCTCGGCTGAGAGCCTTGCCTCCGGACTTCGGGACTCTGTTGTGCTTTGCCACGGTTTGCGAACTAGGTTCTGTTTTCTCTTCCCAAAGGGAGGAAGAGGTCTCGTAGACCATCTCTCAGTGGCCATAGGCTACTTTTCGTGGTCGTACACCATTGTTCCCGTTTGGAGACCAGTTTCTAATTTTTGGAGCCGTCAGCCGTGCGCCTCAGTTCGGGACCGCTTAACTTTCTCCGTTCACTCCGATTTTTGGTACACACCTTGTTTCCTCTCTCTAGAGGGACACTGTGGCCTGGGAGACCACCTTCGTCGTCTCGCGCCACTTTCGATGCTTAACAGTCAGTTTTCGGGGCACCCGGCTGCGCGTTTTAGCTCTCGAACCCTCGTTTTGCATCCGTCTTGGTTCATTTTTGGCGTGGACCGTATTTTCATTGTTTGGGAGGTGGTACAAGGGTGGGAGACCACCTTTTCTCATTGGAGACCACTTTTCTCCCCGCTTGCCGGTTTTCTGGTTTTCTTGTCGGGAAGTTGGTTTTCTTGGTTTTTGGACCACATTTACTGGTCTTCCACCCCACTACGAACTTGCATTCAATCGGGAGACCACCAAATGGGGCCACCGACCAGTTTTTTTTTTAGTTGAACCTTTTGAACCCTTGTTTTAGCTTCTTCAGGAAGCTTGAACCTTTTGAACCTTTGTTTTAGCTTCTTGACGAAGCTTGAGCCTTTTGAACCTTTACTCTAGCTTCTCTAAGAAGCTTGGACTCTTTTGGTTTAGCTTCCTTAAGAAGCTTGGCACCTTTGCTCCAAGCTTCTAAGAGAAGCTTTAGACCTCTTTGGCTATAAGAGACCCTCCTCTCCACTTGAAAGGGTTGAGAATTTTGATTAAGGCATATACATACACCTCTCTCTATCTCTCTACATCCAAGCTCCAAAGCTCCATTGTTCTTGCACCATTGCACTACACCTCCTATCCTAACACCTCCACCATCACTCTAAGCACTAGGAGCTCATTTTTAAAGGTTGAAGAGTTCCTATTTTGGTCCAGAAGCTACTGGCCTTCTTCTCTACAAGGGTAAGTCTCTATTTCCCTCTTTGTTGCCTTATTTTGCTTCATAGTTTAGCTCTATTTGAAAGCATATTTAGCCTTTGTCAAAAACTGAAAAAAGTCTTATTTTGAGCTCCTCTTGAAGTTTGTTTAAGGTCATTTTTCTGTTGGGGGTCATCTACCCCTTTGCATGCTTCATTTCCTCTTGTTTTGAGCTATGCATTAGAGCATTTGTGTTGGCCTTGGTTTGGCCTTTTAGCCACTAAAATCCAATGGATTTTCAGTGGCCAACATGTGTTTTTGAGCCTCAAAATCAGAGAGAGGTGACCCTCTCACCCCTTGTTTTGTTCACTAGCTTTGTTGGCCTTACAAAGGAGCCCGTATTTGCATGTTTCAAAGCCATGTTTCAGGCCACCTTTTGTGAGTTTTGTGACCTGCATGAACTCTATCCAGAGTTTTTTTTTCCATGTTAGGTATCTATCTTGCATGTGTAGAGTAATCCTCTCTAAGGCCTTTCAAAGGGGCCTTTACATGCATGCCTCCTAGGCTCATTTCAGGCCCTTTTCAGTGAGTTTTAGGGCCCTCATAACGTTTGTCCAGAGGTATTTTTTCCATTTTGTATGTCCATCATGCATGTGTAGAACAACCCTCTCATTAGCCTTTCAAAGGAACACTTCATTCTAACATGTGTTGACTGAGTTTCAATGGGTTTTTGGTCATATTTTGGCATGCCATGTTTCTGTTTTTGGCTGGTTTGGTGGCCCCTCATGTGCTTCATATACATGTAGTGTAAACCAGGCTTACTAGCCTATGTTGCATGTTGTTTTGGCCCTTCATGTTAGCACTTTTTGGCCATGCCTTAAATTGATTTTGTGCATATTTTGGACTGCCTTAGCTCTGTTTTTGGGTCTCATGGTCGAATGATGTTTGTTTTGCATGCTTGTAGTTCAATGTCCATGCTTAGTTTTGAGTTTCGAGGTCTATTACATGCATATACCGAGGTGTTTTCATGTTTTGGGGCCATTGCATATCATATTTTAGAGCTTACATGTATGCCATATTCCCATGATTTTCACTCTTTAAACGTGTTTGAGAGTTGTGCATAAATGCCTCATTTTCGGACCATTGCATGAGCTTCGTTTCTTTACATGTTGAGTCATCATTTTGGGCCATTTTCCCACTGTTTCAGACCTGCTTGGGGTCTTTTTGGGGCTGGTTTTTTCATTTATACATTGCTTAGTGTACATCTAGTGTAACCCGCTTCACTAGTTTCGGTATTCGAGCCATCTTGCATGCATTGTGTAACATATTCGCATGATTCGGAACCATTGTGCATCATGTTTTAGAGCTGGAGAATGTGTGTTTCCATGCCATATTTTATCCTTTGCCATGCATAGTTAGAGTTGCATGCTGTGCCTTACGATCAGTCCTTTGTATTCGTGCATGTTTGCATGTATTTCGGTTGTCTCATTTTCATGTATGGCCACTGATTTGAGTAGGGCTGTGGTCCACTCACTTTAGTTTAAGTCCATATTGTATTGTGTATGCCATATAGTTAGTGTGCATTGAGTATGTCATTCTCAGTTCATAGCATTGTGTATGCTAGTTGCATGTTTGCATATCATCCCTCGCATGCCAGCATGATTAGGTTGCATTGCATTTAGGGTTGCATGTTAGTCACATTGTGTATGCCATCTCGTTGCATTGTGTTTGGAGTAGGGTTAGTCCAAACACGGGAAACGAGGGACGTTTTGTACTCAAAGTGACGAAACGTGTCTCAATTTCCGGTCGCCGACACTCTGGATTACCCATGATGGAGTTTAGGCCTTGTTATGTTTATATGTGCATTAATTTCACATTAAGTCGTGCAACTCGACTCCTCGGCCATCATGCATCGAGATGCATGATTGATGGCATGAGGATCGAGGACTACACTCCCTAGAGCTTATGCAATGACGGGGAGAGTGGTCGTGCACACATGTGTTGAAAATTCTTTGCCATGCTCCTTTCTTGCTCTCTGTCGCAGCAAACCAGAAACCAGCAGCCTTCTAGAGATTTGTACAATATTTCGGGATCAATTGCAAACAGAGGCAAATTGGGGCATCGCGAGAAATTTCCCGACAAAGCGACCCGAGCACGCATGCATCTTTCATCATTCGGAACAAGAGCTGAGGCAATCTATTTTATAGGTTGCATGCTAGTTTATTCACTTTCCTAGTTAATTTGTTAATTAATTAGGGTTTTGTAATATTTAATTAGCTAGAATAGTTAATTATTTATTCGGACTGTATTATTTATTCAGACCCTCCGAGCGAGGGCAATTGTGTAATAAGTGTGCGTGTGTGTGATGTATGTCTTCCAACCCCACGTCTTTCTCCCTTTTATTTACTAGCTTATGATGGTTAGTTTAGGGTATGTTTCAATTAGCATACTTATGCTCGCATGTTTGCATCCATTCATCTGTCTTGCATGCACCGGGCTCGGCGCATCATACTAACTGCATTGTATTTCAATTCCAAGTTGAATACATGTTATCTGTTGCATTTCATATGCCATGTTTAGAATAGCTGAGCCTATCTTAGTTGCATTTTGCATGTGTTGCATTAGCCATCTTAACATGAACTAGGATCACGCATTGATTACTAACTAGTTTCTGTTTTGGCTTGGAGTACTCGGTGAGTGTTTATGTTTTAGCATCCTTGCATGCGTGTGAGTGACTGCCATGATAGCATGCTTACCATGTGGCTATGTGCTTATGTGATATAACTACCTGAATGCCTATGGGTGGAGGTTGGATTATCTGAATTGGAACAATTCATTGATTGCGAGTTTTTAAGCCCACTAGATAGTGGCAAACCACCATGTTTTTCTAAGCCCACTTGAGGGTGGTAAAATCCGCATTTTAGCTTACTTGCGAGTAGCAAACCGCTTTCAAAAACAAACATGAAATGTTTTGTTCCAACTCAGGCGATCCAGTCTATACTTGTATGCTGTGTGCATCACATAGTAATTCTAGGCTAATAACTAGAATAAGAGCACATAATGTTTTCAAAACTCGATATCGTGGTTAGTAGAGGCCGATCTTTGATCGGGCGATCGGGGGTGCTCACGAAGTGACCTTCCCCAATCGTACCCAAGTTCCCGAGCCAAGGCAACTTTGGTGATGACGGACACGTAGCCTTAGGCACGAGTCAGGGTTTCCTAAATTCCCCCAAAATAAATATTTAGGTGGCGACTCTGTATCTAGCAAAGCAGTTCATGTTTGGCACTTCTTTCAAAAAAATCTGTTTTCAAAATGATTTGTCGGATTTGGACTCTTTGATGATTCATTGGTCTTGTATTGCACTCTGCGAGATTAGATACAGGACCGTGACATTGAGTCCTGAACTATAGTGAGCCCAATGAACAAAACGAGATTCCCTCCCGGGACGTTCGGGGACATCTACAACAGGATACTAAACACAGTAAGAAAATCATACACAGGTGGGATGCTAAAGCACAAAAAACTTACATATTTATCGATGTCCTACAAACAATTACAAAACAAAGTTATAAAAACATGCATGATCCTATATACAAAATCCTAATGCAATTCACTTATGAAATGCAACTAAAGATGACATGTGACTCATTTCAAAACATGAGGTAGCACACAAAATCAAATTATAATTAATTAAACTCACAAATACAAATTTAGCCGGATCTTAAGGCGTAAAATATAAAATGCAAAGCATGGATATGATGACAAGCATGATATACTACATATATACATATAGGGAAAGCAAATAAATGAACGGGATAAAAAGAAGCGGGAGTGAGGAATTATTACATCACTTTGAATATTACAAATCTGAATAAGGGGGGAGAGGAAAAATATTACAACAAAAATATATCATCACAAACACTCTCTAATTAAAAGAAAAACATAAAAAACAGAAAGCTTCAGTGGGTCTCGGAGACTGTCAGAGACTGTTCTGCTCAACATTGAGAGATTGTTGGGTTCTGTCCAGGAAAAAGTGGTTGTCCAGACAATTAATTGGCCAATTTCAGACCAAAAAATCTATTTTGATTTAAACACTAGAAAAATAAACGAAATATATGCAAGTGGCTCAACTAACTACTTCCAGTTAGCTTACAACAGGTTTATAATATGAAATTGAAGCAAGACAAACAATATAAGAAAGAAAATGCAATAAAGTAAAAAAAAAAAAAATGAAAAGTGAGCAAAATTTACCTTTCAATGAAGGATTTGATTTCTAAACTTCCTTTTGATGACCCTCAAGTTTAGAAAATGTGTTCTCAATTCTTAGTTTGAAAATTGATAATTCTTATTAGAATGGTGTTTTTGGGTTGTTTAACAGTGTGTGTGGGAAGAGTTGTTCTAACTCTCTATTTTTGTCTCTTTTCAACAACACCCACTCTCTTTTTTTATCAAAGCTCTAGAATATGGCTATATCAGAATTCTTGGGATGATTCCGTATATAGAAATATGGTATATCAATGTATGGAAGTGTTTCGGATCAAGACTTATGCTTCTCTCTTTTTCTCTCTATCTCTCTCTTTTCTCTTAATTCATTTCTTCTCTTCTCATTGATATATTCTGATCCTCCATATAGATAATGAATGGAAGGCAAAGTCAATGAGATGGAAGACAAGGTGGGAGACATGGATGATAGGATGACAATGGTGGTTGAAATCGATCCAACTTTATGGAAGAGGACAAATGCACTTTTGACAATGAAGGCTAAAGAAGGATAATGGAGGGAGGGGTGGGTGTGCACCTCGTGCACTGAATGTATTAATAATATCTTAATTGGCATGACCAATACGCATTCAACAAGAATTTTGTCGAAACTGCCATGTTCCTGGGCAAATTAGTTGATCGGCCAATTCTGTGACTGGCCGGCCAATTGATTGGCCGGCCAACAACAATCTTGGTTGACCAGCCAAAACATTTGGTCATGGAATTGGTCTGCCGGCAACAAACTTGGTTGACCGGCCAAAACATTTGGTCGTGGCCTAACTAGTTTGCACGAAACAAGATTTTTTGACGGAATTATCATCATTTCCTCCTATTTTCACTTTGTTCTTTGCTCAATTTCCTTAGAAAAAGTCTTATTTTGAAGTTCAAAAATTAGACTCAAAACACTACGAAAATATTTGGAACAAAGCGCGGGAAGAATGTTTCGAAAGAGAGTTTTGAACGGAACTTAAGCACTTAGTCAAAATAGGCTTAGGGTTGGAAATAAAACACAAATTCCATATTTTCTTACTGCGAATTATGTGAGAAACACATTTTTGTTTTCATCATCACGTAATCAAAAGAAAGCGCCCAAGTCTTAGAACCGGTCAAAATAGGATGTCTACAAACACCTTGATAGCAGGCGAGGGAAAATTGGAAGCAAATTGAGAAGGACCTTACAAGATAATCGGTCTGGCAGGCTAAGGGGCATACTACCTAGAAGATCTAGACAGTCAAGCCATACCCAGGTTGTGGAACACAACAAATCTAAAGTTATTTTACTTCTAATTCTGCTTGAAATGTAACCCCCCCCCCCCCCCTTATTTCATGATGTAATTTTTTCAATCTTTGCTGAAATATAAACAACGACTTATCTCAATTGGAAAATTGTTAGATTTTTCATTTTCTACTATATTGCCACAAACAAGGAGCACCGAGTTGATGAGTTGATTTTGCTCGACTTCAACCTCTTGCCGAGCTGATTTAGCTCGGTATGATGAGTTGATATTTTGTTTAACTCCCTGTTTTGCCAAGCTGATTTTGTTTGGCAAGTAGAGTTGATTTTTGTTCAACTCCTCATTTTTGCCAAGCTGACTTTGCTTGGCAAGTAGAGTTGATGTTTTGTTCAACTTCTTGAGCTGTCTTTGCTTGGGAAGTAGAGTTGATGTTTTATTCAACTCCCCGTTTTTGCCGAGATGACTTTGCTTGGCAAGTTGAGTTGATATTTTGTTTAACTCCCTGTTTTTATTGAGCTGATTTTGCTCGGCAAGTAGAGTTGATGTTTTGTTCAACTCCCCTTTTTTTTCTGAGCTAACTTTGCTCAGCAAGTAGAATTGATGTTTGGTTCAACTCCCTATAGTTGCTGAGCTTATTTTGCTCGACAAGTTGAGTTGATGTTTTGGACAACTCCAAGCTTGTGCCAAGTTAATTTTGCTCGACAAGTTGAGTTAATATTTTGTTAAAGTCCAAACTTTTTTCCGAGCTAATTTTGCTCAATAAAATTAGTTGATATTTTGTCAACTCTGAACCTCTGAATTAGCTGACTTTGCTCGGTAAGTCGAGTTACAATTCTATTGTTCACAACCCTTTGCCAAGCTGATCTCGCTTGGCAATCGTTCAAAGTGCCTTACCCAGATCTCTCTGTTTGGCTTAAAATTATAGCAGGCATTATTTTAGACCCTCAGATGGAAAAAATTTAACAGAATTTTCATTAATAAAGAGATCTTAGTACAAAAGTAGGGGCAGGTAGCCCAGTTACAAGGTTCCAAAAAAAAAAGGTACAAAGTAAACGAGCTAAACTAGTAAGGAAAGATCATCTGCAAAGTTGTCTCCAGGCACAACCTTCTTGTAATAACCCACATTCATGTCTTAGTCATGTTCATGTGCATTTTCATGATTTTGTCTTGTTAAGCTTGCATTTGTAGACTTAGACTTGTTTTGCCTAGGTAAAAGGTTCTTGTCTTGTCTTAATGCTATCATGTTTTGCCTAAGTGTTGTATGCATGCTTTGTTCCTTCCTTGCTGTCTCAAGCCTAGGTCATGTTAAGCCTAGGTCATGCCAAGACTAGGTCATGTTAAGCCTAGGTCATGTCAAGCCTAGGTCATGCCAAGCCTAGGTCATGTCAAGCCTAGGTCATGCCAAGCCTAGGTCATGTTAAGCCTAGGTCATGCCAAGCCTAGGTCACACCTTTGAACCTCTTACACCTTAGACCATCTTGGAACCACTTTGGTTGACCTCCACCATCACCTAGGCATATTGGCCGAGATGTTATCACCTAGGCGTCCGAGATCCTTAATCCTTGCACCTAGTGATCTTGGTTTGGGACTGGAATGACCTAGACCGAGGTGTGGCACATCTAGGCCGAGGTGTGGCACAGCTTGGCCAAGTGTTATCCTTCCTAGCCGAGATCATTGAGACCTTACTTGCCGAAGCCTATGTCCTAAGCCGAGATCATTACCTGTCGAAGTGCCCATGTCATTTGGCTTGTTGTATACACTTTGTCTTACACATGTCTTGTCACTTAGTCACCTTTTTTAGGAGAACCAATCCAGTAGTGCCACGTGTCCCGGCAAAGTGTTAAATCAGCCGACAGAGAGAGAGAAACCTATCATTTCTATATCTTTGCTCTAAGGATGAGAGAGAAGCTCTAGAAAGAGAGGAAGAGGAGTTTTTGAGAGGAAGTAGATTTCCAAGCTTAATCCTTAGAGATCGAACCGTTAGATTCATGTCTTGAGGACTTGGACCTTCGCCTTGATCCCAACGTCCCAAGAACTATGTGAGTGGTATTTTTAATAAAGCTATGTTATACGTTTTGATAAAAGCTTTGCTTTGCTTTGTTTTGAAAGTATTTGTTAAGCATGAATGATTACCCCTATTTTGTGTATCAAGTATAAGTTCATGTATTAAGTAATTAGCTTTGTTTTGGATGACATTCTTAGAAAGTCCTTCCAAGCTAGGGGACTCTAAGCCCGTGTAGCATTATGTTTGGGAGATCTCTGCTGCCGACGGTCTATGAACGGGTGGATTTGTCTAATCTGCTATTGACGGTCTATGAACGGATAACCCCCACCGACGGTCTATGAATGGGTGGATTTGCCATCAATTGTCTATGAACGGATGGCCCCCACCGACGGTCTATGAATGGGTGGATTTGTTTTGTCCGGAATGTCATCACCCCATGTACATGTTGATGTTTTAACATCCAAGAAGCTTTGAAAGATTTGATTGATGAACTTGATTCATCCCATGCTTTGTTTTGTACAAGTTATGATATATGTATTGTTTTGACAAGGACCTCGGGAATCATTCATTTACCCCTTTATTACTTATACCATTCACTGAGTATCCAAGCTCACCCTCTCCTTATATATATATATGTAGGTAACAAGCTAGAAGGTGGTGACGCCGAGATATGTGTTTTGCAAGATGTTTTGGAATGTATGTTATGTCGGCAATCTTGAAGCTTATGTATTTTGAACATGTTGGCTTGAGAAGCCTTTTATCAAGATGTAATATGTATTTTATTATATTTGTATTCCAGTTGTAAAGCTATGTAAAGATGTATGTCATTTCATTTGATCTATGCACTGCTCTTATGGACTACTTAGATCTATATATATTGCTTCCGTATATGTAAGCCCCATATATTATACTCTGATTGTGTGTGAACTTTGAAAGTTGGCCTTCGGTAATCTCGGATTACTGGCAATCACGGCACCATTCTACTAGGGGCGGAATGGGGTCGTGACACTTCTCCTGCCCGGTGGTAGCTTCTTTATCTTGGCCAGGCTTCGTCTGCACGGTTTTTTCCACTTTCTCGGCCTCATCCTCTTGTAATGAGTTGAAGACGCTTTTAGCATATGGGATCATATAGTCCGGTAGAAATTTAGGGAGGGGGGGAGGAGCGATGAACATCTCGGTTGAAAGGCCTTGACCGAGCTTTTCGCAGGCGGCCTTCCAACTGGACTGGAAGAAGATGTCCTTGGTAGCCTCAACTTGTTTGGTGTAGCTTTCCTTGACCTCTTTGAAGCCTCTATCTCTATCTTTAGCCTCGTCCCTTTCCTGCTCAGCGCAACCAAGTTGGCCGAGAAGTTTGGCATAGTCAACGTTGGCCATCTCCAAATAAGCTTTGCCCTCCCCAGCTCGGTCTCAAAGTACTTCCCTTGTGCGGTCGTGTCAACTACTTTTTGTCGCAGCTTGACAACTCGCTTTATCACAAGGTAAGACTTCTGAATTGCCTGCAAGATGACGACGTTAGAAGGCCAAGCCGGCCAAACACTTGAACAATTCTTGTAAGGACACTTACCCTTGCCATGGATTTCACTATGAATTTAATGATCTAGGTGTTTGGGACGTAGTTGTTTCTGGTCATGTGGCCTAGTAGCAGTAGTGGCTTGGTCATATCAAAGGTAAGGAGGTGCTTTTTGTCCCCAACAATAGAGGCATTCACCGGGATGTCCTTTCCTTGGTGCTTCAATTTCAGTTTCCAGGCAAGTATCGGCTTAACGTCCACAACCTCCTGCTTGGTGCTCAACTTGGCCACTAGCTCGACCGAAGGATCAATGGTGCGGGCCCTCTTGTCAACCCAATGTGAGTCTATGCTGGTAAACTGAATAGTGGTGGAGGCCAAGGTCAACAGTCCCTGAACCTCGACCGGTAGTTAGTGCAGGCGGTGACAAGTTGCTCGGTGGCTCAAAGGCAGTGGTAATAAGGTTCTTGGCTTTGTTTCTCTTCGTTATCTCTTTTTCATCAATCAACTGGATTAGGGAAACATCTGGAAGGGTTGGATCTGGTGGAGAAGAGGGTTCTGATAGGAAGTTGGTGACTTTGCTCTTTCTCTTTGCCTAGTACTGGTAGCTCGGCACATAACCGAGGAGGTCATGACAGTCACATTTTTTGTATGTTAGCACAATCCTCCCTACGTCATCCTTAGGATGAGGGTATAGTGCTTGTAGCTCGGTGATACCTGCATAAGAAAATCAGTTAGCTTGGAATAACAAGTCCAAATAGGATGATCGGTTATAGAGTTCGGCTTACTTGTTGAGCCCTTATGTTTGCTTATATTCCAACTGGGCACGTCAGTGGTCTAATAGTTGCCGATTGCCTAGAATAAGTCCTCATTATGTAAATCTTTATCTGGCGTGCTAGTCATTAGACGTTCTCAACCCGGTCTTATTTTTAAATACCAGTTAAAGCCATGAGTTGTGTGACCGAGCATGTATTGCCGCAATATCTCAACCAGGCCTAACTTCAATCCAAACTGGTGGTTTAGCTTGGCAACTCCATTTATTATTCAAAAGGTGTTGGTGGACACTTGTGTAGGGCACAAACCAGTGCACCTTAAGAATTCACACATCAAGGGCTATATCAGGAAGCAAAGCCCCCCTTCGATTATAGATAGCACGATGAAGAGACAAGCAGTCTCTCTGTTCCAAGGAAGGATCCCTTTCTTGTTTAGCTCAAAATGCACATTGACTAGGACGCCATATTCCTCTCGAAATTCAGCCATTCCACCCAGTGTGCTTACCAAGAAGCGATAGTGCCCTATGGGGCCCGGTGTAAACTGCTCAGCAAAATATGTCGATCAAACTATGTACAGCGACTGCTAGGCCTTTGAGAGCACTTGTGTTAGTATACCTAGTCTCCTAGGATTCTGCATAGTGGAAAACCAATAGTAAGTGACAGCGCGGTCACACGTATGAGCTGGAATTTAGTTCAGTCACACCGACGAGTTGAATCTTAGCTCGGTTAGGCATAATAACATGAGCTACAAAGCTCGGTCTCACAGACAGGTTTTAGTCTTAACTCGGCCACACGAATGGACCAAATTTTAGCCCAGTTAAGCGGCCGCCTAAGCTATTCGGTTACCATAGCCTAGACCTCCCCATAAGTGTTACAAACATAAGTTTTGCCAGGTCAAGGTATGATTTTAGTTCAAAAACCATACTTTTGCCTAGTTTAACCCAAAATTCCTATGTTCATCTTTGAAGACAATCCATACGTCAAAAGACGGAGGGTGTGAGGTCATTTGATCCTCAAAATGGTTGAAAGTCCTTATTTTTAGTGGTTTCTGGTATTATACTAGTGTTTGGTGACATAAATGTGGCAACAGAGGCTCAAGAACTCTAAGAACACCATGAACAATGGAAGAAAAACAAAGTAGAAGAGTTCAGTGGCAGTGTGAGAGTTCAATGCATATATCGTCTATATATATCAAAGACGAAAAGACGCCATAATTTGAATTTCGAAAACTCGTGCATGGCAGGTGAGAGGTCACATGGAACCACTAAGGATGTGCCACATGGCATTGAAGTTACAGGGTATCAGCGAGGAAATTGAAAGGGTCAAGACATCACGGATCTCAATCGAGTTATCCTAAAAAACCATGCAGGGACAGCTCAGCCACAAAGAAAGAGTAATCCCAGTCGTGTGGAAGCAGACAAGATTAAGGGGCAATTGAAAGGGGAGTTAGCGTCAGACAAATGGGCAGAGCAAAGTCAGGATTTGGGCCGCTATCCTGGGCCTTCCAACCGATTTCGAAAGACACCCAAGCGTTAGGCCGAGGTACCTAATCAGCTCAAGCCAAGGGTTGAGATTGATCGAATGGTAGAGTTGCTTTCAACCAGACTAAGGGACAACCTACAATCTTGGCCGAACTCCAGAGCTAGGCTGTGATACCCCTGTTCTGTATTATGTGAATTGATCCCTAATACGTATGTGATTATATTTTTTGATGTGATTTTGTGTGCCATTATGTGAATATATGTGATTTTGAAATGCCATTTGTTCACCGTAGGAATATTTGTTTGAATAATCCGCTTTGGAAATTAAATTGAGGGCCTTATCGGCCATAGAACCCGAAATTGATTACGCCATTATGGTTGGCATAATTTTTAGAGCCTACAGTGAAATTTAATTGAAAATTTATTCTAGTCAATTTAAACTGATTAAATTGATGAATTAAGTGCCCAATTGTTATTATTATTTAAATGGACTTAGTGGAGGTTGTTGTAAAGAGGCTATACACCTCATTTCTCCTCCTTAGTTGCATTGTGGCTGATCTTGGACTCAAAACTTAGAGAGAGAGAGAGAGAGAGAGAGAGAGAGAGAGAGCCGACTATAGAAGGAGAGGAAGAAGAATTGGGCAATTTTGGTCTTGAGACTTGAAGATTTGAAGATTAAGCTCAAGATTTGGCTAGAACTTAGGTGTGTAAGGCTCCTAGGTGAGTAAATATTCCTTGAATCATGGATTTGGGCTTGCTAATTGTAAATTCAGAGTTGAATGAGGATCAAGAGCATGAGTTAAGTTGGCTTTGTTAGAATGAAAGCTGGGTATATGCATGTATGTGTAAATTTGTGTTGAAATAGCATGTACAAGCTTGAAATACATGATTCATATAGAGTTTTAGTTGAAACTCATGTGTTGATCACCATTTGTGTTATCTAAGTTGAGAATGTGGCTAAATCATCACATGCATGTACAATTTGAGAAGATATGAGCTTGAATGCATGAACTTGTACATTGTTAATGAGTTTGATGGGGGATTGGGGCATGCATGTGACTTATTTGTGAAATTGAGCCTCATTGAGTTGTAATTTGGGGTCTATACCATGTTAGCATGATTGTATATGAGATTCGAGCCATTGCATGTAAGAAGTGTAGCTGGAAAATTGTTTTGGAACTCAAGAACACAATCTGGGAAACCCAGAATTTTGATGTTCGCTCGAGCGGGGATTTCGAGCTCCCAGTATTTTGTTCTTGCAGGCATCATGTCCGCTCGAGCGGGGAAGTTCACGCTCAAGCGGGGATCATAGAGGATGAACTTTCGCTCGAGCGTCCTAGTTCACGCTCGAGCTTAAAAATGATGCATCCAGTATTTTTTGCAGACATAGCGTTCGCTCGAGCGAGAAAGTTCATGCTCGAGCGGGGAGCTATGTTGAGAGGCCCTCCGCTCGAGCTCCATATTGGACGATTGAGCGCAATTTTCACCTATCCAGTACTTTTGCAGGCCTCAAGGGTCCGCTCGAACGGGTAATTTGACGCTCGAGCGGGGACCCTGTTTTCTGAAATTGTGTTCATGCGTTCTGTGTTTCGTTTTCTGTTCTCTTTCGCTTGTAAGCACTCTTAGGCATATGTTAAGCATGATAAATGAGTTAATGAGATTAAAATAAAGCCTAAAGAGGATCATGTGAATTAAAGAACGGATGGAATTATTAATGACCCTTTTGTGTTCATGAAATGTGTAGGGTCAAGCTCCAGGGCGAATCCACAAGCCGATCACTGTGAGTAATATCGATATTCGAATGTTTGTGAATGTCCAATTGTTTATTCCCTTATAAGCTTTATGAGTTGCTATTCGGGATTGTGGACGAAAGTCTAATATGAATAAACATAAATGGACCAAAGGTCGTTTTGATAGAAATAAATGGACCAAAGGTCGTTTTGACATGAATGAGTGGGCCAAAGGCCGTTGTGACATGAATGAGTGGGCCAAAGGCCGTTTTGACATGAATGAGTGGGCCGAAGGCCGTTTTGACATGAATAAATGGGCTGAAGGCCGTTTCGACATAAATGAACGGGCCGAAGGCCGTTTTGACATGAATGGAAATCTAGAAGGGCCAAAGGCCAGAATGTTTGGAACTACAGTCACTTGATTTGAATTTCGTATAGTTATTTATATCTGTTAAATAGAATTGTGAACTGGGCCCAAGGCCGTTTGGAACATGTTGTTCTACACTGTTATGTATATTCTGTATTTGATATTATTCACTGGACTATCGCTCACACTCATTCATGTGTTTGTAGGTAAGCCAAGAGAAGCACAAACCCAGCCCCAGTGAAGTCTGCTGGGAACAACATGAGTTTTGGAGAGTCAGCCTTGTGTCTCATGCATGAGACCATCCTTGCCCTTTTATTATGTACTTATGTTTTGTCTTGTTGGCAAGGGCCTTGTGTATGTCTGTACATAGTCTGTTATAGGTTGACTCGTTTTGGATGATCCTGTCTGCAATGAATTTTATGATACAGTACTTTTGATGTGGGTTATTAACGTATCTGAGTATGGTTTTTTTGATGTGCATATAAGCAGGGCTCTGTGGACAAAGTTTTAAATTTTTACTTCCGTTTGGCCCCTTTACTCTGATGAATTATGTCTGTTTTGGTCTGAGGCCGTAGGTAGTCACAGGATTACTGGCCGGTTATGTCCTTAACCCATAGGGGCGGGTTCAGGTCATGACATAGTGGTATTAGAGCACGAGTTAATAACTCACACACTTGTCCAAAAGAGCAATAAGTGTCTAGATGAGATCTAGGATGCATTCATGTGATAAATATGAATTTGGAAGCATTAATTATATGCTTAAATGTCTGATATGAACAATTATATGTTACAAGTTGTGAACTACGTGCATTGCAAATTATCTGAATGTATGTGCTTCTTAGTATATGCACACTTGTGTGTCTTTTCTATGAAATATAATGCAAGTTTAATCAGATGGTGAGAACTAGAGGTAATGAGATAGAGGAGTCCTCTACTGCAAGGATGGATAGAATGGAAAGATTGATCCAAGAAATGGCAGAAGCTTTGAGACAGCAACAGAAGTGGCAACAACAGTGGCAGCAACTACACCCGCCACCTCCACCTCAGGCACCACCCGTGCCAAATAATCAAAATGATGACCGGATTATAGCTCTCACCAAGGAATTCAAGAAAATGAAACCACCGCAGTTCCATGGGGGATTAGATTCGTTGAAGGCCGAAGCGTGGGTCCTCGGCATTGAGAAGTTGTTTGAAGTGTTCCCCTGTTCAGAGACTCAGAAAGTGCTTCTAGCCACTTTTATGCTAGAAGACGAAGCAAGAAGATGGTGGATGTTGATGCGAGAAAATCATAAAGATGTGGATTGGGTAAAATTTTTGGAGATCTTTTATGACAAGAACTTCTCGCAATGTGTTCGGGATAGGGAAAGTAGCCGAGTTCATGGAACTCAAGCAAGATAGCATGACAGTGGCTGAGTATGAGGCCAAGTTCACTGAATTGGCCAGGTTTGCACCACATGTGATTGACACCGATTATAAGAAGGCAAGACACTTTGAAGGTGGACTCCGCAGTGACATCCTAGAGAGGGTGAATGTTCTAAAGTTGGAAACTTACATTGGGGTGCTTGACAGAACCATCATATCAGAGGCTAATATAGCTAGACAAGCTAAGCCAGTAACAGAATGGAAGGGTAATAAAAGGCAAGGCTTCTTTTCGAAGAAGAAATTCCTGAAAAAGCAAAACACGGGCTCCTCAACTACTTCAAGTTCTTCCCGAGACACAGCTCCCATGTGCAACATGTGTAGCAAAAGGCACCGTGGAGTCTGTTACCGTGCATCAGGAGCCTGTTTCAAATGTGGAAAACAAGGGCACATAGCCCGAGAATGTAATCAAAATAGTGGGAAACTAGTAGCTGGTTCAACTACATCAGTTCCAAAGCCAGGAAATACTTTGAGATCTGCTACTACTGGGGAGACAGTGAGACAGGGGAGAGTTTTTGCACTTGTTCTGGACGATACACGGAATGCCAATGCCATTGTTTCAGGTACCATTTCAATATGTAATCAGGATGCCTTTGTACTAATTGATTCGGGATCAACACACTCATTTGTGACATATACATTTACATCTAGACTGAATAGACCCCTAGAGTTATTGCCATATTTGTTGTGTGTGTCTGCTCCATCGGGGGAATTCGTGTTATGTGACTATATATATATATATATCGGTTTTGTGACATGCATATTGAGGATGTTACCTTATATGTAGATTTATTGCCCTTGAACTTTAAACATTTTGATGTAATTTTGGGCATGGATTGGTTGACCAAGTATTGTGCCACTATAGATTGTGTGACAAAAAGGGTTGTATTTAAACCACCAGAATAAAAAGAAATTGTGTTTGTGGGTAATAGGGTAGTGCCTCCACCTTATTTGATATCTGCAATGAAAGCATGTAAATTAATCAGAAGGGTGCGTGGTTATCAGGCTATGTCTTGACTAAACAATCATGAATGTTGAATTGAATGATATTCCTATTGTTAGAGAATTCCCAGATGTGTTCCCAAATGAATTACTGTGGGAATTGGTAGACAGGAGGTAGAGTTTACTATTGAGGATGCGTGCAGCACCCTATTTCTAAGGCTCCCTACAGAATGGCTACCGCTCAAATGAAAGAGTTGAAAGAACAATTGCAAGATCTGCTTGATAAGGGGTTTATCCAACATAGCACTTCGCCTTGGGGTGCACCGGTGCTGTTTGTGAAAAGAATGATGGTACTTTGCGCATGTGCATTGACTATCGGGAATTGAATAAGGTAACAGTAAAGAACAAATATCCCCTACCCCGTATTGATGATTTATTTGACCCGATTCTTGTGGATCACTGTGTGTTTTCTAAGATTGATTTGAGATCCGAGTATCATCAGCTGAAAGTTAAGGCAGAGGATGTTGAGAAAACAGCATTCAGAATGAGGTATGGTCATTTTGAGTTTCTTGTTATGCCATTTGGAGTGACTAATGCTCCGGTAGCATTTATGGACCTAATGAATAGAATTTTTAAAACCTACCTTGACGAGTTTGTTGTAGTCTTCATCGATGATATTTTGATATACTCTAAAGATAGACTTGAGTATGAACATCACTTGAGGACTGTTTTACAAATACTTCGGGAAAGGAAATTATTTGCTAAACTAAAGAAATGTGAGTTTTGGTTAGATGAAATTGTTTTCTTAGGGCATGTGATCAACAAGGAAGGAATTTCGGTGGACCCGCAGAAAATAGAGGCAATTGTGAACTGGCCTACACCAACTAATGTGACAGAAGTCCGTAGCTTCATGGGCTTAGTTGGGTACTACAGGAGGTTTGTGAAGGATTTTTCGAAATTAGCTGTGCCTCTTACCCAATTGACACGTAAAGGGCAACCATTCGAGTGGAACAGTGAAAGAGAATCAGCCTTTCATAAATTGAAGACGAGATTGACTACTGCACCAATTTTGACATTACCTTTAGGTACGGAAAATTTTGTGATTTTCAATGATGCATCTTATAAGGGTTTGGGTTATGTGTTAATGCAGAACGGAAAGGTTATTGTTTACACCTCTCGACAATTGAGGCCACATGAGAAGAATTATCCAACACATGACCTAGAGTTGGCCGCAGTTGTTTTTGCTTTAAAAATCTGGCGGCATTATCTGTATGGAGCAAAATGTGAAGTCTACACGGATCATAAAAGCTTGAAATACCTCTTCACGCAAAAAGAGTTGAATATGCGTCAGAGAAGATGGCTAGAACTGATAAAAGACTACGATCTAGAGATTCAGTATCACCCCGGGAAGGCTAATACAGTGGCTGATGCTTTGAGCATAAAATCAACAGGGAGTATGGCTTGCTTGCTCACTGAGCAGAGGGAGATTTTGCAAGACTTTGAGAAGTCTGAAATTGAAGTGGTGGTATGTGAACAGGGCGGATTGGTAGCTACCATTACAGCCGAGCCGGCGATCATTGATGAAATCAAGCAGAAACAGAAAGAGGATGAGTTCCTCAAGAAAGTGATTGACGAATTTGAGGCAAGCCCGAAAACAGAATTCAGCATTGAAAATGAAATGTTGAAATTCCAGAACCGTATATGTCTCCATGATATCCTGGAACTAAAGAAGAGTGTCTTAGATGAAGCCCACAGATCCGTATTTGCTATGCATCCAGGCAACAATAAAATGTACCGAGATTTGAAACAAACCTATTGGTGGCCTAAGATGAAGAAAGAGATTGTAGAATATGTGTCCAAGTGTCTTCAGTGTCAGCAAGTTAAGGCTGAACATCAGAAACTAGGCGGTCTACTTCAACCTCTCCCTATTCCCGAGTGGAAGTGGGAACATGTGACTATGGATTTTGTCGTTGGTCTACCTCGGACTTCTCGAGGTATGGATTCTGTTTGGGTTGTAGTTGATAGGCTGACTAAATCTGCACACTTTCTGCCCGTCAAGACTACATTTACTGCTTATAGATTGGCTACCATTTACGTTGATGAGATTGTCTGTTTACACGGTGTTCCAGTATCTATTGTATCGGATAGAGATCCGAAGTTTGTGTCTAGATTGTGGAAGAGTTTGTAGGAAGCTATGGGAACGGAACTGAGGTTCAGTACTGCATTTCACCCACAGACAGACGGGCAATCAGAACGAACGATTCAAACTTTGGAAGATATGCTTCGCATGTGTGCTTTGGATTTTCAGGGGAGTTAGGAAGATTATTTGCCACTTGCAGAGTTTGCTTATAATAACAGCTTCCACTCTAGCATTGGTATGGCACCATATGAGGCTTTGTATGGTAGGAGGTGTAGATCACCTATTTGTTGGACAGAGGTCGGGGATAGAGCTCTGCTTGGGCCAGAAATTGTGCAAGACACTACTGAGAAAATCAAGACCATTCGTCAAAGGCTCAAAACAGCTCAGGACCGACAAAAGAGTTATGCAGACGTTCGGAGAAGACCACTTGAGTATGAGATTGGTGACCATGTGTTCATCCGTGTTTCTCCGATGAAAGGCCAAGTTAGATTTGGGAAAAAAGGCAAGTTATCGCCCCGCTACATTGGGTCATTCCAAATTTTGGAGAGACTTGGTCCAGTTGCTTATAAAGTTGCCTTGCCTCCGGGATTCGAGCAAATCCATAACGTGTTTCATGTGTCGATGCTCAGGGGTTACCTCCGAGACCCGTTTCATGTGATTGATTATCACCGGGTTGCTATTGATGAAAATATAGAATATGCTAAATGGCCGGAAAGAATTGTTGACCGGCAAGTGAAACAGTTGAGGAGCAAAACCATCCCGATGGTGAAAGTTGAATGGAAGGAGCACTATGGTATAGATGCCGCGTAGGAAAAAGAGGAGGAAATGCGACTACGCTATCCACATTTGTTTCCCGACAAAGGTAACTTAAGTTTGGAGGACCAAACTTCCTAAAATGGGGGAGACTGTGATACCCCTGTTCTGTATTATGTGAATTGATCCCTAATACGTATGTGATTATATATTTTGATGTGATTTTGTGTGCCATTATGTGAATATATGTGATTTTGAAATGCCATCTGTTCACCGTAGGAATATCTGTTTGAATAATTCGCTTCGGAAATTAAATTAAGGGCCTTATCGACCATAGAACCCGAAATTGATTACGCCATTGTGGTTGGCATAATTTTTAGAGCCTACGGTGAAATTTAATTGAAAATTTATTCTTGTCAATTTAAACTGATTAAATTGATGAATTAAGTGCCCAATTGTTATTATTATTTAAATGGACTTAGTGGAGGTTGTTGTAAAGCGGCTATACACCTCATTTCTCCTCCTTAGTTGCATTGTGGCTGATCTTGGACTCAAAACTTAGAGAGAGAGAGAGAGAGAGAGAGAGAGAGAGAGAGAGAGCCAACTATAGAAGGAGAGGAAGAAGAATTGGGCAATTTTGGTCTTGAGACTTGAAGATTTGAAGATTAAGCTCAAGATTTGGCTAGAACTTGGATGTGTAAGGCTCCTAGGTGAGTAAATATTCCTTGAATCATGGATTTGGGCTTGCTAATTGTAAATTTAGAGTTGAATGAGGATCAAGAGCATGATTTAAGTTGGCTTTGTTGGAATGAAAGCTGGGTATATGCATGTATGTGTAAATTTGTGTTGAAATAGCATATACAAGCTTGAAATACATGATTCATATAGAGTTTTAGTTGAAACTCATGTGTTGATCACCATTTGTGTTATCTAAGTTGAGAATATGGCTAAATCATCACATGCATGTACAATTTGAGAAGATATGAGCTTGAATGCATGAACTTGTACATTGTTAATGAGTTTGATGGGGGATTGGGGTATGCATGTGACTTATTTGTGAAATTGAGCCTTATTGAGTTGTAATTTGGGGTCTATACCATGTTAGCATGATTGTACATGAGATTCGAGCCATTGTATGCAAAAAGTGTAGCTGGAAAATTGTTTTGGAACTCAAGAACACAATCTGGGAAACCCAGAATTTTGATGTCCGCTCGAGCGGAGAAATGTCCGCTTGAGCGGGGATTTCGAGCTCCCAGTATTTTGTTCTTGCAGGCATGATGTCCGCTCGAGCGAGGATCATGGAGGGTAAACTTCCGCTCGAGCGTCCTAGTTCACGCTCGAGCGTAAAAATGATACATCCAGTACTTTTTGCAAACATAGCGTTCGCTCAAGTGGGAAAGTTCACGCTCGAGCGGGGAGCTATGTTGAGAGGCCCTCCGCTCGAGCTCCATATTGGACGATCAAGCGCAATTTTCACCTATCCAGTACTTTTGCAGGCCTCAAGGGTCCACTCGAGCAGGTAATTTGATGCTCGAGCGGGGACCCTGTTTTCTGAAATTGTGTTTATGCGTCTGTGTTTCGTTTTCCGTTCTCTTTCACTTGTAAGCACTCTTAGGCATATGTTAAACATGATAAATGAGTTAATGAGATTAAAATAAAGCCTAAAGAGGATCATGTGAATTAAGGAACGGATGGAATTATTAATGACCCTTTTGTGTTCATGAAATGTGTAGGGTCAAGCTCCAGGGCGAATCCACAAGCCGATCACTGTGAGTAATATCGATATTTGAATGTTTGTGAATGTCCAATTGTTTATTCCCTTATAAGCTTTATGAGTTGCTATTCGGGATTGTGGACGAAAGTCTGATATGAATAAACATAAATGGACCAAAGGTCGTTTTGATAGAAATAAATGGACCAAAGGTCGTTTTGACATGAATGAGTGGGCCAAAGGCCGTTTGACATGAATGAGTGGGCCAAAGGCTGTTTCGACATGAATGAGTGGGCCGAAGGCCATTTTGACATGAATAAATGGGCCGAAGGCCATTTTGACAAGGATGAATGGGTCGAAGGCAGTTTCGACATAAATGAACGGGCCGAAGGCCGTTTTGACATGAATGGAAATCTAGAAGGGCCAAAGGCCAGAATGTTTGGAACTACAGTCACTTGATTTGAATTTCGTATAGTTATTTATATATGTTAAATAGAATTGTGAACTGGGCCCAAGGCCGTTTGGAACATGTTGTTCTACACTGTTATGTATATTTTGTATTTGATATTATTCACTAGGCTATCGCTCACGTTCATTCATGTATTTGTAGGTGAGCCAAGAGAAGCACAAACCCAGCCCCAGTGAAGTCTGCCGGGAACAACATGAGTTTTGGAGAGTCAGCCTTGTGTCTCACGCATGAGACCATCCTTTCCCTTTTATTATGTACTTATGTTTTGTCTTGTTGGCAAGGGCCTTGTGTATGTCTGTACATAGTCTGTTATAGGTTGACTCGTTTTGGATGATCCTGTCTACAATGAATTTTGTGATACAGTACTTTTGATGTGGGTTATTAACGTATCTGAGTATGGTTTGTTTGATGTGCATATAAGCAGGGCTCTGTGGACAAAGTTTTAAATTTTTACTTCCATTTGGCCCCTTTACTCTGATGAATTATGTCTGTTTTGGTCTGAGGCCGTAGGTAGTCACAGGATTACTAGTCGGTTATGTCCTTAACCCATAGAGGCGGGTTCGGGTCATGACATAGGTAGAATTTTCCTGGATAAACGAAATACAACCGAGCCTAGAAATGACCAGGATCAACAATTGCTCCGCAGATATGCTAACTATGTCGGTTGAGATTCAAGGCTAGGCAAGGCTGGCTTGGATGAGTTTACCTAGCTTAACTGAGCTGAAGCTGACTAGCTAGGCATCTCGGATCTAGGCCGGTTGGAAATGACTAGTCATGAGTGGACAACCTCATACCAGACTATAGAGAGCTCGGCAGGAGTTGCCACGTGGCTCGATTGGATTGCGAAGGAGGAAACTCACCATCTATATGTATCAAACCATTTGGCTATTTTGTCAATACTGCTTGGTAGTATTGTCGCGCACACACGTATAAGGCGAAGAGAGGATTATATATCCATGTGTCCAAGAAAGGACAAACAAGGTAGTACGCGCACAAACTATGTAAACCCTACAGCGCCTCTATACAAGAGGTCTGCAATCTTCCTTACACAGAGCTATCATGTCTTTTGTCTCCTTCTTCTCTCAAATGGTGCTAACTTAATTGTCAAAGGGGTTTTTCGGCAACACACCCGTTAGATAGCTCACTGTCGCTGTGTTTTTAGGTTCTACGAAATTGTTTGGAGTAACGCGAAACTTGGACGAAAGAAGTACGAAAGCGAAGAATATTTCCTTCCTATGCAATAATAATAATAATAATAATATGGCTTCTTTTAAGGTGCACTTACGGGCCAGTTCACTTTATAGCATTCACAACATCAACCAGTAATTACTTTCGGTTAGCGGCGATAACTTTTGATCTCTGACAACTACCTCCAACCTTCGGAGGAATATTGTCGGGAACTGTCACTAGAATTGGTCACCGGAGGTTATCACCGACAGTCGAGAGTGGGTCATGATACTAATTTGATGATTGAATTTTTGAAGTATATGAAAGGTATTTTGGGGATATTGACCGTAAAGAGAACTCAAATTTTATGAAAAAAGAGGACCAAATTTACGACCAAGTAATTAAAAACTGCCAAACAAGTCAAAAAATAAAACAAACACTACAAGGAAAAGCAGTTTTGGCGATTAAACCAAATTTTCGTCGCTAAAAGTAGCACAATTGGCGACTAAAATGGAATTAGTAGCCAAAAGTGAAGACTTTTGACGACTAAAAGAGTTTAGTAGCCAAATGTATAGTTATTGGCGACTAAAAACAGATTTAGTTGCCGAATGTATGGGTTTTAGCGACGAAAGGTTTTTTAGTAGCCAAAAGTGATGATTTTTGGCGACTAAAATAATTTAGTAGCCAAAAGTATAGGTTTTGGCGACTAAAAAACAGTTTGGTTGTCGATTCTACGTGTTTTGGCGACTAAAAACAGTTTGGTCGTTGAAAATGAAGCTTTTTGGCTACTAAAAAAAATTTAGTAGCTAAAAATAGGCAATTGGCGACTAAAATTCAGTTTAGTAGCCAAAAGGGGATGTTTTTGGCGACTAAAAACAGGTTTAGTCGCCAAAAATGCTACTTTCAGCTGAAACTTATTTTTTTAGCGACTAAAAAATATTTTAGTAGCCCAAAATTACATTATTGGCGACTAAATAATATATTTAGTTGTCAAAAGTGGTTTCAATTTTTTTTTAGTAAATAATTTATTTTTTACATAAATTATATTGCATAAAAATAATTATATTTATTTTTTTTTAGCATTCACATATATATTCATGTGATATTATAGTGGCATAGTGGAAGGAGTGTGTTGCTAAAGGTTTAGAAGGTAGAAGGTTTTTGGCGACTAAAAGATTAGTCGCCAAATATATAATTTTAAATAGTGGAATTGAGTATTGGCGACCAAAATTTGGTCGCTAAAGACCTGTCTTTTTGCTGATTAAAACCTTTTTAGTCGCCAAAATCTTCTGCAACTGTTTATTCGCGACAAAACCGGCGACTAAAAAATTTAGTCGAAGAAGATAAAAAGGCGATTTTTGAAAACTAAAAATAGATTTTTAACAATTAAAAATTTTATCGCCAAAGATGATTTTTCTTGTAGTGAAAAGTAGACTTCACAACATCATTTTTCCCGAACTCTCAATCCTCCAAAACTTATGATTGACGCCAGTAATCGTCCACACGTTTTCATGTTTTGAATCTCTTCGATTAAAAACATCATTACTGTCACAGCAGCAAGAGACGATGTCAGATTGAGCAGAGTTACACTGGCGAAAATTTTGTTTGGTCGTGTTTGAATTTGTGATGAGTTTTGCTGATTTTTTTTTTTTTTATTTTATATAAATTTTGTTTGTTTTTTTTTCATGGCTAGTGTGAGACAAAAAAATAAATAAATAAATAAAAATAAAAAGAACACCTTCGAAGAAAAGAGATTGAGGAAAATTTATTATTCCTGATTGTTTTGTTTATGTGGGGGTCTTGATGCAATATTATCTCACTTTTTTATACATACAAAACTTTCAATTTTGATGAAAAACTAAAATGCATAGTGCTTCGTTTGATTAGAAAGAAATAGGAAAAATTATCTCTAAGTGAAAAGTTGAAATTTTTTTTTACACGAGTGAAAATGGTAGGAAGTGAAATAAAAGAAAAGAAAATATATTTTCTTGTATGAATTTGATTGAGATGAAAATTTTGTAAGAAAATAGAAATTCTAATTATAAGTAACTACTTTTATAACAAATTTTAAATTTTTTTTTTTTTTTGCCTATGATTTTTGCAAGAAAGTAGAAGCTTATTTACAATGCTATTATAAATTGTACAAGAAAATTAATTTTCCTATAAATTCCATCATTTTCATACTAAACAAACTTAAAAATATATTTTTTTATTTTTATTTTTTTCATTTTCTATCAATTTCATCCTAATCAAACTAAGCGTAATATTTGGTTAAAAAAGAAAATGAGAGAAACAAACAGTGCCAAAATTAACTTAATATGGAATTTATGGATATATATGGCCGGAAACCATTTGGCTTCTACTGCTTAAGAGGGTAACAACTAATTTGGTTTTTGTATGATGAAGGCTGCCTCAAATGATCTGTTTCGCACCAATGTGGAGAGAATCTTCTGGTATACAACCCTATACCGAATGTAATTTGTTATGTATTTTTCTGATATATATTATATACTTTTGTGATAAATTTATATAATTTTTAGATAAAATTATGATAATTTGTGATTTAAAAATAAATTACGAATTTTTATATTAATGTTACTTTCTTTTTTTTTTATTAAAACATTTTTGAACTACAAAATATGTAATATTACCAAAAAATAATTAACTTCATTTGTAAATTATAAATTCTCATAACTCTATTACAAAATTACATAATATATACTTAAAAAATGTGTTACAAAGCGAAGGAATTTCCTTGATTACACATCGCAATGATACTTGAAAGATGTAAAATGAGAAATAAAAATAATGAAAATGAGTATTTTAGTGTAATAGTTTAATATTTTTATTTTATTATATTTAATGAATATAATTGGAGAGATGAGGTGATAAAATAGGAAGGAGAGAAAAACACCCATTGTTACTCCGTTTACTTGTGATTGTGAGAATGAAAAAAAATCTTGTAAATCGAACTAAAAGTGCAAAGGTAGAGTAAGGTGGATAGAATTTGTCATACCTATTCATAAGATGATTCCTATTCCTATTCATATTCATATTCATATTCATATTCATATTCCTATTCCTGATTTAAAAATAATTCCTATTCCAATTCCTGATTTAAAGATAATTCCTATTCTTCATTTAAAGATAATTCTTTTGAAACACATTAATCACTCCCACTTTTCAAATGGATTACTCGCAAACTGCCCCTTCAAATGCTAGGATTGTATGGGCTTAAGAGGTTGGGTCCAAATTCTTTTCAGTCTACAAAGTGAAAAAGATAGTGTTGTTTGGACCCGTGGGACTCACCACAAGTCTCATTTTGATATTTGAACCGTTTGAATGGGTAGGGTTCATCAAGTACTTTGTCCCTGCAAAAAATCATATTGATCGGATAGCGATAACCACTTGATCATAACACATTTTTATATCAAATTTATTTTTAAATTTATATTTATCATTGACAAAAATATAATCTGATCAAGTGATTATCGATATCTGATTAATATGATTTTTTACAGAGATAAAGTACTCACTGGCATATTGAATTATTCAAATTATTGAAATGAGACCTGTAACGAGTTTCACATCCTAACAACACACTCAGTTTGATTACCGACTGAAAAAATCTGATCCTAAAAGATTATAGATACTAAAATGGGAGGCACAAATCAGTATAATAATCATTGAAAACGTAGTGATTGTTTCAATTCAATAAGCATTAGTCTTTTCTGTGTTTATGGGAAAGGAATATAGGTGCACTAATGCCAGCGACGAAGCATCAAGAACCCATTTAACAGTACAATAATAGTAAGAATCTAGATTTATTAATTTAGAAATTATCTAAATTTATTATTTTGTATTTTAGATTTATTCTATATATAAACACTAAATTATATAAATTTAATTTCTATCACACAATCACAAACTTAGAAAAATCTAACTCAATAAATTTAAATTCTAAGACTTATTCTTAACAGTGGGCTATGCCCTATGGACATCTTCAAATAAATAAATAAAAATAAAAAAACAAACAGAGAAACTCATACTAGAAAGAGCATAATTTCTCACCAATGATTCTCTCTCTATGTTTCATGGGTCCGAGTCTTCTCTCTTTCACTTGTCTATATTTTATACAGGATAAATTACACTAATCTTCTTGAGATTTATAAAAAATATAAATAATTTTATAATTTTAATATAATTATTTAATTTTATTAAAGTGATTAAAATTTATACAAATAGTATGAAGACAGATGAATAAACAAGAAATATATATATTTATTTAAGTAAAAACAGTATAATAATATTATTTTTCTATTATATAATAAACGAATTATTGATGAAAATGAAGAAACATCATGTAATTATGTTAAAATTATAAAACTTACTATATTTTTTTTTTCTAAATTTGAGTGGAAGTCAATATAATTTACTCTTTATATATAAACTTGGTTGTACCCTTTTAGTAGAATGGATCATTCCGTCCCTGGTCTCTAGACCCACTATTATTTTCACTCTAATCATTTGAATTGTTCATATTTTAAATTTTAGTTTGTAGATCACTTACAAAATTAAATTAATTAGACAATTATATTGATATAATTTTATCAAATTTATTCATCAAGAACTATTTTTTAAAAACAAATATAAAGAAATCACAAAACTACAAATATCGAATCAATGATCTTTTTATGAATGATTTATGCATAGAGAACTAAAAGGTTAATGAATTGGATTATGAAAATGGAATCCATAATGAGGCAACGGGACAAGACTAGGTGGTGTAGTCCTACCAAATACTCTTTAGGAGGACATCTCTTTGGAAACTTTCAAATAAGCCATATTTTTTTTCCGAATTCTTTTGTAATTTTTTTTTTTTAAAACTTTTCAGGTCTATTTTTCTGTAGATGACTCTTAAAAAGTAAATTTTAAAAAAAAATCCAAAATAAGCGGAAAAAAAAAAAAAAAAGTCTACTATTTTTGGATTATTTGTCTGTTTTGGAGTTTAAAAAAAATAATAATAATATTTTTTTTTTAAAAAAAATTTCAATGCACCTCATCAAGTAGAATTTAGACACCTAAAATTTTTTGAAACAAATTTTAAAAATTTTAATAAAAATAAAAATAAACCAACAAAAGAGTCACTAAAAAAACAAACCCCAAGCATAAAAAAATATGGGATATGTGGGCCTCTACTTTTATTCATTTTCATATACCTATGTGCAAGTATGTGGGGTGATTCTATTTACACTTAAATAATAATTCAGTATATCCAAATAAAATTTTTAAAATTTTAGTTTTTATTATATTTTAATTTAAATTTACTAATAAAAATAATACACATTAAACTCTAAAATAATTTTTTTTCCTCATAGTACACCCAAATCACTTTATATATTTTTCATATTCAACCCTCTTTATTTTCTTTCTTATTCTAAGGGCATCCACAATGAGATAGCTAAAATTGTTTGTTAAAGTGTGTTATATGACAAAAAGTGATAAAAGTGTGGCCCAAAAATGTTTGTTAAGATATATTAAGAGTTTGTTAATTTTAAAGAGTGAGTGGTGGTGCAATAGATGTGTTAAGGTATGTGTTAAATATATATATATATATATATGTATGTATATAATAAATAAAATAAATAAATAATTTAGTTTAATCAAAAATTTCAAGCCCAAAATTAAATTTCAAGTCCAAAAAAAATAAAAATCCCAACATGTAAAAAAAAAAAAAAAATTCCGTTGACCGATCAACCCGTGAGAACACAAACACACTCCCTCCGCTAGCTAAAACGCTAGCCGCAGTTAACAACCGACTTAACAACTGACGCTAACAAAACCAACTAACACACTACTTAACACTTTTATTGTGACATCCAAATAATACTGTAGCTAGCTAAAATTTGGCCACTGACACTAATACCATTGCTAACGCGTCTATTGTGGATACTCTAAAACTCTAATATATCCCACCATAACTTACCATTATCATCATCATTGTTTTTTATTATATTGTTAGTTGCAAATAAAATAAAGTTTAAACAAAATCAAACAATAAATAAAAATAATAAAAAATATTTTTTAAAATAATTTATCAAAGATGAGGTAAGAACTCGCATAAATATTAAAGTAGAATTCTTAATTTTTATATTTTTCAGTTATAGAATTCCTTGATCATTTGAAAAAAAAAAAAAGCACAAAACTAGGAATATAATTATGTTAAAATTATTATAATTTTTTTTCTCTCCGTGAGGAGTTTTTCTCTCTCTAGGTTGGCCTAGGGTTTTGGGTGGAGTTTTGCCTTCCAGTAATTTCTTCCATTAGGCAACCGATGGTGGGTGAGTCATATCATATCCATTTGCTCGTCTATGTTCCTTCCATTCTCTTATTTGTATCAACCAAGACAGGAGGTAGTCTGTGACAAAGCCCAAGTCTGAAAGAGCATGAAAGTCTTTTCAATCTCAATATCAAATTCCGTGGGGCTGGTTCTGTATGCAGGCCAGTGTTAGTGCAGCACGACGTGGCTTCCCGTTTGAATATGATCTCTATAACTGAGGAGGAGGAGCTACCGGTCGATTTGGTGGAGTTGTGAGAAAGTGATTATAGATTATAATTTACAATTGTGAGCATAAGCTGTTAATCTGTTTGGTGTAGTTATGGAATTATAGATTTAAGTAGCAGAATAGTGTTTAATAAATAAGCTATAAAATAGTTTTTTCTGTATAATTGACTTTTTTGCCCTTATATGATATAGAAATGATAATTTTGTTAGTCTTTTTTCAATTTTAATTTAAAAAAATTATTTCATTAATAAAAGTTAATATAATTAGTATTAAGGGAAAATTACACAAATAGTCCCTATAGTTTGAAACTTGTGTCACTTTGGTCCCTGACTTTTCAATTGTGACACATTTGATCCTGAATTTTGAATTTTGTTCCAAATAAGGACAATTGAAGATATCATTAGATTTTTCAAGGGTAAAATTGTCAATTTGATAAAATATAAACTAATTTGACAAAAATAAATGTCAAACAAATATTTTTGAATTTTTAAAAATTACTTCTACCCACTAAAAATAAAATTATGTAAAATTGATAAATCTTTTAGATATGTATTTATTTTTTTTACCAAATTAATTTTTATTATGTGTTTGGATGATGATCATGTAAAATTAATTTTAAAAAATTAATCATGTAATTTTTATTAATTTTACATAATTTTATCATTGGTGGATGAAAATAATTTTAAAAAAATTTTAAAAAAAATTGATATTTATTTTTGTCAAATTAATTTATATTTTATCAAATTGACTATTGTACCCTTGAAAAATCTAATGATATTTTCAATTGTCCTTAATTGGAACAAGATTCAAAATTCAGGATCAAATGTGTCACAATTAAAAAGTCCGGAACCAAAGTGATACAAGCGCCAAATTATAGGGACTATTAGTGTAATTAACCCTAGTATTAATTACTATCAACTAATATAAAAATCGATACACTTGATAAAAATGTAATAGAAGTATTATTGTAATAATTTTTTTCCATTATAAATTAATTAGTATCAATTAATTGCTTAATCAGTATCAATTAATACTAAAATTATTAATTAGTATCAATTAATATTAACAATTAATTTTTATTAGTATAAAATAATATTAATAATCAACAATTGTTATTAATTAGTATCAATTTTTTTAATAATCAACAATTTTTTTATTAAATAATATTAATATTAATAATTAATAATTTTTTTATTAAATAATTATATTAAATAATATTAACAATTATTTTAATTAATAATTTTTTTTATCAACAATTAATATTAACAATTTTTTTATCAAATAATATTAATAATCAACAAATTTTTTATTACAATTAATAATATAACAATTGTTATTTTTTTTAATTTATTATTCTTTTTCATTACAATTAAATTGTGTAATTTATTTAATGGATATAAATTGCACAATTCATTTCAATATTAATAAATTATTTTATTATTATTTTGTTTAATTTATTTTTTTAATTTTTATTTCAATTTATTTTGTTTAATTTATTTTGTTCAATATTATTTTTATTATTTTGTTTTTAATTATTATTTTTGTTTAATTTATTTAGTTTTTTTTCCTTCTCTTCCTTCTTGAGTCATCCGTGCGTCGCCGGTGGTCTACAACCCTAGCCGGTGCTCTGCAACAGAGAGAGAAAGAGATAGATGAGATCGAGTGAGATTGCAAATCAGATCGAGAGAGAAATACGAGATCGACCCAACCATGCGCAGAGAGACAGAGTGAGATTGCAGATCGAGAGCGACAACCCAGATCTTCATCAGATCGAGTGAGATTGCAGATCGAGCAACCCAAATCTTCATCTTCATCGAGAGAGAGAGAAAGAGAGAAAGAGAGCACTTGGTAATATTTGAGACCGACCCTAGCCGGAAATCGAACCCAGATCTTCAACCCAGATCGATCCAACCCAGATTTTCAACCTAGATCTACAACCTTAGCCGAGGTCTTCATCTTCATCGAGAGAGACAGAGAGACAGAGAAAGAGAGCACCACCAGAAATCACCTCCACCACCGAAAATCGCCAATTACTCTTGAGAGGAGTGAACAGTGTTTTGCATTGTAGTTTATATAGTGGCCATTTGGTAATATTTGAGATTGATGATGGGGCATTTAAGTCATTTTGCCCCTCAATTTTAGCTTCCCGGTTAAGCTGTTTGATTTAAGCATATCTTCCCCCACTCAAAGAATAAGCTGATTTTTTACTTAATTTAAGCTAGAAGTTGGTCACTTAAGCTAGACCAAACACTCAAAAACTACTTAATTTAAGCCACAAGCTTAAATAAGTTGATTTTAAGCTGTACCAAACAAGTTCATAATCATTGATCCAGAAATATGTGAAAGAGTTTTGGGATTTTGGATGTGTTTATTATTTAGGTGTGTTTTGAATAGAGGTGCTCACGAATTGATTTTTGACGGTTTGGTTTATAGTTTGGATCCTTCCGCATGTCTGAGGTTTGGGGAAAATTGAAACCATAATCGCTCGTAGTGCGGATTGCGATTTGTGCAAATAAGATTTGCTGGTGTGCAAGCGGTTTATAGATTCATTTAGAAATTTATTTTTAGACTTGTTTTTTCTTATTTTTTAAAAAGCAAATTATCCACAAATTGTTTTTGAAAATTGTGTATTCTATTTAATTCTAAAACCTTTAGATAGATCCAAAAAAACATGTTTGTTTGGACAGACTGGATAAGAGGCGATTGTAATCCACCGAACTGTTAGTCCTATGGTATATTGTCCCGAATTATTTGGTTGGACTAAATTTGTATCCTATGTTTATTTAGTCATGGGATTAGATGTCTGGATTGGACAATTCTACTGAATTCTATATTTGTTTAGGATATTATGGAAAAAGATAAATGCTCAAAAGACATTTTGCGCTTTTGAATTATTTACTAAATAATAGGAATATTAAATCTGAATTATAAATTTTATTTAATTTTTTTACTAGAACTTTTAAAAAATTAAATAAATAGAATATTAATAAAAATTACATAAATTTATTTTAATTTCTAGTTGAGATTTTTAAATTTTATGACTACTTTATTACGTATAATTAATACCATGAATGCACCAAATATGAAATTTTTTTGGCTTCAAAGCAAACCCAACACCTACACAAATATAGGAACATCATCCGAAAAATACAATAAACCCCTTTTTTTTTTTTTTTTTTTTTTTTTTTTTTTTTGAGAAATAGAACAACATAATACAGAGATTTTTTTTTAAGGTCCCTATTATTAAGATTCTATAGCATAAAGGACATTTAATATTCTAATAATGTCTAAGGTCCCTCAAATTGATCTAGAGAAAATTCAACTTCACAGAAAAAATCTCACGACTTTTACTTCAACGCAGAGAAATTCTATAAAAACCAAAGAAATTCCCCTTTCCACCCTAGAGAAATTCACTCAAACCCAAAGAAAATTCAAATTTCTCTAGTTCCATCCAGGTAGCGCTGCAGACTGGGCAAACTTGATTACCATTCTTGATACATGCGTCGCTATAAAAGGGAAATGAAACCCATGTTACTATTCAACTGTTTATATAGTCATTCCTTGACCTATCTTCACTCTCTATAAGCACACTCCACAACTATTCTGCAAAAACATACAAAAAATCCAGTCAAATTTTTATTCACACACACGCGCACACATACACACACACACACATATATATATACAGACACATTTTCAGATTATAGAATTCTTACTCTAGAGAGATGAAGACTATTCTTCAGGATCAAAAATGGAGATCTCAGAGAAGATGGGTTCGAACCCCGAAGTCCTCTTGGTGTGGTTTTGCATTGGAGCTTGGGCCTAGCAAAGCTCTCTGTACCAGAAGATGCTTGAACTTGTTGTACTACAATGGTGATGATGGTGGCAGATTCGTCGATCTGCGAAGTTGATTTGAAGGGAGAGACGCTGGCAACGGTGGCGCTGGTAGCAACAGTGGAGGAGACGGTAGCTGTGGCAGAGGTGAAGTGATGAAATCAAAGAGAGAGAGAGAGAGAGAGAGAGAGAGAGAGAGAGAGTGGTGGGATTGATTTGAAAATTTCTCTATGGTATATATAAGTGTGAGGATTAAGGACTTTAGACATAATAAAATAATATTGTGGATCTTCTGCATTACTAAATATGGGAGAGGGACCTTAAATTAATTTTTCCTAATACAAACAACATGTTACTTAAATGTCCTAATGAAAATAAAACAGTAAGATAAATTTATCATTGAACTCATAACCAAATATATAAAAAGCATCTCAATTATATTTAACAAAATATGGGTGCTTCTACACACACACACAAAAAAAAAAAAAAAAAAAAACACCAATAATTAAGTCTATCAACAAGTTCATAATAGACTTAACAAAAAACATTTCCTACCATACATATCAAATCATGCCCAAAAAGAAAATACTCCCATAAAATGTAACAAGTTTATTATGGAGCATGCTTACTTAGCAACCTCATCACCCACCTTAGCCTAGCATCATGTGTCAAGCTAAAGAACATGTCAAGCTTTTGGACATCATGGGATATGATTTCACAAGCATCTATAACCTTTCATCTACAGTAATTGGCAACTTCGTAAGTTCATAGTTTAATGATGCCCGTTTAGATACAAGATCATGTGAATACCCCATTGTTTTTCTAATGAATTCTAGCTTATCATTGGTTGTTCCCAAGACATCTACCAACTTGTTAGCAAACATGGTTAGCCCTTCAATTACTTTATCATTGGCTCTAGGTATTTTCTTGTCTTTCTTTTTTGCTGAGTTTGAACAGTCCATTACTTCACCGGTCTAACTATTTAATCCTATTTGTTCATAGCCTCAACTGCATCAGCAATGCCTTCAGCAAACTTTCCTATAGCTCGATCTTTGCCAAATATTTGAATCCATTCATCAAAATGTGGGAAGGTTTTGTTCCTCAGGTGTTTTGCATCATTGTCTCTCTACAATGACCAACTAATCCCAATTGATATCTTCAACATAAGGTTAAAGTACATATACAATCGTACGTAAAGATATAGCAAATTTCTGTTATGATCTGACAAATTGGTTCATAATACCAAGCATTGCAAATATAAATAACTAAAATGAGATAACTTTACTCAAACATATGCCTCTCATACACTATCACTCTCCGCGTCAAATTTTTTTCAGTGTCATTCCATCCAAACCCACTAGTAGCCAGCATACTAGACACAAAATTGTATTGTTTCTTCCATATTTTAATCTTTGAGTTGATATGGGGAGAGCCACGTAAATTTGTCCTGGGTAACAATTCTGCCAGTTTCATAAGAGAGCTTGCCTTGAAAGAATTGTCAACTTTCATTCCATCATTGACAATGAACAGCAAGGCTCACATAAAATAAAAGTACATAGCAATATTACATTACAAAGTTAAATGATTTAACAATAAATAGAACACAATCGTACTGCAAAGAAATACAAAGCTATCTTTATCCAACCCCTTCATTAGCCAACCAATTGTTGTACAATTGCATCACAAATGTATCCTGCCACTCAGTCCACTTGTTAGATGTCTCAACAGTTTCAATAAAATGATCTCGCATTGGGGGTTGATTTTCTAAGGCATCATCTAAGTTTGAATCATCCTCTATAGGGTCAACTGCTATCTCTCGTCGAATGAAGTTGTGTAACAAGCAACATGCTGTGATAATTCGATTTTAGGTTCTAATGGGGTAAGTATAGCCCATCTCATTTTCAACATTCCAAAACACATTTCTATGATATTCCTGGCTGATGCATGTTTCATGTTAAAATATTCTTGGTAATTATTTAGAGTTGCTCCTTTTCTCAAAACAGATAAATGGTATCGGATGATTTGTGTCCCACTCCCCCATGGGATACAACAATCCAATAGATTTGGAATTTATAGTTCGGTGCAAAAATTTTGAACCAAACAACGGACTATTAGTCTAGATGGACTATTAGCCCTATCCCTTGGCTCAATCCCTCCAAACAAACATCACCAAAAGTTCTATACTCATTTATCTTTTCCTCTTTCTCTACACCTTACTTCTTCTCTTTATCTCTCTTTCTCTGATATCGGCGACGACGACGACAACGACCATGCCTTCATTCTTTTCTTTCTTTTTCTAAATTACAATCACCGGCGACCACCATTGATTGGGGCTCACGGGCAACCACCGAGTGCCAACTCTTTACTTCATGCTTACCGACGGCGAAATATATGAGTTTTCGACAAGGAAGACAAGTAGATCTACGTTAGATCCACGTTAGATCCGGCTAGGTCTAAACTAAAAATAGTTGTCAGAGTACAAGCATCTTTCCATATCTGTCTCTTTCCTTCGACCTCTCAGTTTTAATATTTTTTCTGTGCTACACACTTCTATTTTCCTGTTATAATGGAAAAAAAAATTAAAGTTCTAATCAAGTTATTTTCGAGTTTTAATTACAGGTGGTGAAAACTGTAAAATTTTACAATTTTAGTTTTTTTTGGATGCTGAAATGAATAATTCTTTATCACTGTAAAATTTTGCAGTTTCATAACTTTCTTTAGAAATGTAAAATTTTACAGTTTTATGACATATTTTTCAGTTTGATTAATAAGGATAAATATTTAATACAATCATACCTTGAAACTGTAACATTTTACAATTTAAATCTTGCTTTTTAGTTTGATCAATATTGAAAATTATTTGCTTAAACCCTACAAAAATTAAAAATAACAATTTTTTTTCCCCATTGTTGTTGCTTGTTGTTCTTAGGTTTTTTTTTTCTTCTTTCAGTTTATTAATATTTAGTATATTTTGCTATATTTTTTCACTTTAATTTCTTAGTTTATTATTATTTTTTTTTTCCAACAATATTCTAGACATTCCAGTAATATAACGATATTCTTGATATCCAACGAACATTCTAGACATTTCAACGACTTCTGGTGACGTTCAGAGCATTCTAGCGATATTCTAACAAATTTTCGATGATATTTCGATGACTTCCTTGTGATGTTAAACATTCTGGCAAGTCTCCAATAACTATCTGATGAAAGTCTAGCAGTGGTGGGATGTAACAACATTATTAAAAAAAAATTTATAAAAATAGGATTTTTTATTAATAATTAAAAATATATAGGACTAATTGGTGCAAGTGTTTTGTTTTGGGACTAGATGGATTTTAAACTTTGTATATGGGACTTATCAGTAAGTTCTCATTTTTTAAATATTCGTTTTGGGCTTTTTCCCCCTATTTTTAAATATTATTTTGGGTGATAAAATCACATATTTTTTTATCATAAAATCATTATTTTCTAAATGATTTATCTCAAATAAATTACAACTTATTTATCCAATTTATTTCCAGAAGGAAACAGACTATAAGCACAGGCCAGGATTAGTCAATTGACTCACATTCACTTTGCAGAAAAGGTCTAAGTTAAATAAAATCCATAGTTGTTTTAATAAAAATGGAATAAAAATCTCTTTTGAAAATTTGATTTTAGAATTTGTTGAACTCACTAACTAGTGAAAAACAAAAAGTATAACCATGAATAAGCATTTTTACTCATTTTATTATAAGTTACCAGTATTTGTTGGGATTCCACATTTGCAATGCAAAACAAGTTGTAAAACATTTGTTTATTTGCAAGTGAATGAGAGAAGAGAAAATTATGATTACACACATAAAAATTTACAAAAAATCTGACGGTCCACATTTATATAATAAAAAAAAATTATATATAGATGCGGACGAGTGAGTGTGAATGAGGGTAAAAACCACAATATGCCCGCAAATCACAAAATAGAAAAATCTTAACCCGCATCCGACTCTAACGATTATGCGAAACCACCTAAATAGGCGTGGGTGGTTCAAGTTTAGCAATTTTGACAGATCGGATAAACCTATACTCAGTCCTAATTTTGAAAGACAATTAATATATATATATATATAAAAGATATATTGAACATAAATTACAATCTTAAATAATGTAATAAAATATATTTAAAAATTAAGCACACTTAATACTTTTCTGTGTGCCAATAGAATGCCAAGTATATATGGTATTTGGGCTTTCCTTTGTAATGGGTTCTTCAGAAAGAAAGCTTTGTGGAACCAATAACCATGTACTGTGGGCTCTGTCCTCTAGGACTCTGTCTTCGTCATGCTAGTCGACAAAATTTTCTATTCTTCTTCAAAAAAATTTTAAAAGTGAATTTTTTATTTTAAGAAATCAAATTTTCAACAAGGTTTTTTTAAAAAACAGCCCTCCTTATTTTTTCTCATTTAAATATTTTATATATATATCTATTTGAAAGGAATTATTACAATTAAGTCTAGGGTATTCACGTATTGGATTGATTAGTTTTGTTAGTAAATTAAGAATTGAACCAATTCTTATGGTTCTAAAAAAATTGAAACTGAAACCGAATCGTTAAATTTGTTAAAATGAACCAAAATCAAACCATTAAAACTGGTTTAGTTCTATAGTTCTAAAAATTTTATATAACAATAATTATGATATATTTTTTATGTTTGTAAAACAAATCAACAATAATTAGTTTAGTTAAGTTGGTTAGATTTTGTGAATTTTATAATTGTAATAGTGTTCAAATCTCATAAGAATTTTTTATTTTCTTATTTTACATATAAAAATATAAAAAATAATAAACAAATATATTACAGTTCGGTTGGGAACCATAACCAAAGCCTTGGAATTGGAAACTGGACCAATTTGAATGGTTCCGTCATTTTCAAAACTAGAAATGAAAACCAAACCAAACTAACGGATTGAATCAGATTGGATTAATTTACTGGTTCTTCTAATTTTTTGAACATCTCTACTTAATAAGTCAATAAATAGTAAACTATTTACAAGTGAGTCAATTAAATGGAAAAAAAACAAACAAAAAAAAATCCTAATTCCTGAAATTGTGATTTTAGTTAGATATTGATAATAATAATAATAATAATAATAATAATAATAATAATAATAAAGAATGGGAGAGAATGGACATTTTGTTTGTGGCTTCCCTTTTCACATGTTTGTTTGACTCCATAATTGATTATTTTTTGTTTTTTTTTTTTTAATGGAAAAGTACAGGACTTAATATATTATACATTTGACAATAAATTATTCAATCACTACAGGAAATTGGAGATTTAATGGCGTTTAATTAACGGCGTTTTATTAAAGGTCACTGTTTCTAACAATTAACGGCGTTTTTTAAACGTCGCAATTGTTATTAAGTAAAACGGTACCGTTTTGCTAACTGAAGACGTTTAAAAAGCGCCTCCGAATCATATCTCTCTTCACACCCACTTCTGTCTCTCCCAACCTTTATTTTGAAAACCCTATCTTGAGCACCGCCGCCTCTTTCACGCTCACTCAAATCTCTCTCGATTCTTCTTCAGTTCAGTGATTCTTCTTCAGTTCGATGTTCATCTCAGGATTGCGATTTCGAACTTCGGTTTTGAGCACGACTTCGTGATTTATCTCCGTGGATTTGGAAGTCTTCGTCATCTTCGATCAGAGGTTAGTTGCTATCTCTTTCTCACTCAAATCTCTCTCGATTCTTCTTCAGTTCAGTGATTCTTCAATAATTCTTTTTCCGTTCGATGAGTCATCTCAGGATTGCGATTTCGAAGTTCGATTTTGAGCACAACTCCATGATTGATCTCTGTGGATTTGGAGCTCTTCGTCTTCTTCGATCAGAGGTTAGTTGTTCTGTTTGTGATTTATCTCTGTTTCTTCTGTGCTCTGGATCAGTGTTTTGAAAAATGCTGAATTAGTGTTTTGAAAAATTGATATCAGTAATTTCATCTCTGTTTCAGTAATTGTTTTTCACTGATGTTTTGCTCTGCACTATGAGATCTAGATTGTGCTTTCAGTAATTGGTCTCAGTGATTTCATCTATGTCTATATTGTGTTCGATCTGTCATCGATGTGGTTATGGATTTTGATTTTTGTGAATTCGTGTGTGATTGGTTGATTCTGTTTGGAATTGTGGAATTTGCTGATCTGAGTCGAGGTGGTCTGATCATAGGGTTCTTCCCAATGTCTATTTTTGCATTACAATTTAATTTATATTATTATTTATTGGGGATTGTTTGACTTTGCTCCTTAAAATTAGGTTGTGTTTGGTTGAATACAAATTAGGGAGTTGGGAGAGACCACCAGTTTTAAGCACCATCAGCAAAAGCGATCCTGATTTACGCATAGCTCTGACCCAAGGTAAATAAGGTGCTCCATTTTGATCTTGAGGTGAGGAAAAAAGAAGAAGAAATGATTGTGGTCTCTCATTAGGTGAGAAAAGACTTTGATAAAAAAAGTAAAATTCATGAATTGCATTGACATCATCTAGTATCTTGATTGGTCTATTGGGTTATTGACCATAGATAATTTAGTTTTGGACTGTTTGCTAAATTAACTAATGGATTTAACTTCAATACCCTTAGACATGGTTTTATATACCTATGTGGCAGTTGAAATGAACTATGCAAACATTGTATTGCCCTGTTCGAATGTGGCTTCCTTAATTGTTTAAACGTTGGGCCAATTTGTTCAAATGCACATTGTTCTACCCTGAACAATGCTCTGTCCTAGTTTGTATGTTCAAACGCAGACATTGTGATCGTGTGCTGGGCAGAGCTTGTGGAGAATGAAGTCAAAGTGAGAGACTGGACAGAAGTGGATAGCGAATTGCTCAGTGTTAGAGCAGGTACCATCTGTGCATCTGAATCTACTTAATCTTGGAGCACAAGTGGTTTGTTTGTCCCATGGTTTTTTACCCTTTTGGGTTTTCCACATTGAATAGTATCTCTCCGTGTGATTGCTTATTTCTATTTTAACTCAGTAATATCTAGTAAATCTGCTAATTTTAAAGACTCCTGTTTAGTTTTTTAGAATTTGTTGATAGAGAGTAAATTTTGATCATAGTGAATGCTTTTAACTATTTGTCTTGTGAGTATTAATCTTTCTCCTGACCATATTGCTCTCCCAGAGAAGTAAAGAGGTTATATTTTTGATCAAATTTTTGGATTCTTGGTTATACCGTAAAAAACCAAGTGTTGACTCCCAATCTTTTTCAAAATACAGATTGAAATATTTTTCAAGCCATTGTGCTTACAATTGTATCATTAATCATGTTAACAAACTATCTTCTTATATAGTTTGCTTTTGCTTCAGAGGCCTTGACCAAGGAAAACATTGTGGAACCTATGTGAGGCATTAGGAGAGCTCTTTTAGAAGCAGATGTAAGATTTTTCAGATTTAGTAAGTTTGTATTTTATTTACGGGAGATTGTTCCTCAAAAAAATGTAAAATAAAAACTTTGTTATAATTAGCAGCTGGTGACAGTCTGTTATTTTTTCTTATTGTTTTCTTACCTCACTTTTTCTTGTTGGTTCCTCTTTCTTTCTTTTTGAAAATTGCGAATAAGGCTTTGAAAGAATCGGGCATCAAATGTGAGTTCTCTAAACAAATTTACATCACAAATTAAGAAACCCTCCCATCGAAAAAGCTCACCTCTCAACCGGTTTCCTCATAAAAGGTGGACTCCTACTTGAAAAGGAAAATACAACTGCTACAGGTAAATATCATGAATTATTGCATTCTTCTAAGCTGCTTTTGTTTGAACATGGAATTGGTACGGGAAAAGGAAGAGGAAAATTTTCCCTCCTAATTTAAAAATATTAGATTGAAATATCTTTTATGAAAAGAGGAGAAAGAATACCAGAACTAAAATTTTGCCACATACCTTCATCATATTTTGTTTTTTTCCTTGTTCTCCATGTTGGTAACTAAACAAGTTGCATTTTCAAATGAGCTTCATATATGTGACATACAATGTGGAAATTCATATTGTTAGTTCATTGAATAATTGCTTTGTATATGTATAGGATTAGTTAATTGTGAATATTCACATCATAAATGTAGATACATATACTGTTTACAATCGTAGATACGTTGCACTCTACAATGTGAAAGTTTACAACATCCAAGAAATATATTTAACAATAACTATATAACATATCCCCATATCCATATCCAAATTTGGATCCATTTACACGTATTCTCCATTTCTCTATTTTTTGTTTAAGGTGTCCATGCACCGGCACCTGAGTCCGTGTAACATAGGATACATTTAGGGAGTTTCAAATGCAAATTTGCGAATATTGGAGGAGTATCAATACTTAATATGGATACAACTCCCTTCTAGAAGTATCCATGCTTCATAGATGTCATCAATCAATTGCTATGGCTAGTAGTTTTTGTCTGATTTGTAGTCTCTCTCTCTCTCTCTTATCCACACATGCCAGATTTATCAATTTTGAAAACTCAAAATCTGATTTTGAATGTCAAATTTTCCAAAAACTGCAATATGGTTCTCTATTTTCATATAAAATTAGGATACATACATAATGCCTAAAACAATTTCAGATTTTTTTTTCCATGCTTTGGAGCCATTTTCTCTCCCCTCCCCTGCTTATTGATTTACATCAAGGGGGCTTTTTGAAGGCAATGTATCTAACTCATTAAAAGTAGCTCAAATCGACTATAAGATCGAGATCCATTTTTCATGACATTAAGGTTCGGACAAGAGTTTATGTTATCCATTAATTATTGGATAGGATGCAGTTGTCTATTTTTCTTGATGGGTTGGATTAGGATCTCTCGAAATTCATTCGATTACGATTGTGATCTGCATCTCTTCTGATCCTTGTAAATACTCTTCTTATTTTTTTCATTTCTAGTAAAGTAGCTTTTTTTGGACACATTTCTTTTTAATTAATAATAATATTTTATGTTTTGTCATTTTATTGATGCATTATAGTTGATGTGCCTAATGTTTTCAAAAACCATTTTTCTTCAAATTAATGCTCATGTTCATTAATACTTTTCTTCTAAATATTTGGTTCATTTGTTTTTCAAATTTCGTCCCTTAGCGAGAATCACAACTATCTTTGTTGACCTGCAACTCTTCCCAAGGGTGTTGACACATGTCAATCTCAATGATGGAAGCTGTGCTGGTCTTGCCTTCCCTCAACTAAAGCTTATGTCTCTTCAATATCATCCTGAAGCATCTCCTGGACCTCATGATTCGGATCCTGGTAATGAAACTCTTGCGGCACTTTTGCTAATAATTTTTTGTACTTGTCAGGAACCCCCAAAAAAAAAACATGTGGATAATATATGATGTCAATGTCACATATTTCAATGATGCACACACCATCGGCTGACAAGATAACGATATCGATAATGGCAAAACATGGGCCTCTAATGCATTAGATGCATCTTATTATGGACCTTTTTTTTTTTAATTTATAGAAATCGAACTCATTTCCATGATGGGTAGTTAATAATATTCTAAGTGAATTCTAGTTTCTACGGAAAAGTCATTTGTATACAACAATATTTATGAAGAATGTATATAGATATGGTAATTCAACATACATATATATATATATATATAACCCTATAAAAGTGGCATAGCTTAGTCTTGTGAGCATAGCACTCGATTTCTTTGCTATGCTTTTGTTGCCTTCATCTTCTTTGGTTTTTGAAGAAGCTTGCCCGGCTAATGCGGCTTCTGATGCAAGAAATTGATGTTATTATGTGATATAAAATAGAGCTTATGTCGTTCGCTCCTTCGTGTATGGTATAGTTGTCGGAAATTTATGGAGAATCTTTTTCTCCTTCGTTTATCTGTTTGCTAATATAGAAAATTTGAAGGCTCTGGAATTCTGGCGGAATTAATGATCCGATCATATTGTTTCTTTTGTTGGTTTTTGTTTATTGATTTTATTCTTGATTGCAATTGTGCAGGTGATTTATGGGTTGGTGCCTTGATGATCTCTTTTGTAAGATTCATTGAGGTTGGTCACGACTTCTAGAAGTGCTTTGTCCATCGGTTGTGTGATATAAGCTTTTCTCGATCATAGCTAAATGGTTTGGCTCTTTTTCGGTGTCTCTACTTGATGATGGTTACATTAAAAAGCTTGCAAACACAGGTTGCACTCTTATATTTACTATCTACCGAGCGACCTGAAGTATTTGGCCTCTTTGATCAAATCATGCGCTTTCAAACGGAAACACACTGCTTTTTTGGAGAGACATTGGCTTGTTTGCGGGTAAAACATCATTTGGATATCATTTTTCCTTCTTCAATCTCGTCGTGTAAAGGATTTTATTCGAGTTTGTGAGCCCATCATATGTGGGGTTACTTTCAAGTTTGGACATTGTTAGTTGTGAGGTGTCTTGAATTTCTTTGTCTTGTAAGGGGCCTTTTATGGAGGTGGAGGGTGAGGCTCGAGTGGAGTAAAAGGCCCAACTGAGATTCACCCAAGCCCTTTGCAAGGGTCCGTGGGCAGCAACCCTCGCCCAAAAATTTGATGGTATATATTGTTATTTTTGGGTCGGGATCGTATAGTGGATTTTGATACTTGCCGAACCATGTATATCTTGTGTTTTCCGTGTGCTTGATCTTGAATTTATTGCCTTATTGTGTAATTGAAACCATGATTTTGCACAACATCATTATTATTACTATTATCAATTGCATCAATAAGATGGCAAGGAGTGATGAGAATATGACTAATATTGCTATGTTTGAAGATTTGAAAATTTCATTTATTTTTTGAGTGTTATGAGTTCTTACATCTAACCTACCTTTGGTTGATGAAGCACTTTTCAAATCGGATTCCTTGCCCAATTATGCAAAGTCCTTGATCATTTCTTCTGTACGATAAATCTGAGACTTTGACAGATCATTGCAATGTGTAAAATTGGCAGGTACTTGCTTCTGGTCTTGTCTTAATTCTTTTAGCTTGAGCTTCTTTCAAGGTCCTTATAAAGTAGGTTCAAGTGTTAAACTATTAATAAAAGCTAGTAAGATTTTCAAGGTTGTTGATTTTTATTGATCGGGTTCGGGATCTATAACTTGGAGGCTGAATGTTAGTTTTCAACCTTTTCGTGGTGCACAATTTTATTCCTTGTTTTCTGATGTTTGCGGCCTTGTAAGATAAACTATATATAATACTGAAAATTTCAACACAATTCTTTCATTTTCCTCCTCTTGGTATATATTTACTGTACATGGAATAAATTATGTTCACAGGATAACCAAGGAGATTTTTCATCTGTAAATGTAGACACTGCCATTGCAATTCGCACCCTCGAAGCAACTTATAAATCATCAGCAGATGCCACTGCAGTTGAGACTATGATATTAAAACTCACAGAGAAGGTATGGCTATGAACTGAGAATTTTATGGTGTTCGAATAGAAGCTCCCAAATTATTTTAATTTACAAGCAATGCCCAAAGCGCACCGATATCTAATGTCTGGTTTTCTTGACATTTTTTTTTTCCTGGTATCTAATCCTTGGTCCTAAATCTTCTTGATTGCACTTTTACCATGCATGACCATCCAAGCGCGAAATGAGAGGCCTTAATTGACATATGGAGCTCCTATAACATATCATCTTCCCTAACTTGGTTGTTACATGCCAACTATTACTACAGGAAGCCTCATCTCTCAAAAGCAAGGGGAAGGCAAGTATTGCCACACGAATTGCAGTCTTGACTTGGAGATCCTTATTGATTATGTCAAGAGAGTGGAAATACTACTCGCTTTGGCTGATTCTCTATATGCTTCTTCTACGATCAGATAGTACAAATTTTTACGGGTTAGGGCATTCCTTGTCATCCGTCATGGTGAGTTTTATGAATTTAAAATCAAACACCTTTCGTTCATTGCAAAATGTTGGATGATAATTAAGATAATATGCATTTCATGAAAGGTGTTTGATCTGTGCTAATTCTTTTATGCTAAACATTGAACATAATAATTTTATAGATCATTGGACATGTTTTGGATATGATATATGACCTCTCAGTTTTTTATGTTCAGGTCTTATTTGTTTATCCTCCTGAAAACAAATGCCACTTAAGTATAAGGATCTTCTTTCATTCGCTTTCACGGAGGTGTGGAGGTTAGTTGGATATGACATTTATTTGTTAATGAGTTCATGTACTCTGAATAAATTCAGATTTATTTCCAGATACGTACTGTAGTTACATGCGCATTTTCCGTGCATAAAATTTAATTATGCTTAATATTATTGAAATTCAAGAAAGTAAACCTTGGAAGTTCTGAGAGATACTCGTGAACACATGGATGGGCATATAGAAGTCACAGATGAGGTTTGATGTCACTCACATATCTCCATTTCATCATAATTAGAGGATTGTGACCATCTTGATGCATCATTTCTTTGAGCACTTGAAGACTTAAAATGATTGAACGAAGTTAGTTATCAATTATCTGCTATATTATCATATTCTCTGATGTTTTGGCATTTGATAATGTTCACATAATTATGCTAATTAGGGTTATGCATTTTCTAGTTCTTAATTGTATTATCTGTTTGTGGGTCCGAATTCTTTTCCTTTTCTCTTATTGTAACTAGTACATGGCTATGGATGTGCACATTTCAACTTTTGTAGAATTAAAAATGTCCTTTTGTTTACTCTCAAAGGAGATTTGCCCAACATTATGTAGCCTTTTTGTTTATAAATTTTCCATCATTCAATATGGAAATGATTTTTGGAGTTTTACATATTAAAGTTGGCTAATTTTTTACAAGAAAATAATTTATGAATCGCAACCAGGTTGGCACCGATATGCCTGCCTAATCACTTGCTAGCACACTATCAAGAGTTGATGAAGGTTATTATTTATGAATTGGATTCCCACTTTATCCACAATCTAAATGCAACTTCTCAAAAAGTAAAAGAATTTTCTTTTAAGGGCAATTAACAGCACAATGGCATTCAGTAAAAATAATTTCAAATAAATGACAAATATTAAAATTAAAAACTAAAAACTATGGCTATGTGCTTAGTGAATCAGCTTAGGTCTTTTATGGCCTGTATGCATATAACTATTGGACCATCACCCCTCTAGTAGAATATTTTATATTAGTATATAAACTAATTCTGTGATGAGAAGATTGTATTATCATTCCTGAATATTTCAAATTTCAGATAACAATCTTAGTGGCTGCTGAAGGACTACATGAACTGCCCACTATCAATGGCAGTGGAGACTTGAAGGAAGCCTCGCAAAAGCTATCAATGGCAGTCGAGAAAATGATGTAACCGTCATGCCCTGTGGGCATACTATTCACGAGAGCTGCTTAAAGGATATGCATGAACATTATCGGTGAGGGTCTAAAGAATTAATTCTCGGGTAAATGGTTTTGAGAAATATATATTTTTTTTGTATGTATTAATTTACTTGGTTATTGAATGGGTATGCATGTCCTATCTGCTCCAAGTCAGTCTGTGATATGTCGAAGGTATGGGAGAAATTTGACATGGAGATTGCGGCTACACCCATGCCCAAACCTTACCAAAACAAGATGGTCAATCTCTCTCTCTCTCTCTCTCTCTCTCTCTCAAAATTCATTGGATATTTTGCAGGAGATTTACTAATGTGAATTTGGTGTTACAGTCCGGATCCTCTGTAATGACTGGAACCAAATCAGTCGATTTCACATAGTAGCTCGAAATGCCCCAACTGCAAGTCTTATAACACGCCAAATAAGAGGAATTTGAATTGGAATGGTTACACAATTGATCGTCACGTCTTTGTTCACTTTGGGGTTCACCTTGTTCATGAAAGATTGAGTGACTCGTCCTATTACCACCCGCTTGTTTAGTAGATATTCTTGCATCCATCTATTTCCATTTTGTATTTTTCACATTTTTTTCAAGCATATTAGACTCTCTTTTACCTAATCAATTTTAGTGGAATATATTTCTTTTCCCCATCAATTCCAGACCTCCCTCTCTTTAACACATTTGGATATTATATTGTGGATTATATTGTGGCCATACCTTTTACGTTTATTCATTTTATGTGTTTCAAACTATTTTGCTCTTTACAGGTTTTTTGCTCTCAAATAATTTGGATAAAATTAGTACAATTTCCCAAAAAAAAAAAAGGGATATAACGGCGTTTCAACAAACGCCTCTTATAAAAAGATATGACGGCGTTTTTTTTAAAATGTCGCTAAATATCGTCAGTGACGTCAGCGTGTGTTTAGGGGGATATTTGGCGGCGTTTTTAAAAACGCCGCCTATACTAATATCACGACGTTTTTAAAACGCCATAAAGCTATAGCGACGGCCGCGTCCTCGGCGTTTGGTGCTAAGCGTCGCAAAAAGTATTGGCGGCATTTTTGACACTTTTAGCGGCGTTTTTTAAACGCCACTAAAAGCTAAATTTCCTGCAGTGAATAAAACAAATCAAAGTATAAAATACATCTTAAAAATGATAAAAAGAACCTCCACGTAGGATGGATAAAGTGATGATCCTTAAAAGATGTGAATGAGAAATAAAAGAAATGAAAATGAGTGTTTAAGTGTAATATTTTAATATTTTTATCATATTATATTTAAGAAAAGGGCAAATTACAATAAAAAAAATTCTAAGATTTTACATATTTTTCAATTTAAATCCAAGGTTTCAATGGTAACAATTAAAACTAGTTTCCTTGTGAGGACAAGAAAAAATCTTGTAGAATCGAGTGAAAGATGCAAAGGTAGAGTAATGTGAATAGAATGTGTTTAGTTTGTGTTTTGAGATAAATTTTTTAAAAAAAATTGAAGAGAGTTTAGAATTTTTTTTGGTTTGGTTGTATATTTTGAAAATAATTTTGGAGTTTAGAAGTTTTTAATGATTTAATATTTTGTTGTAGTTGAGTAGATGTGTGTGAGACAAAAAGTGATTGAGAATGAGTGAAAATGAAGAAAAAAATGATTGATTCGATGTGTAAGAGAGAGAAAATGATTTTGAAAAAAAAAAATCAAAAATTTTCCAACCAAACAAAATTTTAAATTTTTTTTTAAAAAAATTATATTTTGAGAGTTAAACCAAACAAGGCCATTATTCCTATTCCTAATTTAAAGATGATTCTTATAGAATACGTTCATCACTCCCACTTTTCAATTTGACTACTCACAAACAGCCCCCTCAAAATGCTTAGGATTGTAGGATTACAAATTTAAAGATGATTCTTATAAAAAACGTTCATCACTCCCATTTTGCAAATTGATTATTCACAAACAGTTCCTCCAAATGCTTGTTGGGTATACATCTTTATTGGAGTGTGGGACCCAATTGACTAATTAAAAAAATTTAATTTGATTTGGTATTAGTTATAATATATTTTTATATATTATATCTAATTTTGTGAAGACCCAATTCAGTTTGGAAACAACTAAGATTTTGATAAAAAATCATAAATTCACAATACATATGATTGGTATTGTTTTTCCCAAGAAAAAGGGGTTGTGCGGCTGTTCCATATTTTAGTTTTCCAAGGTGAGTAACTATTGATCATTATTATTGGTGAGATTAATACTTGCTTCGGTGGTGTGGTTTCAGCTGCTTCGTTTGGTTCGTTTTCGGTGCTGATTTGGGTCGATTATTTTGGGTCTTCTATGACTTTGGTTTCGAAGATTTTTGTTCATCTATTTGGTGAGGTCTTTCCTCTTGTTTATTTGTGATTATTTAGAATTCACTAAATGGTGGTTTTGTGAGACCATTCGTATCTCGTTTGTAATCGTTTGGAAACTATTTTGGTTGATAGTAGAATCGGATTTCGATCCCGTGGACGTACCTCACATTGAGGGAAGCACGTAAAAATTCTTGTGTTGCTTTTGATTTAATTTTTTCACATTAGTTTTTATTCCCATTGATTGATTTACTTGTGGGGAATCACATATTTTCCCTAACAACTAGTATCAGAGCTTACGGTTTATTTGGGTTTATTTATTTGTGTAAATCAATGGAGGAGAATGTGGGTCGTATGTCTAGCTTCAATAGAAGCAATTAGGTAACTCGGAAAACTAAAATGGAGGACCTATTAATTTGTAAAGATTTGTATGGACCCATTGAAGGTGATAGTAGCAAACTCGAAGGTATGAAAGATGATGAGTGGAAGAGGCTTAATCGAAAAGCCGTTGGTGTTATCCGTTAATGGATTAATGACAGTGTGTTTCATCATGTTGCTACTGAAACTTCAGCACATGATTTATGGAAAAAATTAGAAGGCCTTTATGATAGAAAATCAGCCACAAATAAAAATTTTATGTTTCGTAAGTTGGTTAATTTAAAATATAAAGATGGCAGCCCTATTCCAGAACATTTGAATGAAATAAAGAGTATTGTTAACCAACTTGCTTCTTTGAAAATTATTTTTGATGATAAGTTGCAGGCTTTGATGCTACTTAGTTCTTTACCTGAAAGTTGGGAGACTTTGGTTGTAACCGTTAGTAATTCGGCACCCGATGGAATTGTCACAATGGGCCAAGTCACTAGTAGCCTGTTGAATGAAGAAACTAGAAGAAAATCAGCGGGTTCCTCTCATTCAGAAGCATTTGTTGTGAGAGTCCGAAGTAAAACAAGGGGGAGGAGTAAGACTCCTCATGGCCATGATCAAAGCCGTGACAAATCAAAAGATAGTTCTTTTTCAAAGAAAGAAATTGAGTGCTATTATTGCCATAAGAAAGGGCACATGAAGCGGGAATGCCGAAAGCTCAAGAATAAGGAGAAAAGGCGTAACAAAAGTGTGGATAAGAAGCAAGAAGACACAATGGCAGTTACTACCGATGATCTCATGTTTGTTTGTGAAGATGATTGTATCAATTTTGTGGGCCAAGAGAGTAATTGGGTGATTGATTCCGGTGCTTCTTTTCATGTGACTTCTCGAGTTGATTTCTTCACTACCTACACCAAAGGAGATTATGGTTCTGTTCAAATGGGTAATGAAGGTTTGTCTAAGATTATTGGCATGGGTGATGTTTGCTTGGAAACAAATTTGGGCTGTAAGTTGTTGTTTAAAAATGTGAGGCATGTTCCCGACATTCGCCTTAATTTGATTTCTACTGGGAAGCTAGATGATGAAAGCTTCAACAACAAATTTGGTGATGAAATATGGAAGCTCACAAAGGATTCTTTGGTGGTGGCTAAGTGCAAGAAGACTCATACACTTTATTCAATGCAAGGAAAAATTTGTAAAGGTGTTGTCAATGCACTTGAAGATGATACTTTTATCAAATTGTGGCACAAGCGGCTTGGCCACATGAGTGAAAAGGGGCTGCAAGTATTATTCAAGAAAGAGCTTCTACCCGGTTTGAAAGGTACACATCTCAAAACTTGTGTTTATTGTTTGGCGGGTAAACAACATAGAGTTTCTTTTCATAAAAATGTTGCTTCTAGAAAAGAAAATGTTTTGGAGTTGATTCATTCGGATGTTTGTGGTCCTTTGAAAGTTAGAATACATAGTGGTGCACTTTATTTTGTTACTTTCATTGATGATTATTCAAGAAAAGTTTGGGCTTTTTTACTAAAAACTAAGGATCAAATTCTAGAAGTATTTAAGCATTTTCAAGCCATGGTTGAAAGAGAAACAGGGTAGAAATTGAAGTGCATCCGATCAGACAATGGTGGTGAATACATTGGGCCATTTGATGAGTATTGTCGCAGCCAAGGTATTCGGCACCAAAAGATAATTAAGAAGACTCCTCAACAAAATGGCGTTGCCGAGAGGATGAACCGCACCATTGTGGAAAGAACAAGGTGTTTACTTTCACAAGCTAAATTGCCAAGATCCTTTTGAGGTGAGGCATTAAAGACTGCGGTTGATGTGACCAATTTGTCTCCTTCCTATCCTTTGAATGGTGATGTTCCTGAAAGAGTTTAGACCAGTAAAATGTGTCTTATGAGCACTTGAGAGTGTTTGGTTGCCGAGCTTTTGTTCACATTCCAAAAGATGAGAGGTCCAAGCTTGATAGCAAGTCAAGACAATATATTTTTCTTGGCTATGGACGTGATGAATTCAGGTATAGATTGTGGGATCCGGTCAACAAGAAAATCATTCTAAACCGTGATGTTGTGTTTCTTGAAGACCAAACAATTAAAGACTTTGGCAAAGGTGATCAACCGGAGCCAAAAACTAGTGATCTCATTGACATGGATCCATCTCCTTCATCTTCGGTGGATGATGAAAATGGGAGAGATGTGCAACCATCTATTGAAGATGTAGAGGATGATACTAATACTAATGAAGTTGAGCTAGAAATTGAGGAAGAGCATCCAACTCAAGAACCGCCACCACAACTTGAGTTAAGAAAATCTACAAGGGACCGACAACTTTTAAGAAAGTATCCTCCGAATGAATTTGTGTTGATTTCTGATTAAGGGGAACCTGAGAGCTACCAAGAAGTAATTGAGCATGCAAAGAAAGGTGATTGGAAAAATGTCATGGAAGAGGAAATGAATTCTTTGCTTGAAAATCATACTTATGATTTAGTAAAGTTGCCTAAAGGGAGGAAAACTCTGAAAAATAAGTGGGTTTTCAAATTGAAAAATGATGGCAAAAATCTAAGGTACAAAGCACGTATTGTTGTGAAAGGCTTTGGGCAAAAGAAAAGTATTGACTTTGAGGAGATTTTCTCACCGGTTATGAAGATGTTTTCTATTCGAGTTGTACTTGGCATGGCTACAAGTATGAACCTTGAAGTTGAGCAACTTGATGTGAAGACTGCATTTTTTCACGGTGATCTTAAAGAAGAAATTTACATGGAGCAACCAGAAGGTTTTGTGGAGAAAGGAAAAGAGAAATTTGTTTGCAAATTAAAGAAAAGTTTGTATGGCCTCAAGCAAGCTCCACGGCAATGGTACAAAAAATTTGACTCTTTCATGATGAATAATGGTTTTTCTAAAACCACTTCAGACCATTGTGTGTTTGTGAAAAATTTTCCGGATGGTAAATTTATTATTCTTTTGCTTTATGTTGATGACATGTTAATTTTGGGTCAAGATTCTACCATGATTAACAGGTTGAAATTGGAGTTGAGCAAGTCTTTTGCTATGAAAGATTTGGAACCGGCAAAGCAAATTCTTGGTATGAAAATTGTTCGTGATCGCAAAGAGGGACTGATTTGGTTGTCTTAAGAAAGCTACATTGAGAAAGTTCTTGAGAGGTTCAATATAAATAAAGTAAAGCCGGTTGGTCGTCCACTTGCGGGTCACTTCAAGTTTAGTTCGAATCAATGTCCTACAAGTGAAAAAGACAAGGAAGAGATGTTGAAAATTCCTTATGCTTCTGCAGTTGGTTCTTTGATGTATGCCATGGTTTGTACAAGGTCGGACATTGCTCACGCTGTTGGTGTGGTGAGTCGGTTTCTCTCTAATTCGGGTAAAGAACATTGGGCAGCGGTAAAATGGATTCTGGGGTATCTTCGAGGGACTTCGAAGGTATGTTTGTGTTTTGGAGATGGTAAGTCGGTGCTTGATGGGTTCACAGATTCTAATATGGCTGGTGATATTGATTCTAGCAAATTTACTTCGGGGTATTTGATGACTTTTGCAGGGGGAACTGTGGCATGGCAATCTAAATTACAAAAATGTGTTGCTCTTTCAACTACCGAAGCTGAATTTGTTGCCATTACAGAAGCTTGCAAAGAAGAGTTATGGTTGAAGAAATTTTTGCAAGAGTTGTGTTTGAAGCAAGAAAAGTATATACTTTATTGTGATAGTCAAAGTGCTATTCACTTGAGTAAAAATTCTGCTTTTCATTCGAGATCGAAACACATTGATGTGAGATACCATTGGATTCGTGATGTGTTAGATTCGAAATTGTTACGACTCGAAAATGTTCACATAGATGATAATATTTTAGATATGTTGACTAAGACTTTGTCGAGAGACAAACATTTAAAGTGTCGAACTTTGGCCGGTATGGTTGATATCTCCACCTAAGTCGGTAAGGGGAGAATTGTTGGGTATATCTCCTTATTGGAGTGTGGGACCTAATTAACTTAGTGAAAGAGTTTAATTTGATTTGGTATTAGTTATAATATATTTTTATATATTATATCTAATTTTATGGAGACCCAATTCAGTTTGGAAACAACTAAGGTTTTGATAAAAAAAAACCCCTAGATTCACAATACATATGATTAGTATTGTTTTTCCCAAGGAAAAGGGGTTGTGCGGCTGCTCCATATTTTAGTTTTCCAAGGTGAGCTACTATTGATCATTATTATTAGTGAGATTAATACTTGCTTCGGTGGTGTGGTTTCGGTTGCTTCGTTTGGTTCGTTTTCGGTGCTGATTTGGGTCGATTATTTTGGGTCTTCTACAACTTTGGTTTCGAAGATTTTTGTTCATCTATTTGGTCAGGTCTTTCCTCTTGTTTATTTGTGATTATTTGGAATTCACCTAAGGGTGATTTTGTGAGACCATTCGTGTCTCATTTGTAATCGTTTGGAAACTATTTTGGTTGATAGTGGAATCGGATTTCGATCCCGTGGACGTACCTCACATTGAGAGAACCACGTAAAAATTCTTATGTTACTTTTGATTTAATTTTTTCGCATTAATTTTTATTCCCATTGATTGATTTACTTGTGAGAAATCACATATTTTCCCTAATAACGCTTAGGATTGTAGGCGCTTAAAAGATCATATAAACGGGAGGGACAAATCATTATAATAATCATTGCAAACGTTATTGTTTCAATTCAACAAGCATTGGTCCGATTAATGGTAGAGATTTAAAAATTTTATCAAAATTTTTATTAAATATCTCATATAAGTGTGAGACCCATGTAAATCTCACCTAAAACATTTAACAAAATTTTTGATAAAATTTTTAGGATGCTCTACTGGCAGCCAGAAAACATCAGGGACCAACTGGAAATGATTGAGTTTTTTTATTTTATTTTAACAAAAGTCTCCCTTTTTCACTTGTCTATATATATATATATTGGGAAATTCTATTTTTACATCATATAAATTCTCAATACACACCACAAATATGTTTAGATATAAATTTTTAAATATTTATTAAATGTTCAAATTTAAAATTATGAATAACAATAAATTGTTCAAATATATTTTGTTTAATTATTTATATCTTTCTTTTTTTTTTGATTCAAAAAAAGTTTAGGAGGAGGGGAGGCTACCCCATTCCAGGGCCAGGGAAAGCGTTACGCAATATCGCTCCACCAACAAAGGACTGCCGGCAGTGGGACTCGAACCTAAGCCAAATGGGCGAAGGGAACGATCCTTACCAACTAAACCAACCCTTGTTGGTAATTATTTATATCTGAACAATTGCTTTATGTTCATATATTATATCCGTACATTTGACTTTTGTTTGAAAATTTATATGCAAACACCATTGGTGGTATGTACTAAGAGTTTGTATGATATGTAAATAGAATTACCCTTTTTATTTTTGAGGGTAGATTTCCTCCTATCCATAATTTAGATTGGAGGCTATTGTTTTTAGAGCCAATAAAATTCATTACGGATCTTATTTCGATAATTTAAATTATTTATTTTATCAAGCACTTTATGTATATCATCTATAAAAATAAAAATGTTTCATGTGTTCGAGTTTTTATTTTTATTTTTATCAAGAGTCTCCCTTTTTCATTTGTCTATATCTATATATATATATATATTGAGAAATTCTATTTTTACATCATATAAATTCTCAATATATACCACAAATATGTTTGGATATAAATTTTTAAATATATATATTAAATGTTCAGATTTAAAATTATGAACAAAAATAAATTGTTCAAATATGTATTTTGTTTGATTATTTATATCTGAACAACTGCTTTATGTTCATATGTTATATCCGAACATTTGACTTTTGTTTGAAAATTTATATTTGAACACCATTAGTGGTGTGCACAGAGAGTTTGTATGGTATGCAAATATAATTACCCATTTTATTTTTGAGGGTATATTTCCTCCTATCCATAATTTAGATTGGAGGCAATTGTTAGAACCAATAAAACTCATTATGAATCTTATTTTGATAATTTAAATTGTTTATTTTGTCAAGCACTTTATGTATATCATCTATAAAAATACAAAAATAAAAAATCGTTAATCATAATCTATTTAATTTATCGTGTCTGTCACAAAAAAATAAATGATTTATTTTTAAAAACACAATTGTCATTCATTTGCAATTGTAGTTGATATAACCCACCATGTATTTGTTGGTTCTATTTTAATTTTTTTAAATTAAATTAAGCAGTCTTGATTTGTTAATTTAAGAAGTTATAGAAAGAAAACTACAAAATTGAAAATCTAGAAAATACAAAACTGAAAGAAACCTATTAGTAATAGGGAAAAATAAAATTCAAAGACAAAAATGAGATTGAATAACATAAACAAATATGCAAATTGAGACCTGTGTTTCACAAGGTGTTTTTAAAATAGATTTGCTGCCTCATCAGAGAGTGTTGGAGGTCGATTAGATATTGCTCCAATAACACTTAGGGCAAGTTTGGCATAACCTAAATAATACAAAAAGTCAAAAAGTCACTATCCTATTTAAGTCACATCATCTTATTTAAATCACATCACCTCTCTAACACATCACATCAAACTCAACCTAAACCCAACCCATATAAGCCAATAGTCAAAAAGTACACTTTTTTAGAACATACCAAACCAACCCTTAATAGAGTTGCTTTGGCAAACTGAACAAATGGCAGTACTTTCTCTTGCTAGGAGGAATGATAAACGCGAAGAAGGAGCTCTCAAAGAATTTTGTGTTTTGAGACTGAGGAAAGCCTCTATTTATATAGTTAGGGATGCACTTTCAGCCTTGAGGGCTGTCATTAACTAGGTCATCAACTTCAACCACCTTTCCTTATATATATAATGAAGTAGTGAAGAATTCAAAAGTTTTTGGCCTAGAAAACGGATACGAGTTGTTGGGTCACCAACTCAATCTAAGCCCGAACACAAACCCAACCCAGCCCAGTACAAGTACAAGTCCAAGTCCAGACACATGCATATTAGAGCTCAGCCCAATCCAAACTCAAGTCCGAACCCAAGACCAAATCTAAGATCCACGGACCTAGACCCGACCTAGTCCGACTGTGGTGACGAGCGGTCATAGCAATTTTTGCATAACAGCCTTGGTCTATAGTGCTCAAGCTCATTATTCACACATCCATCGCTCTCTTTCTTTGAAAAATAAGGTATATAAATATCCATTAATGCTTTCCTTTTTAATCAAAGTGGGATAGGTAGTTTTTCACCTTTCCCAAAACCTATTTCATGATGTCCACTTTAAGAGATAATTTCTCATTTAATTCTTAATGATTTTGGCTCATTCTTTTTGTGGTGTAACCCTCTCACATAAGGTCACGTTTGTTTGGTGGATTAGGTTAGATGTGATTATGAGTGTTGCAGGATTGAGTGAGGAGATTGGTAATGGAATGGTATTAAGTTGAAAATATAAGATAAAGTGTGTTTGTTTGTGTAGTAGTGTGATGATATTAATTGATTGTGATTAAACATGTGAAATTACACAATTACTCGTATTTCATTGTAGATCATTGAAATTAAAGGACAAAATTGTTTTTTTACCATCCACCTCTCACCCATCTTTACTAATCCATCCATAGTGGTGGACTGCTACTTCTATTGGAGTGTTAATCCCCTTGCAACTTTTCTAACCAAACATGCTATGAGTTTAGCCCACCTCACTCATAGTCCAAGCCTTCTACTTGTGGAGTCAAACAAACATGCCCTAAGAGAGTACAAACCCACTTAGACCTACTTCAACCAGCAGCTGAGTCCCACTTTAAATTTGTTTTAAAGTCACCGAAGAATATTATTTTTCAACAGTATTATGATACATTTACAATTGTACTCTCTTTTTTTTTTCTTTTTGTAACTGATAGAAAGAAAAAAAAAATAGACATGAAAAATATGTAGTTGTTGTGGATTATCTTGGAAATAAAAATTATAATAAATTACAAATATATCCCTTCAAATTTGCTTCAAATAATGATTGTCTCTTGTAATTTTAGAAATTGCAAATACTTTCTTATTATAAATTTTTATTTAACAGAATTAACAAAAAAAATCATAACTACAATTTATGAAACAATAAAATTGTTAATTGAAAAATATTTGCGACATCATGAAAAATTACTAATTGACTTAATGAATTATTAATAAAAATAGTCATTTGATATGCGATTAGAAATTTGAAAGAGCAAAATTTAATTTCCAAATTCATAAAAAATAATTTATATTTTAAAAAAATCTCAAAAAATATATTTTTAATTTATCTTAAAAATTATGAGACGATATATGTCAACACCAAGTTAGATGTTATGATGGAATACTCAGGTGTTATAATAGAATAGATAATATAATAATGGCGTCTTTTGATTGATTAAAACTACATGGGCCTAATTATATTTGGGCCGGTCATTGTAGGCATATATGTATGTGTTTGTATATGTTGAACATAAGATGTTTGGGCTTTTATTTAATGGGCCCTTCATGTAGAAAGTTTTATGCAACGAACAATGTATTGGGATGGGATTAACAAAAAGGAGAATGTTAGGCGGTGGTTAATGTTGGAAAATGTATGAAATAGGTATGGAAACATATAAAAAATGTATTATTTTACTTGTAAGATTTAACAAATATATGATGAAGAATAACTGTTACATCAAATTATAAGTCTGCTGTAAATGCAGATTGTATTCTTAACGGTAAGATTATATTCTTAATCAATGTCATTAGAGCGGTGCTAACAAGTGGCTATGCCCTCTCTCTCCTTCCTCAATCAATGATTTTGGTTCCACCCTCCTGATCTTAGTAGAGAATTCCCCATCCCCCAAAAAATTAGTCCAACAAGTCCTTTTAAAATAATACACGTGAAAGTCCTCTTTTTTTTGTATTGTGTTCTACAGGATCCCATTCAGTTTTGTAGAATGGATTTTCTAATTTTTGTACCATTTATTTTTGGTGAATGAAAATGTATTTTGGAGGGTTTGTTTTGATCCTATAGATTATGTTCGTTTGGTGTGCACATTATGGAAAGATCATATATGGGTAGATTTTTAGGAATGGTAAGGGCCGTCAGTATTTGAATATTGCATGGGGGAAGGGGGGGAAGTGTTCAAGGGTTGTGTTAATATTATTGAGCCGTTTATTTGTGTTGTGTAGTCTGTGGTGCAGTATTCTTCGAGTTTGTTGACGATAAGGTATTGATTACTTATTTGTTTGTTTTGTTTTGTTTTCGTTTGTAGTTTGGAGGGTTTGACGTTGATATGTGATTCGTAATGAATTGAATCAAATTGAATTTATTTATTTATTATTCCATTTAATATTTATGTAGTAAATTTTTTTTTTAAATGTTTGTGGGTTCGGGTATTGATTAGAGTTGGATTGGTATGAATTTCCAAATTATTTGATTGTTTAGTTGTTATTATTATAGTTGTGGTGTCGTAAACCATTCTATTTAAATTGGTGAAAATAAATTATACAGTGTGTTTAGTTTGAGTTTTCTAAATTAAGTTTTTTAAAAATTGACTTTTTTGGTTTTCGTGTTTTTTTGTTTTTAGTGAATATTTTTTAAATTTTAAACATTTTTTTTTGTTACTTTTTTAGATGCACCTTACTTAGATGTATCTAAAAAATAAAAAATTTGTGAAAAAATATTTTAAAAAATTAATAAATACATAAAATATAAAAAATGTACTGAATTCTTGTATTTTTTTGTGTATTTTTTTTTTTTATATTTTTGGTATTTAGTGAATTTTTAAAAGATTTTTTTTACAATTTTTTTTACTTTTTAGGTGTATTTATGTTAGGTGTGTTTAAAAAGTAAAAAAATTGCTTAAAATATTTAAAAAATTCAGTAAAAACAAAAAAATACAGAAAATAAGAAAGTATAATTTTTTGAAAAGTGTTTTTTGAAAAGTGGAAACGAGCAAGGTAAGGCTTGCTTGGCAAATTTCGACTTCGTAAGGCTTGCTTGGCAAATTTTTTTAGTTTTAGTTCTGGTAATTCTTGGGTCTTGAGTAATAAATGAGATATAAATTTGATTTTTGGGACTTATTTGATTAGCCCATACTTAATCATTTTGATTCATATTTAATTATGTGAATGATGGGGACCACCTTAAGTCTCTTTAAATTTATTTATACTTTAATCTCAGTTGCAGATTTATTTTAAATTATTAAACTCTATTCATTTTGGACTCAATTGATTGAATCATGACTCGTTTGTAACCATGTATTATTGTTGCTATTGTTATTATTATTTATTTTATAATCTTGAGAGATTTACAAATATTTATGATGTGCACCATTAAACCAAATATATTTTGTGGTAAAAAAATATTATTTCCTTTTTATCATTAATAATGTTGAAATATACTTTTAATTGATATATATATATAGATATTTGTATTGATTTGAAAAAAACAGTTATTAAATTGAATCAAGAAGGCAGACCCACGTAGGTGCTGCCCTCTCCATTCCCTTATTCCTTGTTTCTTCTTCTTTACATCTTCATTTCTTTTCTTTGCTGCTTCCACTTCTCTCTCGGCTCTCGATTCTCTCCTTCTCTCTTCGAATTTTTTTTCGGTTATATTTATTATATAAAATCTTTGATCTACCAAAATCTATTAGGTTTTAGATCATAATTCTTAAGATCAAAGTGAAGAGCTTAGTGAGAGCAACATTTTGACCGGTAGAGATCGAAATCCAACAAAGTCAAAAATTGCGATTTTTGCTTGTTTCCTCTTCTAGCTTTTGAGGTAAGGATTTTCTAAACATTGTGTATGTGTTTTAGCTTTATTAGGTGCTATTTTGATAGTGTGATATTTGAACAGATTAGGGTTTTATTAATGGTATATTAAATGCATGAAAAGGGAAAAGTTCTCAACTTTTTTTAAAATCTCTTGTTAGCTAGGTGAGATTTTGTATGACTTATGGATTTTGAGGAATGTGTGGTTTTTTTTTTTGTTTTTTTTTTTTATGAGAAATTCCCAAATTTTAGTGAAATCCTAGAAATTTGAAATGTTAAGATTAAGATTTTAGCTAAGTTTGTGAAAAGTTTATAAGGGTTAAAAATATATGTTTATTTGAACAAATGAGAATTTGAAAGTGGATGTTTAAAGAGATGAGATTGATGTTAGGAACATTGAAAACCATTGAGGTTTCTTTTGAAAATTGTTTAATTTGAAAATATTGAACTTTTCAGAAAGATGAAAATTATTTATTATGTTGAGGTATCGAGAAATGTTGAAAGAAACTTTTGTTATATTTGTATTTTAAATATTCTTGGTGAATTCTTGAGTTTGAATAAAAAGGGAAAATTTATAAAATTTATGAAAGAATATTATGATTCTTGATTAAGTTGGAAAAGAGGAGATTGAACATGTGATTGTTACTCCTATATTGAAATGATTGAAATGATTGGAAATATGAGATTATGAGTCATATTTTGTCTCTTGATATATTTTGTATAGAGATAATTGTTTGGGCAACCGTGGAAGGTTCTATTGATTATTGTAAAAATTGCATATGAAATGGGTAAATTGAAATATTTGTAAATTCACGCATGGCATTGAACATTACATAATCTCATGATTTAATTCTTGCATTGGATTTGAGAAGTTGATTTTCAAATTGATTCATTGAGAATATTTGAAATATGTTGAGTTACAGGATAAATACGTTTGGTAAATCCAGATAGGAATTGTAGATTGATATTGTTTAAGTGGGCCTGAGTGTCTAGGGTGAAAGACCGAAAACAAGCACGGAGTAGGTGCCACGTGCCTTCCGGTTAGGAGCCAGTAAAGTGGAGATTGGTAGTGCTAGTTATGCCTACTTTCAGACACCTACCTATGGATTTCCAGTGTCATATTTACTGCTCCTTGTTCCATGAAATGGATGATTGAATTGGTTATGCTTTTAAACAAATGCATGGCATGAGAATTTCGAAATGAGAAAACCTATGATTTTTGGCATTGGCATCTCATATGCATTGCACCTCATGATATTGTTAAATTGTGTGCACTTTATTTAAATTATCTCTGCTAGGGTTTATGCTCATCCCTTAGTGGAAACCATTTTTCAGGTAATTGTGGTGTGCCGCCGCCAAAGTGAAGGCGTGGAAGATCTTATGAAGCACAAGGCTCAATTATTTATTTGTTTTTTTTTCTTTGCAAGCCAAGGGCTATTTATGTATGGGTTTGAAAACCACTTTGTTGTAACTAGGCAAAGCCTTAGAACTTGTAGCTGTTAAGGCATTAATTTGTATTTTGTTGCTTTAACTTGTTATTATCGCATGCTATAAAATTCATATGTTAAGGATGATGAATGCATTAATGCAAGTGGTCTCTCTTTTGTGAAATCTCATGTTGGATATTGTTAATAGAAAAATGGTGATTTAGTATGAATATTGACTATTGAAATGTCTATATTATTCAATGTTCTTGTATGTAATAATGAGAAGTAATGAGATTTAGATTATGCCTATGAGTTAATCTAGATATATCAGATGTCAATATTTTTGGGGGCGTTACATGATTCGTGATTATCATGTTGCGACATCCATATCCTACAAATAATCGATTTGTTTGATATGTTTCGGCGGAAAGCACAATAATAATATACATATAATGCAGGCTTGATGAACATGAGTTTCATATTTAATTTACATTTTTTTCAGTTTCTGCGTAGGAATGGAGGATAGTGTAATGTTGTTGTGTTCATATGGGAATAACAACGTTGTTGTAATGGTTTGTTTTGATTCCACGTTTAGCAGATTGACAACTCATATGTGCAAATGTTTTAGTGGACTCACTCCTTATTTGGTATCTCTATCATACAAGATTCCCGAGTACAACAATTTCAAAATGGAAAACGATTCAAACTTTGAAAACATGTTATGTCTTGCTAGGTCATTTCGACTGGATCATTTCAATGTCATTGTGGAAGTTCGTGGCGAAGCTCGAGGGTCAAACGTGGTGGGAGTTTGATACCTGGGCATGACGACATAGTCGTTGACGGCGGGGAAATGGTACCATATATTGATAAGGAGGTTGATTTGTTACCTAATTTTTGCCAAAACACTGCAAAGATGTTGTTGACGATAGATTGAGCGGATGGCATAACTAATATCGGGCAATGTTTCGAGGGTGGAGCAGTGGAATTTTGTAAGGTACTCAACAAATACACCATCGAATCTGGGTTTCAATTTCAGTTTAGAAAGAATGACTCAGTTCGAATTACAACATAATACATGTTTAGCAAGTCAAGGGGGTTTGTGGTCCATCCATGCGAGGGTATTGAATGCAAATGGGTATTTTTATCTCAAAAAGTGGAACTATGACCACACTTGTGGAGTCACTGTGCATACAGAAGAAGTGCCACAAATTCGATGTAGGCATTGTCGGCGGTTGAATGCGAATGGGTATTTTTATCTCAAAAAGTGGAACTATGACCACACTTGTGGAGTCACTGTGCATACAGAAGAAGTGCCACAAATTCGATGTAGGCATTGTCGGCGGTTGGGGAACCATAACAAGAAGATATGCAAGAAACCAATATAGTGTCTTACCCTATGTGGTGGAACGTTTAGTTTGAATCATTTGTACAAGTTCTAATGTTCTATTTAGTTTAGTCGTTGTAGACAAGCCCGCAGGGGACCTCGCTGCAGCTCGGACTCGATTTGTGTCACGGTTCTTAATCTTGAACCAAAGAGTCCAAATCTGGCAAATTGTTTTGAGAAAACAGATTTTTAGAAAGAAGTGCCAAACATAGACTGCTTTGCCAGATACAGAGTCGCTACCTAAATATTTTATTTTTGGGAAATTTAGGAAACCCTGACTCGTTGCCTAAGGCCACGTGTCCGTCATCACCAAAGTTGTCTCGGCTCGGGAACTTGGGTACGATTGGAGAAGGTCACTTCGTGAGCACCCCCACTCGCCCGATCAAAGATCGGCCTCTATTAATCATGATATCTAGTTTTGAAGACATTATGCGTTCTTATTCCGGTTATTAGCCTAGATTTACTGTGTGATGCGCACAGCATACAAGTATAGACTGGATCGCCTGAATTGGAACAAAACATTTCATGTTTGTTTATTTGAAAATGGTTTGATGGTGCTACTCGCAAGTAGGCTAAGACGTGAATTTGCCACCCTCAGGTGGGCTTAGAAAACATGGTTTTGCCACTATCTAGTGGACTTAAAACTCACAGTTGATGATTCGTTCCAATCTAAGTAACCTAACCTTCACCCACAGGCATTCAGGCAGTTATATCACATAAGCATTTAGCCTCATGGTAAGCATGCTATCATGGCAGTCACTCACACGCATGCAAGGATGCTAAAGTATAAAACTTACCGGGTACTCCCAGCCAAAACAGAAGCTAATTAGAAATCATGCATGATCCTAATTATACAGGAATGCCTAATGCAACAGATGCAGGAATGCAACTACAATAGCAGGCTCGGCTATTCTAAACATGCATATGGAATGCTACAGCTAACATGTATTCAACTTGGAATTGAAATACAAATGCAGTTAGTATGATGCGCCGAGCCCGGTGCATGCAAAACAGATGAATGAATGCAAACATGCTATCATACTGTATGCTAATTGAAACATGCCCTAATCTAACCATCATAAGCAGGTAAATAAAAGGGAGAAAGACGTGGGGTTGAAAAACATACATCACACACGCACACTTATTACAGTTATGCCCTCGCACAGAGGGTCCGAATAAAATAATATACAGTCCCGAATAGTACAGTCCAAATAAATAATACAGTCCAAATATGTACAAATTCCTAATTAATTAACAAATTAACTAAGAAAACAAATAAACTGGTATGCAAGCCAGGGACTGCCTTGATTCTGGTAAATGACGTATGTTTGGGTTGCCTTGCGCGGAAATCCATGGCGATGCCCCAGTTAACCTCTGTTTGCAATTATTCTTGGAATGCGTGCCAAACTCTGAAAAGCTGCTGATTCTTGTTTTGCTGCAACAGAGAGCAGGAAAGGGGCATGGCAATGTATTTTCACAAATATATGCATGCCTCGATCCTCGTGCCACCAATCACGCATCTCGATGCATGATGGCCGAGGAGTCGAATTGCACAACTCAATATGGAATGAATGCCACATGAAAACACAACAAAACCTAAACTTCATCATGGGTAATTCGGAGTGTCGGTGACTGGGGAATTGAGATACGTTCCGTCACTCGGAGTACGAAACACACCTCGTTTCCCGTGCTCGGGCTAACCCCTATCCCAAACACGATGCAATATGCATGACATGCATGAATGCAACTAAGATACACCCTAACATGCACAATGTTATGAAATGGCATACACGATGCACGAGGTAGCATGGCATACACAATGCGCTAACATACACCCTAGCATACACAATGCTATGAAATGAAATGGCATACACAATGCATAATGGACTTACACCAACATGAATGGACCTCAGCCACACTCACATAGGAGGCCATCAGATGGAAATGAGACACTCGAGATGCGTGCACACATGCACGCAAACCGAGGACCGACCCTAAGGCACGAATGCCACTCTACCAAAGCATGGCAAGGCATGGAATATGGCATATGAACATACAAATTTCAGAAGCAAAATTTGATGCAAAACAGCCCCGAATCATGGAAACATGGCACCCGATGCATGGAATGATCCCGAAATGCAAAACTAGGTGCCCAGAATGGCTTACAGCTATACAAAGCATGCATTATATGAACATGAGGCCTAAATACAGATTCAAGGCAGTCCAAAAATAAACATTTTTACAGTTTTAAGCAAGGCCAAACAGTGAGCAAAAATAGGCCTAAATTAGCATGCAAAAATGGGCAAAAGGGGGGGGTATTTAAGCAAGTGGCAGCTGCTGACTTCAAACGCAATAGGGCCCTTCAACAATGTTGAATAGGGGCCCAAAATATGGCATTTTACAGTTGATGGACAGACCCAAAACAGTGCACAAGCATGCTCAAAATATTATGCAAAATAAGGCCAAAAGAAGGCTATAACACAAAGTACACAAAGGGTGCCTCAAAAAGCCAAGGACCCTTAATGAAACATGAAGAGGGGGTCAAAATAAGGCCATTTTCAGTTTGGATAAAAGTCCAAAAACAGAAGCACAGGGGGCTAATAAATCATGCAAAAATGAGGCCAAGAGAGAGGCAACGAGACAAGTGACATATAGAGGCCCCAAAAAGTGATGAGCCCTTCAACAATATTGAATAAGGGATCAAAATAAGCAACTTTACAGTTTATATCATGCCTCAAAACAGATTATAAACAGGCCTAAAATACTATGCAAATAATAGGCATTCAAGAGGGACAATGAAGCAAGTGCAAGATGGGGGTCTCAAACAGGGAAATACTCTTAAACAAACATGAAGAGGGTCTCAAAATATGGTGTTTTACAGTTAGGGTCGAAGCCCAAAAATGCAAGCAAGGGAAGCTAATATATGAGCAAAAATAAGGCCAAAAAGAGAAGAAATGTGCTTACCCTTGTAGCCTAACCCTTGACAGCCTTTGGACCAAGAAATTTTGCCTCCTAAACTCTAAAAAACTCCTCCAAGCTCCTGGAATGGAGGTGGTGGTGTGGTGCTAGGTGGTTATGAAGAAAGGGGTGTAGGACTTAAGGTGTTTGGGGCTTGGAAGAGTAGAGGGAGAGAGATGCAATGCAAGAGGCTCAAAGGGGTTTTTTCTAACCCCTAAACCAGAGCTGGAGGCTCTGTTATATAGACAAAAGGAGGGGGAGAAAGACAGGGGAAAATGGGGGGGAAAACATTCAAGTTTCCCTCCAAAATTTTGGCCCCCCGGATACAAAATCTGGGAGGGAAAAAAGTGTATATTTGGACTGTACTCACTGAGAGGAGCAAGGCCGGCCAGCTTTTGAGGTTGCAGGTGGCCGGCCGGCCCTCCCCATGGCCGGCCGGCCAAGGGTCAAAAGGGTCAAGTGGCTTTAATAGCCGGCCACCACAGATTGGTGGCCTCCCATGTGTGCTCAACACAGCCATGTGGTCAAAAATTGGCAACAGTGAACCAGGAGATAGAAAAGGCCACTTTTAGGAGGGGTTCAAAAGGGTCAAATGGAATTACTGGTGTAGACACCCAATTTTTGACCGTCCTCAAGACTTGGACGTCACTGCTTGAACACTCGGTGATTATCCATGTTTGTGTTTGTTTGGAGTTCCCGGAGTTCTCGGCTACGTGCCTTGCCTCAGGATCTCCGAATTCGACCGTTTTGTGTCTGGTTTTGCACCAAACACTTGTGCTTTGCCTTGGAGGGACAGGGAATGCCTTTTGAGGCATCTCCATACACCACCGGCAGTGGCTAGAGGCCACCGGCTGGTTGATGTTTCCACCGGCACTATATTGTGCCGGTCGGCACTCTTTTTGGCAAAATGACCATTTTGCCCTGCCGATCACTTTACAGCTATTTTTGGAGATATTTTCAGACAGCTTTCTTGCATTTGTTTCCCCTCCATACACGTGTATGGATGGATGAGCCTTGAATTGACTTAGCTTGTAAGCTTTGTCCTCTATAAGAGAAGGCTCTCTTCTCTTGGTTGAAGGGTTAGAAAACTTAGACATTTTAGGGAGAAAATACAGAGAAGAAGCTCTGGTTCTAGGTTAGAAATTCTATATCTATTCTATCTCTCTTTTGCTCTCTTATTTTGTGCACTAGGTGTTTGTGTCTCACTATTGCACATCAACACCTAGTGTTTCACCTTCCCTTGGCTACTGAGGTCCCAAGAGGTTATTCTTGCTGTTCTTGACTGGTTTGGAGCTCAAGGAAGCAACAAAGTCAACATTTGTGAAGAGGGTCATCAAGGATGAGAAACTTACTTTATTTACCCCATTCTTGCACTCCATTTTGACCTATCCTTGAACGGTTTTTGTGCTTGGTGTTCAATACAAAAAAGTTCTGTTTTTTAGCCCTCTTGATAGTTCATTAAGGGTACTTTGTGCTTTGGGGAGGTTTGACCACCCTTAGGCCTTGAAAAGGCCACTTTTTGTGCTATTTGGTGAGAGATCCGAGACTTTGGTGTTAGGATCTCTTCACCACAGAAATCTTGAGGGATTTCAGTGGTGTAGATGATGCCTTAAAGTCCTAAGAAGGAGAGGGCCACCCCCTCTCCTTGATGTCCTTGAAAAGGGCAAGTTTTGCCTCTTGAGAGAGCATAGTGTTTGATTGTTTGTTGAGCATGTCTTGGCTGCATTTTATGTTTATTATGCCCTAATATGACATTGCTAAGTGTTGGTTTTAGTACTCTTTGCATGATTTGCATAGTTGCTTTGTAATGCCTCTTTGGTCCCTTAACATGCCTAGGTTGTTAGCCCTAGTTTGAGCATACTTTAGGCTTAGACTTATGAATGTTTTATGCTTATTTTGACATGTTCTAGCTCTGTCCATAGTCATTTGGGTTGATCTTGGCATGCATTATATAGCTCCTTTGCATTTGGCTTGTTGGCCTTAAGAGCATGAGAGTGTAGCATGTCTTGCTTGCTTTATTTTTGATGGTTTGGAACCATTTAACATGTCATTTCAGACCCTTCGGTGTGCTTGTATGCTTGCCTTAGTTGCCTTTTTAATGCTTTAAAAGCATGTGTTGAATGCTCCATGTTTTGGTCATTTGTGCATGCCTTTGGATTCAAGCCTCTTAGATGCCATCTAAGTAGTCTTTTGGGCTTAGTTTTATGTGTTAAAACTCTGTTTTTAGTTGTTTAAGTATTGCCATGTGTGATTATACTAGGTGTGGTTTAATGCCTCATAGACTTGCTTTGAAGACTTGGGCCATTTGTTGCATGTTTAGCTTGCTTTGTTGCATGATTTGGCATCATGTTTTGCATGATTTTCAGAGCTTTCTATGCATGCTAGTAGTCCATGTTTAACTCATTTCAAGTGTGCTTGAATGTTGTTTATTATGCTTAAGTGTTGGTGCCTTAACTTGTGCATGTGTGCATGTGTGTTTGGCCCTCATGATTTAGCATTTTGGCCAATGGTTTTAGGCCTATTTGGAGCTGCCTAATCCATGTTTGAGTCCACCCCCTTGCTTAGTCCATATGCTTCCTTGCTTAGGTTGTGCACCTAGCATGTTTTGCTTGCTTGCATTGCCCATTTTGCATACTAGTTGACATGTCTAGGATTGCATCATATTGGCATGCATGCTAAGCCTCTTGAAGTGAAGTGTGATAGAGGTTTAGCACCCTTATGTGCTTGTTTGCATTGCATGCATTTGAAATCAAAGTTGCACACTTGGTTCTTTGGGCCATCATGCATGGAAATGCGTGATTGGTGGTCCGAGAACCGAGGCACATCTTCCCTTGAGTCATCAATATGATAAGGGGCATGTTTAGTGCATACATTGTTGGAATTGCATTGCCATGCCAGTATTTGCCCTCTGCTGCTGTGAGTTGCAGGTTCTGCAGGCATTCAGTGCCGGCCGGCAGTTTTTAGTGCCGACCGGCAGTCAATTTTCAGCCGATGGATCAATTCAGTGCCGATGAGCTCAATCCACTGCCGGTGGAAGTTTTGTGCAGCCGGTAGTGATCTTCAGTACCTAAGGAAGTATTCCTAGGACTTTGGCAGTCTTCTGAGGAGTAAAACAGAGAAAACAAAGGCAAGCTAGGCATGGCAGTGCAATTCCGAGCAGGAACTGAGCGCGTGCTGCACTTGGCTCTCCTCCCGAGGCGTTTACTATTCTTCTTAGATTAATTATTTTGTTAATTTAAATGAATTTGTAATATTTAATTAGCTTGCGTAGTTAATTATTTGTATTATTCTTTCGGTCCCTCCGAGCGAGGGCAAGTCTGTAATAAGTGTGGGTGAGTGCGGTGTATGTCTTCCAACCCCCATTTCTTTCTTCCCTTTTATTTACATGCTTATGATGGTAGATTATGACATATTTAAAATTAGCATACCTTATGCAATGCATGCGTGCATCCATGCATTTGTTTACATGCACCGGGCTCGGTACATCATACAAACTGCATTGTATTTCCAATTCCAAATTGAATACGTGCATCGAATAAGTGTATCCCACATGCCATCTTTAGGGTTAGCCGAGCCTACTCTAAATTGCATCTTTGCCTGTATTGCATTAGCCACTTAACATGAACTAGGTCCATACATGGATTTCTAACTAGTTTACTGTTTTGGCACGGAGTACGATGTAAGTATTTTACGCTTTAGCATACCACATGCGTGTGAATGTTGCCATGATAGTATGCTTACCATGCGGCTAAGTGCTTATGTGAGATAAAGTGTTTGAATGCCTGTGGGTGGAGGTTGGATTGCTTGAGTTGGAAAGACTCATTGAAATCCGTGTTTTAGCCTACGTGCGAGTAGCAAATTCCAAAGCATTTTCAAAACGAACGGATATGCGATGTTTATTTCCAAATTAGGCAATCTAGTCTATACTTGTTTGCTGCGCGCATAACATAGTAATTCTAGGCTAATAATTGGAATAAGAACACATAATGTTTTCAAAAACGGATATCACGGTTAGTAGAAATTTGGTCTTGAATAAGGCGAAAGGGGGTGCTCATAGCTGACCTTCCCCGATCGTACCCAAGCTCCCGAGCCAAGACATTTGGTGATGACGGACACGTGGCCTTCGGCACCGAGTCAGGGTTTCCTAAATTTCCCATTTTAAAATATTTAGGTGGCGACTCTGTATCTGGCAAAGCAGTCCATGTTTGGCACTACTTTTCAAAAAATCTGTTTTTCTTCAAAACGATTTGCCGGATTTGGACTCTTTGGTTCAGATTTAGAACCGTGACACAAATTAAGTCCGAACTGTTAGATGGAAGCCCACGGGCGCGTCTACAACTGGCCGGCCATGTGATATTTGTGGCCTCCCATATGTCTACAACACAAATATGTGGTTCAGAGTTGGAAAAAGTAGACTTAGGGTGGTCAACATTGGCTTTCGAGTGAGAAAAACGGACGTCGGAGGGCGATGAAGGAATATAACTGGTTGTTGAAACAATTACTGGCCTCCCACCCTTCTGTGACCTTCCTAGCAATGAAACAGAGGTCCCTGCTAAAAATGAAACAAAACCGATGCAAAATGAAGGTTCGGGGGCCGAAACGCGCAGTCCGAGGCCCCGAAAATGGACTGTTAGGCACCGGGAGAGGTGTTCGACCACGAAGTGGGTCTCTCAGACCACAGTGTCCCTCAAAAGGGAGTAAATAAGATATGTGCCAAAAACCGGAGCAAACAAAGGCGGTTAAGCGGTCCTAACCGAAAGGCACCGACGGCTCAAAACCGAACTGGGCTTCGAAATGGGAAAAATGGCCTGCGACCACAAAACGTAGCCTACGGCGACTGAGAGATGATCTACGAGACCTCTCCCTCCCCTCAGGAAGAGAAAACAGAGAAAACAGAGCCTGGTTCACAAACCGAGGCAAAGCACAGAAAGAGTCCGGAAGTTTGGAGGCAAGGCCCGCAGCCAAGACTCTGAAACCTCTGGATGAGCACAGTATGCAACATCACCAAGCGCTCAATCGGTGACGTCTGAGTCTTAAGGTCGGTCAAAAATGGGGTGTCTACAGTTGTCCCTCTTTGACAGAACTCGGAAGTCAAGAAATGACGGGAGTGAATGTCAAAGCCCAGAGACGACCCATTTTTGACAAGGCCGAAGACTTAGACAATCATACAAGATAAACAGAGATATGCCCACAGGCGCGCCCGCAGGCAAGGGGCAAAATGCAAAGTGATATGCATAGGGCCAGATGTAACTTAAAGATCATGCAAATGCAGCAAGCTGTAATGAGGCAAGTATTCGCAAATAGATCTAACAGTTTTAAGTAAGAATGCAAAGCAATAACTCCATTTCATGCAGTTAGGAACGCGGAGAATTATTCAATTCTCGTCGTGTCTCACACGGAGAAGATACGATACCTGCGTGATTCGTCTGGTCGCACCAGCTTCAAATGAACCGTACATACAATATCGTGCCTGCACAAGAAGGAAACTCAACAAACACAAAAATGATTAGCAACGTATGTTTTGGCCTATTTTGGGAACATGGTAATAATCTGCTTTTCAGATTATTACCAACTTCCTCTCTCACAAAAAAGCTGATTATAAGCTGCTTATAAGTAGCTTTTCACCAAAAAACTGATTATTACCAACTTCCCAAAATAGGCCTTTAGCGTGTTGTCAAGCACAGACAATCACGGTGTCGATGGAAAAGTGCATCGCAATGCAAGAACGAACGCACGTGACAACGCGAGTTTAAGCACGGGGGCTTGGTGATATCAAAGAGACGTGCATAACAACGCAAACATATGCATGAGGATGTAAATTACGCGTACAGCAATGCAAGACAAGACGCGCGTTTGTCACAAAATGTCGAGCAAGGAAATGTGCGTTTCGGCGAGGGCGACTCGATCGCGGCCTTCGGTTCACCTCCCGGAGAGGTTACAACATGTTCAAAAAGGATACACTTTGATTTTGGTGAGTAATGATGAGACACATGTCAGAAATTGAAGCTGAAGTTCCGGCAGAGCAATTTCGCAACAGAAAGCGCACTTCTCTTGTACTTTTTCAGGTCCCGGGGACTCCAATCCTCCTAAAAATTTGCAGGGATCTTGGGGGGCATGCGGGGAGCACCACCGGCCAGTTTTATGGGAGAGGGGAGGCCACTGGCCACTTTTTGAAAAAGAGGATGGCCGGCCTGCCAGAAAAAGTGGCCGGCCGGCCACTTGTCCAAATTCGGGGCAATTTTGTCTTTTCACCTTCTTTTCTTTAAATCCAACCATCCAAACACTTTGAACTCACAAGTGCAGCTCCGAAAACACTTCCTCTACCTTTCCAAACCATTTTCTCTCTCAGATCTGTGCTCTATACGCGTTTTGCAACGTCCCACGCAAGTTGTTTTCGCAAAATCTTTCAGTTTTAAGCACTTTGAACTGATTAAATTTTGATTTCGGGGCTTCTTTTCTCATTTTCGCCACTTGAGGTGAGTTTGTCTCAATATTTGGAAGATTTTCTCGGGAGTTGACTTTTGTTGACTTTTTCATTTCCCGATAGTTGACTTTTGTTGACTTTTTCCAATTTTGGCTCATTTTTGTTCATTTTTTGCTTCTTTTGCAGATTTTCTGAAATGGCCGGCCATTTTCCCCATGGTGGGGGTCCTCCGGGCATGGGGGATGATCCTAACATTATGGCCCTGCCTCCGGGGGTTCGACCCTTCATTCCCGACAGGTACGCCCCGCCGGCACACGTTCTTTCATGAGCTGTTTTCCATCACTTCACAGACTTTGATGAGCGAGCGTCCGGGGATCTGCTTCTGTGGGAGCCAGAGTATCACCTTTCATATGAGGCACGAGAGGTATTTACTTCGTTTTTACCTTTTCTGCAACATATTCTGCATTTTTCATGCATTCTATGCCTTTGCCATGTTTGTCTGCTCATTTTGAGTCCACAGCTTACTTAGAATGTTTAGTTTATGACACAGCATCCTTTTTGCATTCTGAACACACAGTTCAATCACTTGAATTTCTGAACAGTCGGCCCATAATTTGATTGTGGACGCACGGCACACACCGGTAGATAATTGAACACCCGGCCCAATACTTGAATTCTGAAATAAATACACAGCCCATTCTTTGATGTCGAACACACAATTCATTGTTGAGGTGAACTCACGGCACACACTGATTGAGAGTTGAACACGTAGCCCAAACATTTGAGATGAACACACAGCCCACACTTTGATGTCGAACACACAGCTCGTTATTGAGGTGAACACACGGCACACACTGATTGAGAGTTGAACACACAGCCCACACTTTGATGTCGAACACACAACTCGTTGTTGAGGTGAACACACGGCACCCACTGATTGAGAGTTGAACACGCAGCCCAAACATTTGAGATGAACACACAGCCCACACTTTGATGTCGAACACACAACTCATTGTTGAGGTGAACACACGGCACACACTGATTGAAATTTGAACACGCAGCCCAAACTGATTTTCTGAACACACAGTCCGAATTGAAAGTGAACACGCAGCACACACTGATTGAAATTTGAACACGCAGCCCAAACAATTGATTTTCGGAACACACAGTTCGAATTGAAGGTGAACACGCAGCACACACTGATTGAAATTTGAACACGCAGCCCAAACTGATTTTCTAAACACACAGTCCGAATTGAAGGTGAACACGCAGCACACACTGATTGAAATTTGAACACGCAGCCCAAACTAATTTTCTGGACACACAGTCCGAATTGAAGGTGAACACGCAGCACACACTGATTGAAATTTGAACACGCAGCCCAAACAATTGATTTTCTAAACACACAGTTCGAATTGAAGGTGAATACGCAGCACAAACTGATTGAAATTTGAACACGCAGCCCAAACTGATTTTCTAAACACACAGTCCGAATTGAAGGTGAACACGCAGCACACACTGATTGAAATTTGAACACGCAGCCCAAACTGATTTTCTGAACACACAGTTCACTGACTTTACTTCGCACGCAGCCTTCTCATTTTATTTGCTCGCAGCTCATTCATTTCATTTGCACACGGCTCATTCATTTCATTTGCACACGGCTCATTCATTTTACGCTGAAATATGTATTCATTCTGAATGTAGGTTGGTTCTCGCACTGTGCTGGGATACGGTTCTACTGCAACGCGGGATTGGTATGCCGAGCTTCCGGAGGCTGTTCGGGATTTAGTTGACTTGGCGGGGTTCGGGCCCTTCTGCACTAGGCTATCTCGTTGTCCTGCCAGGAGGACGCTGATGGCAGCTTTGGTGGAGAAATGGTGGGACACCACCAACTCCTTTCATTTTTCCGCCACGGGGGACTTGACTATGACCCCGCTTGACTTTGCTATGTTGACTGGCCTGGACGTGGGAGGTTGGCCGATTCCTTACGACGAGGATATGGGCGAGTGGGAGGCTGCTTGGGTGTACTTATTGAGGGTTCGCCCTCCTGTTGATAGGTCTTCGGGGAGAGTCCGATACACCTGGTTCTCTTCCCATTTTCGGAGGGTGGAGATGGAGCCCAGGACTCCTGAGGAGGCAAAGCAGTATGCCCGTGGTTTTTTGATGTTCCTTTTCGGGACTACTTTGTTCGCCGATAGAGGGAACATGGTTGGACTGTATCTGTTAAGCGCTCTGGTGGACCTATCACAGGTCAGACGGTATGACTGGGGTGGCGCCGGCTTGGCCACCCTTTACTGCTATATGAGCGCGACCTCCCGCGGTCGGGGAGACTTACTTGGTGGCTACTGGAGAGCTTAGGAGGTACTTTCTGCCCTTTTGATTTGCCCTTCTACTTCTCATTACTTGTACATTGCACACACAGCGCACTTTACAATTTGTATTTTGCCTTCGGCATTTTGTATTTACATTCTGCACTATCTTCCACAGTTATGGGTCTACGTGTATTTCCTGACATTAGCCCCAGAGCTGGCGGTGGTGGGGCCCCCCGTGACCCCATATTCACTGGTATTCGAGGGTTAGCATCGGCCCAGACCTCGAGAGTCTCTCATTTATCTACGGCAGTATTTCGACACAGTGCGGTCGACGGAGGTATTTCAGAACTCTCAGTCCTGTCTGTTTTCATCTTTGATTTGTTTTGTACTTTCCCGATTTCTGATTGGTTTATGCATCGATTATCCGCAAATTACATGGCAGCCTTGGGCGTCCTTAGGTGAGGGTCTCCGATACCAGTTCGCCGGAGGGCAGGGTGCTTCCCAGTACAGGATCCTATTCGAAGGGCCAGTTGGTAGGGCCTGGTTTCTGGGGGAGCGCTTCTTGCGTCAGGTATGGGGCTATACTTCTCAGGACCCTCCTTCAGCACCCCCAGTTGATATGCGGATCGCTGACAGGCTCTCTTCACGAGACGTTACTAATGCTATGCTGGGTACTGATGCCTTACTGCATCTTGAGGAGGGAGATTATGCCACTTACCGTCACATCTACCTGATGCCTCCATTGACAGGAGTTCGTACTCCGGTGATGAGACCTGCTAACATGCCATCTTCGAGCTCGGCCCCGGTTACAGACGCCCCTTCCACCAGCAGGGCCGGTACATCTAGAGGTGGGGGTAGACCGGTTCCCCCGATTCCTCCGACTTATCATCATCCTGGATGGTCGGATATGCCGACTGAGTTGATAGGGTGGCAGTATGGGACTACTTCTCCGATTCCGATCCCGATAGAGCCTCCGATGCCTGGCCACCGATATGTCAGAGACCCTGACTCACCACCGGTATGTTTCAAAGCTTTGATTCATTACTCAAATACTTGGACGTTCATTCCTTTACTGATGCCTTTGCCTTTGCATATGCAGCCCCCTGTTGAGTACATGGATCAGGTGCTCGAGATGGTAGCCTCACTTGAGGGGATGGTCCTACGTAGAGAGGCGCAGTTGTCCATCATGGGCTTCCAGGTACCCTTTAGTTTTTTGGCATTTATCATACTCCTGATGATATGCTGATTTTGATCATTCCACTGTACTGATAGGCTATTTGTGTAGAGCACATCTGACACAAACCACATTTGTGCACTGTACTCGCATACATCTACTCTGTGTAGTTTATTTCTATCTGTATCTGATATACATGCTTGAGCTGATGTATTCTTTATTTTCAAATGCCTCCGGTATGTGCTCAGCCACAGGGCGGGCCACCTGGGCCTTCTTGGGGAGGTGGGCCATCTGGGCCTTTTCGAGGAGCCGGGCTATCCAAGCCTTCTCGAGGGACTGGGCCATCCAGGCCATTTCGAGGAGCTGAGCCATCCCGACCTTTTCGAGGAGCTCGGGGAGGGGGGTCGTCTCGTAGATGCCGGACACACATCATAGAGGAAGAGCCAGATGAGGAGGAGGAGGATTTTGTAGATCGTCAGTTAGAGACATCTGCTGACAGAGAGGAAGGCTCCGGTCTTGGTTTCGGGGAGTGGGCCGAGGAGGATCCAGGATGGACAGCTCGACTCGGACGATCTTGGGTGGTCTGAGTGTAGAATAGGACGAAGAGAGCCTCTTATTCCTACACTTGAGAGCATTGATGCTGCTGTTCCCTGTTTTATTTACCTTTTTGCTAGTAGTTTGTAGCACATTGTATATTACTAGGTAGCTTCATTTTCTGTGAAACTTGTACCCTTGTTTGTAAGATGTTGTAATGATGGAATGAAACAACTTTTGAAAAAAGTGTTGTATTTTTATGCTCTCGGCATCATATCGCATCATTTTGCACAAAAATGAGATGGAAATGTGCACTGTGTATTTACCGGGTCAGGTAGTGAACTGACACAACAAATTAAACAACTTATCTTACTAAGAAGCAACAAAACCTTAGCAAGTTTACAACTTGATAAGCAAAACAAAACAAAATTGATAAATGAAGAGCAACAATTCAAATACACAAAACTTTGACAACTCAATAATCAAAATAGCTCGACTGACACAACGACAACTCAATAAGCAAAACAACAACTCGATAAGCAAGACTAAATGACAACTCAATAATCAAAGTGGACCTCAGACGATCGGGGCGACGGAATTCATCCGAAAGAGGGGGGAAAGGGATGCCTTCAACACACCCGGTGCATGGAAATGCTTGAAACTTCCTTCTGGAGGGTAAAACAGGATCAATGACACACATTGGAGCATGGCCAGCCACTTTTGGGAGCCGGCCGGCCAGTTTTTGTATCTGAGGAGAAAAAGGTAGCCGGCCTGCCAGAAAATGTGGCCGGCCGGCCACTTTGCTCAGCAGCCACCAAATTTTTGACACGTGTCCCTGAATAGTATCTCATCCTCTTTAAAAGCCTTGAACCCGTGGTTGATTCATTTCATCTTAGTTTTTCACCAAAATGGAGGCCTTTCTCACTGAAAATCTCATAGTTTGGATGGCTTCTTTAGACGGCTCGGAGAAGTTGAATTTTCGGGGTTTTGGCTTGAATGCACTATTCACGTTGAGCCGCACTCCTCTGCACTTTCCCTTCCTTCATGCCGCGGCGAAGTTTTGGAACTCAGTAACGCATGTTTTCAGCTTCGGCGGGCAAGAGGTGTGTCCAACTTTCAAAGACTTTCAAGTTTTGATGGAATCTGAACGTTGTGAAGAAATTTTGCCTCAATTTCGCTTTGGCCACGCCCAAGCTTTAGGGGAAATGTGCGGGCTCACCATGCATGATGCTCGGTCTCTGATTTGCAACGGGGAGCTGGATATTCTCGGCTTGATCCATCGCTTTTCTGACGCGGGTGACCGCGGTAACCATTATTGGCAAGGTTTTCGGCAACACGCCCTTTGCTTGTGTATGCTGTCCCACTTTTTGCTTACTTCAGGCTTTGGTGGATCTAGCATTCGTCTGATTGAAGTTGCTCAAGGCTTGAAAGAAGGAAAGAGCTGCATCGCCATGACATTAGCCGAGACGCTGATGGGCTTTGATGATTTCTATCGCCGGGAGATAACCAGATTTGCAGGGAGTCCACTCCTGTTGCAGGTAATGTTTCCCACCCAATCTCGCATATATACTGCTCACATCACTCGGCCCTCGGGCTCGGTTTTTCTCACAAAACCCTTTTCTTGCTTTTCTCTCATCGCACATCTCTCTATTCTTTATTCTTTCATTTTTCATCCCTTCCCCAGGTATGGTTGATGGATAAATTGCAGGTTGTGGACTCTTGCCCAGCCTATTCAGCTCGTGGCTACTTCTTTTGTCAACGCTTAGTCGACGCTCCTGATGAGGGGTGGTGGTTCAACTGGATGTGCAATTTGTCTGCAAATCGCATTGCTTGGCGTTGTCCTTGGCTCAATCTCCCGGCGATGAGCTATAGCATGTCTCGAATGGTCGGGATCCAGCTGATTGGTCTGACCCACTGCGTGTTTTATTTCCCATTCAGTTCGGCTCGGTTTGGCCATGATCGACTTGCCCACGGAGGATAGAGTACCAGTACATTCCGGTCGAGGGGCTCAGCTTGCCCGCTATGCTACGACATGGAGGACTCGAGAGCTCCTAGCCCCCGCTTCCACTTTCAGTTGTATCTTGTCGACCAGTCTTTGGGGTAGCTCAATGAGGAGGCCTGGTAGGCCCTTGGCATCAGAGGCTTCTACTAGCTCCTGGAGGGGGTGCAGGGACACCTGACTTAACTATGCCCCGGATTTATTGCTTTACTAGTACTTTCAAGTTTTCTTCATGAATGTAATAAAAAACAATTTCAATGTGTATGCAAGAGCAGGAGAACTCTGTTTTGAAATCAATGAAATTGAAGGTTGTGGGTACTGAAAATTTTCCGCTTTGGTCCAAAAATGGTCTTAGTTGTAAAAAGATTAATTTGAACAAAGTCAACTTTTATTAAAACTTTTCAAAACTATTTTCGATATGGATCAGAACTGGACACGCCTGAGATCTGTCACTGAGATGCACAACCCCGGATTCCAGCAACTGGAAAGTTGCCCCTAGTCTGCATAGCACCGCGGCACTGCACAGCAACGGAAAGTTGCCCCTAGTCTGAAAAGCACTGTACTGGAGATCACGATGAATGCTGATGGACAAGGATGACTGAGATGATCAAGATGGACAAAGTTGATTGGGGAAAATGTTTATGGCTGAACTTCAGGATGAAGTTGCCTACGTATCCCAAAGATGGGAATCAAGCCTTACGTAGTTCAGGTTTAGGTTCGCTCGGGTATTTTCACTTTCCTTTTACGCTCTAACTTTTGCCAAGGCCACCCTTTGCAGGTTTTCAACCTTGCGAGCTCAATTTTTATAATTTCAAATTTTTTTGTGCTCTGAGTTTTGCCTAGGTCGCCCTTTCGGGTTTTCGGCCTAGCGAGCCTCTCAAGGGTAATATTTCTTCAACTTGTCCAGATTGATCGGTTGTGAAAACTCCAAGCCATCCAGATCCATCAGAACCATAGCTCCACCTGACTAGATAGACTTAATGATGTAGGTACCAGTCCAATTAGGTCTGAACTTGCCCCTAGGGTCGTGGATGGGAGCTCGGTTGTCCTTGAGTACCAAATCTCCTTCCTTTAAATTCCTGGACTGAACTTTCTTGTTGAAAGCCCGGGCAATTCTGCGCTGGTAACCCTGAATATGGTACAGTGCTTTCAGTCTCCTTTCGTTGAAAAGCATGAGTTCCTCAAATCTATTCTGCTGCCAGTCTGCCTCGGCTATTTGACACTCAACCAATACCTGCAATGACGGAACCTTAATCTCAATAGGTAGAACGGCCTCCATCCCATAAACCAATGAATACGGAGTCGCCCCAGTAGAAGTTCTGATTGAAGTCCGGTAGCCCCACAGAGCAAATGGCAGCTTATCTGGCCAGTCCCGATAGGTTTCCACCATCTTCTGCAATATGTGCTTGATATTCTTGTTGGCAACCTCAACCGCTCCATTGGTCTGCGGCCGGTATGTAGATGACTTATGAAAATCTACGTTGTATTTTTCCAACAAGTCTGTCATTTCCTTTTTGAAGTGGGAACCGTTATCTGAAATTATCTCATTTGGGACCCCGTAGCGACAGATGATTTTGTTTCTGATGAACTTTGCAACATACGAAGCCTTCAACACCGCATAAGATTGGGCCTCGACCCACTTTATAAAATAATCTATCGCGACCAGGATGAACTCGTGCCCATTTGACCCCTTCGGAGTGACAGCCCCGATCACATCAATTCCCCAGACTGAAAATGGCCATGGCGAGGTCATATTGTACAGCTTTGACGGCGGAATGTTCATGCAATTTGCATGAATTTGACACTTGTGGCATCGCCGGGCGAAACCGATACAATCCTCCTCCATGGTGGACCGGTAGTAACCCTGTCTGAGGATCTTCCGCACTAGCATTACTCCATTCATGTGTGCACCACATTCTCCTCCATGGATGGCTTCCATTAGACGCTTCGATTCTTCGGCATCAACACACAGCTTATGCATTCCCAGATGACCTCTTCTATACAGCTTACCCCCACAGATGATGAACTAAACGGCCAATCTTCTTACTGCCCTTTTATCCTTGGCATTTACCCCTAGCGGATATGCTTCCTTTTCCAGGAATTTCCAAATGTCATGATACCAGGGGTTTTCATCCTGAACCTCATCTATAGCGGCAATTGACTCGTAGGCTAGCGCAAACTTTTGGTCAATGATGACTGAACGCATCCGGACTCCGTATGGGATGTCTATGATGGAAGATAGAGTTGCTAAAGAATCTGCGAACCTGTTGTTCTCTCTTAGTAGATGAGTAAAGTTTAGCTTCTCAAACTGAGAAATTAGCAAATCCAAGGTCTGGTGATACATCATCATCTTCTCTTCTTTAACTTTCCAGTCTCCTTTTGCTTGAGACACAACAAGGTTCGAGTCCCCGATGACGTCCAACCGTCTTGTCCCTAGTTCTAGGGCTGTTTCCAGACCGGCAATGCATGCCTCATATTCAGCTTCATTGTTCGAGACTTTGAATTGGAGTTTGAAGGCTAGGGGGATACGGGAATCGTCGGGTGCTATCAGCAACACCCCTATCCCATACCCGTGTTGATTTGACGCTCCGTCAAAGTACATCGTCCAAGTCTCATCGTCGATGTGCAAAATGGCTTCATCTGGGAATAAGTACTCGACTGCTTCACCTCCTTCCACTGGATGGTCGGCTAAGAATTCTGCCACTGCTCTTCCTTTGACCGACTTGCGTGTTACATACTTCAAATCAAATTCGGAGAGCAACAGCAACCAACGAGCTAGCCTACCCGTAAGTGCTGGTTTCTCGAAAAGATATTTGATGGGATCGAGTCGTGAAACCAACATTACGGAGTGAGCTAACAAGTAGTGCCGCAACTTCCTGGTAGCCCATACCAAAGCTAAGCAAGCCTTCTCCAATGGTGTGTAGCGAGTCTCATACTCTAGCATCTTCTTGCTCAGATAGTAGATGGCTCTCTCCACTTTATCTTCAGATTCTTGTGCGAGCATACAGCCCATGGTGGTCTCAGTCACTGAGAGGTACAATATCAACGGTCTTCCTGGCTCTGGTGGTGACAACACGGGTGGGTTCTATAGGTATTCTTTGATCTATTCAAATGCAGCTTGGCATCGGCCGTCCCATTGGAACTTCTTGCCTTTCTTCAGAAGACCAAAAAGTGGTTCATAAGTCAGGGTTAATTTTGAGATAAACCGTCTTATGAATTGCACTTTACCCAGAAAGCCTCGCACCTCCTTTTCAGTCCTTGGTGGTGGTATTTCTAGGATGGCCTTGATTTTGGAAGGGTTGACTTCGATGCCTCTTTGTGTCGAAACCCGACATTTTTCTCATTGTAACACGAGCGAACATTTCGAGGATTCGTATAACCGAAACTCTCTGATCCTTTGAAAGAACTTTTGCAAGGCAGTGTAGTGGCCCTCTCTATCTTTGGATTTGACAATTATGTCGTCCACATACACTTCAACCTCCTTGTGGATCATATCATGTAATATTGTGGTCGCGGCCCATTGATAAGTAGCCCCAACATTCTTCAACCCAAACGGCATGACTCTATAGCAGTACGTCCCCCACGGGGTAGTGAATGCAGTCTTTTCCCGGTCTTCTGGTGCCATTACTATCTGATTGTAGCTGGGGAAGCCATCCATGAATGAAAGCAACACGTGCCCTGCTGTGAAATCCATCAACTCATCAATATGCGGTAAGGGAAAGTCGTCCTTCGGACTAGCTCTGTTCAAATCCCTAAAGTCTACGCATACTCGGATCCTGCCATCTTTCTTTGGTACCGGAACGATGTTGGCCAACCAAGTCGGATATTCAGATACCAGCAGGAAGCCTGCGTCGATTTGCTTGGTGACCTCTTCCTTAATTTTGAGAGCCCAATCCGGGCGGATCCTCCTGAGTTTCTGCTTGACGGGTCGGGCCTCGGGGTCAAGAGGGATCCGATGCTGTACAATCTCAGGATCGATTCCAAGCATGTCTTCGTAGGACCACGCGAAAACATCTTTGAAATCTTTTAACAAAGCGACTAAGCGCTCGCGTTCCTTCGAAGACAACGTGGACCCGATCTGGACCAGCCGGGGGTCCTCCTCAGTACCAACATTCACAGTAGTGATTTCATCCATTAGGGGTTTGACAAATCTCTCTTGCTCTTGCTCAATTAAACGTTGCAAAACCGGAGGAATTTCTTCCTCGTCGTTTTCATCAAAATTTTGAAAGTCTGAGTTTATGTAATAAATCAAGGGCACAGAAAAGTACTCAGAAACCACAGCTACTTGATTCTCATTAAGTTCATCCAAATCGTCCGATTCATTTACAACAGACTCAAATGAAAAGGAAAAAGACGACCTAGACAGGACTGTGGCATCCGGGTTATCATCCCGAGAGTACCAGACTCGAGACTTCGGTCAGTGGAACGATTCCGACTCACAAGACTCGGTGGAATCGATTCGGCTCACTACTGACCAGTCTTCTTTGGACAAAAATCCCTCCTCGTATTGCCAAGTGAGAGAGGGTGCGATAGATGCATCCAAGATAGCTGCTGGTAGGCTCGCGGTCGTTTCATCCCCAATCATGGAAACCGAGAAGTTATCCCCCAAGCACTTTTGGTCGATCGGAGGATCTGAAAGTAGACATGCCAATGCTACCCTTATTTCAACTTCAGTGCCCTCGGAGTCCACTGCCTTACATTACTCAACCTCAGCTGATGGGTCCGTCTGCTCTTTGGCAACATCCTCCTCGGGTAACTGCAGGTCGAAGAAGATCTCGAAACCTGGTACGCGCTTCCTCTCCGCGTTCAACCATGGCTCTGGGAAGCCACAAAATGGAAAGTCCTCCCCCTCCCGGACGAAGCGTCCGTTTAGGATACCCTGAATGGGCCTGTGCATCAGCTCAAATGGCTTCCCAGCCTTCTTTGCTATGGCTCTTCCAGCCATCTCTTTTCCCTTTCTCACCCAGTCCTCCTTGGTGGGCAGATAACCCAAGCCAAAGGTATGAGGGTTGTGTGGCACTTCGGCCAATGCTGCGACGCCCTTCCGGCCGCTTCTTCATAGTCCCATCCCGGGGATGTGTTGTAGCTTGTTCATGAGGTAAACAGATTGAGCACTGATGTACACTCCCTCATTCTCAGCCATGATATTCTGCACTACCCGAGCCTCAGCCAGAGTGAACCCTGATAAGAACACATTCTCCATGCCATGCTCTATTTCCAAGACTGGTGTTGACACTTCCGGCGGCGGATGGATTGAGGAATTCCTGAAAACAATGGCCACCCCCTTCCCGTGAGGGTACTTCAACATCTGATGTAAAGTGGAAGGGACTGCCTTCACTTGGTGCAACCACGGCCGCCCCAAGAGTAGGTTAAAGGTTGCGGGAACGTCCAAGACATGGAATTCAATGTTGTGTTGTCCTGGACCAACCTGGGTCTGAATCTTGACAGTCCCCATCACCTCCCTGCTGGTGTTATCATAAGCTCTGATGACTTGAGTAGTCGGCACGAAGTCTGCGGGCTTCAACCCAATTGCATATGCCGTCCTTGATGGGCACACATTTATGGCGGATCCCGTGTCGAAGAGAACCACTAGCACCTACTTGTCTCTACATTCCACCGAGATGTACAGGGGTTTGTTATGATTTGTGCCCTCAGGCGGTAGTTCTTTGTCCGAAAAGGTTATCGTCGGGGAACCTCCTCCCGGAAAGACCAGTCCAACCAGTTGCTCTGGTGTGGTATCTATAGAGAGTTTGGCCTTATCCATGGCTGATAGGACAGCCTCTCTGTGTACTCGTGAAGCCATAAGTAGTCCCCAGATGGAGATGTCTGCTTGTATCTTCTTTAACTGTTTGAGCACAGCCTCCTCTTCAAGTTGTTTCTCTTTCTGCTTCTCAACTTCCTTGTCCTTCCTAGATGCCTCTGGCTGGTCTAGGTACGGGGGCTTGAAATACCGCCCGCTTCTTGTCATGTGATCAACCTCATCGAGGTACCAGATTTCATCTGGTTGATTGCTTCTCCAATCTTCGTCTGTGTGGGCAAGACATAATCGTCGTCTTCCCACCACATCCTATGAGTGGCCAACAAACATCTGTCTGGCTCTGGCGTGATTATACCCGCAGTACTCTCAGCCCACATGCTCACGGCATCTCCTGTCTTTGTGCCCACAGCACTCTCAATCTCTTCATGGGCTTTGGCTTTCCGAATCCTCTCAGAATCCCAAAACTTTTCTTGTTCTGCCTGCGTTAGCGCAGTTTGTTGTTCAACTTTCCCTGCATTCCCACTATCCCAGTTCCGAGCGAAATTCTTCGTACCGGCACTCTCCGGCAATATACTCTGACTTTCGGCCATTCCGGCCACAACTAATGCTTTTGTCCCTGCCGGGCTTTGTTCTGGTTGAAATTCCACAACATCTGGTTGATCATCTAGCCACCCAATGGCCTCCGCTGATTCCTCATAATCGAACCAGTTGACTGCCGCGCCCCCTGATTCTTGGTCATCTAAAAATTGGAGGTTGGCAAAGTCCTCCTCCACAATTGTCAAATCATTTACCCCTTGCTCAAATCCATCCCCCCGGATTACACACAGCTCTGCCTTCTCTGACAATTCCATACCCGAACAAATCTGGCCAGCCGACAGAATGTACTCACTCGGATCATAGGCTTCCCTGGCGAGACTCGCAGACTGTTCAATCCCAGATTCAACAATTCCCTTTTCCCCTAAAATCTGCCCTGCCCTGCCCCATCTTTAATGGCCGCCACCATTGGCTCCGGTTGGGTTGTAGAGATGTCCAACATGCATAAAGAGTCGGTGCAGTCGGGGAGGAGCACCTCCGACTTAGGTAGGTGGGATGGGGTGATGTAGATACTAGGATCATAAGATGCGACCCCAGTTTGGATGAAGTTGATTCTATTGGGAAGATCCTGGATCTCATGACGCAGTCTAAAACAACGGTCAGTGTCGTGACCGTGCTGTTGGTGATACGCGCAGTATCTTACTGGGTCATGAGAATGAGGGAGTGGATTTGGTAGTGGCCTCGGCTCTAGGGGTGTCAAGTGCTTTTTCCTGATTAGAACCCCCAGAGTTTTGGACAGGGGCATGTACAGTGGGGTGAAGGTTCTTTGGCCTCTGGGTTGGTATTTAGTGGTCTGTGTATTGCTTCCGGATGCACCGGAGAAAGGGGTGGCTGCCATGGGTTTTGGAATGGGAGGGGGAATGGTGGCGACCATGCTCACCTCTGAAGTTCTTGCAGTTGCAGCACCACTCGGGCCTGCGTTGTTATTACGGTTAAAAGTCCTCCTGGGCTGTTCCCGATCTTGATCAATCAGACCCTGTTTCATCGCATCCTCGATTTGTACCCCCATCTCGTGTAGATCTGAGAAGGTGGGGAAGGGGAGTACAATCATCTTCTGCATCAGTTTCGATTGGAGATTGCGCACAATCATCCTGATCTGGTCCTTATCTGTAGGCCTCAAAGTTATCATTGATGCCTTCGCCCTCCATCGGGTCACAAAATCTGAGAAAGTCTCCTTGGGCTCCTGCCTCGTTGTTTCGAGATCACGGGTTGTAATCTCGATCTGGGTATTATAAGAGTATTGCGCAACAAAGGCTTCAACCATTTCATCCCAACTCCTCTTGACATCATCCTCCAGCTTTGCATACCAGATGGCGGCCACTCCCGACAGGGTCCGGCCAAATAGCGAGAGTTTCTGTGGTCTGGTTAGGCCCATTGGCCGCAGTATATCTAAAAATAGTCGGAGGTGGACCATGGGGTCCCCAGATCCATCGAAGCGATCGATCTGGGGCATTTTGAATCTGTCTGGCAATGTCACGGCCACATCGGCATATCCGTCCTCGATATCTGGAATAGCCTTCACCCCCTGGGATTTCTTGAAAAGCTTCTCAAGCTTACTCAGTTTCAGAGCTGTATGGTCTATCTCGAACTCGAAGGGAGAGTCCGGGTGGTTGGGTGTATGGGTCTTGGACAGTTGAGGCGAAAGCGGAGGCGAGGCCGGCCCTGTTGGAAGGCCCGTGTCCTCCTGAATATTTGGTAAGGTGTTTTGGGGATTTGGCAGGGTATTTTGGGCAGCCGGTGCCTGCTCGGGTAGTGGGACCCCTGGTGGATGAGGGACTGAATGTGAGGCTGACTCTGCATTCTGCTGTTGCAGCCTAGTAATGAGCTCGGCCTGTTGGGCCATGACTGTGGCTTGTTGTTTGGAGAACTCCGCTTGGCGGACAGCGTCCTCCTGCATTTGGCGCATCATTTCCTCTATTCCGTCCCTATTCTGTTGGTCCTGCTGACTGACCGGTATATGTATTTCTATAGTGGAAACCGAAACCTCAACTTTGTTGCTCATCGCTTTCGGTGAACCATCGCCTGATGACTGCTTTCGCACACACTGTGCTTTCTTGACCTTCTCTTAACAACTGGGGGTAGAGAATGGAACACTGGATGTCCGTCAACCAGATCCTCAGATCGATTGAGCCGACGACCTCTTGTCCAAAGTGCTTGGGGAATATCTACTGGTTCGGAAGCAATTGTGCTAAAACCTTCCTAGCAAAAAGATAAATAAAGCAATAAGGAAATAAACAACCAAGCATAACAACTTAAAATAAATACACAACACACCGGCTGGGCATAACAACACACGGCTGATAAGCTGAATACACACTGTCCTCAAACATTGATAATTATCCCCGAATCACTGTCCCGGAATCGATACCAGTGATAATCGATTCTCAAATCTTGTTGATGCCTGATGCCCAAACTCATAAACTGATACATGCATTTCTGTAGAGACGCACTCTAAAGCACATAACAGATAAGTGAGAGTCAAAACACCCCTATGTTGGGGTAGGGTTTCCCTATCCTATTTTGTCAGGAGCTAGGGTTTCACTACGCACGCAGCGGTTTCAAACAACCTATAAACGGGTAAGCAACCTGTCCTAGTTTGGAATGGTCATTATGGATCCGAATATGCACTAGGTCGAATGGTCAAAAATGATGCCTCGGTAAAACCGGGGTTTGTGTTCCCTCTTTGGCAGCCCTGGCAGTCGACCTTATGGTCATGCCTTGACAAGACAAGCCTCCGGCAAACCGTTCAGGAATAGCAGATGGCAAACACGGTGTCCTAGGTGCACCAATGCAAATGCAATGCAAAGAAACACACAAGTGTAGTCAAAACCAGATATCATGAGTTTGAGTCAAGTTCTCTAACTCCCCAACAGAGTCACCAAAAACTGTAGACAAGCCCACAGGGGACCTCGCTACAGCTCAGACTCGATTTGTGTCACGGTTCTTAATCTTGAACCAAAGAGTCCAAATCCGGCAAATCGTTTTGAGAAAACAGACTTTTAGAAAGAAGTGCCAAACATGGACTGCTTTGCCAGATAGAGAGTCGCCACCTAAATATTTTATTTTTGGGAAATTTAGGAAACCCTAACTCGTTGCCTAAGGCCACGTGTTCGTCATCACCAAAGTTGCCTCGGCTCGGGAACTTGGGTACGATTGGGGAAGGTCACTTCGTGAGCACCCCCGCTCGCCCGATCAAAGATCGGCCTCTACTAACCATGATATCTAGTTTTGAAGACATTATGCGTTCTTATTCCGGTTATTAGCCTAGATTTACTATGTGATGCGCACAGCATACAAGTATAGACTGGATCGCTTGAATTGGAACAAAACATTTCATGTTTGTTTATTTGAAAATGGTTTGATGGTGCTACTCGCAAGTAGGCTAAGACGTGAATTTGCCTCCCTCAGGTGGGCTTAGAAAACATGGTTTTGCCACTATCTAGTGGGCTTAAAACTCACAGTTGATGATTCGTTCCAATCTAAGTAACCTAACCTTCACCCACAGGCATTCAAGCAGTTATATCACATAAGCATTTAGCCTCATGGTAAGCATGCTATCATGGCAGTCACTCACACGCATGCAAGGATGCTAAAGTATAAAACTTACCGGGTACTCCCAGCCAAAACAGAAGCTAATTAGAAATCATGCATGATCCTAATTATACAGGAATGCCTAATGCAACAGATGCAGGAATGCAACTACAATAGCAGGCTCGGCTATTCTAAACATGCATATGGAATGCTACAACTAACATGTATTCAACTTGGAATTGAAATACAAATGCAGTTAGTATGATGCGCCGAGCCCGGTGCATGCAAAATAGATGAATGAATGCAAACATGCTATCATACTGTATGCTAATTGAAACATGCCCTAATCTAACCATCATAAGCAGGTAAATAAAAGGGAGAAAGACGTGGGGTTGGAAAACATACATCACACACGCACACTTATTACAGTTATGCCCTCGCGCAGAGGGTCCGAATAAAATAATATACAGTCCCGAATAGTACAGTCCAAATAAATAATACAGTCTAAATATGTACAATTTCCTAATTAATTAACAAATTAACTAAGAAAACAAATAAACTGGCATGCAAGCCAGAGATTGCCTTGATTCTGGTAAATGACGTATGTTTGGGCTGCCCTGCGCGGAAATCCATGGCGATGCCCCAGTTAGCCTCTGTTTCCAATTATTCTTGAAATGCGTGCCAAACTCCGAAAAGCTGCTGATTCTTGTTTTGCTGCAACAGAGAGCAGGAAAGAGGCATGGCAATGTATTTTCACAAATATATGCATGCCTCGATCCTCGTGCCACCAATCACGCATCTCGATGCATGATAGCCGAGGAGTCGAATTGCACAACTCAATATGGAATGAATGCAACATGAAAACACAACAAAACCTACACTCCATCATGGGTAATCCGGAGTGTCGGAGATTGGGAAATTGAGATACGTTCCGTCACTCGGAGTACGAAACGCACCTCATTTCCCATGCTCGGGCTAACCCCTATCCCAAACACGATGCAATATGCATGACATGCATGAATGCAACTAAGATACACCCTAATATGCACAATGTTATGAAATGGCATACACGATGCACGAGGTAGTGTGGCATACACAATGCGCTAACATACACCCTAGCATACACAATGCTATGAAATGAAATGGCATACACAATGCATAATTGTAGACACCCCATTTTTGACCGCCCTCAAGACTTGGGCATTACTGATGGTTTGCTCGGTGTTGGGAGATGTGCAGGGCACAGGTTCAATTCCTTCGACAAGGAGAGAGGCAAACCCTTCAAAACACTTTGTCTAGGGGTTTGGAGTTGAAGAAAAGAGGAAAGGAGAGGAGAAAACTGGTTTGGGAGAAGTTCGGCATAGATCCGGGTAGAAGGGAATCGAGCAGCCCTCGCTAAATCGGGCTTATTCAATTCAATACTTGGAGTTAAGCTATGAGGCCACCATCATTGGAAAGAAGACTTCCGGGGCTTCACTTTGCACTCAAGAATCTCCTAGAGCCAAGTCCGGGTGGAGGAGATATGATTGGTTGAAGCTGGGCATCATCCCGGTTGGATCGAGTCTGCGCGACTTCACGGAAAAGGGCATAACTTTTTTCACAGAAGGAATTTTGATGCAAGGTTTGCGCCATTGGAAAGCTAACTTCCGGGGCTTCGATTTGCATACCAACGGCCATGTTTTGACCAAGGAATCATCCATCGGCACTCTATTTAGCCGACCGGCAGAAAAGAGTGCCGACCGGCACTTTATTTTGGCCGATGATCACACCTTCTGGCCGACCTGAACTCTTTGAACCCCCCAAGCATAGTGCACACCAGTGTGCCATTGGGATGCACAGAACCAGACCCACGTGCATCCATGTGCCTATTTTGCACCATTTTGCACCTTTTGGCCCTTATTTTGCACCCTTTGCTCATGGCTTCTTGAGGAAGCCTTGACCCTTTTGTCTTGGCTTCCTCAAGAAGCCTACCAGCTGTCCAAGCTTCTCCAACAAGCTTTGCACCCTTTGACCCTTTGAAACTTGCCTTAGAAGCTTGGTTCTTGGCCTATATAAGAGAGCCTTCTCTCCCATTGCAAAGGGTTGGATGGTTTGAACAAAAAACCAGAGATTTATATATGTATATCTGATATATAGATATATATCTCACCTCCCTCTCTATATCTATCTCATTTCACCTCCAAACAACCTTGTTCTTGGGCCATTTCCCCTACAACTCATAGCACAAGGCACCCTTGCTCCATTCCAACGACTTGGGGCTGTTTTGCAGAGGTTGGGAGCACCTAAACTTGGTCTAAAACCTGCTGGTTTGCCGGTCTTCAAGGGTAAGTCTTCATCTTCCCCTTTCTAGCTTTTTCTTGCTTCACATCTAAGCCCTAGTTGCAAGCACTTTTGGGCTCCGACCCAAACTTCAAATAGTCTTATTTTGGGGTCCTCTTCATGTTTGATTGAGGACCCCTTGCTGTTTGGTGGCTGCATCTAGCACCTATCTCAATATCCTCTTGTATGCCATGTTTCTTGCATAGAATATTTGGCTTGTGTGCAATCTGTTTCAGAGCATGCTGTAAGCTAAGAGTAGGCTTATTTTGAGCCCTTCTTCAACATTTTTGAAGGGCTCAACATTGTTTTCATACTCCATGTGCTACTTGCTTTGAAATCCATGTGATTTACCGTAATCTTGCATGCTTTGTTAGCCTATCTTTCTTTTGTTTTTGTGGCTTGACATAAACTGGAAAAGTGCTTGTTTTGTCATGTATAAGATCTGTTTTTAGTTGTTTAGGCCATCCATGACATGCCTTATATAGCCACTTTGCATTTTGGCTTGCTAGCCTTAAGTGCATGAGTATATAGCATGTGTTGCTTGCATCATTTTAGTGGTTTGGAACCATCTAGCATGCTATTTCAGTCCCTTTGGTGTGCTTGTATGCTCACCTTAGTTGTCTCTTTAGTGCTTTAAAAGCATGTGTTGTATGCTCCATGTTTTGGCCTTAATGCATACCTTTGAATTTGAACCATCTAGATGCCATCTAGGGGTCCTTTGGGCTTAGTTTTATGTGTTAAAACTCTGATTTTGATTGCTTAAGTATTGCCATGTGTGGTTGTACTAAGTGTGGTTCAAAGCCTCATTGGCTTGCCTTAATGCTTGGACCATTTGTATGCATGCTTAGCCTATTTTGTTGCTTGGTTTGGCACCATGTTTAGCATGATTTTCAGAGCTTTACAATGCATGCTCATAGTCTATATTTGGTCTCTTTAAGTATGCTTGAGAGTTGCCATGTTTGTGCCTAAGTGTTGGACCATAATTGTATGCATGTGTGTGTGCATTCTAGCCTTCATTTTTGAGCATGTTGGCCCTTTGTTTTAGGCTTGTTTGGGGCTGCCTAATCTAGTTTAAGTCCATTCCTCCATGTGTTGTAGCATGCTTACTTTGTATGTTGTCACATACTTGGTCCCGTTTGCATGATGTTGCATGCTATACATTGTTCTCAACATGTTGCTCTTTGCATGTTTGATATATTTGCATGCTTGTTCCATGCCTTGCATGTTTGTTTGTCTCGGTTGCATGCCTAACATATAATGTTTACTTACATTACCATGTTGCATACCTAGCTTCACATGCTTAGGATTGCCTTGCATGAGCATGCATACTTAGCCTCTTGAAGTGAGTGTGATAGAGGTTAAGTCCCCCTTCATTGGATCATTTGCATTGCATTTCATCCCATTGAAAGTGCACAACTTGGCTCTTAGGCCATCACGCATCGAAATGCGCGATTGGTGGTCCGAGAACCAAGGACTATACTCCCTTGAGTCACAAATATGATAAGGAGTATGGTTGGTGCAAACATTTGTCCCAAAATTCCATACCATGCACTGTTGCTGTCTGTTGCTGTCAAAACTGTCTCCTGCAGGAATTTAGTGCCGACCGGCACTCTTTAGTGCCGACCGGCACATTTTTTGTGCCGATAACTTCCATTGCAGCCGGTGGTCACCACAAGCAGCCGGTGGGAATGTCTTCCAGCCGGTGGCACTCAGCAGCACACAAGGAAGGTTTCCTGAGACTTTGGCAATTTTCCAGGGAGGCAGGACAGTGAAACAGAGGCAGCAATGGCATGGTGCGGACTTTCCGGGCGAGTCGGATCCGAGCATGCGTGCATCCCTCTTCCCGAGGCCTTTTACTGCTTTCAGTAGTTTAATTAATTTGTTAATTAATTAAGGGTCTGTAATAATTAATTAGCTAGGATAGTTGATTTATTATTTGGGACTGTATATTATTCTTTTGGTCCCTCCGTTTGAGGGCGAATTTGTAATAAGTGTGGGTGAGTGGCATGTATGTCTTCCAACCCCCATTTCTTTCTCCCTTTTATTTACCCGCTTATGTTGGTAGATTAGGGCACATTTAAATCAGCATACCTTATGCAATGCACGTGTGCATTCATGCATTTGTTTACATGCATTCGGGCTCGGCACATCATGCAAACTGCATCGTATTTTCAATTCCAAATTGAATACGTGATAGTCGTTGCATCTCATGTGCCATGTTTAGGGTTAGCCGAGCCTACTCTAGATTACATCTCTGCGTGTGATGCATTAGCCACATAACATGAACTAGGTCATGCATGTTTGCTAACTAGTTTCTTGTTTTGGCACGGAGTACGATGTAAGTATTTATGCTTTAGCATATCGCATGTGTGTGAATGTTGACATGACAGTAGGCTTACCATGCGGCTAAATGCTTATGTGTTATAAACTGCTTTAATGCCTGTGGGTGGAGGTTGGGTTGCTTGAGTTGGGAAAACTCGTTGAAATCCGTGTTTTAGCCTACTTGCGAGTAGCAAATCCCGAAATGTTTTCAAAACGAACGGATATGCAATGTTTATTTCCAAATTAGGCAATCTAGTCTATTCTAGTTTGCTGCGCGCATAACATAGTAATTCTAGGCTAATAATTGGGATAAGAGCATGTAATGTTTTCAAAAGCGGATATCACGGTTAGTAGAGGCGGTCCTCGCCGGCGAAAAGGTGCTCATAGTGACCTTCCGATCGTACCAAGCTCTGAGCCAAGACACTTTGGTGATGACGGACATGTGGCCTTCGACCGAGTCGGGGTTTCCTAAATTTCCCATTTTAAAATATTTAGGTGGCGACTTCATGTCGCAAAGCGATCCATGTTTGGCACTACTTTTCAAAAATCTGTTTTCTCAAACGATTTGCAGTTGGACTCTTTGGTTCGATGAATTTAGGACACAAATCGAGTCGAATCAGAGCGCGAGGTCCCCAATTGCTACAATAATGGACTTACACCAACATGAATGGACCTCAACCACACTCACATAGGAGGCCATCAGATGGAAATGAGACACTCGAGATGCGTGCACACATGCACGCAAACCGAGGACCGACCCTAAGGCACGAATGCCACTCTACCAAAGCATGGCAAGGCATGGAATATGGCATATGAACATACAAATTTCAGAAGCAAAATTTGATGCAAAACAGCCCCGAATCATGGAAACATGGCACCCGATGCATGGAATGATCCCGAAATGCAAAACTAGGTGCCCAGAATGGCTTACAGCTATACAAAGCATGCATTATATGAACATGAGGCCTAAAGAAAGATTAAAGGAAGTCCAAAAATAAACATTTTTACAGTTTTAATCAAGGCCAAACAGTGAGCACAAATAAGCCTAAATTAGCATGCAAAAATGGGCAAAAATGGGGGTATTTAAGCAAGTGGCAGATGCTGACTTCAAACACAAGAGGGCCCTTCAACAATGTTGAATAGGGGCCTAAAATATGGCATTTTACAGTTGATGACCAGATCCAAAACAGTGCACAAGCATGCTCAAAATATTATGCAAAATGAGGCCAAAAGAAGGCTATAACACAAAGTACACAAAGGGTGCCTCAAACAGCCAAGGACCCTTAATGAAACATGAAGAGGGAGTCAAAATAAGGCCATTTTCAGTTCGGATAAAAGTCCAAAAACAGAAGCACAGGGGGATAATAAATCATGCAAAAATGAGGCCAAGAGAGGGGCAACGAGACAAGTGACATATGGAGGCCCCAAACAGTAATTATTCTTTCAACAATATTGAAGAAGGGCTCAAAATAAGAAACTTTACAGTTTACATCATGACTCAAAACAGATTATAAACAGGCCTAAAATACTATGCAAATAATAGGCATTCAAGAGGGACAATGAAGCAAGTGCAAGATGGGGGCCTCAAACAGGGAAATACTCTTAAACAAACATGAAGAGGGTCTCAAAATATGGTGTTTTACAGTTAGGGTCGAAGCCCAAAAATGCAAGCAAGGGAAGCTAATATATTGAGCAAAAATAAGGCCAAAAAGAGAAGAAATGTGCTTACCCTTGTAGCCTAACCCTTGACAGCCTTTGGACCAAGAAATGTTGCCTCCTAAGCTCTGAAAAACTCCTCCAAGCTGCTGGAATGGAGGTGGTGGTGTGGTGCTAGGTGGTGATGAAAAAAGGGGTGTAGGACTTAAGGTGTTTGGGGCTTAGAAGAGTAGAGGGAGAGAGATGCAATGCAAGAGGCTCAAAGGGGTTTTTTCTAACCCCTAAACCAGAGCTGGAGGCTCTATTATATAGACAAAAGGAGGGGGAGAAAGAGGGGGAAAAATGGGGAGGAAAACATTCAAGTTTCCCCCCAAAATTTTGGCCCCTCGGATACAAAATCTTGGGGGGGGGGAAAGTGTATATTTGGACTGTACTCACTGAGAGGAGCAAGGCCGGCCAGCTTTTGCGGTTGTAGGTGGCCGGCCGGCCCTCCCCATGGCCGGCCGGCCAAGGGTCAAAAGGGTCAAGTGGCTTTAATGGCTGGCCACCACAGATTGGTGGCTTCCCATGTGTGCTCAACACAGCCATGTGGTCAAAAATTGGCAACAGTGAACCAGGAGAGAGAAAAGGCCACTTTTAGTAGGGGTTCAAAAGGGTCAAATGGAATTACTGTCCAGCCATGTGATATTTGTGGCCTCCCAGATGTCTACAACACAAATATGTGGTTTGGAGCTGGAAAAAGTGGACTTAGGGTGGTCAACATTGGCTTTCGAGTGAGAAAAACAGACGTCGGAGGGCGATGAAGGAATATAACTGGTTGCTGAAACAATTACTGGCCTCCCACCCTTCTGTGACCTTCCTAGCAATGAAACAGAGGTCCCTGCCAAAAATGAAACAAAACCGATGCAAAATGAAGGTTCGGGGGCCGGAACGCGCAGTCTGAGGCCCCGAAAATGGACTGTTAGGCACCGGGAGTGGTGTTCGACAACGAAGTGGGTCTCTCAGACCGCAGTGTCCCTCAAAAGGGAGTAAATAAGATATGTGCCAAAAACCAGAGCAAACAGAGGCGGTTAAGCAGTCCCGAACCGAGGCACACGGCCTGACGGCTCCGAAAACTGGGAACCGAGCTCCGAAATGGGAAAAATGGCCTGCGACCACAAAATATAGCCTACGGCCACTGAGAGATGATCTACGAGACCTCTCCCTCCCCTTAGGAAGAGAAAACAGAGAAAACAGAGCCTGGTTCGCAAACCGAGGCAAAGTACAGAAAGAGTCCTGAAGTCCGGAGGCAAGGCCCACAGCCGAGACTCTGAAACCTCTGGATGAGCACAGTATGCAACATCACCAAGCGCTCAATCGGTAACGTCTGAGTCTTAAGGTCGGTCAAAAATGGGGTGTCTACAATCGTATGAAATAAGATATGCTAGTTCGATTTCACATTGTCGTTCATAATAAAGTTGGTTAGTTTGTTTTAGATTTGGTGTTACGTTTGAATTTTATAACATGCTTTTAGTGTTATGTTTTAAATTTTGCAACGTGGGTTGAAGGAACATACGTTTGGCGAATTTGGTATTATGTTCAAATTTTGTGGCATGCCTTGAAAGATAATTTATTGAACCCATCCAACGTATAATTCATCGACTCGACCACATAAACATGCACCACCATTGTTTTTTTTTTTTTTTTTTTCACATTGTAACAACACCCAAGTGCGTAACCAGCTTCCACAAGCATCTAGGCACACATTGTTTATAAACTTCCGAGCACAAACACCACATCAACTATTCATTCATATTTCCACCAAAAAAACACAAACAAAGGTGATTGTAGTAATAAAAAAAAAACAGCGCAATAATTACAACGCAAACTTTGCAATCCATCAACCCCCAAAAAACGATTTCAAGTTTCAATTTGTCAAACATAAATCCTGGATGCATTGTGCCGAGCTCCCAAATATGACCATCTGCGACATTACCACGCCAAAAAAATGTATCATCAAAGTCACTTCAAATAAGCTGATAAGCAAATCCTAGCGAAAACTAAAGAAACCACAAAATAATAATAATAATAATACTAAACTTGAACGAAAGACATAATGTTCTAACGTCAGCCACGTTCAAGGCATGTCACAAAATTTAAACATAACACTACATCAAGTAATTATTCATATGTCCATCCAAAAAACACAAACAAATGTGATTGTAGTAATCAAAAACCCAAACCATAATTATAATGCAAACTTTGTAATCCATCAACACACAAAAAACAAATTCAAGTTTCGATGTTTCAAACATAAATTCCAAACACGTTGCGCCAGGCTCCCAAAAATGAACATATGCGACAATACCATGCCACAAAAACGTATTGTCAAAGTTACTCTAAATAAGCTACTAAACAAATCCCAGTGAAAACTAAATTAACCACAAAAAATAAAAATAAAAAACGTGAACCAAACACATAATGTTCCAATATCAATCACATTCTTCACTTGCCACGTCTTTCAGTCCCCTGATAGGGTCATCGACAAACGCTTCCACCATCATCGCCCGCGCTCTGATGTAGGTTGTACCTTACATTGTCTTCTTGATCCCGATGTGGTGAACATATTGACGCATTATATAATAGACGATGATTGTGCAATCAAGCCTACCGTGGAGAACCATAACACATACACAAAATAACATTTCAACCACAATCAATGAGAATGTCAACAAATAAATACTAAATTAAATTTACGAACAACACGTATGAATTTGGTCACTGTTGCGGAGAGTCAGTTATTACCTCTAGCACATTGTCCCAATCTTGCGTGGAAACCACGTCACCATTCGCACCTAATAGGCAAGTTTACCGGACGAAGTTTACCACATTTTCTTTCTGTTATAATAAAAACCAAACGGTTGTCAAGTACCATTCCACACACTTACCATTCCACATACAACCGCCGTAGGCGAGCACAAGCCAGGTATACAACTTACAAACTTACGTGCTATAAAAAAAACTTACCACCTTATAACAATTGTTGCAATCTCGACAGGGCCGGCCCTGAGGTGAGGCGGCTAAGGCGGTCGCCTCAGGCCCCCAATTTTGAACAAAATTTAGGGCTCCCAACTAGGGAAGTATATCACGTCGTGTTATTTCATAATTACTTTAATATTAACTCAATTTATTTATTTTCATGATATCGTATGGTGTTATTTTGATTTATGTCCAATTGATATTTAATGTGAAAATTTTCACTTGTAGTTAAAAATAACTTAACTAGTGTATGGAGAGATTAAAATTTTTCTCATAAATTGAATTTTATAAATTTATTTCTACTAAATGAAATTGTTCATAGAATGTTTGCTTTTAATTTAATTGCATTTTTCTAATTAAAAAAATTGTACCTTATTACCATATATTTTTTACTAGATTGACTCTAAAATAGGTAACGAATAAATACATATCTTAAATGAAAAAAAGATATTAGACTTAATTATTATTTTACATACTTTTTTATTCAGTTAGATGGAATTAAATAAAAAATTAAAAAAATGTCATGGTATCCCTTAGTGAACATTAAAATATATAATTAATAATTCATATTATTGAGTCGTGTCATACTTGGATTCATGTTAAAAAATAATCAACCCTAACTTGCTAATTTTATCTATTGTTTGAGTTGTGTTGAAAATTCTCATCCGTACCCCCAATTAATTTTAGTTATTATAGTATTGGTAAGCTAAAAAATAAAGATTTGATTCAACTAATTGAAGTTCAACTATATATATATGTTATCTAAATTTTGTTAAATTATAATGCAATAAAAATAAATTTTTATCCTTTTTGTTTTATCCAAATATATATATATATATTTGGGTAATGATATATGAAGGGCCTAATTTAAAAAATTTGCCTTACGCCCTTCATAACTCAGGGCCGGCCTTGAACCTTGACCACCAAACCCAAATATCAGTGAATATCCAAACGTATTAACCTCACCAAGAATAACAAAACTTCCCACAGCAATTTGGGGGTATGTTTCTCGTTTCAGATTTTATGGGATTTGGGGGATTTATGATGTACATCAATCACGCGCAAATAGTTCAATTTCATACTACAACTCAAAATGTGGGATCTAATTGTGCCAAACACACGATACACAACAATTAGAAAATGCACCGTTGATTTTGAAAACTAGAATCTGACATATCTACACCCACAATAACAGCATAACAACAATGATAGAATTCTGTTCAAAAACCCTTGATTGGTCGTCCAAAATGCCCAACAAGTATTTCGTCCAAATGTAAGTCACACCAACGGAAGTGTATTTCGGTCGAAAACCTTAGTCGCCAAACTCACCACATCATCGTAGCCATTCGAAATCCTCAGTTTCAGAGGGGTTCACCCTTTAGTTTTAGGGGTTCACACTTCAGATTCGGGGGCTCACACTTCTCGGAATGATCAAAATGTGAGGCTTCAAAAGATGGGTTTGCAAAATGATATGGGTCATCAAAACGTGGGTTAACAAAATGTGGGTTATCCAACATAAACTACTAAACCCACAAAACTCTATAGCACACATTTTTCAAACATTAGATACACGTAAATCATGGAAACAAAATATCACAAAACAAATATAATACATGAAGAGGCAAAAATGTAAATCCCCAAATAATGGGACCTTTGTGTGTACAAAATTAAATATGAGACTGATTAGATTATAATTTCACATTTTGGGATTTATGGGTCAATTTCTCTTTTTTTTCAATAGCCAAAAGAGAAAATCACTTTTTCAATTAACTTCTCTAATAATGCCTATTTATTCTTTTTCTATTACTGTTGGCTTTTTGACTTTTCGAGGGTTATATTTGTAAATGCGAGCGTGCCAGTAAGGATCAATCAGTCCTTACAGAAATTATAATTGCCAACCAATTATCAGACGATTGTGTTTTAGTTCTTTCAGCCTCAATGAAGAGGACTTTTACTGGTGGCTTGACTTAGGAGAAATTAAGCAAAATAACAGGTAAATGACGAACAATTGAAGTATTTCATTAAAATGAAAACTTACAATGAGCCAAACTCAGCCTCATAGAGGTTTACAGCAACAATCTACTTGAAACTACTCCTATGAACGAAGTGCAATGCAGGTATTTAAAGTGCAGGAATGTAAAGAACAGGTATTTAAAGTGCAGGAAATGTAAAGACTGGAAATGAAAAACTGGAAAAGAAAATATAAAATAAATGACTGGTTTGTTAGATCTGAGTCTAGGGGCTTTTTCTGAGGGCTTCCCTGCCATTTATACTTGTCAAGGATGACCTTCGAACTGCACTTCAAACCGTCGCACTGCTCCTCCATGATCATCGATCATGTTGCCTTATAGGTAGTTCCACTACACCATCACTTGCAGTTGAGCTTCCCTCTTATATTTGAATTTGAATATGAGTAACCGTTGAAACCGCGTCACCTTGTATCTCTTTACTGATCCAATGCTACTCAGATCACGCGATAACCAATATTAACTGCCACGTGTACGATCAAGATCAAAGACTTGAATAGTCTTCCTATATTACCCTTACTCTGCCACGTGTCGAATTGTAACTGGCTTATACAAAATATGTAGCCAACATTACCCCCCGCACTAATATGTCCAATACTTGGTGATATTAGTGGATTAAAAGCCTTTTCCCGCGCTTTTAGAACGTGCATGGAGTTTATATTCTGGAAACACAACCGTCATTTATTGATGATCATTTGTATTAACTCTCTTTCAACCTTTTGAACATCCCAATACCTTAGCATTCGAACAGACTATGGCCAAATCAACTTTTTTCTCTATTGATCAAGCACATGAAGAGCCATTGAGTAATGATGCTTCCCCTCGAAAGTACTTCCATGCATTCATTAGCCACCTTTACCCGCCTTTCTATATTCAGGTCATGGATGCCTTTGTAAATTACCAACCTTTGGATTATGAACACATTGCCCTCAATCCTTCGATTCATAAAGTTGCAAACATGGACACGAGAAATTCTTTCTCTGATTCACCCTTAGATTGTGGACAAACTGCTTTTAGTCCTTTGATTCGGAAGGTTGCAAATATGGACATAGGAGGCCCCTCTTCACAATCCTCTGCATGGGATAAGGCTGCGGCTTCAACTTCCTCCAGGGCTTCAGGCTGGTCAAACTGGTCAGAACCTGAGGTCTGGGAATTAAGGGAGCGAATTAACCACCACTTTGTCAAATTCACCGACCTGTTGGACTTTCCTTCTTATGCGCGAAGCTCGGTGGTTTATCCTTACATGCCTATCGACTGTCGATGCAGTTTAGAGGACAATCTATTCATGGCATGGCACACATCATCCATGCCTACAAAAATGGTACGATTCGTTCCTCACCCAGAAGAGGCACAGGGGTATAACCCTTCATTTTTAGCCAAGAAGGCGAAGCTTCATCCTTCTGACTGGCTTGATTGTGTCAGTGCTCCTCAATTTCCTCTTTCTTTCGAAATGGGGGCCTTCATACCTCCTCCTTCGAAAGAACTTTCTTGGATAGAGAAGTTGAGGCTTACCCTTTCTGCAGAGAAAGTTTTCCCTCCTTACGAGCCTCCACTTTCTCCTATTTCAGTTCAACAAAAGCAAGCTCAACTCCTGCTTGCAGCCTTTTCTCACCTACCATTCAATGTTCTTGAGGAAAATGTTCCCCTTAAGAACTTTCGATGGGCTTGTAATATTCTAACTCGGGGCCACGTTCTCAACCCCATTGCTCAAACAGAACTTCACACGTTTTTGGACCAACTTCCATCACTTCTCGATTGGCACCGCACTTCTTTGGCCATCATTCAATCCTTGGATCAACTTTCATCGCTCCGAGTTCATTCTCAATACGATGCAGAGAACCTCGTCGAAGAATACAACAACTTTCAAAATAAGGATTCTGCGTACTGGGATGATTTGGAAATGGATGAGTTGGAACAAGGATTAAGATAAACGGCGTTCGAAATAAAGGCTGAGGAGTTCTTTCATAAAGTGAGAACACATCAACTCATGCAGCCAATGTTGGAAAAAATAGAGGATAGAATAAAGAAAGAACAAAAATTCATTGACCATAGTTGGACTAAGTTTCATGATCTTGTTATCTATTCCATTCCCTATTTTTATGAACTTGAGTTTGTACCCAAATAGGGCTATTCGATGTAATTGCCTTGGCTTGAATATAAACCAAATTCTTCTGTATTTGGCATTGTTTGACCGTGTTTCCTTTTGTCTTTAAAAACCAATTCAGAGCTTCGAACTGAACAATCTTATTCGTCGAATATGGACTCAATTGTTTCAAAAATGAAATACTAAGAATCAACATGAACCTTTCCAATTTATGGAATACGATTGACATTTTTTGTTGATCTTCATCTAGAAACAATGCTTCGAATCTAGCAATCTTATACTTAAAGCTTGTTTCAGCCATAACCAACATCTGATCATGGTTAATATGATCAATTCAATTTTAAAATTGGCCATCTTTTGCTTCGAACAACAGTTCATGCTGTTTTAGTTCAAAAGATAAAATCTTTCCGTATATATCCCAACCAACTATTGGTTTTGATGTTTCGAACAACAATTCACATCCTTAAGAGGCCTTAAGTTTTGTTTCGAAGGACTTCACTTTCTGAAGTAAACAAATACTTGAGCATTCTTGCATCCTTAAGTATGGAATGTGCTTCGAAGCCGGCTTCTCTGTTTCGAAGCCGATGTTATTTGACTTTTGGCGCCAAAATCTGGTTTCGAAGCCAAATACCTTACTTCGAAGCTAGTCTCAGCATCTGGATTGTGTTTTTCCCTCCAAAAGTATCAATATTGAAGGAAACTTTTCGTATTCGTACTTCTAGTACTTAACGACTTACGCAATATATTTTTCAGACACAAAAGCTTCAAAAAACCCTTTTGTTTCGTGCTCTGAAATCACTTGCTCTTTTCACGCACAAACCCTTCTTTCTTCCGATCTTCTGTTAACCCTCTCTTCCTTGCTGCTTGCTACCAATGGATCTTTCCTCGCTAAAAGTGCTTGTTAGCGACCCTATCAGCCCTACCATGGCTTTGAAACAATGTATTGATGAAGAAATCGCCAAGCTAACAACTGGTGGGCCAAGCGCCATAGATGGACGTCTCTTTGTTCCTTGCCACAGCAACCAACAAGAGTACGTTCTAGGTCCCATCTTTCGGGAAGCCCCTGACCAACTTCCAGCTTTATACCCCCATTTGGAGGACTACTTTCTTCTCTACGAAAGAGGGCTTAACTGGAGCAATTGGAGAGTGACCCGACCTCATCGTTGCTGGTCGACATTGAGAACTGAATGGGAGGAATGGTATGACAGAGTTGTACCTGCGAGAGAAGATGACCTACAGGAGCTCTGTATCCTCGACGCCCTTCGTCTTTCCAGGTTCATCATTCCTGAGGACCCCTTTTTAATTCCTGCGGCTCTATGTTTTTGGAATATGGCTTTTAATTTCTTCCAATTTTGATGCGGCATGATGGCCCCCACCGTTCTTGATATTTGCCATCTCTTAGGACTTTCACCCCTTGGCTCTCCTTTCACCCCCAACTACCCAGACCTCCCTGTCAAATTTTCCCTTCCAGCTTTAAACTCCTCTTACAGTGACTTCGTAAAGGCTGAAAATAAAAGGGAAGGCCCCGTGAAAGACAGAGAACTCTTTTCCTTCATTTTATACTGGTTATGCAAATTTCTCTTTTGCACATCATCTCAGAGGATTATGCCTGAGTTCGCTCCACTCGCGAAGGCACTTGTCTTAAAGAAACGTATTGCTCTTGCTCCTTATCTTTTAGGTCATGTTTACAGAGCTTGTTCCCAATTTTGTGAAAAACCTCTTGATGTTAACCAAGGAGGTCCCCTCTGGGTACTCAAGCTCTAGCTCTTTGCCTATTTCACTGATTTGCATCAAAAATGCCTAAAATTCTTTGTTCAGGATCCTAGCACCTATGAGGAAAAGTATGCTAGGATTGTTCTTTATCCTGCTTCTTTTGCTTATTACTTTGCCTTCTTTCACCAACTCCCTATTTCTCCTCCGGCTTCCCTTTTTTGTCATTTTGATACCAATAAAGGACCTGCTTGGCTGCAAACTTTTCTGGCTGATAAAGAGTGCTCCACCTCACCACACAAAGATATGTAGGCTTCAATTTTGCTACTAAGGGAGTTGTTCATTAGCACTTTAAACCCTCGAGGTTATAAATGCATATCTGAGGTGTACTGCCCTTCTCAGTTTGCCAGACAATTTGGGCTCACTCAAGGGATTCCTGTTCCACTTTGCAATCTCTCGAATGTCCACCTTACGGCTAGAGACTTGAGAATATCCAAATTAAAGCTAGGGACGGCAATATTCAAACTGCTGAAGGAATTGAATGAATTTCAATTTGTCCCTTTTCTCCCATCTGGCTTAGTTTTGAAAAGATTCCAGAACTGGTGGACAACCAATATGGAAGTGCACCTATCTATACACCCTCATGACTTGCTAATTGGGTTAGGAGTGCCTTCGAAAGCTAAGTCAGCAGCAGTTGAGAACATTCCCTCCCTTTCCACAGCTACCACAACTTCTCCTGCAGCCTCACTCCCTCCAGCTAGAGTTACCAGAGCTGCTTCGAAGAAGGGAAAGTATTTTCAAGTTCTTCTTTTTTCTTCTTTTGAATCTTTTGTTTGTTTCCTTTACACTCATGTTTTTTGGTGCAGGGTCTCCACAAGAAGAATCCCCCAAGAGAGCTGAAACTTTAGCTACTCTCAAAGAGAGACGACAACAGAAAAAGAAAAGGAAGCTAATCCTCCTTCCTGAGGAATCTGAATCTCAGGCAGAAGAGAGAGAGACTGAATAAGAGCAAGAAGTGCCTTTGCAAAGAACAAAGAGACAAAAGGTGGCTGTCTTCTCATCCGACATAATCGAAAATCCTGTTCACGAGGCAACTACCACAATAGTGGAGAAAGAACTTACCTCTGAAGAATCTGAACCCCAGGTTGAAGACAGGGAGGTTGAAAAGGAGCCGGTAGTATCACTGCCAAAAAGGAAGAGAAAGAAAGTAACTGCTCCTGCTACTGACTTGGTTGAAGACCCTATTTATGAAGTCGTTACCAAGGCAGTAGAGCAAGAACATTCCAAAGCCATGATTGTCTTCGAGAGAGCTGAGAAGAGACGGCAACAACAATTTTTGAAAGATAAAGCCGCTGCTGCTGACGCATTACAAAGGGAAATGGCAAGAAGGCAACAGACTGCCGAATATTTTTCCCTTCGCAGCTCTCCCACTATTGCCAATACTTCTGAAACAAGTAATTTCTTTCATGCTTCTGCTGTTTTTTTTTTCTTTATCAGCTTTTGGTATTGAAGTTTGATATTGCTTTACATTTCTTCCTCGTGCAGCAACAACTACTGCGTTTATCTTTCCAATGAGGCCTCCCTCAATTTCAGTTGAAGTTGATCAAATGCAGAATGTCAGGGTTATTCAAATCGTACTCCCACTTCCAAGGCCTACATTAGATGTACCTTCTTTGAGCTCCAGCATTCCTGCATCTCTTCTTCTTGGCTTAGAGCCATACCTCCCTTTCTTGACCTTCAACCTACCTCAGTCCACTTCTCTTTCGAGCCTTGCTCTTCCTTCTCCTTCGAAGGAAATTCCAACTGCTACCTCTTCTTTGAAGGCAGCTAATTCCCCAATTGAGGGTGCTGGTAGTTCTCCAAGTCATATTTCATCACCTTTGTCTACTTCCAGCCCTTCCTCGCTTGATTCATTGGTGGCTAAGACCATAGAGACTGCAAAAAATGCTCCATCTATTTCTCCTATCCCCATGCAGTCCTCTGTGCCTTCCACCACAACACTCTCTGCACCCCTCACGCCCATGGATGAGGTTGATATCTTCGAAGGAAGACTAGCTAGTCTCTTCGACGTACCCTCTACCTCTCCAACATTGAATGTTGAAGCTGAGCCATTAGTTTTGGCTGACTCTTTATTGGAAATTTTTAAGAGCTCTCCTTCCTCCAGCAGCAAACCTTCTACACCTTCGATAGACTTGGAGACATGCCTGGAACTGTTAACTTCCTTTTCGAGGATCCCCTTCGAGGCTCTACAAAGGCCTATAATCAGAAATGGGTTCCTTCAATGCTGCAAAATCACTGAGCAGTCTGGCATGAATGTTTCAAGTCATCTATCTCAGGCAACAGCTACTGTCGATTTTTACATCAGCATTTGTCAGGCTGCCAAGGCTGAGGATGAGAAATTGGCTGGCGACCAGAGTTTTGTTTCCCAAGTACATACTGAAGTGCCAAAGCTTAAGGAACAACACTCCTCTGCCTCCCACTTTCGAGTCCAGCTGCTGGAGAGGAAAGCTCAGCTTGAAGAGGAGCTGTCCGCAGTGAATCAAGCCCTAGTCCGAACTGACACTAAACTGCAAATTACCAACCAAGGACTAGCTGATTGAAAGGAAGAGATGGTTGCAGCTATTCGACTGTTTTCAGCATTTACCAATAGAAAATCTGTTGTACAAAAACAATTAAAACATTGTAATGATTTTTAGGCCAATTTGTGGCAAAATGTACTTAATTCTTTATGAAAGAACAAATTTTTATCCATCATTTGAGCAGTTTTATGTTCTTGTGTTTAGTGTTTATTTTATTCCTTGTGTTTCCCAAATGGTTGGAAAATAAGGCTTCAAATATCTGCCATTAATCTTTTTGGGATGTATGTAACCATTCAAATTTCTTAAATGGTATGCTCCAAAAGGCAGAACTCTATGAATTTGATATGGTCCTTCCCAGTTAGGTGACCATTTGCCAAACTTATGGCTTTTAATTCCTATTAAGAGTATTGTTTTCCATACCAAATCAGCTTCATCAAAGCCAATGTGTTTGACTTTTTTATTATAATTCTTGGCTGCTTTCTTCTTTTGGAAAAGAATGCTATTTAATGCCAAAATTCTGGCTTCATCTATGCTTTCTAACTCCAAACACATACTTTGATGGTACTGCTCAGGATCTAACTGATCTTGGCATCTTACCCTCAAAGATTTAACATTAATCTCCACAAGTAAAACTGCATCATGCCCATATACTAAGGCATAAGGAGTGACTCTTGTGCTTGACCTTGGGGAAGTTCTGTAAGCCCACAAAACATCCAACAACAGGTTATGCCAATCCCTAGGATTATCTTCCACAACCTTTTGTATTCCCTTTTTCAAGGAGTTATTGGATGATTCAGCTTGACCATTGGCTTGTGCATAATAGGGTGTGGAATTAACAAGGCTAATTCCAAACTCTGCCACAAAAGACCTCACCATTTTCCCATTGAACACAGTCCCATTATCCACAGTTATGGTTTGTGGGATGCCAAATCTATGGATTAAATCTTTAATGAACCCAATGACTTCTGTCTGGTCTACAGCTTTGTATGGTTTGGCTTCGACCCACTTAGTAAAGTAATCAGTGGCCACCAGAATGAAACAATGATGCTTCAAAGAAGGTGGATGAATTTTTCCCATCATATCTATGGCCCATCCTCTGAATGGCCAAGGCTTCACTACTGCATGTAAGTCAGTTATGGGCACATGCCTTATTGTGCCATGCTTTTGACATGCCTGGCAACCCTTTGCATATTCTATGCAGTCTTTAAGGATAGTTGGCCAATAGTATGAATGCCTTCGAAGCAACCATCTCATCTTTACACTAGGCTGATGAGCACCATAAATGCCTTTATAAACCTCATCCATAGCTGTTAATGCTTCTTTTGGACCTAAACATTCCAGCAACAAACCATCTCCCCCCCTTTTGTAGAGAGCATTACCATATATCATATATTGCATAAACTGCAATTTAACTTTTCTGCTGACTTTCGAAGATTGACCAACCAAGTATTGCATTATTGGATGCCTCCAATATTGTTTTTGTAAGTCATTATGATTGACTTCCAAAACCACATTCCTTTTGTTCAAAGGTTGTATTAATCTCTGATATGTTGTTTGGCTTATGTCCCTTTGGGCATTATCCCTTCTCTTGAAGTTCGAAACTTTCTGAGCCACATCATTAGCTCTATTATTCAAGAATCTTGGGACATGAGTCACATTTGCTATTTGAAATTGAGAAAGTAAATGTAATGTAACAACATAGTATGATAAAATGCTTATGCTTTGACACTTGAAAATCCCTTTCACTTGGTTAACCACCAATTGAGAATCTCCAAATATGTCAACTGCATGAACTTGTAATCCAACAAGAATTTCCAGTCCCACTATTAAGGCTTCATATTCAACCTGGTTATTGGAACAAGTAGCCTCATCCACCCTAAAACCATCTGTGGTTTCTACTCCTTGTGATGATTTAATCACAACACCAATTCCAGTTAAACCATTGGCTTTCGACCCATCGAACCACATCTGCCATGGCTCAACACTAGCCATACCAAGTTCCATTATCTCTTGTCTCTCTGTTTGAGATGGATGGTCTGCCAGAAAATTGGCTAAAACTTGCCCTTTTACTGCCCTTTGAAGGACATATTCTAGATGAAATTCTGATAAGGCTAGTATCCACTTGCCAATTCTTCCCCTCAACATAGGTCTAGATAAAATGTACTTAACCAAATCTGTGGTTGCAATTACCAAGACAGTTGTAGGTAAAAGATAGTATCTTAATTTCATTGTAGCAAAATACAAAGTAAGACACAGCTTTTCAACAGCTGAATATTTACATTCACAAGAATTTAGAAACCTACTAAGGTAATAAACAGCTTGTTCCTTGTCTTCCTCATTGTCTTGAGCCAAGAAAGCTCCTAATGAATCTTCTGCTGCAGCTATGTACAACTTCAAGGGCTTATTACCCTTTGGTGGCATCAGCACTGGAGGTTTGGCCAAGTAGGTTTTGATACCTTCGAAAGCAATTTGATGCTCTGCTGTCCACACAAATTCCTCTTCATCTTTCAGCCTTAACAAGGAAGAAAATACTTTAGTTTTCCCTGCAGTGTTAGAAATGAACCTTCGAAGAAAGTTAACCTGTCCAAGGAACCTTTGTAATTCTTTCTTACTTGATGGAGGCCTGGCTTCAATGATGGCTTTGGCTTTATTCTGATCAGTCTGTATTCCTTTCTTATGTACTACATAACCTAAGAAGTTTCCAGATGATACACCAAAAGCACACTTAAGAGGATTGAGTTTCAACTTGAATTTCCTCATTCTTTCAAAAGCTGCTTCTAAATGAAACAGATACTCCTCCATGGACTGGGATTTCACTACAATGTCATCAATATAACATTCTAAATACCCTCCAATGAGGTCATGAAAGATAGTGTTCATAGCCCTCTGATATGTAGCTCCAGCATTCTTCAGACCAAATGACATTTTAACCCATTCGAAAGTGCCAATATCCCCAGGACATCTGAATGTTGTCTTGTGGATATCCTCCTCTGCAATGCAGATTTGGTTATAACCAGAGTGTCCATCCATCATTGATAAAACTTGATGACCTGCTGAACTGTCTACCAACAGATCTACTATAGGCATAGAGTACTCATCTTTTGGAGTTGATAGATTTAAGTTTCTGAAATCAATGCATACCCTCATTTTACCATTCTTCTTAACTACAGGCACGATATTAGATAGCCACTCAACATACCTAGCTGTCCTAATAAAGCCTGCCTTGAATAGTCTAAGAATCTCTTCCTTAACTTTCTGAATTACTTCTGGACTCATTCTTCTTGGTTTCTGCTTGTATGGCTTGAAGTTAGGCTTCATAGGGAGCCTATGTTCCACTAATGACCTATCTAATCCTGGTAGTTCATTATAAGACCATGCAAAGCAATCTTTGTATTTCTTTAGAACAACCAACAACTGGTCCCTATCTAGAACATTCAAACAAGCCTTATATAGGTGGGTTATTATATAGAACCTTCCCCTAAATTTACTTCTTCTAAGGGGTCTTGTGTCTGAGAACTTATTGAAGCTTCTTCCTTGGTTTCTTCTACCTTCGAAGCAACCTTCTTGCTTTGTTCTACTCCAAGGTTCTTTAGTTCAACATCTCTGCCCTCTTCCTCATAGACAAAATCTGTCCACAAGGCTTCCTCTTCCTGTATCTCTTGGACTTTTGTTTCAATGTCCAATGCGCAATATTTATCAAGGGTCAAAACTCTGACCTGTTGTTACTCCTGTTTGCAGCCAATTATCATGGCTTCTCTCTCTTGCTCCTGTACTTTCTGGACTATTGCTTTTACATCCAATGTTGAGAATTTAATCAGAGCCAAGGACTTGGCTTCTTGTGCTTCGTCTCTTTGCCTACAACCAGGCATCATTGTCATCTTTAACAACAACCTCTTCATCAGCACTCTCCCGGACTAAGTGCTTCAGGTGTGTCACTTCCACATCATCCGTCACTTCGGCTGAACCATCAGGTTTCCTCAGTATACTAAGTGGTGTCACCCCCTCAATATACAATTTGGCCTCTACAAAGTCTGCATAGGCGATGAAGGGTTGAGGATCTACATCAATTTCCTCTGTCTCTCCATTACCTAAGGCCATCATAATTTTTTGATACAAAGAGGAAGGCACACATTTGTTAGTGTGGATCCAATCTCTCCCAAGTAAAGCATTGTATTTAGTATTACTGTTGATTACGAAGAATGCTGTCATGCAGTCCCTGGTCTCCACACTCAGGTTGATGGGTAGAATTCCCTGAGCCATCTGTTTGTCTCCAACGAAGCCAGCGATGGTTGTACAGGTTGGGATCAACCTATGATTCTTTTTCCCTAATTTCTTCAAAGAAGATTTCGGTAGTAAATTCACTGCTGCCCCATTATCTATCAGGACTTGGTTCAGTTGTATCCCATCGAAGAAAGCCTTGATGTACAAAGGCTTGACATGTTGTGTCATAGAATTCGAGGAATACTCAGAGGTTAATGATCACCTCTTTTTCACTCTCATATTCAGTTTCTATCAGAGTAGTCATTCCAGAATCATCTTGTACCATACTTACTTGTGAGTCTTCACTAAAGATAGGAATATGATCGATTTCTTGATCATCTTGGTCCTCATCTCCAGCCTGGAACTCATGGGGCAATATGTGTACCATATTGACTGATACTGGAGGAAATCAGCCAAATTGGATGGCTAGCTGCACCTATTTCCCCTCTTGGCTACCTTGATCAGTTACCTCAGAAACATTCTCCATGCTGCATTCTGGCACTTCATTGCTAACAGGTTCCTTCGAATGGTTTTCCTTGACTGGTTTTTCAACCAGAAATGTTTGCTCAGCCATGAAGGCTTCGAACATTTCTTCCTCCACCATATCCTTCTTTTGGCTTATGTCAATCTCTTCTTCTGTCTCGCTATCACTTTCCATCAGAGCTTTCTCTAATCCTGCTAAGCTAGACTTCTCTCTGGCTTTTAGTTCAGAATGAACCTTGGCCAACTGTTCTCTGCTGCAATCCACTTTGCTTTATAGCGTTGGCTTTGGAGTATGGTCTGGCTTTGGAGTCTTTTTTCCTTATGTCTGGACCAATTAAGAGCTCTCTCCATTTTCTTTCATATCTTTCTGGTACTGAGTGTACCTGCGCTGAATCTTTCTCCTTTGTGATCTCGAAATGACTGGGACCATGTCTGGTTCCTTTGTCTTTGGGTGTTTAAGCAATACCCAATTGTTTGCAGCCACCAAAGGAGGCTTAACCATCCTTCCTTGGTTTCCAACATCTCTCTAGGTCGACACTTCCCTAGGTTTGTTTTGCATTACAAACCAGTCTGAAACTCCAGGTACCCACGAATTTACTGACTCAGATGTTGAACTGCTTTTTTCTACCTTCGAAGCCATCTTCGAAACTGGCTGTGAAGGTAAGTGCTTGGCTTTGACCTTATGTTTCGAGCCTGATTCAGGCCTTCAATGAAGGTGGCCACTTTTTGTCCTGCGTGAGGTTGGTCTAGGGGGCCAATCTCTGCCTTTGATTCCATAACCTAAACTCCTCTCCAGTCTTCTTTCAGAATGACTGCTCTCCATTCGATAATAGTTAGATGGCCTGGACTCATACAAGGGCCTCTTACCTTTAGCATGCACTCTATCGACTGCTGGTTCAACTACCAATGGCTGCTGCCTAACACTAGTCGGATACGGCCTTTTGTTATAAGCATTAGTTAGTTTAGGGCGTCTCTGCACATCCTTGTAATATTGCTTCCCATCAATTAGAAGCCCTTTCAACCACTTATAACTCAGTCTGCACCTGGGACACATCCTTTGTATTACTACTGCCTCTAAGGAATCATCATCCAGTGATTCTTCATCAGAGTGTTCCCTCTGGTGTGAGAAACCTTGTCCAATTGCTGATGGGTTTCTATTGTCCTTCTTGATGGTTGTCTGGTTAGCAACATGCATCTGTACATTGACCTTTTCTAATTCTGTCAATGACAAGTTCTGGAAATCTGACATAATGACATTTGCTGCCACCTCTCCAACTTCTGGAAATGGGTTACTGTCAATCCCCATGGCCTTTTCTGCTTTGGCTGGGAATTTCAAACTTCCTTTCCGAATTTGTTCTTGGATCCTGTCTTGAAAAACAATGCAGTTTTTAGTCGAGTGAGACCAAAAGTTATGCCATTTACAATATACTTTTCCCTTAAGTTCATCTGGAGATGACAGTTTTACTTCTTTTGGTAACTTAAGAAAATTGGCCGCAAGCAAATGATCAAAAATGTCATCTGCCTTGGTTAAATCGAAAGAATACTTCCTGTGAAAGTCTTTCTTTTTAAACTGCTGGTCAATCGTTGTATTCTTATGAATTAATGCTTCACAGATTACGGGTTCTTTGCCCACAATCTCTGTTGCATCGATCTCATAATTAGGATCTCTATAATATGTCTTATACGATGCATTATTTCGATCTTGTTCTTCTTCTAATAATGCTTCATATCTAGACACCTTATAGGTTAGTTCCACCAAATCTCTGAATTCAGTTAAGTCAAACTTCTTTCGAAGCCTGAACTCTAAGTCATTTTGAGTCAATCTTACGAATTCTGGCTCTAGAAAGATGACTCTACATTTATTTCGAGCCCTTTTAAATCTGGCAATAAACTGAGTAGCCTTTTCTTCAGGCCTTTGACTCAATCTTGCCAAGTCTGCCATGGAAACCTCTGGCTCCGATTGGAATAATTGGGCATGAAATGCCTCTTCCATTTGTTGCCAAGTTTGAATGGAGCTAGGTGTAAGGTTGATGTACCATACAAATGCTCCTCCAGTTAGAGAATTTGGGAATAATCTCAGTTTCATATAGTCATGATTAGTAAATTCACCGCATTGAGCAGCAAACTTAGCAATATGCTCTACTGTTGATTGATTTTCACTCCCATAGAAAAGGGTAAAATCTGGTATTTTGAACCCCCTTGGGTATTCATGTATCCTATCTATCCATTCTGGGTATGGGTTTCTGTATACAGGAGTCTGGACCCCCCGAGCCATCGGTCCACACATCTCCCTAACAATATCAATAATTTGGTCCCTAGGAACCATATTTTGTGCCTGCTGAACCACTATTGAAGGAACAAACACAGGGTTTTGTGGACAAACTTGTGCCTGTGGTCCTCTTGGTCCATAAGGTGGTACATTTGGAACTGGTTACCCCTGTAGTGCAGGTTGCTGTTGGGGGTGTGGGTAACCTCTTTGAGCCTGTCCTACGAAAGGACCTCCGAAAGGTGCTGGAACAGGCATTGTGTCCCTTCCATTTGTGAGAAAACCTTCCAACCCCCCGAGTATGAATTCGAATAAGGGATTATTATACCCCCTAGTACCAGGTATGGCTTCGAACATGGGATTTGTAACCATTCTTATGCCAGTTTCTTGTACTTGACCAGATCCACTAACTTGTGTGGCTTCATTGTTGAGTACTGAGGCATTTTGGCCTGCTATAGGCCTCAAAATGGGTTCATACCAAGACTGAGGTGATGGTCATTCATAATTCTGATTACTAGTCTGACCATTAGAATGTCCATTAACTTGCATAGGCTGTTTATCTCTAGCTAATCTTTCCTGAGGGACATTTAAAACTTCCTCTGTGTGTCTTGTGTTTGTTGGTTGGTGGTTATTCATTCAATCCAAAAAGGATGTTGCCCACCTTTCTATTGTGTTCATTAATTGTTGTCCCATGGCATCTACTAGGTCATCCCATGGATTTGTTGGCTGAGTAGATAGAACAGTGGATGGTCCAATTCTTTGGTTTCGTCCAATATTATGAACATATCGTTCTTGTCCAGAAGTACTAGTCTGTTCGACCATAGGTCCTGATAACATGGGAGTTTCCACAGGATGTGTTACCACATTATCCTCTGGATTAGGTATTTCTATCTCTCCTTCTATGCCTTCTTCCAAGCGTTCATTTTCTCCTTGTCGTCTTCGTCTAGCCATTTTAATTAGTCCCACCGGGCGTGCCAAAAATATATGTTGGCTTTTTGAGAGTTATAATTATAAATGCGAGCGTGCTAACAAGGATCAATCAGTCTTTACAGAAATTATAATTGCCAACCAATTATCAGACGATTGTGTTTTAGTTCTTTCAGCCTCAATGAAGAGGACTTTTACTGGTGGCTTGACTTAGGTGAAATTAAGCAAAATAACAGGTAAATGACGAACAATTGAAGTATTTCATTAAAATGAAAACTTACAATGAGCCAAACTCAGCCTCGTAGAGATTTACAGCAACAATCTACTTGAAACTACTCTTATAAATAAAGCGCAGTACAGGTATTTAAAGTGCAGGAATGTAAAGAACATGTATTTAAAGTGCAGGAAATGTAAAGACTAGAAATGAAAAACTGGAAAAGAAAATATGAAGTAAATGACTGGTTTGTTGGATCTGAGTCTGGGGGCTTTTTCTGGGGGCTTCCCTGCCATTTATACTTGTCAAGGATGACCTTCGAACTGCACTTCAAACCGTCGAACTGCTCCTCCATGATCGTCGATCATGTTGCCTTATAGGTAGTTCCACTACGCCATCACTTGCAGTTGAGCTTTCCTCTTATATTTGAATTTGAATATAAGTAACCGTTGAAGCCACGCCACCTTGTATCTCTTTACTGATCCAATACTACTCAGATCACGCGAGAACCAATATTAACTGCCACGTGTACGATCAGGATCGAAGACTTGAATAGTCTTTCTATATTACCCTTACTCTGCCACGTGTCGAACTGTAACTGACTTATACAAAATATATAACCAACAATTACATAAAAATATTGTTTCTATATATTTTTTAAAGACAACCTTACTATTGAGTGATATGGTAAACTATTCACAAGTGAGTCAGTCAATTAAATGTGAAAACCAAAGTCCTAATTCTTGCAATTAAGATTTTATTTGCATATTGGTTTAAAATATGATAAAAAATGACATTTTGTTCATAGTTTCCCTTCCCACTACTACCGTTGCCCCTCCTTCATTGGCGACTAGTGTTCCTTCTATTTCCCTTCTAGAAATTTGTAAAGATGGGATCAGCTCAAAAACTTAAGTTTCATAAATTTTATTAGATAAAAAAAGTTAAACTAATTAAATTTTGAACTTCTCTAATTTTAAATAAAACAAATTTTTAATAAAATGCTATTTTCTTAACAAAATAAAATAAAAAACTAAAATTATTAAAAAAAAAAAAAAATTTGAGCTTTACAATCGCATTCAACAAAATATCATTTTTTAAAATCGTTACATGAAAACATCATTGTTAATAGTGTCAAACACGTCCTTTTTTATATATGTTATCAAGCAATCTTTCAACCATTGAACCATTGGTCCTTATTCTAGTGGGTGAATTGTTATTTTTAAATTGTTGGGGTCAATTGGTTATTAACTAAAATTTTTACCATAATTTTTTTTTTTTTTTTCCTAAAGCTTTTGGCAAGTTGATGGAGATGGGACCCCATCAATTTGGAAGGTAGCGTCGCCCCTCCTTCCTCTCCTTTTTCCGCTACTATTTCTTCCTCTCCTTCTACCACCGTACATACATATATATATACATATCGTACATCACTCAATATATATGTATCTATGTTTACAGATAGATAATTTAATGGTTGTGATTAAGACCATCTCCAACGGAGAATCAAATCCAGCATCAAATTTAAAATTTGATGAAATTTGATGAAAAACCCACTTTTTTGAGCTCCAACGGTTTCATCAAATCGATACTAAATCAGGAATTCGGCAAATCTGGTATCAAAATGAGAACACGCGAAGCATTTCAGCAAAACACTGTTCCTGACCGTTGAGAATTACGAACCGGTTGACCATCCGGGTGACCAACCGGTCGCCCCGGAAAAAAGTTCAAAAGGTTCACTTTTTTCAAACCAAAAAAAAAAAATTTTTTGCCTAGGTGGTCGATTGCCACCACGGCCGACCACCCGAAGTTCAAAAGTTCGTAACAAAGGGTTCAAACCAAAAAAAAAAAATTTGGCCTTTTTTGTTGGCCGTGACCGCCGGTCAACCAACCGGCCTATGGCGCAAATTTGATGCAACAAATTTGATGCAACACCGTTGGAGCGCGACGTACCAAATCGAGGAAATCACCCTTTTTCGCATCAGATTTGATGAAAAAAAAGGTTAACCGTTGGAGATGCTCTAAGAGGTAATAGAAATAAAGAACAAAGTTACGAGTCACCCTTAGTTTAATGGTAAAACTTTCATTTAATAACTTAAGCCTCCGTTTGGGAAGTGGGCTGGCTCTTTGGCTTTTTGGCTTTTTTGGCTATATGAGCCTGGGCTCAAAAGCTTGGTTTGGGAAGGTCTCTTGGCTTTTTGGCTTTTTTGACTTTTTTTGTGAGAGAAGAGTGTAATGATTATGGGGTTGGATGTGATGTTTTGTCTGTTGTGGCTCATGAGCCTATTTTGTCTTTTGTGGCTCATGAGCCCAATGAGCCCTTGCCAAACGGAGGCTAAAAGTTATAAGTTCAAATTACGAGACAATCACTTTATATATTATGTTAAAAATTAAGTATGTATCTATTTTTTTTTTTCTCCCAAATACACATTAATATATACTAATTAAACTTTTTATTTTTTTTATTTTTTATTTTCAGAAATAAAGAATGAAGTGTGAGATTAATGGAATTTGCAAGAACAAATCAACATTGGACTATTCTTTAAAATTAGCGCGTGCGCGTCGTGCTTTAGTAGTCGTTGATTGCGTAATTTGTTAAGATGCACCTAATAATAAGTTGTTGGTTATCTGATTTGCTAACATGCACCATTGATCTTGAGGGGAGAGAGGGGCTACGGAAGAAAATTTTACATTTAATGGACTTATTTGTAAATAATTTCTCATTTAGTACCTTAACGTTAATAATCCCTTCTTTCTTTTCTTTTTTTAAAGTAACGAAATTTTTAATTTTTAAAAGGGGAACACTATGATAAATGTTTCTCCTATGCACCTTATTATACTCCTTCCGTTTCAAAATATTAATCCCTTATTTTATTTTTTATTGTCTCAAAATATTAGTTCCTTTTCAAAAATTAAGTACAAAAATAATACAAATTTCCTATTTTGCCCTTCTTTTAAATTAATAAACAATATAAAAAGTATAATTATGACATTAATATTCCTAAAAAATGTACTATCAAAAGAATAATTTTAGAAAATCAACTTTTTTTAAATGCAATAATTGTACTACCAAAAAAAGTTAGATTCTCCAAAAGAAACCATTATTTTGGGATGAAGGGAGTATGTTTTTGTGGTGTGTTACGTATTTTTATGATAATATTATATATTTTTTTGATAGAAGTTAAGATAATTTGTACTTAAGAAATAAAGTCACGTATTTTTTTGATAATGTTACGTATTTTGTGGTATTATTACACATTTTGTAGTTACAAAATGTTTGGATAAAAAAAAATACAAAATACGTAACACTATTACAAAATAAGTAATTTCATTTCTTAACCACAAATTATCGTAATTCCTACAAAGAAGATATATAATATTTATCATAAAAATATATAACACGTCACAAAAATATATTATAAAATGCATATGATATACATCTTTAAAGGGATGTATACCATAAGATTTCCCTTTCAAAATGAAAGATAAGGAACGAGAGAGATGAGATAGAAAACAACCTAAAATAAAAAGTTAATTAGAAAATATATTGAAGTGATGTTTTTAATTGTGGACATCTAACCTTAAGGAGTTGGCTTAATGTGCAAAATTTAGAATTTGTAGGTGTACTGATTTTAGGTCTCAGATTCAGGGTTGTTTGGAGTGTCTTAAATAAGTATATTTTTTATTTTTTTGGACTAAAAAATTGAAGAAAAAAATATGGATGTTTAGATTAACTTTTTGACTTTTTATAAAAAAAAATGTGTATTAAAAAATTGTATAAATTAGTGTGTAAAGAAAAATTAGGATTGAAAGTTGTGCAACCGTACTTTTTGACTTTTGATGAATAATGATAACTTTTTAACTTTTTAAGTAACTTTTTAACTTTTTTTCAACTTACTAAGCTTGGCCTCAATACTCACTAACTACAATAAATTCTTTGAGGTCAATTTATAGGCTATGTTTGCTTTGCCTTTAAATAAAACTAATACAAGCAGATAGTATCTCTCAAAATTAATTGAGAGGTACGTGTAAACTGACATACATACCTTGTTAGTAAAAAAAATTGTTGACATCCTAAGGGTTCGTTTGAGATGTGGGTTGGTTTTTTGACTTTTTAATTATTTTAGCTAAAAAGCCTCGTTTGAGATAGATTTTTTGTCTTTTTTGACTTTTGTAAGAGAAAAAATTAAATAATTATAATTTGAATGTGACATTTTGTCTTATTAATTTTTTAATTTATTTTATCTTTTTATAACTAAAATAGCTAAAAATTAAAAAGTTTAACATGTCAAATGAAGGCTAAATTAATTAAAAAGCATTAATAAGCAAACTGTTGAAGATGCTTTAAATGGGTGATTGTGAATTTCAGCATTAAAGCCAAAATTTATAATTATTGGGGAAGGATAATATTTTAGCTTGGTCCTATTGGTCGCCAGCAACACTTTTGTTACGCATGGAGATATGAAATTTTCAATTTTGCCCCCTATAGTTGAAAAAAATATATGTCTGATTCACACCTCCAATACTTTCTTTCTTTCCTTCTTTCTTTCTTTCTCTTTTATTTATTTTTTATTTTTTATTTCATGCTAACATTAATATATCCAAAAAAAAAAAAAAATTAAAAAGTGGTGACAAGATTTTGGTACAAATATAAAAACCTAGTTAGAAGGCTCACCGGGACAATAAGTACAATGAAAAATGATTTTGTGCCCGAATATTTTTTTTTTCTTCTTTTTTTCTGCCATTTTCATCGTTTGAGTTGCAGGGAAGAGGAGAGGAGAGAGAAGAGGAGAAAGAGAAGAAAAAAGAGGAAAGCCTCACCGCCGTCTCCTCCCCGCTGCTTGACTCGCTTCGTCGCCGCTGTCAGTCATCGTCGCCACTGATCGTGCCTCCGGCGCCCCACTCCCGCCTCAGGCCTCCGCCCACTCTAATAATTGGGCCCCTCCGATCCTCCTCCTCCTCCTCCTCCTCCTCCTCCTCCTCCGTCTTCTTCTTGCTTCTGCTAAAAAAAATATATATATATATATATATTGAATCGGAGATTCGGAGCCCAAATTGCCCCAATCACTGTAAGTACAATATTGTTATGTTAAATTATTATTTTCTCACATTTAGTGTGTTGTTTACGAGACGTCACTATCTTCATTGAATGTCATGTAGATAAGCATGAGCTTCTTCAGAATTTCAAACATAGATTGGCGGATATCATAATAATCTGATTTAATAATGCTTGAATCATTAAAATGAAAGTAAAATAATAATAATAATAAATATTATATTAAAATGTAAATCCTCACAACGTTCACTAAAGAATAAATAAAGGTGTATAAAATTACTATTCACTATTAATCAATGATAATTTTGTAAAGAGATTAAAAAGTAAATTCATTTATTCTCATTTATAAATTACAAATTACAAACTGTTGAAGATGCTTTAAAATGGGTGATCGTGAATTTCAGCATTATAACCAATATTTATAATAATTGGACAAAATGACATTTCGGCGCTTGCTCCTATTGTCGTTGGTTTGGAATATGGATTAGCTTTTTAGTTTCTTAAGAGGTGGTTTGAGATGATCTAAATAAGTATACTTTTGATTTTTTATAAAATATGAATTGGGTTTGAAGTGATGTGGTAGAGAAGTGATGTGACTTAAATAAGATGATGTGACTTAAATAAGATAGTGACTTTTTGACTTTTTTAAATCATGACAAACAAGGCCTTAACTTTTAAATATTTTGATTATTTTAGTCTGAGATTAAAATAGTCTCATTTAGAATGAACTTCTTGACTTTTTTGATTTTTGTAAAAGAAAAAATATAATAATTATAATTTAAATATGAGGATTTTTAACCTGAGACTAAAAAAATATATTTTATCTTTTTATGATTAAAATAACCCCAACCTCACCCAAACCCACATGCCAATATGCATAGCCATGTAAAATATTAATTTGCAATATTGCCCCTTATAGTTGAACCAAAAATATGTCTGATTCACACCTCATGTTTTACTTTGAACTAATCAAATACAGATTTGTTTTTCTTTCTCTTTCCTTTTTTCTTTTATTTTATTTTTTTCATGCTAACATTAATCAACCAATCAAATGCTAGATAATATATATTCATTTTTTAAGCGCTGACAAGATTTTCGATGGTGCTACATACACCAATTAGTGTACTAACTAGTATATCAATACTAGTTATGACATTATTATTAACCATACTCATCAATCACATTACAAATATCAAAAACTTTTTAAATTATGTCACATCATCAATTAATATATCAATTAATACATATAGCATTATTCCAAGATTTTGGTACAAATATAAAAGCCTAGTTAGAGCATTGGCATTAGCTTTGCTATATTAGTTTTGGGTTATATTAGTAGGAATCTAAAAACATTCTTGTATCAGGTTAGTTATAGCAAAATAAATTTTGACATCACTAAGGTATATCACTTGATGTAGGAATATTGTTTACAAGTTATACCCAGTCATTCACCTGATGTTGTTTTGCTGCTTTGTTGTCCGTTGAATTTTCTTTTAAAATTATTTACATAAAAAAGAAAATGAATAAAAATAAATATTTTATAAAATTAAATTTTAGAATAGAGTGTTTGATGGTACATTAAAAAAAAAAATGCTAGATAAAATACAAAAGTAAATTTTTGATTATAATTTGACTCAAAATTTGTTGAGTTTGATGCGAATGCTCTTAGAAGGCTTGCGAGATAACAAGTAGAGATGAAACCAAGTAAGGCCTAGGGTCACGTGACCCCTCTAAACTTTCAATATTTATGCTATTACCCATATATATAAAGATTTTGTATTATTTATTCTTTATAAAATTCTAATCACCCTCTTTAGTTTTCAATTTTCAAAAATAGTTTTATGAGTTTTCAATTCATATATTTTTTTTTATATTTTTAAAATATTTTAATCATTTAATTTTTAGATTCACTTAATCTTAATATACTTAAAAAATAAAAAATTTATATAAAAATATTTTTAAAAATTCATTAAATATAAAAAAAATGAAAATGTATTAAATTTTTATTTTTATATTTTTTGTATTCGGTGTATTTTTATAAAAAAAAAAAAATTCACAAATATTATATGTTTTTAGTATATTTAGATTAGGTGTATCTACAAAAATTAAAAAATATATATATATATATAATATTAAAAAAATTCAATAAAAAAAAATATACGAAAAATAAAAAACTCAATTTTTGAAAAGTTGACTCAATTTTCCAAAACCAAACACGGTGAATAGTGTCATTCCTTAAATCATGTAATACTCTTTGTATTTGTAAAATTTTAAAAATGTTCTATCCTCTTCTTTTTGTTATTCTTTTACAGTTTTAACTAACAGGTTAAGATAAGAATTAAATTAATTAATAATTCATTTCTCATTATGGAATTTGTTTAGTTGCTTATTTCTCCTCATTGTAGGGCTCTTCCATTGAGTTGATAGGATTAAACTTACTAATTGTAAATTTAGTTGTTTGTTTGTCCCTATTGTCAGGTTAATAGAATTCAATTATTGATTGTGAATTTATAAGTCATGTTGATGTAAATCTCATATTGTATTTCACTTATTGACAAAAAATAAAATGTATGAGTTCAATAATATCTTCTTGTTACTTGTTATCAAGGGAAAATAAAATTTAATATTGTGATTAGCGTTGGCCCGTCTAGGTTGAATTTTTCGCTCTGCCAAGTACAATATTGTTAGCAACAAACAACTAAACCATATAGCAAATTATTATTTTCTCACATTTAGGTCCCTTTTGGGGCAAGTTTTAGTTAAAATAATTAAAAAGTTATAAAAATTTTTTAAAAAGTTAAAATATCTCACATCTTACATATCAGCTTTTTTCTTCATAATTATCTGTTAACCTTAAAAATTCATTCCGAACGACATTAACTTTTTTCATATCATAAGAAAGTCAAAAACATTACGGAAAAAAAAATAAGTCAAGTTTCTAAGCAGACTCTTATAGTGTAGTTTATGAGACGTGAATATCTTTACTCAATAAAAACTTTCTCACTAAGGACTTGTTTGACATATATTTGTTTAGTTTAAAAATAAAAAATTATTAAAAAATCTATAATTTATATTAAAAAGTCGAAGTTTTTATTTTTTATTTACTTTTTATACATTTTTTGTAAAATATTAAAAAATTATTTCAAATATATTAATTTTTTTATCTCATATTTTAGTTAAAAAAATTAAAAAATTATTAAAATAATTTGTTGTCAAATGGGACCTAGGCGTGATATTTGACTTAGATAGTGTTTGACTTTAGAATGAAAGTGAAATAAAACAATCATTCCATTACAATATAAATTCCTACGTTACATTACATTCATTAAAAAATATTAAAAAATAGGATTAATTACACTAATAGTCTCTATAGCTTGGGACTTATGTCACTTTAGTCCCTGACTTTTCAATTGTGACACATTTGACCTTGAATTTTGAATCTTGTTTCAAATAAAGACAATTGAAAATATTAAGTATTAGATTTTTCAAGGATAAAATCGTCAATTTGACAAAATATAAACTAATTTGACAAAAATAAATGTTAAAAAAATATTTTTAATTTTTTTAAAATTATTTTTATCCACCAATGATAAAATTATGTAAAATTAATAAAAATTACATGATTAATTTTTTAAAATTAATTTTACATGATTATCATCTAAACACATAATAAAAATTAATTTGGTAAAAAAAAAAATGTCTAAAAGATTTATCAATTTTACATAATTTTATTTTTGGTAGGTAGAAATAATTTTTAAAATTTCAAAAATATTTGTTTGACATTTATTTTTGTCAAATTAGTTTATATTTTATCAAATTGACAATTTTACCCTTGAAAAATCTAATTATATATTCAATTGTCCTTATTTGGAACAAAATTCAAAATTCAGGGTCAAATGTGTCACAATTAAAAAGTCAGGGACCAAAGTGACACACGCCCCAAACTATAGGGACTATTTGTGTAATTTGTCCTAAAAAATATATGAAATCATTATACAATTAGGGCATTTGGTCACTTGATTGTGTAACACTTTTTGTGAGTACATAATAGTTGTGTAACACCTTTTATGATGCGAGAGGTCCCTCTTATAAAAATAACATTAATATCTTTTGTGATGACTAGTAATTTAATATAGGTCTTTTTTGAGAAGTAGGTTATAATCTACTTTTCAGATAATAACCCACTTCCCCTCTCATAAAAAAATTGCTTATAAGCAACTTATAAGTAACTTTTAACTAAAAAAATGATTATAACCGTCTTTTCAAAATAACTCATACAGTGATTATAACACTTTTTGTGATATAAGGTATCAGGTTCAACTTTTACAATGACGAGCTCGATACCTTTTGTGGTTGCTAGTAGCCTAATGCCTAATGATTGTGTAACACAAAAGATGGTGTGAAGTCTTAAATTCAACTTTTATAGAAAATAGTTTAGCTTTCGTTTGGGAGGTGGGTTGACTTTTTAACTTTTTGGCTTTTTTGACTATTTTAGCCTAGGCTAAAAAGCTTGGTTTGGGAAGGAGTTTTTAATTTTTTGACTTTTTGAATTTTTTTGTGAGAGAAGAGTGTAATGATTATGAGTTAGATGTGATGTTTTATTTGTTATGACTAAAATAACCTATTTTATTTTTTGTGATTATTTTAGTCTCAAAACTACTTGCCAAACACCATATTAATACCTTCTGTACTGATTAATAATCTGTTTGAAGATGTAAGTATTTCTTATATTTTTAATTACTCTTTTATTGATTGACAAAACAAAATTGCAAATTATTACTAATCATTATTGTAAATAAATGACAACTTTATAAATATATTCTCATATTTATGAACCAAACATACCATTAGACTCCAAATTTTTTTTTCCTTTCTTTTCACACTGACCGAGTAAAAATAAATAAATAACAATAATAATAAAATAATTTTTTTTAAAAAAAAAAAAAAGAGAGAAAAAAAAAATTAAAAAAAAATGAGGAGAGTGGAGAGAGATTAGCTTGGCTTGGGGACGAAGGAAAACGAACACACGGTTATTTACTCGGTTTCCGAGAACTCTACCGCACGGTTATTTACTCGGTTTCCGAGAACTCTACCGCACTCTTTTTATGTAGTCCAAAGTCGGTGCTCTGTTTCTCGCTCACCACCTGCGACGATCTTTCCAATCCTTCACTCACTCCCACAACTTCTCCATTCAATTCTACACACAACCCCATATATATATATGGCTGCTTCAACTCAACCCACTACCACTGCTACTACCGCAACTCTCCGCCCAATCTCTGCGGCGGGAGGTGGCGCCGCCGCAGCTGCCACCAGAACGCCACCTATCGCCGCCGCCAGGGCGCCGCGTTTGATTCCAGCAAGGGGCCAGGTTCTCAGGAACCTTCTTACTCCAACCCAAGCTACTTCCAACTCTGCAAGGCTCCATGTGACCCCGGCGGAGGGAGGTGGCGCCGCCGGCGGAGTCACCAGAGCGCCAAGACGAGACGCCACCAGGACGCCTCGTTGGATCCCGAAAAGGGGACAGGTTTTGAGGAACATTCTTAAAATGTGCTTTCCATGTCTCTGTTCCTCCCCACGAGGAAGTCGACGCCGTTCAACGAGACCGTCCACGGTGTCTCCTTCCTTTTCTTGACTCCGCCGCTGCGGCGCCGATTTTGCCGGGTCCCGCCGTTATTGTTGTATTAAGGTTTTGGGCTTAGGATGTGATTCCAATTTTGGATTTTTTTTTTTTTTTCAAATTTTTATAGAATGCGTTGTATTTATGCTTGATTTTTGAATTGGTTTATTGGATCGGATGTGTTTCAAATCTTTGATTGAAACTCTTCTGTTTTTACAATTCAAAATCAGCTTTGTTTTGTCTCTCTAAATAAACTCTGTTTTGATCGGAAGGCCTCTGTTTCATTTCTTCTTATGCTCTGCACTTTTTTTTTTAACGATCAAATTCTAAGAAATCGATTACAGACACATAGGCCATGTTTGTTTGGGCGGACTGGATTAACATTCCCATGACTAATAGTCTTAGGATTACGAATCCGTTGGATTATGTATCCTATCTTAACTAATAGTCAAGTTTAAAATAATTAATCCGTACTTCAATTGTTTAACCAAACATCGGATTAATAATTTTATTGGACTATTAGTCCAATCCCAAACTCATGTCCACCCAAACAAACATGGCCATAATGTATCTATATATATAGACAAGAACATTTTTTTTTTTTTGTGTGTGTGAAAAATCTTATATTCATATTTTGTAGCTGAATTCATTTCCAATCTCAGCCATGGAACTGTCTTCAGCTTGCATGTGTCAAGTAGAAATTGGTGTTTCATTGATTGGTCTACGATAGGCTATCTTGTGAAAAAAAACAAAAAAGAAAAAGAAAAGTATAATCTTTAATTGAATATATAGTTGTATTTCCAGATCTTGTCTATTAAGTTTTCATAACAAATTATCCAGTTTGATTGGGTCCATACAGAAGGACCTCCAACTTTTGAAATTTGACTGGTTGTAGTTGAATTGAAATAGAAAGAAAACAACTTTCAATCGAAAGGTCCCAAATTTATCTTGTTTTTCAATTCATAAAAGCCGAGTGGTACGATTATTTTTTTTATGTCTGTTGACTCTCTGCATTTTGCCAGATATTTGACTTCTTTTTTTTTGTTCTTTTAATTTTTTTTATTTACGGTTGAATTTTTCTTCTTTTAGTTTTGTATTTGCTGGATTTACTTGATTCATTATTGGTTAATCAATAGATTTTCACCAAATATTCCATTTGTACTCGATTGATAATTTTGATCTCATTCAGCCAAATATTATTTAACTTTTTATTTTTTGCCGTTTTAGAGAGAAGTACTACAACTTTAATTTAGCAATCAATAGATAGTCATGTCCAATGCATTCAAGAACTTAGGGATGGGGGGCTTGGGAGGGAGATTGGATTATTGATTGGTGAGATTCATTCGATCTATGTTTGTGTGTAATAAAATGTCATGTGAATAGTAATTTTGGCGCATTGTGGGGTTAGGATTCCCATGAGAGAGTTGAGATACCTAATTCCCTCACACAAATTGTTGGCTAAAATATCATTTTGTCCTCTACTTTACAAAATCAAAAAAATTATATTATATATGAGGAAAGTTTTTAGGTAATTTTATACATAGTCTTAACTAACTAATATCACCGTACTAGTACGCCAAACAAACACATTTTGTCATATATCTGCAATTTAATATCACTACACTAATAATCTTCTCATTCAATTTTACCATACTCATAATCTCATCTAATCTAATCGGCCAAACAAATTTTAATTTAGGGTCCGTTTGGGAAGAACTAAAGTGGGCTTTTTTGACTATTTTAGCCACAAAAGACAAAATAGGCTATTTTAGTCACAAAAAATAAAACATCACATCCAACCCATAATCATTACACTCTTCTCTCACAAAAAAAGTTTAAAAAGTCAAAAAGTCCTTCCCCAACCAAGCTTTTTAGCCTAGACTAAAATAGTTAAAAAATTAAAAAAACTAAAAAGCCAACCCACTTCCCAAACGGAGGCTTAGCAATCAATGAATAGACCTATGCAAAGCATTCCTAAATTGGTCAATTTAGGCTGTTGGGGAAGTCAAGTTTTGGGGTTTTTTTGAATATTTTAGTCACAAAAAACAAAATAGATTTTTTAGTCTAATAAAACAAAACATTACATCCAATCCATAATTATTATACTTTTTATCTTACAAAAAAGTTTAAAAAACCCAAAAAATAAAAAGCTCTTCTCAAACGAGACAATTTAACCCCAAACAAAAATAATTAAAAAAGTTAAAAAACCAAACCATTTCCCAAACTAATCCTTAAGGGGTTGGTTTGCACTCTAAGAAACTCAAAATATGCCTAATTGGGTTCAGATTTTTTAGAATGTTTTTTTTTAGAATGATTTTAAATTGATTTTTAGATGAATGAGATTTATTTTTAAAAATTGTTAGTACAATAGTCAAGAACTCCAAGATACCAACTATACAAAAAGTTTACTTTAAAATCACTATAAAAAAATCATTTTAAAATATTGAACTCTAATTATATATCATTTATCTAGTTTAGGTGATTTTTTTTTTTTTTTTAATAATCTGATATTTAAATCAATTTATGCAGATCTCAACTAATTCGGAGATTCAAACATAATGTTTCCTCCATATGAATAACACAAATCTCGAACAAAGTTTACATGCCTGGCCTCAAGGAAGTGGTATTCATTGGATTCACTTTTAGTGATTTAAGGAGACTTCTGATCTTATTTGTAAGTGAAATAATAATAAAAATCCATGTGTCAACAAACGATGCGGTCTCACAGAGAATAATACTATCATCAGTAACTTTTAGGATGTCAATTGCACAAAAATATATTCAATTAATAATTTTGATGGAATGGCATCTAGAACCACATATCTATATGAGTTTTGCGTAGATAGTGAAGGTTTCTACCCAAAATAATCATGGTCCCAATTAGGGGCGTATATAATACCGTCGAAATTATCGAAACTGTTAAAATCGCACCGAATCACATCGTCAAGGTAAATTTGTTATTATTTATCAATTGAACCGCCGGTTTTTGGTAAGAAAAATGACAAATTCTAGTGACAATTTTATCAATCTGCTGGTTTCTATTTTTCTTCTAAACCGCACCAACTCGCACTGCTATTAAATCATGTTTTATAATATTCTAAAAATTCTTTTTTACTTAAGTTTGCTTGTTGTTCTATACCTTAGAATATAATATTACATTACTGCTCGAGGGGAATTCAAGATATCAGTAATCCAAAATAAAATTGGATTCCAAGTCACTTTTCAATTTTCTTTTTTTTTTTCTTTTTTTTTTCTGGCCATGTTACAAACTTGCATCAGCTCACTTTTCAATCTAAATACTTTTCAACAGTAAATATTTTCAATATATTATAAACCCTGAATGATATTAATTTTATGTATTGTATTTAATCATTGTAACTTCCACAGATGCTTGTAATGAACTGATGGCATAGTCGTTGATATTATCATGTTGTTGCTATACTTGCTGCATCAGAAGAAAGTTTCGCAAGATGCTTAACATCACGATATCTCTCATCTTTTTTTTACTCTTTGATTTAAATTTTGTAATTTGAATTATATTTTTTATAAACCGCCAATTTGCCCGAACTGTCAAGGCAAATCTGCCATTATTTGCCATTATTTGGTAAGAAAAATGGCAAATTCTAGTGACACTTTTATCAATCCGTCACCCGCCATACGGTTTCTATTTTTCTTTTAAACCGTACCGACCCGCACCGCGCACACCCCTAATCCCAATTTCACCTTTTATATTTCAAATTAGAAAAGGGGGCCAGTGGCCTTATCTCTTTCCATTAAACAACTTATTTCGTAAGAATTAAGTATATGCTTTTCTTCTTTTCTTTTTTCTTTTTTTTCTTTTTTTTTTTCAACAAGTTCTAGATGATATTGGTGGTGATATTTTTATTTTTATTTTTTATTGACAAATGTTAATTGTTAATTGTTAGATTAACACATATGAGAGAAAATCTCTTTACCGTTGGCAAATCACCTAAATACTTGTACTCTTTTGATTCAACCCCCTTAAGGGGAATTGAACTCATGACCTCATTCGGACTAAGTCCTAAGGAAGATATAGTGGCCAACTAGACTAAGACTAGTTGGTTTTGGCGGTGATATGAACAGATAAATAACATGTAAACAGATAGATACACATGAACAAATGGATAAATAATAGACAAATAAACACATATATAAATGTTGTTAATATAATTGTATGGAGAGAGAGAGAGAGAGAGAGAGAGAGAGAGAGAGAGAGAATATTTGCATTGTGTGGGTGAAAATCTGACCACACTGCCAACTTAGTATTCAGTTGGGGAGCACTGGTAGAATAGATAACACATGTCTAACCTACAATAGAAAGAGAAGATTCCGGCGGTAGTTCATCCACCCGAGGGCACTCTGACGATCAAGTCAGTACTCCATATCTCTCAAAGATAACCAATAGTGTTTAACTCACTAGACAGAATATCAAAAACCGTACCTTAGATCCATGGAGGTGCCTCCCTTTTATAGCCAACATAATCCTAGTCTCAAATAGAAGCCTAACTCTAATGGACTTAGGATTACTGCTAACTTGAAATCCCAATAGGATTAGGATAAACTCTCTAAGAGTCTTATCTTTATCCAAACTGAAGTCTTCTCCCATTTTAGGACTCTTGTCCCTTATCCGCTTATCTCGGATTCCGGTATTCTCGCAGATAACCTCGGCCTAACCGAGATCATTTCGGCATCATGACCAGGACACGTGACATCTCGGCTGATACTTCGGTGTCACCTCGGCCATGTGTTGTCATTCAAAAATTATGTCCCCACAACTGCCCCTTAAATTTTATTATCTCGGCATCCTGAGGTGATGGAACCTATATCATTTATTCCACTTAGCACGTCAGCTAAGCTCGCTTCATTATCTATTGTCGAAGTCAAAACTCGTCGGTTCAATATGACTAAGACCTATAGTCTACTTTCATCAATGCCTTAGAACCAACGACCAAGTTCGTTCAAGTTTCTTAGCCGAAACCGTTCTCTTTTACAACCGTCTCGGGGTGACACACATCGGTTATACAAACTGATGATTTACCTCGGCAAGTACCCAAGTACCTTTTCTTGTCATAACCTTAGTTTCACCTTGTAAATTTTTTCATAAAATTTCAACAAGGGTTGAACCTCGGCTTAACTTTAATTTGTAAATTGTCCACAAATTTCAACAAATGTTAAGCAATGATTTCGATTTAACTTCAATTTGTAAATTGTCCACAAATTTCAACAAGTGTTAAACAATGATTTTGGTTTAACTTCAACTTGTAAACTTTTCTCAAATTTCAACAAGTGTTAAACAATGATTTCGATTTAACTTCAACTTGTAAACTTTTTTCAAATTTCAACAAGTGTTAAACAATGATTTCGGTTTAACTTCAACTTGCAAATTGTCTACAAATTTCAACAAGTGTTAAACAATGATTTCGGTTTAACTTCAACTTGTAAACTTTTCTCAAGTTTCAACAAGTGTTAAACAATGATTTCGATTTAACTTCAACTTGTAAACTGTCCACAAATTTCAACAAGTGTTAAATAATGATTTCGGTTTAACTTTAACTTGTAAACTTTTCTCAAGTTTCAACAAGTGTTAAATAATGATTTCGGTTTAACTTCAACTTGTAAATTGTCCACAAATTTCAACAAGTGTTAAACAATGATTTCGGTTTAACTTCAACTTGTAAATTGTCCACAAATTTCAACAAGTGTTAAACATTATCTCGGTAAGCTCTTCTCTTCTCGGACTTAATCATCTTAGGCCGAGATCTTGTCTTCTGGGATCTGGGATCCGAGATCTGGAATCCGGGATCTGCTTACTTGGGCTGAGCTCTTGCCTTCTCATATCTAGTGTTATCTCGGCGTCACTACGACGAACCATTTCTCTTCTCTGGTTTGGATGCCTTTGTCCCCGGCGTGTCCTTCTCGGCTCTAGCATACTTTTCTATCCTGGCCATCAGCTCCTCCATGCTTTTCGGCAATGTCTTTGCTAGTGATTTTTGAAGTAGGTAGTCATCCTTCAAGCCGCTTTTAAACGACACGACCACCACCTCTTGGTTGCATCCTAGTATTCGGTTGAATACCTTATAATACCTTTTGGCATAGGCCCTAAGGCTTTCATCCTCACCGATCTTCAAGGCCATTAGGGCATCCACCCTCAATGGTTGTAGTTTGTTTGTCATGAACTTGGCCACAAACATCTCGGCCAGGCCTTCCCAAGTTTTCATAGTTCCTTTCGGCAACTTGTGAAACCAATCCGATGCAATTTCTCCGAAGGATGAGGGGAACACCTTGCAGAGCAACGGCTCGTTCTCGGTGTACAATGCCATCAAGTTTAGGTACAAGCCGACGTGAAAGTTCAGGTCCGACTTACCGTCGTATATCTGGAACCTTGGCATACTGAACGTTTTCGGGGCCTCAAATTTGTCCAATTCTATCGAGAACGGTGTCCTCGGCTTGACAGGTGAGGTCACCTCGGCATCTTATCGCTTTCTCTGGAGGTAATCCCTTAGATCCTCCGTGGTTCGTCCAGGAGCTCGGCTATCTTCGAATTTCGACCTCTTTGGTGCACTACTTCCTGTGTCATTACGAGTCCTTTTGGATCTCCCTCCATTGATCACGTCGAAACAGAGTTCCTTCCCCTGAACATGCCGATGTTCTTTGGAGTCAACTTCCTTGGCGTGATGTGTCCTCTGTGAATGTCCCCTTCTGGATTCTCCTCGTCAGACCTCCTTTGAAGGCCGGTGAGAATGTTCCTTGGTCCTATCGTGCTGAGGAGTCGTAGGAGTTGTCTTCTGCTCCCCTGCTTGGGCATCTTTTTTGGCTGCTGGAGTCGGCGTATCTTGTGACGAGAACGGTGGCTGCATAACATTGTTCTGTATCATGAAATTGACAACCGTTTGCAAGTCCGCCAATTTGTTCGCCATTCCCTTTATCTCGTCGTCCATTCGTAAGCATCTTTCTTTCCATACCTGGAGATCGTCCTCGTTATAATACTCGCTTCGGTCTGATTTCTTCGGCACGTCATCCTCCTGGCCAACGTCCTCTTCTCCGTGATTCTTATCACAAGTTTCTTCGTTGTAGTTATCTTCTTTGACGCCAAGGTCAATATGTTTCACACTCTCAATAGGGGTGTTGTCCTAAACCTTATCTTTCTATCCGTCGTTGGCCATCTATTCTCCTTTCGTTCCCACAGACGGCGCCAAATTATGTGGGTGAAAATCTGACCACACTGCCAACTTAGTATTCAGTTGGAGAGCACTGGCAAAATAGATGACACCTGTCTAACCTGTAACAGAAAGAGAAGATTTCGGCGGTGGTTCGTCTACCCGGAGGCACTCCGACGATCAAGTCAGTACTCTATATCTCTCAAAGATAACCAATAGTGCTTAATTCACTAGACAGAATATCAAAAGCTATACCTTAGACCCCATATGGATGCCTCCCTTTTATAGCCAACATAATCCTAGTCTCAAATAGAAGCCTAGCTCTAATGGACTTAGGATTACTGCTAACTTGGAATCCCAGTAAGATTAGGATAAACTTTCTAAGAGTCTTATCTTTACCAAAACTGAAGTCTTCTCCCATTTTAGGACTCTTCTCCCTTATCCGCTTATTTCGGATTCCAGTATTCTCTCGGCCTAATCGAGATCATTTCGACATCATGATCAGGACACGTGACACCTCGACTGACACTTCGGTATCATCTCGGCCACGTATTGTTATTCAAAAATTATGTCCCTATATGGATTATTGATTATCATGAAATACAATTAAAATTTATATATTGTAAAAGAATTCCAAAATATTAATGAATGAATGGTAATCCTAATGTAATATAATTTTTTAAATTGGTATTGTAAAAAAAAAAAAATTTTAAAAAAACTTAGGGTTATTGTCTATAAAATTTTAAAATTAAAATTACTTTAACAACTTAAAACAATTAAAAAAATCAAAAGTTTACTATCAAAACGTTAACTCTTAAACAACCATTAGATATACCTTTCTTTTATTGTTAAAAGAAGTTCTAATCAGATGTTGGCAACATCATGTTTCCTTTGAGGAAAAGTTATTGATTAATTTTAAAATATCGTCATGTGAGGTGCAATATATATTTTGATTAGTGAGAATAATAAAATTTATAATTTTATATTAAGTGATTAAAAAATATAAAAATTGTATGATGACGTCTTTTGAGTAATTAAGAATTTTTCTCTTTTAAGACTTCAACCAATTGCATTTTGCTCAATGCCTCCCACGTGGCACAGATTAATTGAAGGGAACCGGGATGTAGAGATGGGCACCAAATTCCAGATTGTAGACAAAAACACATAAAGTGTGACAATGACGTCGCGGTGGCGAACTACTGTGAACCAAGAATTCAAAGATTCGAACAGCTGGTTTAGCTTGCGTGCGTATTTATGACGTCAGCAATGATGTGTGTAATTCCATGTCGAGTGTGTGACGTAAGCAATGATATGTGTTGTTGCTTAGGTGTAATTTTGTGACGATTGTGTACACGCTACACGGATTCAAAAAAAATTTAATTTTTTTTTTATTTATACATACTTTTCAAAAATTATTATATATTACATTTTTTATTATTATTTAATTATTTAATATAAAATTATAAATCTTACCTTCTCTTCTAATCATAAAATTCTTGAGACACCGCGTACTGGTTCACAAGACCACCAAGGTTTTTTTGGAGAACATCAGTTAAAAACAAAAAATCAACTTTCAATTTATTTTAAATCACAGCACTTCTTATATAAAATAGTAAAAAAAAATTAAAAAATTAACTTTTAACATCTCCTCAAAACACCCCCAAATAACTTCTCACGATTCAACAGATCAATACAACTTACTTGACTGCTTATCCATAAAATTTTAATACTTTGAATTGAAAATTTCTACTTCTTTTTATTTTTGTTATTTTGAGGGTTTTTTTGTTTTTTAACAATCAACTTAAGTAGTTAGTTCAAAATTAATGTATAATTTTTATTTTATAGAAATATCTATATATCGCTTAAAATAACAAAATAAATTATTTTGATTTTGTAAAAATATTTGTATTTAAAATTAAAAAAATTCTCTCCATGTGTAACACAGGTTGATTTCTAGTATTATATAATATAAATTACATGTTTGGTACACTTCATGCATATATACATTAAATTGGTAGATTTTTGATGAGTGTGTTTCCTTCATTTTTTAGGTCACAGCGAGAGGCTTTAATTCTGACTTGCCAAATTATTTTATTTTCTATTAGTAATACTTTTTAGAGTAAATTGTTTGAAAATCCAAGTTAAAAAAGGTATAAGGTATTAGGTTTGGTGAATATTTTTTATTAGTAAGAGACCTACCTTTTATGAAATAGTTTGTGACAAATCCGAGTTTTGAAGAATATTTTGTTTTCAATTTTACTCCTTAATTTATTTTTTAACTTTTTTTTTTATCTATCAACTTTTTTTGACTATCTGTTCAAATTATTTTAACTATCTGTTCAAATTAATGTCTATCTATTAATTTATTTCCTTAGCTATTCAATTTTTCCTCTATATGTTCAAATTCTGTGGGGTTCTCTCTCTATCTGTTCAAATTTTATGTAGTTTCTCTTTGTTCTTCTATGTTGAAACAATATCTGTTGAAATATGTGTTTATTTTTTGTTATCTGTCCAAAAAAATTTCCCTCTATACGTTCAATTTTTTCCCTTATCTGTTCACATATTTATTCGAATTTTATTATACATTCATTTTTTTCTATCTGTTAAAATATTAAGCTTTTATCTGTTCAAATTTTAAATAAATCTATCTTATTATCTATTCAAATCCTATTATCTATTCAAAATTTGAATAGATCTATTTATTTGTTGCAACATATTTCATCATCCGCATCATCATCATCATCATCATCATCATCATCATCATCATCATCATCATCAACAACAACAACAACAACAACAACAACAACAAAAATAAAATAAAGAGGGAAAAAGGAAAAAGAAAAAAAAATCAAATTATCTTGCACATCCAGTGATCCCCTACAATTTCTCTTTATAATTTCTTCATTCGATCTCACTCAACACACTAAAGAAAAAGAGAGATAAAAGAAGCCTAAGATCTCTATGTATGATCTAATGCGAATACGGTCGATGGTGCTAGTGGGGTTCAGACTGTGATCCTCATTCATCTCTAATCCAAACAGCCTTCCATCAATACCTTAGCCCTACCTAACTTGAGAAACATGTATCTCTCTCTTCCTTTTCAACGCTCTCAAGTAGAGAGTCGAACCACAAATCTAAGATCGTAGGTCAACGATAATATGGCCATCTGTTGCAGAACCACGTCGGTGACAGAAGAGACGAAAGAGAAAAGAAAAAGAGAGAGTGAGTTTAGAAGATCTGGACTTTCATTCCTTTACCGATGTACATTGGTACGTGACCCTTCGGTACGGTGCCAGATCGGACTCCAAACCGATGAATTGAGTTGAAACGAAAACAGAAAGATCTGCAATGCATACTAGAACAAGTATCAGATCGACTTGCCTCATCGCACGATGAAAATGAAAAGATCTTCGCCGTAGCCTCTTTGCACGACGGAGATCTGGTAGAATAGATCAACGGCGGACGACAAAGATGGATCTAAAGGCGTTCGCGATTCACAATCTGTAAGATGAATAAGAGAGAAATGAGATAGAGAGAGAGATAAGAGAAATAAAAGAGATAAGAGAAAGAGAGATAAGAGAGAGAGAGATATGGGAGATAAGAGATAGAGGAGAAGAGAGCGGCAACACGATAGGGAGTAGAATTGAAGTCGGTGAGAAAACGACACTGGAATGGTAGTGTTAGATGAAAGGATGATGGTGGTGGTAGTAGGATCGTGTAGTGGTGTCAAAGATAAGAGAGAGGGGAACAAAGAGAGAAAAAGAAAAGGATGAAAGGTTTTGATTGAGGATGTTAGAGTTTGGTTTGGATATAAAGCATATATATACATTGTAATGCCCTGATCTTTTAATCCATTTTATAATTACCGAACCTTTATCGATCTCAAATTTTAAAATATAAAGAAGGATCATAGAAAATAACTCAAAGTACAACCATTACAGAAATCCACTATTTATCTTTATGATATAAGTTGCATTTCATTTTACAACATTAATAACCTCAATAATCATACATTATAGTTCAAGAAATAAAAGAGATAAAACCAAATGCCCAAGAGGGCTTACAACTTTCAAGGCTGGAGCGTTGATTACACAAATAGGTGGAATTCTATCCCAAACATATTAGCTCAGTAGTTGTGATCATATAAAACATCCAAAATAAACTTCCGTACTCCATCAAAATCTCCACCAATTCCTAACTAAGTGGGGGCACATCATCATAACCTAAAATTTTTGTTATGATAGAAATAAGCTAATACTCAGTAGAGAATACATTTAACAAGGTATATAAATATTTGACACAATTATGTGTAGCCCGAAATACGTTGCTTCAAGACTTATATTTAAAACAAATCCACATTACTACATATATATATATATATATAAGGGTATAGAACATCTCCAAACTATCCCACATTTTCCGTCCTCACAAGGATAGGCCGGTGGGCACCTCACACTTTCTATATTTATTGTCCTTACACAATTGGGCATGTGAACACCTCAAACATTTCCATATTTGTCGTTCGCACACGACCGGGCAAGTGGGCGCTTTAAATTTCCCACGCGAGTACCAAACACATCACACAACATATCATTTTAACAAACTCCTAAATTTACCTCATCACAAGATATCTCAACGCATCTACACAACATTAATTTATTTCCAATTATCTCTTAAATATTAAATCCTTAGCTAAAGTTTTGTAGAAATTAGGGTTCCCCCCCCCCCCCCCCATATTCTCTATCAATCCAAAAATCATGGAATCAAAGTTGATCTTATTCAAGAATATTCAAACATTAAATTATTCAAGCAAAACCTCTTTTTTTCCATATATAACCATTAAATCAAATCATCTATCTCATACCATATATATATATATATATATATCATGAAAACTAACACATAATCAAATCAAAATATAGATATACAAGGTTAAAAATATTCCTACCTCAAAGGTGATGATGAAAAGATAAAAACCCAACTTGAAGCTCCAACAAAATCATGAATCAATCGGTAGAAATCTTGATCAAGACTTGTTTTTCAACTCTCTTAAAATATCTAAGGTGGATTCTTAGTAGAAATGAGAGAGATTAAGTGTTTTGGGGGCTAGGGTTTCAGAAATGGATGTTAGAGAGAGAGAGAGAGAGAGAGAGAGAGAGAGAGAGAGAGAGAGACTATTAAAATGTAGGAAAAAATGAGCAAAAGCCGGTTTTAAAGTATAATTTTTTATGAAATAGTTTGGTGGCAAATCCATTTGTTTGTTTCAAATGACATTTTGCTTTCAATTTTACCCATTAATTTATCTGTTGAATTTCTTTTTATTTATTTATTTTTTTGACTATTTGTTCAAATTTATATTTATCTGTTCAAATTTTTTTGACTATCTATGTCACGACCAAACCCCAGGGACATAAGATTAGAATCGCAACTTACTAACTTATTTTAATCGCAGCAAATTAATTTGCGCAAACGAAAATAAAAATACTTATACAGAAAGTTACTTTATTCTACTAAAAAAAGGGTATATCCATAAGCTTTTATTATTTTATTATGCCGCGACCGGCCATCAGAAAAAAAACAACAGGAAGAAAAGAAAAGAAAAACAAATTAACGAATCCGTATCAATTTCTTGTAGACGTTCCACTACATGAGGTTATGGGTCCTCCTTACATCTCATCACTTGAAAGGGCAACAGTTATAAGCACATAGCAGAGTGAGAAATATTATGTCAAGAGTATAGGGAATACAAAATAACCATGGATAGTTAGTTAAGTCAAAATATTTACATAACTTAATTTGGTAAATAAATCATTTAAGTGGCAAAAACTGAAATACAGAAATTATATAAATAAATAACCACAATCATGGTACAAAATAGAACAGAACAGATGTCACAGAAATGACAAGCCAAACAGAGGCCAATGGTTCTATGACAAATAGAGGACCACAAAGTGGCCAAACAGAGGCCAATGGTTATTTAAGTCCTTCAAAGCGTGAGATTCCTGTGGTGGTACTTACAAAATATAATTGTTTATAAGATCATAGTCAAATATTCTTTAAAATTTAAACAAACATATCCATGAATTTTATTTTAAACAAGTAGAGTTCAGAAAATAACCCACATAATTGAAATATTAATGTAATTTATAAAACATAACTTGTATAAAATAAATTATGGTAAGTCAAAACATATGTAAAATATATTATGGTGACTCAAGATATAATATAACTCACCTTAATATTGACCCTTAACTTTTATTTTTCACTATGACCAATTTTCTTACTTCTAAGTTCCTATTACCAGCACTCCTGCGATCTTTTATTTTTTATTTATTATTTATTTTTTACTTCTTCCTTCCTTACTTCCTCAGTTCCCTCTCCCTTATATATAGACACTCCTAGGTGATGACTCACATTATGTGATGATGAAGCAGCCTAATGACTCACATTCCCTACTCGTTAGACGGCACACGTGGCTTATTTACCACTCTATAGGAAATTTTGCAAATCTTTCTCCTTAATTGCTATTTATTATTGTTATTAATATTATTACTTATTTACTCTTACTTTTACATTTACTTATTTACTATGTTTAACTCTAATTTGGCCCAACTGGTTTTATAATTCCATATTTGTGTTAATTTGGCTCCAAATAATTGGCTCCAAATAATAATCCCTAATTAATCCCATATTTGATAACCCAATGCCAAATTAGATTTCTATGTATTTAATAATATATTATTACATACAACCCTAATTATGTTTATATTTATATATGTGGTTATTAATTAAACAATTAGGGTGTCATATTTTTCCCATCCTAAATAGAAGTTTGTCCTCAAACTTAACGTACCTTAATTTTCAAAGAGATATGGATATTTGGCTCGCATTTGACTTTTCGTTTCCTATGTAGTTTCTTTGATACGATGATTTCGCCATAAGACTTTTACCAATGGTATGGTCTTGTTTCGAAGAACTTGATTATGACGATCGAGAATCTGCACTAGTTGCTTTTCATAAGAAAGATCCTCTTGAACTTCCAAGTTCTCATAATCAACAATATGTTCTGGATCTCAAAGATACCGTCGAAGCATTGAAACGTGAAACACATTGTAGACATTGGATAGTTCTGGTGGTAGTGCAAGGCGATAGGCTACAAGACCAATCCTTTCCAGTATCTTGAATGGCCCGATGTCACGTGGGTATAACTTTCCTCGCTTTCCAAATCGGATAACCCTTTTGTTGGAGAGATCTTAAGGAACATATGATCCCCTACTTGAAATTCCAAGTCCCGACTCCGTGTATCTACATAACTTTTTTGGCGACTCTGAGCAGTACGAATTCGCTATTGGATGAGTTGGATTTTCTCACTTGTGACTTGCACGATCTCAGGGCCTATCAATTTCCTGTCCCCGACTTCCGTCCAGCATAGAGGTGATTGATATCTCCTTCCATATAGAGCTTCGTACAGTGCCATTCCAATGCTTGCTTGGTAGTTGTTGTTATAGGCGAATTCCATTAAAGGTAGGTACTCATCCCAGTTACCTTTGAGGTCCAACACACATACACGTAACATGTCTTCCAACGTTTGGATTGTTCTTTCGGATTGCCCATCAGTTTGTGGGTGATAAGTAGTGCTAAACTTCAATGTGGTTCCCAAAGCTTCTTGCAATTTGTTCCAGAAGTAAGACATAAAACGGGGGTCTCGGTCAAACACGATTGAAACTGGGATACCATACAAATGAATAATTTCCTTGATGTATAAAGTGGCAAACTTATTAAGTGAGTACATAATTTTGATTGGTAGAAAATGCGTTGACTTCGTCAATCGGTCTACTATAACCCATATTGCATCATTCTTCGAAATAACCGTGGCAGCCCGACCACGAAGTTGATAGTGATGTGTTCCCATTTCCATTTAGGAATAGGAAGTGGTTGCAGCAGTCTCGCAGGTCTCTGATGTTCTACTTTAACACACTGACAATGCAGACATTTGGAGATCTGGCTTGCTATGTCTCTTTTCATTCCTGTTCACAAGTAGTGTTCCTTTAGATCATGGTATATTTTGGTGTTGCTAGGGTGGACTGCAAATCTCGAGCTATGAGCTTCCACCACTATTTTTTTTTTCAGTTCCGAAATGTCGGGTACGCAAATTCGATTCTGAAATTTTTGTATCCCATTGTTTATAGTGAAATCAGGATCGGGCATACTCTTTTGATCCTTGTACTTTTTCTTCAAAAGGTTATCCTCACATTGGCGTGCTCTAATTTCTTCAATCAATGTAGGTTCTACAGTTATGTTGGAAAGCAGTCCATTGATCTTGCGGGAAACGAGAGTACATGCCAAACCTCTGGTCGTTTTTTGGCTTAGTGCGTCTGCCACCACGTTAGCTTTGCCTGGATGGTGATGGATCTCTACATCATAGTCTTTCGTAAATTCTAGCCACTGTCGTTGCCTCATATTCAGTTCCTTCTGTGTGAACAGATATTTAAGACTCTTGTAATCAGTGTTAAACTCGTAGGTTGCACTGTAGAGATAATGACGCCAGATTTTGAGGGCAAAGATCACCACAACCAATTCCAAATCATGAGTCGGATAGTTCTTCTCATGAGTCTTTAATTGTCGCAAAACATAAGCAATGAATTTTCCATTTTGCATGAGAATGTAACCCAAACCATTGTATGAGGTATCATTATAAATTACGAACCCATCTGCTCCTGTAGGGAGTGCTAGTATAGGAGCTGACACAAATCGACTTTTTAATTCTTAGAAGTAACGCTCTTGTTTGTCAGTCCATTCAAAGGATGTGTTATTTTGAGTTAGCTGGGTCAAGGGTGATTCTATTTTTGAGAAATCGTGCACGAAGCGTCGATAATAGGTAGCTAGACCCAAGAAACTTCGAATTTCTGACACATTGGTAGGTTGTGGCCAATTTACAATCGCTGTACCTTTTTGGGGGTCAACCGAGATGCCATCTTTGTTAATGACGTGACTGAGAGAGTATACACTAGTGATCTAGAATTCGCATTTTTTCAACTCGGCATAAAGTTTGTGATCACATAGTATTTATTGAACCGTTCGCAAGTGCTGCTCATGGGCTTCTGGTGACTTGGAGTATATGAGGATGTTATCAATGAAGACGATGACGAACTCATCAAGATAGGGTTTGAATACTCGGTTCATAAGGTCCATGAAGGCTGCTGGAGCATTTGTGACGCCAAAAGGCATGACAAGAAACTTGTAGTGCCCGTAACGAGATGTGAAGGCAGTCTTTTCGATGCTTTCCATTTTGACTTTCAGTTAGTGATAGCCAAATTACAAGTCGATTTTCAAGAATACTTGGATGCCTTGAAGTTGATCAAACAAGTCATTGATTCGTAGCAGAGGGTACCAATTCTTGATGGTGACCTTGTTCAACTCCCGGTAATCGATGCATAATCTCATCGTGCCATCCTATTTCTTTACAAACAATACTGGAGCTCCCTAAGGTAAGGTACTAGGTTGAATGAAACCTTTGCCTAGGAGTTCCTGGAGTTGAGTCTTTAGTTCTTTTAATTCTGTCATCGACATGTGATAAGAAGCTTTTGATATTAGTTGTGTGCTAGGTTGGGTTTCAATAGTGAATTCGATTTCCCGATCAACCGGGATGCCGGCTAGATCTTCAAGAAAAACATCTGGGAATTCTCGTACTAGGGGGATTGCATCAACGGTGGGGGCCTCTTTTTGTGTATCGATCACATAACAAATATAACTACCACAACCGTTTATTAGAAGTTGTTAGGCTGTCATAAAGGATATAATACAAGGAGGGTTGGAAACTCCAGTTCCATCAAAGATAAGCTCGGGTTGCTTTGGTAACCTGAAGGAGACCTTTTTGGCTTTACAATCAATAAAGGCATGGTTGGCAGCCAACCAATCCATACCTAAGATCACATCAAAGTTCCCAATGCGGAGGGGAATCAAGTCTACATATAAGGTTTTGCCTTTTAAGGATATAGTACATGATCTGTACACCTCAGTAAGACAGGCAAAATTACCAAAAGGGAAAGACACGGACAATATATATCCCAAGGGTTTGGGTGTTGATGCCAACTTGGCAACAAAGTGTGGTGCAACAAAAGAATGAGTTGACCGAGAGTTAATAAGGACATGAGCTAAATGATCATAGATAGAAAGTATACCTGATACAACGTTTTCGGTAACTTCTGATTTTCCAAGTACCAAGGCAAAAGCCCTTCCTTGGCGTTTTTAGTCCTTTCTCTCTCCTCCAGGTCTTGCGGGTTTTCTGACTAGGCTAGAGGGGCTAGCTGTAGGATTAGTCAGCTTTGGACAATCCCTCAGCAAGTGTCCCACTTGACCGCATTTAAAGTATGCTCCCGTGTCTCGATAGCATTGTCCTCAATGAGCCTTCCCATAAGTAGGACAAATTGGAATAGCGTCACCTCAAGGGTTGGTAGGACCTTGATGGCTTGAACTGGTTGTGCCCGTTTTTACCTTTTTAGGAGACGCAACACCTTGTCTTTTGTTTTCTCTTTTCCAGAATCGCTTCTTTTGGCTTAGTTCCCCGGAACGCGAGGTTTTAATCCCCTTTTCTGCAATGTACGCCCAGTCTACCACTTCTGCATAGGTTGGCAGTTTCAAGACCTTGAATCTATCTTTAATTTTAGCATCCAATCCTGCTTCGAATTTTCTTGCTTTTCGAGTTTCGATGGGGATGACATATGTCGTAAATCGAGCGAGTTGTGTGAACTTGCTCTTGTATTTGGCTACTGTCATGTTTCCTTACTTTAGATGTATGAATTCTGATGCCTTTTGTTCCCGCAATGAATCTGGGAAGTATTTTTCGTAAAATACTTCCAAGAATCTTGCCCAAGTCACAATTGATTCTTTCTCCAAAGCGAGAAGCCAACATTTCTGTGCATTACCTTTGAAAGTAAAAGTGGTGATAGTTACCTTCTATCTCTCGATGCAGGGTAAAGCGCGAAAAATGTTTTCCATGTCTTTCACCTAAACGTCCGCTACCATTGGGTCTGCACCGCCGGTAAATGTTGTGGGTTTCAAATCTTGGATTTGTTTTATGGTAACCAACTCTTCTCGCCGTTCCGACATCCCATTGTTGATGTTAGTTTGCAAGGCTTGCAAAAAGCTAGTAACCGCTCTTCCATGATTCTTTCCATCGATTCAGTGTCACTGACTAATGACTTACTTCCGTTACCATTATTGGCCATTCTACAAAGTAATAAACGAGACATTACATTCATAATGCAGCATACCTATAAGCATGTATAGCGCAATCTGTATCTACATAAAATACCAACTTTACTATTTTTACAATTAATATTACATCTTTGTGTCAAAAGTCAAAATATGTTAGTATCTCATCCATGTGGTACAACAATACCAAAAAAAAAAAAAAAAACAATAACAACAAATGGGGATTAGAACACATTATGGTTAGCGTACAAAAAGGTTTTCTTTCACCAAATCTAGAGTGGTGGGTCAAACGAGCCAAACAACGATAGGAAGTAGTGTTGCATAAAAAGCTCAAATTTCCATCCTAACTGGACCACACCAAAACACATCCACGCTGCCTGGACTATGAAAATGGGGACGGACTATATGTATCCCAAAAATGCTCAATCGACAATCCAGCCGGGTGTTTCGATATATAACAAGTCATTATTAAAGTCAATATTTTGAATATTAATAATCTCCAGCTGGTTAAGAACCATAGTAAAAATGTAGTTCTCAGGGTACACCCCTTCTTGCCACAAAATCCGGGGCTAGAGGGCCTATGATGTAGTGCGGGTGGTCATGTTCCGAGATAATGCCGAGAACATGAGTGGGTCCAAGAAAGCGTTTGCGCGTATAGGCATGGCTCTGCCTCCATAGTAAATCTGGGACATCAGTAGAATTAATCTGTATATAGATTGGCCGACCCTCAATTGGGCAAGGCCTGGATACAGTTCTTTAATTATATCCTCTGAATCTCCCCATCCTTCAGGTGAGGCGGGGATTGGGTGCTCTATTAAAATCTCATCCAAGTTAATGGCCCCGAGCTCTCCCCTCCCCCCCAAAATGCCTTGTTAAGGTTAATCTTGGATATTCCTACATCATCGTGAGATTTTACACAAAAGGACTAACGTTGCAAGTAAATATTTATTTATTTTTTTATTTTATTTTATTATGTTTATCTAGCTATATAGTTTTATTTACAGATTTATTTATAACTTTTTGAACTTTTTGATCAAATTAAAATAGCATTTTTTTTTTTTTGAATGAACCAGGGGCTTAGGGTTCAAATCGTAACTTACTAACTTATTCTAAGCGTAGCAAATTAAACTACGCAAGTGGAGGCAAACAGAAATAAAAATAATTAAACAGAAAGTTACTTTATTTTACTAAAAAAGGGGTATATCCATAGGCTTTTATTATTTTATTATGCAGCAATCGGCCATCAGAAAAAAAAAAAAACGACAGGAAGAAAAGAAAAGAAAAACAAATGAATGAATCCGTATCAGTTTCTTGCACAGGTTCCACTACACAAGGTTATGGGTCCTCCTTACATCTCATCACCTGAAAGGATAACATCTATAAGTACACAGCAGAGTGAGAAATATTATGCCAAGAGTATAGGGAATACAAAATAACCATAGATAGTTAGTTAAGCCAAAAATTTACATAACTTAATTTGGTAAATAAATCATTTAAGTGGCAGAAACTGAAATACAGAAATTATATAAATAAATTACCATAACCATGGTACAGAACAAAGCAGATGTCATAGAAGTGATAGTCAGAACAGAAGTCAATGGATCCATGACAAACAGAGGACCACAAAGTGGCCAAACAGAGGCCAATGGTTATTTAAGTCCCCCAAGGCGTGGGACTCCCGTAATGGTACTTACAAAACATAATTGTTTATAAGGTCATAGTCAAATATTCTTTAAAATTAAAATAAGCATATCCATGAGTTTCATTTTAAACAAATAGAGTTTAGAAAACAACCCACGTAATTGAAATATTAATGTAATTTATAAAACATAACTTGTATAAAATAAATTATGGTAAGTCAAAACATACATAAAATATATTATGGTGTCTCAAGGTATAATATAACTCCCCTTAATATTGACCCTTAACTTTTACTTTTCACTATCACCAATCTTCTTACTTCTAAGTTCCTATTACTAGCACTCTTACGATCTTTTTTTTTTTTTTTCTTTTTTTCTTTCCTTTCACTTCTTCTTTCCTTACTTCATCAGTTCCCTCCCCCTTATATAGACACTCCTGTGTGATGACTCACATTATGTGATGATGAAGCAGCCTGATGACTTACCTCCCCTACCCGTTAGACGGCACATGTGGCTTATTTACCACTCTGTAGGAAATTTTGCAAATCTTTCTCCTTAATTGCTATTTATTATTGTTATTAATATTATTATTTATTTACTCTTACTTTTCTATTTATTTATTTACTATCTTTAACTCTAATTTGGCCCAACTAGTTTTATAATTTCATATTTGTGTTAATTTGGCCCCAAATAATAATTCCTAATTAATCCCATATTTGATAACCCAATGCCAAAATAGATTTTTATTTATTATTATTTATTTAATAATATATTATTACATACAACCCTATTATGTTTATGTTTATATTTATATATGTGGTATTTAATTAAACAATTAGGGTGTCGCAATCTATTTAAATTTATACCTACCTATTAAATTTTTTTCCTTACCTATTCAATTTTTTCCCTATATGTTCAAATTTTGTGGGGTTCTCTCTCTATTTGTTCACATTTTACGTAGTTTCTCTTTGTTCTTCTCTATTGAAACAATATATGTTGAAATATGTGTTCATTTTATATTATTTCTCCAAAATATTTTCTCTTAAATGTTCAATTTTTCCCTTATCTGTTCACATATCGATCCAAAATTTTATTCTGTGTTCATTTTTCTTCTTCTATTTGTTGAAATACCAAACCTCTATATGTTCAAATTTTAAATTGATCTATCTTATTAGTTATTCAAATCCTTTTACCTGCTCAAAATTTGAACATATATGTTCATTTGTTGCAATGTGGTTCTTCATCCGCATCATCATCATCATCATCATCATCATCATTATAAACAATAACAACAACAACAACAAAATAAAGAGAAAAAAAAAAGAAGAAAAAAATCAAATTATCATCCATATACAGTGATCCCCTACCATATCTCTTTATAATTTCTTCATTCGATCTCACTCAACACACCAGAGAAAAAGAGAGATGGAAGAAGCCTAAGATCTCTGTGTGTGATCTAATGCAAATACAGTTGATGGTGCTAGTGGGGTTCACACTGTGATGCTCACTCATTTCCAATCCGAACAACCTTCCATCAATACCCTAGCCTTACCTACCTTGAGAAACATGCATCTCTCTCTTCCTTTTCAACACTATCAAGTTAAGAGTTGAACCACATATCTAAGATTGTACGTCAATGATAAGACGGCCATCTGTGGCAGAGCCACGCCGGCGACAAGAGAGACGAAAATGATAGAGAAAAGAATAAGAGAGAGTGGATTTAAGAGATCTACACTTTTATCTTGTCACGACCCAAACCCGGCCCTATGGGTTTAGCATCAGAATCGCCGTGTCCGAGATTACCGAAGGCCTCTTGAACGAAAAAGCAGTTAAACAGTACGGGCTGGCGGAAGCCAATACAGTAGATAACTAGTGTCCATTGAGCTGTGAAAATCTGTATGCCAAAAACATTTTTATGCATTCATACAGTCCAAAACAGTACAATCTATACAATCATTTACAAACATTGAAGAGGACCTAATCCTTCGATAACTTGATGCAAGAAAACGATGAAGAGTCTATACAATAGTACAAAACAGTAAGGAGACAGGTGGGGACAATAAAAACACCCCAAGCCATAGCATGGCGACTCGGAACCTCACAGTGAGGCACATAGGCTGGCTTGACAAAACTGGATACCAACCCACGCTCCTAGCTCCGATGCAGGCTGAGAACCTACATATATATATAAGCAGTGAGCTAAAGCCCGGTGAATAACATAGGCGTAAAGAGGTTATGAATAAATGTCCTTCTGATAATGAAATCGATTCATTAAACAAGATATTTGATCTTTCAAGATTTGATCAATCGGTCATATGTGGTACACCCATTAGCCTATAAAAGCAGGTCCAAGATGTCTTAACCCCAACAAAGAATGATGGCCATCGGTTAGTAAACAGATGGTTCCACAAGGAAACCGAGCGAGCTACTGTAATGGCAATAATTGCTAAGGATGCCACAATACTGATTGAATACAGGACATACATTCATTCAATAAACAATAGCGATTCAATAAGCGATTCGATTCAAGATTCAAAAGATAACCATTTTGAACATATCTTTACACAATTGTTACTCACAGAGATTGGGCTAATAGCAGCTAGAGCGCGTCCCCGAGAGCCAACCCTAAACAGTTAACAAATAGAACACACACTAAGTTTAACAATCGGAAAGGATGATAATTAAATCCCTAAATTTCCTCGGTGTGGTTCTATGTCTAAATCCTCATTAAGATGCCTTAAACTAGGCCTAGGAATGCCTAGGATGGGATGGGGATGCAAAAATGCGCACAAAAATAGTTTCAGAATTTTCAATAAAATAGAGCCTCCGCCGGCGAGTTTCCTTTCGGCGAAAAGCAAACAAAGGTCCCCGCTCGAGCGTCAACTTCCCCGCTCGAGCGTGAGACACAACCCTACGCTCGAGCGTACATTCCCCGCCGATGCCTGATGCAAGATCTTTGGATCGTGGTTTATCCGCTCGAGCGTGAAACACTCCGCTCGGCGGTATCAGAAAATCGAAGAAAATGCTGGGAGCATGATTTCCCCGCTCGAGCGGCACTTCCCCCGCTCGAGCGGACATCAAAAATCTGGAAAATCCAGGTTTGTGTTCCAAGTTCAAAACTCAAGTTTGAAGCTCCCAACTCGATCCTCTTGGGCCCATTTTCTGGAAAACTCTTTCAAACACATAGAATAACACGTTTTAAAGCTCAATTTAAGAAATCAAGGCCCAAGGGTGTTTCAATTAAACTCAATTTCAAACTGATTTTCAAGAACAACATGCAAACATGACATGCATGCACTTTAAACCAAATTCAAGGTTCAAATCTTGCTCTAATGAGCTCAATAGTTGGAAAACAAAATGAAAACATGGACTTAAACATGGTTATGAACATGCATGTCCAATTCTAGCATGAATTCAACTCTTCAACCAACAATTCAACCATGCATGCAACAATTCAAGCATAAATCAACCTATATGAGCAAATTCATGTCTTAACTTCTCTATAACCATGATACATGCAAGATGAAGCTTAAAGACAACAAGAGGAAGATGGATTCACTTACCTAAGTCTCAATTTCTTGGTGTGGAAGCTAAATTGTACAAAACTCCTTCAATTCTCTTAAGTTCTAAGCCAATCTTCAAGTAAATGCACAAAATCAAGTTGAATCACCCTCCTAATTCACTCTCCCTCTCTAATTCGGTGGTGAGGCAACAAAATGGGCTGATGAAAGCTTTGTTAAGTGAAATAAGGTCCTCCAATAACAATAAACAAATGGGCCACTCACATGGCAATTTGGTAATTAAGTCAAACTTGACAATTAATTCGTTTAAATCTAATTTAATCATTCCTAATCAATTTTCAGATAAATATACCATTAATTCACAAATATTCTACTGATTCCAAAACATCAAACAGTTTCTAAATCGGCCGCCGATAAGGCCTTCAATTAGCAGTTTAAACACATGAATTCAAACAGATAATCAATCAATTAAACAGGTGCAATATACAATTCAATAGATAAACTTATTCAATTTCAGTTTCAATTTCAATCAGTCTATTCAGTACTTTAGTTAATTCAATTATCAGTCATTGTCAGTTCAGTTTATCAGTAACCAGTAGCTAATTCAGTGGTTTATCAGTAATCAGTCCGAGGGTTGTTACATATCCCTTTGCCGACGTACATTGGCACATGACCCTTTGGTACGATGCCAGATTGGACTCCAGACTAACGAATCAAGTCGGAACGAAAACGGAAAGATTTGCAATGCATATTGGAACAAATATTAGATCGACTTGCCTCATTGCATGGTGAAAATAAAAAGATCTTCACCATAGCCTTCTCGCACGACGGAGATCTGGTCGAATCAATCAACGGCGGACGACAAAGATGGATCTAAGGGTGTTCAAGGTTCACAATCTGTAAAGATGAGAGAAATGAGAGATAAGAGAGAGAAGTGGTGGCACGATAGATAGTGGAATTAAGGTCGGTAAGAAAGCGACATCGGAATGGTGGTGTTAGATGAAAGGACGGTGGTTATGGTAGTGGAATCGTGTGGTGGTATGGAGATGTGAGAGAAAGAAATAGAGAGAGAGAGAGAGAGAGGTTTTGATTAATGATATTAGAGTTTGGTTTGGGTATAAAGCATATATATACATTGTAACGCCTCAATCTTTCCATTTTATAATTATCGAACCTTTATCAATCTCAAATTTCAAAATATAAAGAAAGATCATAGAAAATAACTCAAAGTACAACCATTATAGAAATCTAGTGTTTATCTTTCTCATAAAAGTTGCATTTCATTTTACAATGTTAGCAACCTCAATAATCATACATTATAGTTCAAGAAAGAAAAGAGATACAACCAAATACCCAAGAGGGCTTGCAACTTTCAAGGATAGGGCATTGATTACACACATAGGTGGAATTTTGTCCCAAACATATAAGCTCAGTGGCTATGATCATACAAAACATCCAAAATAAGCCTCCGTACTCCATCAAGATCTCCACCAATGCCTAACTGAGTGGGGTTTATGATAGTACAGAATACATTTAACAAGGTATATAAAATATTTGACACAATTATGTGTAACCCAAAATACGTTGCTCCAAGACTTTTATTTAAAACACATCCACATTACTACATATATATATATATATATATATAAGGGTATAGAACCTTTCCAAACTATCTCACATTTTCTGTCCTCACATGGATGAGCTAGTGGGCACCTTACACTTTCTATATTTATCGTCCTTACACGATCAGATACGTGGACACCTCAAACATCTCCACATTTATCGTCCTCACACGATTGGGCAAGTGGACACCTCAATTTCCCCGCACGGGTACCAAACACATCATACAACAGATCATTTCAACAAACTCCTAAATTTACCTCATCACAAGTTATCTAAACACATCCACACAACATCAATTTATTTCCAGTTATCTCTTAAATACCAAATCCTTAGCTAGGGTTTTGTAGAAATTAGAGTTTTTTCTCACATTCTCTATCAATCCAAAAATCATGGAATCAAAGTTGATCTTATTCACGAATATTCAAACATTACAAAATTTTTGAAGCAAAACCTCTATTTTTCCATAAATAACCATTAAATCAAATCATGTATCTCCTACCATACATATATCATGAAAATTAACACATAATCAAATCAAAATATAGATATATAAGGTTAAAAGTATTCATCCCTAAAGGTGAGGATAAAAAGATAAAAACCTAACTTGAAGCTCCAACAAAATCATGAATCAATCGGTAGAAATCTTGATCAAGGCTTATTCTTTAACTCTCTTAAAAGATTTAAGGTGGATTCTTAGTAGAAATGAAAGGGATTAAGTGTTTTGGGGGCTAAGGTTTTGGAAATAGGTGTTAGAGAAAATGTGAGGATATGAAAATGTAGGAAAAAATGAGCAAAAGTCGGTTTTAAAGTATAATTTTTTATGAAATTGTTTGGTGACAAATCCTTTTTTGTTTTTTGTGGAAGGATATTTTGTTTTCAATTTTATCTCTTCATTTATCTGTTGACTTTCTTTTTATCTATTTACTTTTTTTGACTATCCATTCAAATTTATATCTATCTGTTCAAATTATTTTGACTACCTGTTCAAATTTATATCTATCTATTAAATTTTTTTCCTTACCTATTTATTTTTTTCCCTATCTGTTCAAATTTTGTGGGGTTCTCTATCTATTTGTTCAAATTTTATGTAGTTCCTATTTATTCTTCTCTATTGAAACTATATCTATTGAAATATGTGTTCATTTTTTATTATTTGTCCAAAAAAATTTCCCTTATTTGTTCAATTCCCCCCCCATTTGTTCGTATATCTATCCAAATTTTATTATGTTCATTTTTTTTCTATCTGTTGAAATACCAAGCCTCTATCTGTTCAAATTTTAAATAGACCTACTTTATTATTTATTCAAATCCTATTATCTGCTCAAAATTTCAACATATCTGTTCATTTGTTGCAATGTGGTTCTTCATTCGCATCATTATCATCATCATCATCATCATCATCATCAACAACAATAACAAAAATAAAATAAAGAGAAAAAAGAAATAAAGAAAAAAATTATATTATCTTTCACATCCAGTGATCCCTTACCATTTCTGTAATAACCCCGACCTCCGATTAATGCTAAAACATGATTAATTATGCTTAACAGTAATTTAGAAGGAATCTGAAATTAATTTGCATGTATATTGCATTATCTTTACGTTTCTATCTGTTTGCCATAAAATGATCTGTTCATGTTTCAATTTTGAACTGCAAATTGAAAGCCTTATCGGCGCCCGATTCCGAAATTGTTTTGTGTTAAGTATTAGTTAGGATTTATAGAATTTTATGGTAAGTTTAATTAAAATTTGATTTAGAACGATTAAATTAGATTAAATAACGCTAAATTACATTAGTTTAATTATTTACGAAACTGCCACTTGGTGGACCACTTCTAAGAGACTTGTTTGGGACTTGATTAGCATACTTCATACATCATTTCCTTAGCCATATTTGAGACAAAACGTAGGAGAGTGAGAGAGGAGAAGAGACTTAGCTTCAACAAGAGTTTTTGGCTTGGAACTTGAAGAATTGTAGAGGAATTTTCATAATTGAGCCTCCATACTTGGAATTCAAGACTTAAGGTAGGAGAATTACCTTCTTGATTGCGAATTCAAGTCATTTCTTGCATGATTCATGTGACATTAGTGATCTAAGACAAGAATTGAATTAAACATGTTGAATTAGAGCTTAAATCATGTATGCATGTCTATATCATAACAATTTAAAGTGTTTTCATAGAAATTCTTGCATGCAAGACCATATTCTAGTTATAGTCTATGAGTTCATCATGATTTTGAGTGTAATCTTGCATTTGGTTACATTTTTGGAGCATTGAATTCAAATGAACACTTGCATGTTTTGTTCTTTAATATTTCTTAGAAGTTTGTTTGAAATTGTGTTTGATTGACTCACCTTTGGGCTTTGATTTCTCAAATTGATCTTTAAAACATGTTATACTATGAGTTTAAAGTGTTTTTCCAGAAAATGGGCCCAAGAGGTTTAGATTTGGGTAGTTGAATGCTTGGTTTGAGCTTGGGAGGCAAATATGAAAATTCCAGAATTTGGCTTCCTCGCTCGAACGAAGGATTCCATGTTCGAGTGGCCATCATTTGTTCAGAGCTCCGCTCGAGCGAAGGAATGGTCGCTCGAGCGTAAATTGCGAGCTCTCAGGTTTTTAGTGCACGCAGACGCACGCTCGAGCGACGAGACCTATGCTCGAGCGAATGGTGTGTCTCACGCTCTAGCAAGCATCGAGCGTGCATCGAGCGTAAAATTTCAACAACTAGTACTTTTTCATTTTTATAGACCGCTCGAGCGAAGGAGTCTACACTCGAGTGACCCCTCTGTTTTGGCAAGCTCGCTCGAGCGAAGAAAGCTATGCTCGAGCGAGACCCCTGTTTTCAGCAAATTTTGAAAAATGTTTTCCAAGGCATCTTTGCATCCTCATTCCATCCTAGGCATTCCTAGGCTATGTTTAAGACTCTATAGTAAGGCTTCAAAGTTAGAAACACATTAAGAACCAACGACGTAAGTTTGTGTGATTAGAATGTGTGTTTCAAGTGTATATCCGTTATGTGTTATGTAGGTCACATGCCGCGTGTCGTGTGATCAATTTGCTCCGTTTGTCTGTTTCAAGGCCAACTGTGAGTAATAATTTAGTAAAGTTATGTTCAAACTGTATCTACTTTCTGTGTGATAAAACAAGATATGTTTTCTGAAATGATATGTTCTGTACAATGAATGATTGTTCAATTTCTGATATGTATTTCGTGACATCCTTAGCATCATGTGATATCTGTTAACTGTTACCCGGTATCGGAGGTTCCTTCATGGAATTTATTTTTGTCTGCACTTTGTTACCGTCTGGAGGCCCCGCCACGGGGCTCATCTCTTCGCTACATTGCAGGATCCGGAGGTTCTTTCATAGAACTAGTTATTCATAATCTCATGCGTATGCGTTCTGTTCTGTTCTGTTCTGTTCTGTTAATGCTAATGGATGTATCACGTAAATTAATCATGACTTATGATTTTTGTCTATATATATGATCTGGACAAATGATGAATTTGATGCAAATCTGGATTGTGATTTCTGAACCTGTACGAACTCATTCATTGAAACCCTTCATTCTGTTATTATTCACTGGGCTTTCGCTCACAACTTATATTATGTATGTAAGTGAGACGGCACTTGACTAAGGCCAGAGTTGACGGCCTTTTGTTCTGTTTTTGTTAGCCATCTGTTGTGCCTCCTGAGGAGGTTCCGATCGAAGCCTAATGCTATGGCCATTTTTCTATTTCATGCTAGTCTCTGTATATGTTTTTTAAAGACAGGTCTTAGGTTGTACATGTCATAAATATTGTGTACCTGGACTGGAATGTTTATGCATATATACATATAAGTTTTGAAATGTTCCGTCCCATGTACGTTATCACAGCTCACTGGACCTTGTTTATTTTGTATTATTACTTCTGCAGCCCCTTATTATTTGCTTATCTGTTCAGAGGCCTTTGATAATCCACGGATTACTAGCTGGTTACGATGCTAAACCTATAGGGGCGGGTTTGGGTTGTGACAATTTCTTTTTATAATTTCTTCATTTGATCTCACTCAACACACCAGAAAGAAATAGAAATAGAAGAAGCCTAAGATCTCTGTGCTTGATCTAATGTGAATACGGTTGATAGTGCTGGTGGGGTTCACACTGTGATCCTCAATCATTTCTAATTCAAATAACCTTCCATCAATACCCTAGCCCTACTTGACTTGAGAAACATATATCTCTCTCTTCCTTTTCAACGATCTCAAGTTAAGAGTTGAATCATAGATCTAAGATCATACGTTAATGATAAGACGACTGTCTACGGCAAAGCTACGCCGGCGACATGAGAGAGAGTGGCTTTAGGAGATTTGTACTTTCATCTCTTCGTTGACGTACACTGGTACATGACCCTTCGATATAGTGCTAGATCAGACTCCAAACAAACAAATTGAGTTGAAATGGAAATAGAAAGATCTACAATGTATACTAGAATAGGTGTCAGATTGGCTTGCCTCTTCGTATGGTGAAAATGAAAAGATCTTCACTATCGCCTCCTCGTACGACGAAGATCTAATCAAATCGATCACCAGCGGATGATGAAGATAGATTTGAGGCATTCACGGTTCACAACATGTAAGATGAAGATAAGAGAGAATAGATAGAAATGAGAGATAAGAGAGAGAGAGAGAGAAGAAGAAGAGAGTGGCAGCACGATAGAGAGTGGAGTTTAGGTCGGTAATGAGATGACCCCAGAATAGTAGCGTTAAAGAAAAGGACGGTGGTGGTGGTGTCGAAGATATGTGTGTGTGTGTGTATGTGTATGTGTGTAAGAGAGAGAGAGAGAGAGAATGATGTGAGGTTTTGATTGAGGATGTTAGAGTTCAGTTTGGGCATAGAGCATATATATACATTATAACGACTCGAACTTTTAATCCATTTTATAATTACTGATCCTTTATCAATCTCAAATTTCAAAATATAAAGAAGGATTATAGAAAATAACTCATAGTACAACCATTACACAAGTCCAGTGTTTATCTTTCTCATAAAACTTACATTTGATTTTACAACATTAACAACCTCAATAATTGTAACAACCCCGATCCGTAATTAACTACTAATCCGTAATTAAGAATGCTAACTAAGTGTTTAGAATGAGATTATGTATTTATTGTGTATTTTGTTTGTTATTTGGCTTTCTATCTGTTACTTATAGAAATATCTGTATGGAATTCTGCTTTGATATGAAAATTGAAGGCCTTATTGGCATCCGAAAATGAAATTGGTTACATAAATATGTTATTTGGAATTTTTAGCACACTTTGGCAGATTTAATTAAAAATTGATTCAGTTTGATTAATTAAGTTTCGTTTGGCAAGCCTAATGTTCTAATTATTGTAATAAGCTATTCTACTTACATATTTGAGCCCTAGGTTCACTTGAGCTCATTTCTTGAACCATACTTGAGAGCAAGAATCTGAGTTTATATATTCTAGAGAGAGAGAGAGAGAGTGTGTGTGTGTGTAGATTCAAGGTAGAAGTTGAAGATTTTACTAGAGTTCATTAATATAGTGCAAGAATCTAGCTAATTCAAGACCTTTGGTGATATCTAACATTTAATCCTTGAAGATTATCTGTTTTTGTGATGAATTCATGAGCTATATGTAATCAATTGCATGTTTTTAGTTTAAGGAAGCCAAGAAGATGAAGTAACCATACATGCATGTATAGCTTTGCCATGATATATCACTTTTGATCTTGAATATGTTGTTTAACTTGAGTTTTGAAACTAGCTTATACATGTATTCAAGAATTGAGTTGATTTGAAATTAATCTTCATGATTTGGCAAGCTAAAAAATGGAATTTGGTAAGGATTTCTTCACACGTGCATAAATATGAAGAGTTTTACCATGTTGAGTTTGAGTTTGAGCATTCAAGGTGTTATTGTGAGTTGATTGGTACATGCATGTTTGAAATATCATGTTTTGAACCTTGATTTCATGATTTGGAAAATAATTTCTTACATGTATGAAGCTTGAGCTCAAATTTGTTAAATTCATGAGTTCTGGAAAAGGAAGCTTGAAAGGTTTTACATGCAAAAGTGTTTGAGTTTAATTTGGGTTAAAACAAAGAGATTTTGAGCAAATAGTTTTCGAGGAGTCATATATACATGTTTTATAAAGTAAATCCATGTTTTTAATCAAGCCATATACGACCCTAAGCTTTGAATTACATGTTCGGAGATCAAAATTCTATTCTACAAAACCTAGAAATTCACAAATTGCTCGAGCGACGGATCTACCACTCAAGCGAAGAACACAAACTCCCAGAAGTTTTGTAAACATGAGCACTATACTCGAGCGGCAGAACTTGGGCTTAAGTAACCACCCTTATTTTTTATCCTTAGCTCGAGCGACCAATGTTGCGCTAGAGCACAAAATGAGAGCTGTCAAAAGTTTACAGAATTTTACAGACCGCTCGAGCGACCAAAGTTGTGCTCGAGTGAAGACCACTGTTTAATCGACTAATTGTTTCAACGTCTATTTTGGCATCCTCATTGTATCCTAGGCATTCTTAAGCCTTAATTAAGCCACAATAATGAGGATATGAATTAGACACATGCTAAAAAAGAAATGTAATAAGTTAAGAGTTTACAAAGAGTATATTTCAAGCAATATGATAAGAAAGAATAAGAACCAATGTAAAGAAAGCTAAGCCGTGATGCCTTATGAATGTGTAATGATAAGATATGTTTATGTTATGTACTTTTGTGTTTGTAGATCAACGTTTAAGGATTGATTGATCATTTCCGGAAGTCCACTGTGAGTAACGCTATTGTAAAGATATGTTCATATGAATTATGTTCTAAATGTGATTTGATAAGTTATGATTTTCTGAAATAATATTTGTTTACGTGAACTAATATCCTATGTTTGAAATCTATTATGGCATCCATAGATAGTCCTAAGTCATGGGGAACGGCATGTTAATGCTGGTTTATGATATATATATATATATGATTACGAGATCTCGTTAGTCACTTCATTGTGGTGATATGTGTTTAATCGATATCTGGAACCGATTACTCTAGTCAAAAGACGTTACGAAATGTTCTTTTGGATGTACCATTATTATGTTTTGATATAAGACTGATATGATAGCTTTGTATGATCGGTTTTCTGTATATGATATGATTTGGAGTTCGTTTACTAACCTCTTTACCTTAATGTTATTCATTAGGTTTTAGCTCATTGTGTGTATATATATGTATGTAGGTGAGCATGTGCAAGACCAGGCCTAAGGGCTTCTATCTGACTTCTATTTTGTCAAGCTAACCACCGTGCCTCATGTGGAGGTTCCAAAAAGTCAATGTGATCAAGATGCTTTGTGACCAAGTTTTAAGCTCTTAATGTCTTTTGTTTATTTGTGTACGGGGCTAAGTCCTTTTTTGTTGTATCTACATTTGGTTGGCATAATGATGATGTTATGATATAAGTATGTAAATGTTTTAAGTTTTTTTTCCCATGTATGTCAACACAGTTCATTGGACAATTATATTTTAGTTATTTGCTTCAACTAACCCCTTATTTTGTGATTCTATTTCAAAGGCCGTAGGTAATCTTAGGATTACTGGCCGGTTACAACGCTAAACCTATAGGGGTGGGTTTGGGTTGTGACAATAATCATACATTATAGTTCAAGAAATAAAAGAGATACAACAAAATGCACAAGAGGGCTTACAACTTTCAAGACTAGGGCATTGATTACACATATAGGTGGAATTCTATCCGAAACATATAGGCTCGATGGTTGTGGTCATATAAAACATCCAAAATAAGCTTCTGTGCTCCATCAAGATCTCCACCAATTCCTAACTAAGTGGGGGCACATCATCACAACCTGAATTTTTTGTTATAATAGGAATGAGCTAATACCCAATAGATAATGCATTTAACAAGATATGTAAACATTTGACATACTTATGTGTAACCCAAAATACGTTGCTCCAAGACTTTTATTTAAAACAAATCCACATTAGACTATCCAACATTTTCTGTCCTCACATGGATGGGCCAGTGGACACCTTACACTTTCTACATTTATCATCCTTACACGATCAGCCATGTGGACATCTCAAACATCCCCACATTTGTCATCCTCACACGATCGGGCAAGTGGGAACCTCAATTTCCTAGTAGTACCAAACACATCACACAACATATCATTTCAACAAACTCCTAAATTTACCTCATCACAAGATATCTCAACACATCCACACAATATCAATTTATTTCCAATTATCTCTTAAACACCAAATCCTTAGCTATGGTTTTGTAGAAATTAGGGCTTTTCCCCATATTCTCTATCAATCCAAAAATTATGGAATCAAAATTGATTTTATTCAAGAATATTCCAACATTACAAAATTATTGAAGTAAAACCTTCATTTTTTTCGTAAATACCCATTAAATCAAATCATCTATCTCGTACCATATATATATATATCATGAAAACTAATATATAATCAAATCAAAATATAGATATACAAGGTTAAAAGTATTCCTACCTAAAAGGTGATGATGAAAAGATGAAAACCCAACTTGAAACTCCAACAAAATCACGAATCAATAAGAAAAAATCTTGATCAAGGTTTGTTCTTCAACTCTCTTGAAAGATCTAAGGTGAATTCTTAGTGGAAATGAGAGGGATTAAGTGTTTTTGGGGCTAGGGTTTCGGAAATGGGTGTGTGTGTGTGTGTGTGTGTGTGTGTGTGTGTGAGAGAGAGAGAGAGAGAGAGAGAGAGAGAGAGAGAGAGAGAGGATATGAAAAGGTAGGAAAAAATAAGCAAAAGCAAATTTTTAAGTTTGCTGATTCGCGCAGACCGCTCAAGTGGTATTGCTCGAGCGGTGAACTCAACCTCTCAGTATTTTAGTCTGCAAAACAAGATACTAGATGCACCCTCTTCACCGCTCAAGCGGTAAATGCACTGCTTGAGCAGTTACTCAAGACACAGCTAATCACACAGGCACAAACCCCAAGCCACTCCCAGCACATCAACCTTATTTTTATTTGTAACAATTTAAGTAAATGTTTTCATTTAGCTTCTTACATTTAGATTTCATTTACTTAAGTTTACAATGTAAATAAAGAAATACCCCCCATTTGGATTCAAAGAAAAATACAAAAAAATAAAAATCCAATTAAATTAAAAAGTGATTTCCCCTATCTTAGTACAAAAATAATTTTCTGACTAAAATTTCTAAGTATGATGTTAAAGTATAGAGGTTAATACTTTGTAGAAAAATTTCACAAAGTTAATTCAGACTATTTAAAATATAAGAAACAATTACCGCAAAAAAAAACTATTTTCAAAATCATAAGTTTAGAAAAATCCAATTTTCATACTTAGAAAATTTTCAAGTTAAGTCAAATTTTTAATAGTAACCTTTTTTAATACACTATCTTTATATGAAAAGGAATAGGGGTCGAATCTCGATCTGAGGCGTTACGGACATGGGGGTATTTTGGTCATTTTATCTAAGTTTGTCCTTATGGACAAAGTATTTGAGTGCCTAGACCTTTAGCCAAACAAAATTCAAAATTGAATTTATGGATCAAGTAGCCTACTTTTTACCAATTTTCAATTGGGTCATGGGCGTATTTTATTTATTGTATCTTAGAGCATCTTTTTTCCTTCACTTTTTATTTCATCAAATTTGTTCAACAATTTAGATCTAAAACTTTATTTGTTGTAAATCTATAAATCACTCCAATGTTGAAGATCAAATTCTCTTGTAGGATAATTTTTGAGTGTGCAAGGCATATGGTATGCCATTTACTTATACATTTTTGTGATTTAAGTTATACATTTTTGTGAGAATTTAAGAAATATTATATGGGTTAAGTTACGCGATTTTGTGAGATGACTTATGTATGTTTGTGAAAACTTAAAATTGTGATTTCTCAAATGGGTCAACTAATGTGAATTTGTGTTTAAGTTACACGATTTTGTGAGATGACTTATGTATATTTGAGGGAATTTAAGCCGAATTATGATTTCTTAAATTTTTATGAGTTAACTTACCTGAATTTGTATTTAAGTTATGCGATTTTGTAAGATAACTTATATATTTTTGTGAGAACTTACGCAAGTTTACATATCCCTGGCATATGGTGTGCAATGCTTAAGAGGTTGCACACCCAAACACTTCTTAATTTTTTATCAAAACTTTTTAAAAATACCTAACCTATCCCCAAAACCTCCATTAACCAATTTTTTCTCACGCATAGACACACAAAATTGATCTCTAATCCTTCATCTTCTAACAATTTCATCAAATTTTAGTGAACAAAGGGTCGTTGAAATGTAATGAAAGATTTTGGGATGGATTGGACCATACTGTTGGGTCTATGGGGCCCACCATGAGTCTTGTTTCAATGATCCGATCAGTTAATGTGTAGAGTTCGTCGAGTATTTCATATCTGCAAAAAAATCTCATTGATCGAATATTGATAGGCCCCTAATTGGAACACATTTTTGTTAACAATTTATTTTTAAAATCATATTTATCATGGACAAAAATGTGATCCAATCAAGGGGTTATCGATATCCAATCAACGTAATTTTTTCCATGAATGAAATATTCGACGAGCTCTACATGTTCAACAATTCGGATTATCGAAACAAGACGCGTGATAGGCCTCATAAGTCTAACAGTGGTGGACTGTAGAAAAACCCACCCCAAAGATTGTATACATCACTCATTTGATAAATTTTTTGGTAAAAACTTGATTTGATATACATTTGATGAATGGATTAGATCTCATTTATGCAAAATTTTAACTTTGAAGAAGGATTTGGTGAAATATTGGAGATGCCATCCATTTATTACTATTTAACTGCTGAAGTTATTAATTACCGCATTTCATCTTGTGGTTTGGGAACATTATGTATATCGTGAGGTTAACCATTGCCTCTGAGAATTGATTTGCAAATTATTAACTAAAAACTGAGTAATTTGAAATGAAAGAAAATTATTTTTCAATTACGTTAATGAAATTTTAGGAAACTAAATGAATCTGCTTGGACAATTAAATTGCACAGTTTCATTTTCTAGAGACCTTTAATATGATTAAAAACAATTTTATGATAAACTGACACTTGTTGCAAAATTATTATGGACTTTGTGAAGCCCAAAGGCTATTTTTATAAACTAACAGATTTTAATATCTTTCCCAAGGTACATATAGTTCCTATCCGAAAAAAATAATATAGTTGAAAATATTTTTGAAGAAAGTAAAGAAATTAAAGTTGGGAGTTAGGTTAAGTAATTAATAAAACAAAACAATAATTCTTTGGTAACAAATCACACTTAGGCTAATTGGATTTTCTGCCTAATTAATTTTTAAAAGTTGAAACATGAAAGATCCAAAATGGTCGAAGTTATAAAAACCTATGTAGCCAATATTTTAGGTTAACACAAAATTCCATAATGCGTAAGAAATAATTAATATTTAATTTTAATAAAATTTAAACCCGTAATCTCTCAATTAAGAGCATGTATGAGTGCAAATCTTAAAAAAAGAATAGAAAGAAGGTGCATGTATGATTGGCCATTTAAAGGAGAAATAGAAGTTAATATCACAAATGATATCAAATCCCTTTACAAAAATTGAACCTATCCACAATAAGACATTAGGGTGTTGTCGAATAATCTAGTAGTTACATCTTAAGTGTAGTGAGTGAGAGGTTAAGGATTCGAATTGATAGAATAATGACAGTCCTTCAATTGTAATTTAACTATATTAACATAATAACGCTATCTCGAGAAAAGGAGAGAGGAAAAAAAAAAAATTACCCTGATTAAAATAGTGCTACACAACAAATCAAAATCTATGATTTTTAAAGTTAAAACTTCAAATTTAAGCATCATAATATCTTGAAAAGAGCATCTGACTTCTAACCTTCCATGTGGTCACTATTCTTGCCTATATACAGGTCTGAACATAGACTACTTTCATTGACTAGAAGTCATGTCCAATTGCCTTCTGATTTTAATCTGAAGATCTACATAAACACCTCTAACATTTTTTGATAATTGAAAATGCTTCAAGCTCTAGTAAAAACATATTAATAAGGGCAAAAGTATACTAGCCAAAAGTGATATTTTTCCCCCATATATATTATTATTAATTATAGAGTTTTTTCTAAATAAGTAAGAATCCTTAATCCCCCTCTCTCGTAGATGACCATTTTAACTCGATTTGTAGAGGCTAAAGGGGTTAGATATTACTTGGCTCGACATTTGTGCCGGGTGGGAGTGGATTACATTTTGATCTCCCGCAATGGAGATAGGGATCGTCTCCCTTGATCTAAACCTAACCTGATATAATTAATAATATATATAATTAGACATTAAAAAAATCCTAAAAGTAGAGAAATCCAAAAGTGGTGTATGATTTTATAATAATGTTTTAGAGCTCTAAATTGGGAGCACTAGAGCACCACTAATGATGTGGCACAGGGGGCCCCACCAAAGTGATGTGATGTTTTGGTTTGAGTTTTTTTTTTTTTTTAGTTCATTAGTGCTATTAGTGGTTAAAAAATTAGTGGGATGAATCACCCCCCATGATTTTATACATATTCTTGTTCGGAATATGGAATGTGCATAAGGAATTGTAATTTGAAATATGGTATTTTGAATTTTTTCCTTATTGCTACCATATTTTTTGACAATTTAAAATGTGATCGAGTATCTGGTATCTGCAAGGACGGAGGTGTGATTGAAAAATTCCATCCTTATTCTCTCATCTAATTCAACCCAAATTTGTCAGTTTTCTAAATTTGACTAAGGCCTCATTCCGAACAATTAATTTTTAGGTTTTTAAGCATTTTTTTTCTTTCTTTCATGTGCATCTTGTAAATAGGAGAAATTTACAACATGCACCCCTACAAAAATACATGTAGTAAAAAGTAATATTTTTTGTAAAAAAAATTATGAATGCTTGTATTGTGTTATGTTATTTTGTGGTAAAGTTATGAATATGTTACAAGGGTAAAGTTACAACATTTTGTAATTTATATTACGAAATATAGTAAATTTGTATGAAAAAATTACAAAGGACATACCATATATGCCACGCTAAGAGTGCACATTGTAATCTCTCCCTAAAAGCCACCACTAAAATATAGGCCTCGTTTGGGAAGATACACTCAAAAAAAATTTAAAAATCTCTAAAAAGGTCAAAATATTAAAAAATCAACATGTTTGGCATGCATCTAAAAATGTTGCCTTCTAATATTGTAAAAAGACCAGTATACTCTCAGATTAACTTTTTTCATACAACTAAAATAAAGATAAAAAAAAAAATTGCAGACAAAAAAAAATCAAAATATCACTTCTGCTTTTCATATTTTTCTATACAATTAAATAAGTATATCTATTATTAATTTATACAATGTCATATATATATATATGAAAAATGATTTGTCCCCCTAATTTTCTTCCCCCTAATCCCCCTAATTTCCTTTTTTGGAAAACTGTTTTGTTTTTTTTTTTTGTTTTTTTTCTACTAAAAGGGGCAATTCGGGGGATTCGGGGGACTCCCCCTCGAGGTCCCAATCTGTGCTGTATATATATATATATATTGTGTTGGCGGTTTTACCCACCAACATAGACAGTGACAATTAATGGTTGAAGACAAAGCTAGAATGATTGTTTGTTGAAAACAAACTAGCATGAAATGTGTTCCTTGAATTTGTCAGTAATTTGGCAAGAGAAAAGCAACTAGTAAGACGTGTTTGGGTGGTCCATAAACCACAAGCTTTATTATCAACTTGTATGAAATTGACTTTCCTCTCCAGCTTTTTGAATGATCAAAATCTAAAAAATTAAAAAATCTCTAAAAAAGTCAAAAAATAAAAAAATAAATAAAAATAAAAATCAGCAGGCTTGGCATGCATCTAAAAAAAAGTTGTCTTCTAATATCGTAAAAAGACCAGTATGCTCTCACATTAACTTTTTTCATACAACTAAAATAAGGATAAAATAAAAATTGCAGACAAAAAATCAAAATATCACTTCTGCTTTTCATATTTTTCTATACAATTAAATAAGTATATCTATTATTAATTCATACAATGTCACATATATATATATATATATATTATGTTGGCGGTTTTACCCACCAACATAGACTGTGACAATTAATGGTTGAAGACAAAGCTAGAATGATTGTTTCTTGAAAACAAACTAGCATGAAATGTGTTCCTTGAATTTGTCAGTAATTTGGCAAGAGAAAAGCAACTAGTAAGACGTGTTTGGGTGGTCCATAAACCACAAGCTTTATTATATCAAATTGACTTTCCTCTCCTGCTTTTTGAATGATCAAAATCTAAAAAATAGGCTGTGTCTTGCATCAAAGCAAAGATAAAGGACTAGTTTTGACATGTTCCACCTTCTCAAACAAAAGTACAACATGTGGATCAAATTTAATTTTTATTTAGTAGAATAAGAAAAAAAATAAAATAAAGATAATTTTGTGCCCGAATTCTCGCTTCCCGAATGCCCCTAATGTCTAAAACGACGTCGTTTTGGGCATTATTATTATTAATTTTTTTTTTCTTCTTCTTCTTCTTCCATTTTCTTCCGTTTGAACCAGAGAACCAGAGAGGGAGAGGGAGAGAAAGAGAGAAAGAGAGAAGAGAGGTCGCCGGTCGGTCATCGGCCTAGCCAAGCTCGTCACAGCCTTCGACCGCCGCCTCCGAGCTCGTCACCTCCGAGCTCGCAGTCCCGCCGAGATCGTCGCAGCCTCCGACCGCCGCCTCCGCCTCTCCTCCCCTACGAGTATATCCCCTCCAGTCCCTTCCTCCTCCTCCTCCTTCTTCCTCCTCCTTCTTCTGCTAAAGAAAAAAAAAAATGGAATTCGGAGCATTCAGGTGAGCCCAGATTCGGACTCCCAATCGCTACTCAAAAAAAAATTTACAAATCAGTGTATATAAAAATAGTTATAAATACATTGGAGACACAATTCTTTGTGTAAAAAAAAACAAAGCTCCCTAAAAGAAATCTCACCTTTTAATAAATAATTTTCTCCCTTCTCACTAAATGATAATTTTCCCAATTTATATTTGAAATACATGGAGATGCATTTTGTTTTTCTGTTTTTATCTATATAAATAAAAAAGATAAAAAATTATAAAAACTATGATGGAATTTTGTGAAGGCATCATGTGGTGGCTATATGGGCACCTAAACTTTGTTATATAACTTCCCCCACCTAACCAAAAATTGTTGTGATGATTTGCCAAAGAAAAAAAAAAACAAAGAAAAGCGACTAAGGCCTCGTTTGGCAAGAGGCTAAAATAGCCAATTAGCCAAAAAGTTACCTTTTTAGCCAAAAAGCCAACAACCCATACCAAAAAGTCAAAGATTCCCTTTTCTCTCTACTTTTTGCACGTCGTTTCGTAATTAGCCAAAAAGTTGGCCCAAACATACAGGTTTTTCTTACCAACCTTTTTAGCCAATTAGCCAAAAAGTTACTAAATTAGCCTGTTCCCAAACGAGGCCTAAGACGTGTTTTTATCTCATTCTCTTCTTTATTAATTGATCTTCGATAATCTAAAGGTGAGTTGTTGCTCTCGTTTTCATTTTCTTCTTCTTTTTTTTTCTTTAAAAAAAATATTTGCATTTATAGAATGAATTTTCTTGTTTCAATATCTCCTGCAGTTGTTTTATTAGGTTTTTCTCTTATTTGATGGTAACCTTAGATTGAATTTTTCAATTTTCACCTTAACTAGTGATCACTACACTTTTATCTTCAATTTCCATGTTTTGGTTATGATTAATTGCCCGTTTTTGATCAATAGCCACAATGTTGTCGCCGCTGAATTTTCACCATCGCAAATCGACGTTGATGTAGTGAGAGAATAAGAGAGAGTGAGAATTATAACTCTATTTGTAAACAGATTAGTAGGTACCCATCCCTGGTGGAGATTTTAAGAACATCACTTACTTTACCCGATAGACAAGAAAACATAGAGAAAATCCATGTATTTGGATTGGATCTCCATGAATACCCACAGGGTAGGTTATCTATTGCTATCCCTAGCCGAGATCGTATCAGATTCTGAGTAAGCGACGAATCCGGAGCCCACTGCCAATGACCTCATGGTTAACGAATCTGGAGTCTTTGGCTTGGTCTTCCCATGAGAGAGAGAGAGATAGAGCTTGTCTAGCATCAAGGGCGACGATTGTCATCGTCTTGCGGCGGATGAGAAACTTGATATGGCTGAGATTTGGAAACCCTAGAGAAAGGGGGTTGAGGGAGGCGACGACGAGAAGGCGAAAGGTGACGACTTGAAGCCAGGAGGCAATGGCGAGAAAACGGGAGATGATGACGATGGCGGATCTGAAGAGAAAGAGAGAAAGAGAAAGACTTTGGTTTGTTTGGTCCGTGCATGTATACCACACACATATATATATATATATATATATGTGCGGGTGTTTTGGTCATTTTGCTTTATTATGTCCTTATGGACAGAAAAGTTTAATGCATGGACCTTTGAGGAAATTATATTTTCATACACTTAATTATCTCAATATACATCCTTAATGAAATATTATTTTAACGGAAATTATACCCTAAATTAAAATGACCATAATAGACATCCACTAGCATCCATAATATTATATAAAAATATGCTCTGTACACTTCTTTTTTAAAAAAATAAAATAAAATCTCAATGTACACATTTTGAGTAAAAAAAAAAAAAAACTAAACCCTAATTTTTTCATTATTGTCACTTTGCTTGTTACACACTTTATACTTCTTTATTACTTACAAATTAATACTCTCATAACAACAAGAACTTAACAAAATTGTGCGCCAGTGGTCTGCTATCTCTCATGCCAAATTTTGGCAATGTCATTTCATGTGCCAAATTTGGAGAGGTTTAACAATTGCCAATCTTGCCACATCAGCATTTCCAACTATATTCTTTTAATCCCTTTTTCTTTCGTGGCAAAAACCTCAATCAACCATTTTTTGACAAAAAAAATCTAACAAAAAGTTCAACAAAATTCAGGAACAAAAAGGTAATAAAATTCAGAAATATAAATTCGACAATGTTAAACAAGAAATCAACAAATAAAAAATAAAAAATTGGAGATATGGCCAAATCATGAGAGACTTTTAATCATCATATCTAGTTGTTACACCTCCAATTGTCAAACTTTTGGCTGATCTCTGATCGTGATAATACTACTGGTAACTTGTGAAACCCACATTGTCATCTCCGAAACTAGATGACTGTGTTCTGAAACCTAAATCGTTATATTTGATTTTCAAATCATGATTTAATAATTAGATCGGGGTTTGATAAAGGAAGGGGTTCACCATCAATGTGGGTTCACCGTTGATGATGAACTATTTTCTTCCTTTGGTGAGAGAGAATAAAAAATTGGGTTTGATTTCATGAGAGTTTACCGTTGATGGCTTTGGTGAGAGAGAGAGAGAGAGAGAGAGAGAGAGTAAATATGGAATAGAGAGAGAATAGGGATAGAAGAAAATGGGTATGCAGAGAGTGGCTGCTCTGTGATGTAGTTAATAATTGTTTTTAAAAAAAATTGTAATTTGTTGGTTTTTTTTTTGGGATGAATTATATAAAAAAAAAATAATTATTTCAAAATTTTTAATTTTTTATATTTGTCTAGTCGGGTATAATATAAATATTTAATTTTTTTAAAAAAATTTAAAAAAGATCACAAAAAACAAAAAATAAACAATAAAAAAATCACTAAAAAACTTACATTCAAACAACACCTACAACATTGAAAGGAAAGTTGATTGAGATTTGTCAAAATAGTATGTGACTATTGGAATTCTATTGCTATAATTTGACAATTTACTACTATTTATTGCTAAATTATAACAATATAAAAAATACCATTGGAGATGTTTTTATATTTGCAAAAGATAAATTAACATCAAAATTAAACTCCAGAAATTACGAATATAATTAAAATAAAGAGAAGTACCTTCATTGTTCTAATGCCAATAAAAACTAGTTTTGTTTTGTGCCAATAAAGCTGACTTGTATCAACCAACCAAAAAAATGAAAACAAACAAACAACCAAACAAGACTCATTCAAACTTTTGATAGAGAGAGTGTGTTTTGGGTTTGGACTGTATTTATATATATAATACGATCCCTCTCTCTCTTTAACTATGGGTTTACGCGGATCGTTGTATTTTCAAACGCGGTCTATACACTTCTTATATAAATCACACGTCGGTACTTTCTAAATCCAAGCCCACCCCACTCGTCAAATTACCATTCTACCCTCCAAAAACAACTCCAAAGCGCCACCACCTTTCGCAGCACTATCCAAATGGCTGCACTCCCCCAAACCACCACTGCACCACCGCCACCTCCAACATTCCGACCACCACTCCACGGCGGCGCCACCGTGCCTGAACCACCCACTGCGCCTCGCTGGATACCCGTACGGGGCCAAATTCTTAAGAACATTCTGAGAAAGGTTTTCTCGTCGTCGTTTCGCTGTTTCTCGCCCCATTCTAGAAGCTCTTCGGTTGTGTGTCTTGATTCTGAACATTTGTGAAGACCCTTTTTGGATTTACTCACTTTCTCATTGATTTTCTCGGGAAAATTACTACCCAACTCATCGATGTTGTTATGGGGGACCAATTTGATGGGATTGGAGTTGGGAAACAGAGTCTTGGGGGACTAATTCTATGAAATTGAAGTTAGGATATTGGGTCTAAGCTTTTTGTAATCTCTGAAATGTAGGTTTTTTTTTTTGTATCTTCATTTTTCCCTGTTCACTCTCTTATTGCTGTAAATTTTTTTTTTTTTTTGGTTTGAGCAACAAAGAAGGAGTTTTTGGGGGATGACAGAGGCCTCTATTGGTGTAACCTAAAACAGTTAATGGTGAATCCTAGTATTTAAATTAATATAAATCCTAGTATTCCTTGGCCTTCAGGTTCACTTTTAGGCTCAATTTTGAAAATCTGAACCGTTCATATTTTAAGATTTATTCATTATATCATACTTGATATCCGATTTTTTTAAAGAATTTAATAAACAGTTTTTAGAACACATGCTTTCTGATATCAAATCAAGTTAATTTTTTACAAATATAATATATTGAATAAATCTTAAAATATGAACGATTTGAATTATCAAAATTGAGCCGAAAAATGAACTCATAAATCTTATAAGAAAGAAGTGTAAAGAGGGAGTGCAATGAAAGAATCTCAATTCTTTAGAGACAGGCATTGTTAAAGTACAATAAATGATTGTTGAGATATAATAAATGATAGCAAATGTTCGTTAGTGAGCTCACCAATAAAGTTTTCTAATTGACATTTAATATAATAAAGTATATTACTTAATGCAAGTCAATAATATTGTAAATGACAAAAATAACCTAATTTTATTTATCATTTTATCTAATTATTAAAAATAAAACTCCATTATATTTGATACTTTTTTTTATACATCAAAAATAACTTTTCATTTAACCCTGACTTCTGATTGGAAAAAATTGATTTTTTTTAAAAAAATTATTAACAATCACTACAAAAAAAATCAAGTTTTAGCAGCGTTTTTTATTGCAGCAGCCTTAAAAATGCTACTATAGATGGGCTATTGTAGCGGTTATTGACCACAACTAAAAATTAAATATTTAGTAGCATTTTTTTCATAAAACGCTACCATATATTTTTTTTATAGTGACAGTTTGTATTAAATTGTTACTAAAAGCCCAGCAAAATAAAGGCCCGCCAAATTCAACTCCGATTTCGCGCGAATTCTTTTTTTTTTTTTTTTTTGGTGTGGGTGAATAACATATCAGAAATTCAATCAAAAAAAAAAAAAAATCGTTCAACTCACAATTTGTGCCCTAGTCCACAACACTGCTTTGGCGAAGTATCAGAGTTTATCTCCCCCGCGGCGTATTGACGACATCAAGCTATAGCATCACTGTGATTTCAAGGTCAGTTTGCTCTCTGTGTTTCTCTTTCTCTAGCCATCTCTTTTTTCTTGTCTCTCGGTTTATCTCTCTACCCTTCTCTCTTTCTTTATGGCTCTGTTTCTTTGTTTCCCTTACTGTCTTTGGTCAAGTTCGGGTCAATAAAATTCATTCTTAAGCTGAGACTTGCCCTTCCATTCATTGCTTCTAATATCTCCAAAACTTCTCTACTTTGAAGGATTTCATGAACATCTTGAATAATTTTGATTTGGGAAAATAATTTAGAAAATAGATTGATTAACATGTTTGGTATTCTAATTTTGATCATCTATGATATTCATATTTTAACCAATATAATTAGTGAAGTGAATGGATTGTTGTTGATGCTACACAATAAAATCTCATGCTTGAGGATTCATTATGTATGGTAGATGTTTGATAAAATGCCACAATGGAGTGATAGTGCCTATATTTTTGTTTATTGATTTGTTCTGTTTTTGTGTGTCTCTCTCTCTTTTTTTTTTTTTTTTTGGTTGTTGAGAAAATTGTTGCCTATGAATTTAATGCACAGTTTGTAATTTTTGTTGCCTTGATTATCAATTTTGATATAATTCTGTTCGTATTTGTAATTTATAAATAATCTCCTATCTCTTGATAAAAAAAAGATCAATGAGTAACCAATCACTTTTCCATATACTAGTTATTGTCTAAAATGCTTAGAGTTATAATTGCCCCGGTTGTATAATCTATTGTTTAATATTAGTTTCAAAATTTAACGAGTAAAAAAATGTACTTAAGCATCTTTCGTTTATTTTTCAAATCAATCTCAAACAAGTTTTAATCACCCCAAGTTCGAATAGTTTAATTTTTTGAATAATTTTCTGACACAAACTTATCGAATGAAGCCTAAAAAATTAACAAATTTCTGAATATATTGCTTACATAATGATGAAATCTCAATTGAGTTTTCAACAAACTAAATAGCCATTATTTTACAGCCCTAGAAATGAACTACTGCAATTGAGCAACAGAACACTGATAATGAAACATGAAAATATAAAATGCGAGAAGAAACACTAGATACCTTAACCCAGTAAAAGGTTTTTAGAAATAAAGAAAACAGAGATACTGTTTTGAACTACTACATTCTTGCCATTTCAAACTGATCAACAAAAAGCCAAAAGGCAATAATGATGACAATTTTTTTTTTGTGTCTCACTAAAAGTAGACATCTAAATGCATATCCATATTGGTAAGGATGTTATGTAATGTAGCATTCCATGCAAGAAGATTCGAATACCTATTGAAGGCAATTCATTGGCAGTGAACTACGAATTACGATAACAAAAAAATGTAAATGAAATTACATGAAGAGAACTACCAGTCCAAACCTATAGCATGAATGGTCTAATTTATCTTATGTTGTTTCCCTGGAGGAACTGTAATAAGCATTTCAAGAAGAGATTGATAGTACATGGACAATTTGCAATGCAAATAATCTTTTGACTAATACCATACAAAATATGTTCATCATCAACATGCATGTGTCAAAGACTATAAGGCTTAACACCAATCATGATTTGTGAACATATCTAATACTATCCAGCAAAATTACAATAACAAATGAATCCATGTACATACTTTGTTTGTGATGTTTGAAAGCTCAACACTAATCATCCTACATTCTTCATCACAACAAGGCTTCAGTTCTTCCGACAAACTGCATGAAAGGTAAGAGAAAAAAGTAACAGATAAATTAAACTAAAACAACAAACAAAAACCAATCTTAAACCCATTAGGCCATTACCACTTGTCAAACTAGTCTCTAGAAAGCGAAATTTATTTTTACCTTTCATTTTTTGTACCAGTTTGCTTATGTAAATTGGAAGGTAGATTAGTATATGATCTTCCATCTGTAAGATGAAAAAGATTGAGAAACAACTATGGAAAGTTGTACCTTTGGTTGTCCTTTGGTCCATATGGAAGCATAGAAACGACTGTGTGTTTAATGGGTCGCGGCCAAATTTTGAAGATCTATGTAAGCTGGTCAAAGTAAGAATAGCTTTGTGGGTCAAATCTTCCCTAGCCAAAGTGGACTTCTCTATTAATGATATAGTCTTTAACTTGCAGCAGGTCCAATATTGTATTAGACATAGGAGTTGAGTCTTGGCCCTGGTTTGGCGTGTGTATCTGTCTGTCAGCTTGAGCTTGTTGCTGGTTCTGTAGGTTCAAGTTCAGATTCTGTCCTGTTGAATTGTCAGGCTCAGTGGTGGACTGATATGACTAGGTATTAGGGTTTTATTGGTGTGTGCAGATACTACGAGGGTGCCCCTGTAGATACTATGGTTAGAGCTCAGTATAGTTTAGAGTGGCTCAGTTTATTTTGTGATCTCTGTGAGGCATGATGCTTGGACTGCTCATTGTTTTGAGAATGAATTATCAACATTGACAATTTTCAAACTTATCATTGTTTTGATTTAGAAAACATGAAAGAGAGGCAGTCCTTTTCAACTCTGTGTAATGTAATTGTTACATGTACAAAGACAAAAAAAAAAAAAAAAATTGCAAAATCTAGTCCAGAAAAGAGTTTAGAGACAGCAGAGTAAAAAGCTACGCAGTCAACCACAATATTACTTATAAAATAGTTTTAAAGACAATGTAGATAAGAGAAAAAAGATGGAAAAAAAAAAAGAAAAGAAAAGAAAAGAAAGCTGATTAAGAAAATATACACTAGGTCAAATCATGTAAACTATGTGATAGCCCAAACAAGCCAGGAGCATACAATTCACTAAATACATTTAATGTTCCATAGTTTCAATTGAAACTTCCAAATCAAATACAAAGCTTATTGATCTACTAAGTTCTTTTATGTAATCCAAAACATTCAAAGACATATTAGACATTAAACACCAATTGGTATGAACCTCACTAGGTGGTTACGGGTACACATACACCACCAAAGTTCCATGGAGTAAAACGTAGTCTCCAAGTGGTGTTTCCTACTGGTATCCTCATATGGGCTTATAAACACCAACTAATTTCTCAGCCTTGAGGTTACACTTAATAAAGTTAACTGATATACGTATCAAAGAACAATTAGAAAACAACTTTCACATTCATCAACTTATGCAACAAAGTTTTGGACAGTAGGTCCTAGCTATGAAGAACAAGCATTGAAAAACAAATCATTTTAGTAGGTAATCAAGATCCCTATAGCCAAATCACTAGCAAATTCTTTGCTATGACTTCCTACTTCTACATAACCTAATGAAAAATATAACCCGTTGAAAATTATATTCAATGCATCTTCTTGGCAAATGAATGAAGTTGAAATGTGAGGTTTAGACCAAATAGAAAGATGTAATAGCATATAGACAACACATCAAAAAAGTTAGAATTCTCTAGAGTCCTTTTTTTTTAGAGGCTATTATAGCAAACCTGACTTCCCAAGTTCTTACGATATCTTAACAAGGTCGATCCTCTAACAACACCAAGTGTAATAACTCGCAATGAGACCAAGTCAGAAAATTGTTACCATTGTAGACTATAGAATGCAAACCATCATATTGAACACTACGCCACTTGAAAGAGAAACAATGATCCAAAAAATCCCTCATGAACACCACCTCATTTTGCATTTAGGGTTTATTAGAATAATCAATCAAGTACCTTTCGAAGTTCATGAAATTCAACATATCCAGAGTAACCACCTGGCATTCAAATAGCAAATTTCAAATAAAAATTCTATATTGATCCAAGACAGCCTAAACAACTCAGATAACCCATGGCAAGTTCATATGATGAGAAACACTTTTTATTTTTATTTTTTAACAAGTATGATGATAAATAATTGGGTCTTACTAAAAGGGTCAAAAAAGACAGGTCTACAAATAGTTGTTAGTTATTGTAATGTTTTGGCATAAAATTAGGCATAAAAACTGGCCAAGTTTAATATAAATTTATGGGTCAAAATCAATTAACTCTCTGCATTACAAAAGGCAAACAAAATGCTGTGTATCTAGAACAAAATTAATCAAAAGATCAAATGAAACAAAAGAAGAACAAGAGAAGAAAATTGGTACCTTTTGTGGAGATGTAAGAGTCCCATCAACATCAAACAAGGCAATTAATCTTGCTGCCATTTTAGCTTCTTCTTTTTTTTTTTTTCTTCCTGCAATCAAAATCCCAATTTTGAAAAGATTCATTCAAATATTAATCCACAGAGACACACACAAACTCTATCTTCAAGGTACTATGTAACAGAAATACACTGAGTATAATAGATGCATCTAAACTCACCCTTGATGTAGCTACTAACAGCACTAATCAATCTAGGTATCACTCAAAAAAGAATTTAAATTTTAAAAAAAAAAAAGAAGGAAAAGAAGAAGCAGCAATAAGCTTTTGCTGAAATTAGTTGACGCTTCTCAAAATCATAAATACCATCTAGTTCTTTTGCTAATCTCTTTAGGAAACTCATTGCATCTGAAACAGAGAAAAACCTCATGCATATTCCTAAGAAATTGTTCTTCGAAGGCAAACGGCAACTTGTGTGCCAGGGCTACACAAACTCTACCATATTCAAATTTTCCTGAAAAGAGATGCTATTAAATATTACTTCCGCCAATCTAATACAGTCCAACCTGCCATTGAACTGAACCAAACTATTACTCTTCTTCTATTAATTGCTATTATTACTCTTCTGCTATTTATTTGACTTCTACTGCTTTTTCTTTTGATTGGTTTCTCACCAATCTTTGGTTTATGGTTGCATATGATTGTGCTCCCTTTGCGATGCCAACCTAGTTGGGATCGTAGAGGTTAGTTATGATGCTTTTGCATTCCCCCGGCTTTGTTGATGTAATTATCGCATGTATTGTGCCTTTTGTCATCAATAAAACTTTTGTTTTGCCGATCAAAAATATGATCTTCCATTTGAGAAAATCTGTTTCCATCCTGTGGCAAGAGTTATTCAAGAAATACAATTACCAATTTTCAATGTAAAAATTATTCAAAAGTAGAGAAACAATAGACGCTGAAGGAAAATACTACTTTTGTGTCATCCCCCATCCACCCAGGAATGCTCCTTGACAAAAGGGTTATATATTGCTCTGTAGCCACCTCTCGGTTCATGTCCCCAAGCTGTTGCCAAGCATTCCTAAGACAACATAACCAGTTTGCCTCATTAATTACACAAAGAAGCTACAAATCTTATTATCAAAACTAATAGCCAATTACACACCAGAATATAATTAACGAATAAGGATGAGCACTAATGTAGTGTACAAGTAAAGTCCATTTGCTTTATACCTACCTTAACTTATGTTATGAGTTTCGTAATTAGGAGAGGTCAGTATGAGAAAAGGCAAGTGAACAAGATGAACCCTAACAAAGTGTTGTGTATATATGTTGTAATGTTGTGAATTGTGCAGAGGGTTTAGAACTACTTCCATGGGAGACAAGGCTTATGGGTTGTTTGGGAAATGCTAGATTAGTATAATTTTTGACTTTTCATGAAAAAATGTGAAATATGAGTTGGGTTTGAAGTGATATGGTAGAGAGGTGATGTGACTCAAATAAGAAGTGATGTGACCCATGTAAGATGATTGTGACTCAAATAAGATGATGTGCTAAAATATGAAACTGTTTACTTTAGTTGGAAAGCATGTCATTGAATTCTTGTGACAAAAAGTACAAAAACACAGTAAATCAAAAACATTGAACTCATAGAAAAAAAAGTTTTGTTTACACATTAGATGAGAATTGTGAAAACAAAAAAAAAAAAAAAAAAAAAAAAAAAAAAACTTAGATCAACTAATCCTATAAATTTGCAGATATTGATTTGAAATGAACCTGAAACGTATCAATATAAATAGTTCAATTTTAGGAAAATATATACAGGAAAAGTCATATACAAATAATTCAATTATGTGTACCTACACTAAATTGTGTAATGCTTGTTTAGGTTAGTATAGATAACTCTTTATATAATATATTTAACTTTTTATTTTGTTTCGTGGTACTTCAATTTAGTTAATTATCAATGGAGAGTTGGATGAAGAAGAGTAGATTGTCAAAAGATTATATGCAAGGGATTAAAGAATTTTTGGAGTTTGCTTCTCATAATGTATCTAATGATGGAACAATTCCATGTCCATGTATGAGATGTGTGAATTCATACATGTTGACCCTAGAAGTTGTACATGATCACTTGGTATCCTATGGAATTAGTCCGGGTTATAATTGTTGGTATCATCACAGGGAAATTATGTCTGCAACGCCTTCTAGTAGAACTAGTCAAAGCCATGTTGAAGAAATAGGACCTGAGTATGGTGATATACGTGACATGTTGCGGGACGTGTTTCGCATGCACACCCAAAATATGGATGAATATGCAGAAGAAAGTAATTTGCCAGAACCATCTGATCAAGGTCCAAGCGTGTAACGACCTCAAGAAGATCCTAATGAAGATGCACAAAAATTTTACGACTTACTGAAAGATGCTGAGAAGCCTTTGTATGAAGGGTGCAAGAATTTTAGCAAGTTGTTAGCAATTGTGCATCTATATCACTTGAAATGTCTTAATGGATGAAGCAACCACTCATTCACAATGTTACTTCAAATTTTGAAAGATATGCTTCCTTCAGATGCAAATTTGCCGAAAGCCTCTTATGATGCCAAGAAGATTATTAAGGATTTGAGTCTTGGTTATGAAAAGATTCATGCTTGTCCTAATGATTGTATGTTATTTTGGAAGGAACATGCAAATGATGAAGTGCGTCATTGTGGTGCTTCAAGGTGGGCAACAAATGAGAATGATTTGCAGCAAAATATGAGTACTTCATCTAAAAAGAGAAAGAAAATGGCTGCAAAGGTTTTATGGTGGTTTCCTTTAAAACCTCGATTGCAGAGGTTGTTCATGTCTTCAAAAACAGCTGCTTCTATGAAATGGCATGCTGAAGGTCATACAAATGATGGCATAATGAGGCATCCTGCCGATTCTATGGCTTGGAAAACATTCGACTCTCGATATGTAGATTTTTCCTTTGACTCTCGCAATGTCAAGTTGGGGTTGGCAGCAGATGGATTTAATCCTTATAGGAATATGAGTACTAGTTATAGTATATGGCCGGTCATATTGGTCCCATATAATTTGCCTCTATGGATGTGCATGAAAAGGTCTTCTTTCATCCTATCATTGCTTATTCCTGGTCCGAGCTCCCCTTCGAATGACATAGATGTGTACATGCAGCCTTTAGTTGAAGAATTGAAGGAATTATGGGATGTTGGAGTACAAACTTATGATATATCTTCCAAAGAGAACTTCCAAATGCATGTAGCTCTAATGTGGACTATAAATGACTTTCCCGCATATGGTGATTTGTCTGGTTGGAATACCAAGGGTGCTCTTGCATGTCCTTCTTGTAATTATGAGACTCATTCTCGATGGTTAAAACATGGAGGAAAATATTGTTTTATGGGTCATAGACGTTTCTTGGATAGAGATCATAGATTTCGTAAAGATATAGCATCATTTGATGGTAAACAAGAAATAGAACCAGCTCCCGATATGCTATCTGCCTTTGAGATCATGATGCAAACAGAAGACCTTGATTACAAATTTGGGAAGACAAAGGCAAATGAAAAAAACAAAAAAAGAAAGAAACAAGCGGATGGTGATGAGATACAACCATGGAAGAAAAGAGGTATATTTTTTACATTGTCGTATTGGGCAAATCAAAAATTGCGTCACAATCTTGATGTGATGCATATAGAGAAAAATGTGATTGATAATGTATATGGAACATTGTTGAATTTAGATGGGAAGACAAAGGATAACTTGAAGGCACGTCTTGACTTACAAGATATGGGTATAAGACGTGAACTTCACCCACAAAAGATCAGTTCCAATAAGACATATTTGCCTCCAGCTTGCTTCTCAATGATTTTAAAAGAGAACGATGACTTCTTGAAAGTTTTGAAAGGGGTAAAAGTCCCAGATGGTTGTGCTTCAAATATTTCACATTGTATCCAACTTCGACAGCGTAAGATTATAGGTTTGAAAAGTCATGATGGTCATATTTTGATGCAACTACTTCTTCCTATCGCATTACGAGGAGCATTACCAAAACAAGTCGCTTCACCTCTAATTGAGTTATCTTGTTTCTTTAGGGAATTATGTTCCAAAGTCTTGCAAGTGGAAGAGCTTGACCGACTTGCATCTCGAATTGTATTGACTTTATGCAATTTGGAGAGAATCTTCCCTCCCTCCTTTTTTACTGTTATGGTGCATTTAGTCGTCCATTTGGCCACTGAGGCTAAAATTGCTGGCCCAGTTCACTATAGATGGATGTATCCCATTGAGAGGTTAGGCGTGACGACTTGTATCTATTTGTGTTTTTAACCTACATAATATTGACATCTCAATTTAGTCGATCTATAATTATATTGTTTTTCATGTAGGTATCTCCAACGACTAAAATCTTATGTTCGTAACAAAGCCCATCCAGAGGTCTCTATTGCAGAAGGATACATAGCTGAAGAGTGCTTAATATTTTGTTCGCGATATTTGGAATCTGTTGAAACCATATTCAATCGACCCTTAAGAAATGTTGAAGATTCTACAGGGGCAATAATGAATATCGAACTTGATCAAAAGTCATGGATACAAGCACATCGTTATGTGCTATTTAACAATGATCAAATTCAACCATATTGGATGTAAGCAATATTTATGAGTTATGGTGTATATATAAGTTTGAGTTTCCCATTTTAATATTTGCAATAATAACACAAGTTAGGTTTGTATATACAGAGAACACAAGGAGCATATAAAGAGACAAAGTCGTTTGCATCGTCTAACTGATGAAGTTCTTAATAAAATGCATATGGAAAAGTTTTGTGAGTGGTTTAGATCATATGTAAGTATGTAGCTATTAAATAATACTATTACCATATATAATTTTTAGCGTAGAGATTAATGTAATCATTTTAATGGATCCTATAATATATCAGGTTGTAGTTATGGATGACACAAGAAAGCAACAACTTATTAATGAAATCAAGTGGCTTGCTCAAGGCTCGAACACTCTAGCTAGACGATTCAAACAATATGTTGTTAATGGTTTTAAGTTCCGAATTAAAAATTACGAGGCAGCGAAGAAAACTCAGAATAGTGGGGTTTGTATGGCCACCGAAGGAGGCACCATGTATTATGGTGTTTTATTTGATATCATTGAGCTCAATTATTTTGACAAGTTGAAATATGTATTATTCAAATGCAATTGGGCTGATGTGAACACAGGCAGAGGCTACAAGATAGATGAATATGGGTTTAACCTTGTAAATTTTTCGCATTTGATACATACTGGAGAACGGTTAAATGATGAACCATTTGTCTTGTCATCTCAAGCTTCACAAGTTTATTATGTGGGAGATGTAAGGCATGAAAATTGGTTGGTTGTTGTTAAAACAAAAGCGAGGGATGTGTTTGATGTTGGTACTAGTGAATTGTGTGATGGTGATGTTGACACTTACTATGATAATGAGCCATACAATATGATAGTTGAAGACACTCATGTGGATGTGAATGAAAACCTCAATTGGGCTAGAAATGATACAGATGGAACGACAATCAATATACCACTTCCACTTGATAACCAACTGATTGATGAAGATGATTTAGATGAGGATGTCTAGTTGTTGAGTTCAACTAGTTTGATTTTAATTTTTTTATTCTTATGTTAATCTTTGAAACATTATTTGGTTTTGAATATAAATTTCAAATTTTTTAGTTTCATATATGTATGGCAACCCATGTTTTGCATTTTTTTTTTTTAAAATCACATACCCCTTGTGGATGTAGGTGTAAGCCAAACTAGGTAAATTATTTGTTTTCTTCTTTATGATTGTGTTTGCATCAATTTGGTACTTTGTATCCGATCTCAAATTTGTGTGGGTTTGTTAGGACACTTGTCTAGTTTCCATTGAAGTATATTGTATGGGTTATTAATGAGGACATTTATATTTCTTCTAATAGATAACTGATGGTTTTTTATATTATTTTAATGTTTGTTGTTAAATATAGCTATTAAAAACTTGGACTGGAAAATCAACATCTTGACAATATTGTTTTTATGCTCTCTGGTTTTAACTTTTAGTTTGTGAATGTAGGTATATCATATCTTGAGAAGAAAGAAGTCTGCGTCCATCTAACAGAGGTGAGTATAGTCATGTATGTCCGCACCTGTCTAAATGTAGTAGTATTATTGTGTCATGTTATGTTATGTTATTGTGTCATGTTACATTTTTAGTACTATGTCATGCTTTCAGATTTAGGTTCACAGTGTTTATTTAATTCTGGTAATGGCAAAATATTCTCGATAGAGTTCCACTCTATATAATGGATGTTTCACGATTCAATTATTATCTATATATATATATATATATTATTTATTTATTTTGCATAGGGCTTTGATGACACACTATCAACCACTTTCCTTTTATCAAAAGTTTGCAATATGTCATTGGCATGTGTCATTTTCTGTTAATCTGCCAATGTGTTATTTATTATTTCTAATGAATTGGTGGATGTGCTGACAATTAGTGGCATTAGAATACCATCCTCTTCGCTTTAATCAGCACGAGCTACCTATAAAGTTCCAAATTACTGTTAACGACTCAAAAGTGATATTATTCTGAACCAGTTAATCATGCTCTAGCATAGTGCAGGAAATATTGAGAGGATTACTTACCACAATCATCACACTTTCATGGAACAACTTCTTAGAAACGAACACCCAAAATATGTCATAGAAGAAGGCACAACCGAGAAGAACAAGACTCCACCGACGGTAAAATACACAGAACCATGTCAAAGAAAACATTAAGTGAGAAGCGCTTTTGGTTTTGAAACTATTCAGACCACAGTGCACTGCTGGCACAATTTTTATTTCAGCAATGAAACTTGGTTTTAATATTTAACTACTAAATTGTATGATAAATGCTCATTTAATTTGATTAATATCTTTGTGTTTGATTAATTATGTCTATTGTTTATCTAGCAGATATGGCAAAGAAACGATTTAGAACTTGCAATCTTGAGAATGAGTCCCAGAACAAGCGATCAAATGGCTCTTCACAAATTTAGCTACCAAATAACTCTTCACAGCCTAGCCAGCCAAATAACCCTTCACAGCTGAACGCACCAAGTGGAACTTCACAACCTGGTCACTCAATTGGCTCTCCACAGCTGGACAGGCCAAATAGAACTTCACATCCTAGTCGTTCAAATACCTCTTCACAGCTTAATCGGCCAAATGGAACTTCACAACCTAGTCGATCAAATGGCTCTTCACAACCTAGTTGGTCACATCCCTCCTCACATGCTCCATCACATGTTCCACACCCTCAACCTCAAGAATCAGAGGTTAACCCTCAATTTCAAGATGATTTAGATGAGAACTGGTTAAGGGAAGAAGAAATGCAACGTACAAGTATTATTAGATTTTTAGTTGAGGTACAACTTACAAGTCAACCTTCACTTCCATGATATATTTCGTTGTTGTATTGCAATAGATTCATTGACCAAGCGAAACACGCGGGGAATTACACGTATGGTTGAAGTGTGGAATTTGACTCCAGAAGAACGCATTATGCTCACCTTCAACAAGGATTTGCAAGCTATTTCTACAGAGGGTGGTATGTTCAGTCGCTTCATAGGCACCATTGCTAGGAAGCCACACTTATGCCCAATTAAGTACAAGAATTGGCATGAAGTGCCAGATCAGTATAAAGAAGATTGTTGGAATATTATTGAGGTGATTTTCTAACTACAAGTATTTTGTGATAATTCTACTAGAAGAGAGATCATATGCATGTGAAAAAGACAATCTTCCATGGTATTATAGTTGAAGTAAAAATAAAAATATGAGAATTAGGCAAAGAAATGCACAAATTTAGTTTATATCATTGTATTGATAATTTTAAGAATGTTCATAACATGAAAAAACATACAATTGTAGTCTAAGTTTGCCATTCCTGAAGATGAGAGAAGGGATATGATTAGGCATCGAACATTGAAGTCAATGGGAGAGAAATGGAGAAATTGGAAATGTAGTTTAAAAGCAAAGTACTATGATGAGACAAAGACATCAGCACAGATAGTAGCTACTGCGCCTTTAATAGTTAACCGTGAGCACTATGTCAATTTTGTCGCGTATTGGTTCTCAAAGGAAGGACAGGTATGCATAGATGTATGTTTTATATCAAATAATACAATGTCATTATATCATTTTTTTAAAACATATTGTTATGCATTTATGACTGAAGGAACTTAGTACAACCAATAAGGAAAGTCGGCGAGAGCAAACAAGTGCACATACAAAGCAGATCTAAAACTTATGCACAACATGCATATGATATGGTATTTTAACTTCATTCCTTGTTTTATATTTTGAATTTGGTTAGCACATTGTATTATAAATTTATTCTGAAACGATATGATTGTTACATAGGAGCAAAAAGATAAGATTGCACTAGATCGAGCAAAATTATATATACCGCTTCACACAAGGAAGGATGGGACACCAATCAATGAAGCAGCAGCTGCAAAAATTGTATGCCCATTTAATAAGTTACATTTTCAAAATTCGAATGTGTTTGTGGCAAACAATCACTTTGTCTTCTTATTTTTTCCCCCCATTTATGCTATAGGAAAAACTAGAAGCTTTGATGAGCTCACAACCAAGTAGCTCCGAAGGAAATGTTAGTGGCCGTATATCTTGGTCACCAAATGATATTTATTCTCAAGTGATGGGTAAAGAGCATCATGGTCGTGTTCGAGGTTTAAGATTTGGGCCTACTCCTTCCAAGCATGGCTTCATGTGTAATAGTTTTGACCACTTAAGAATGGTTTCTGATGAAGAGAGAATAAGAGACAAAGACTATAATTGAGTTGAAGGAACAACTAAAAACTCAAGGTGATCAGTTGCAAACTCAAGGTATTCAGTTGCAAGCTCAAGATACTGTAATAAACTCTTTAAAAGAGCAAGTAGCATTTTTGATGAGTCAGAGACATAGTTCTAGTGGTTTGCAGGTATAACTACATATAACATATTCTTTTATATGATGTATTTATCATATGTTATCCTTTTCTAAATTTATGCATACTTATGTTAATTGTATTGTATAAATTAGGCGACAGATGGATCTAGTGGCATTCCGGACCAAGCTTCTCTACAAACACATCAAAGATCCTCTTTGGGGAGTCATGAAATGCAACCTTCTAATCGGGGTAAGTCATCATTACAATACACATACATTGACACAAATTTAGAACCACTGTTAATGACTTCTTTACCAATAAATTATTAGTTAGTTTAGACAAAATTGGGATTTGATAGGTTGACTTCTCTACTTTGCTTCCCTTATTGGCATCCGTAAAAATACCAAACAAACCAGTGAATAGAGAATTGGGCAATCGAACAAAATTTTGCTAATATTGGCAAGTTGACTTCACATTCACCTCAAACTAACAGAAAGTTAGTCTTGTATAACTGACAAGAGTGATTATTAACAATAAACCAGCATTTATGTTGTTAAAGAATTTATACTCAGATGTTTTTAAATTTCAGGTAGGTGAATGATTTGAAACACAAACAAGAATAAGATCTATATCATACTTTGGAACCATTCGACGTCTAAAACCACAAACCTCTAAGAGCCAACTATTTTATTTTAATTCTTGTGTATCAATAACATATTTTATGTTGCTACTTGCTGCATTTTACTAAAAGTGAATGCAAATGTAATGTCTTCATTTAGAAATTTCCACGAAAAACTGGCAACTATGCTGAAATTTTTATTTTTGTTTTTGCTTTTTTAAGAACCATTTTGCTTAAACTAATTCCCTTGCTAGTACATTGCACACTATTTTTAGAGTTTGAGTTTTTAGAGTTAAAAATAAATTTCTAAATACTGAATTGAACTTGCCTCAATTATTTGCCTAAAAACAATCACAGAGGCAACATACTCCGAGAACATGAGTTGAACCAATTCAATTTTATTTTTATTTTTTTCGACAAAAAGAAAAAACAAATACCTTTACACACACACATATAGAAAAAGAGAATTGGCAACAAGTTCCACACCCACCACCTTCAAAAGCATGTTCATGTCTTGAATTCTACTCCCTTTCCATTTTAGTAGAAAGAAGGCACAAGTGATAGACTAAGAAGAATAGTATTTTACTGCTGAAAGCTTACTGCTGAATTCTCTAGTTTAGAGTGGTAATATATTTATGTTTTACTTCTTAGTTTCGGAAAATTAAAGTAAGAGCAATTGTTTGCTGTTATATATATCAAATCAACCATCAATTATTATAGTCCAAGATCCTTTGTTTACTCAACTAAAACTAAATAGATAAATTCTAGAACATGGAATACTCTGTCCTTGAATCCTCCGTACGTCCACTATCCAATATACTTTTAATTATTACATCATGCCTCATTCTTAAATCCAGTGGCTCGGTTGATTGGCACTCCTATAGGCTCATCTAGCAATACAAATTCTGGGGGTTCCAAGTCTTCCATCCACCAAAAACATTTCTTCCATTAAGTGTGGAACTTCAAATTTTAAGGACTTTCCTTTTGCCTTGCACAACCTAGATTGAGGTACAGAATCAACCAAAGTGAAAAAAATAAACTTGTAAGGAACATGCAAAGAAACATATGTTCTACCTGCCCCACGAATACCCTTTTGTTACTTAACCGTTAGGTCAACTAACTAATTTTGCTAATGTCAATGATTTTATTTATTAAAATACTTATTTAACCTCAACACTCTTGTCTTTGCACCAATTCTTAATGTTACACCATAACCATAGAACTTTACAACTCGTAGGATTTACAGTTCATTTGGATCATATAATTTTCTTTATAGATTTTAAAATTGAAAATGATACTTATGCTCATTCAATTATTTTTATTGCAGGAAATAAGACAATATGAAAGTATCAAACAATGGACGTCATTTCTCGATTTGAACATTTTTCATGGAGGTCTTTATAAAATGGCGTCATGAGTAATACTTTTGAGTACTATTGTTATGTGACAAATTTATCTTTTGGATTATGGTGTGGGCTATTAGTTTGCTAGAAACATTGGATCTTTTTTGCATTACAGGTTTATGTAATGAACCTTTTAATTAAGTTGTTTTGGATATTTTGGGATTATGAAAACGCAGACTCTTTTACCTTTTACAATTATTGAGTATTGAGCCATTAGAATAAAATAGCGTTGTTATAGATATATAATGTGAGCAGGTTGTTGGCTTTTTTGTTGGCTGCTGTTGTTTTCTTTGATGCCTGGTGTCATTGCTACTGGTGCATGGTGCTATGGCTGGTGTTTACTGTCAACAGTTTGCCCACAGTTTGCTATTGGCTACTGTCTTAGGGGTTATGGTGTCTGTTTTGATCATTTTTTAATCAAATTGTCTCTGTAATATGGCCTTTTGAGTTTTGTTTCTAGTTTCTTTTGTTGTTTGGATCTTTTCAGTATAACCAGGTTATGTTGCTCTTAGGTTTTTTTTTTTTTTTTTTTTTTTGTCTTGTTTGCCTTGTTCTTGCTCTCATTTGCTCTTTGCTTATGTGGTGTGTGAACATGATGATTTTCGCTGTCTACATTGTCTTTTTTTGTGATTTTGTTTGTGTCTTTGTATAGTTGGTTAGCTTCTAGGGTATACCCCTTGTATTTTGTAGTTTTTTATCATTTTATTTATGACTTATTCACCCTTCCCCCCTTCCAAAAAAAAAAAAAAACCTACAACCGCGGTTAATAACCGTCGCTATAAATAAAATTCAAAATGAATTCTATGGCTATAGCGACACTGTAAAACTGATGGAATAGTGTCAAAATCTAGCAGCAGTTCACAAAATGTCGCAAAAGTGAAAGATATAGCGGTAGTCGACCCGTCGCTATAAAGTTAGCAAGTAATTGGTAAATTCAAGATATAGCGACATTTATAACTGTCACTACATCAACCGTCGCAATAAAGATAACTATACCAGCGTTTGCAGAAAACGTCACTATAAGGATTTGCTGACGGGGCTATTATGGCGGTTTATCCGCTATTGCAACATGGGTAAAGGTGTTCTAGTTTTTAGCGACATTTTTTCCCGCTTTTAGCGACAGTTTTGACTGCTACTAAATCTTGATTTTTTTGTAGTGAATTATTTTAACTTATTTTTTATATCAAAATTAATTTGTCGGTTGAATATTTATTTTTTTATTACTTTGTAAAAAACGAAATTTTAACTACTGATTTGATTGAAGTTAAATAAAAAACATAAAAAATAAAAACTGAAAATTCAAGGTCAACTCGTATTCCCAACAGAAATAATTAATTAGTTTTACAAAATATGGATGTTAAAATAATCTTTAAAAATATCATTGTAAGCACTTTTATTAGAATAATATTACAGACTCTAAAAGTTCTATTAAAATTTTTAATAAATGTCTCACATGAATGTTAAACCCAACCCTTGTGGGTCCCATATAGATCTCACACCCATGTAAGACCTTTATACACCGTATGGGAAGCAAGATTTGAGGCTTTTTTGGCTATTTTAGCCACAAAAAACAAAATAGGCTATTTTAGCCACAACAAACAAAATATCACATCCAACCTATAATCATTACATTTTTTTTTCACAAAAAAGCTAAAAAAGCCAAAAAGTCATTCCCAAACCAAACTTTTTAGCCCAGGCTAAAATAGCCAAAAAAATTAAAAAGCTAACCCTCTTCCCAAACCAAGCCTTAATAAAAATTTTGGTATAGTTTTTGAGTTTCTTAGCATTTTTGTTTTTCAATCCTGATATAGACCCCCAATGCGGTGACCCCTACCACCCCTATGTACACGTGGGGGTCACAGAGAGGAAGGAAAAAAAAAATTATTTTGGACTAATTAGCATTCACTGGGGGTGGTGGGGGTCACCTCTAGTGGGGTCTCACTCATTTCTGTTTTGTTTTTATTAAGATTATAGAAATAAACAATGAGTTGTTTGGTTAGTTTGGGATTCAGATTGGAGTTTTTTGGTTATTTTAGTCTGGGATTAAAAAGCCTCCGGCTAAAAAGTTTCGTTTTGAATAGACTTTTGATTTTTTTTAATTTTATTTTTGTAGAAGAAAAAATAAAACAAAAATGCTAGAAACCCTAAAAATTCTACAAAAAGTTTTACCAAATATCTCATATAAATGTGAGACCCACATGAGATCCATATTGTATGGGTTCCACACCTATGTGAGACATTTAGTAGAAATTTTGATAGAATTTTTAAAATCTCTAACATTACTCAAAATGAAATGATTATGGTTTGGATATGATGTTTTATCTTATCAAACTAAAAAGCCTATTTTGTCTTCTTGTGATTAAAATAACCAAAAAATTTGGCATGCCAAATGAATAATTTAGATAATCTTTTTATATTTTTATCTGATTTAGATCACATTATCTCTCTATCATATTACGTAATATTTTATAAAAAAAAAATTAAAAAATATAATTATTTAATTTCAATCTAAATAATCCTTAAAAATTATTGATTAATTCTAGAATATCACGTGAGTATATCTCTGGTTAATCACAAATTATTCTGTCTTTTTATATTTTTCAATGGCTTAACATTAAGGTCAAGTTTGAAATATCTGAAAAATAAATAAAAAGTCAAAAAGTTGCTATCCTATTTAAGTCATATTATTTTATTTAAATCACATTACCTCTCTACCACATCATTTTAAACCCAACTCATATTTCATAAAAATTTAAAAAATATACTTTTTTAAAACATCTCAAACAACCCCTTAAATTATAAATTTCACTCTTTCTGGATCAACTAATAGTTTTCTCCCCTATATTTACACTTTAGCAGGACCTATAAGTACGATGTCGGAATGGGCACTAAAAACGGGGTGAAAATCGTATTTTGGAAACTGGCTGTAGGTGCGTGTTAGTTTGAATTTTTTAGATTAAACTTTTTAAAAATTAATTTTTTATTTTTTATTTTTTTTAGTAAATATTTTTAAAATTTTAAATATTTTTTTTAATTTTTTTAGATACCTCTTATTTAGATATATCTAAAAAATAAAAAATTTATAAAAAAATATTTTAAAAAAATAATAAATACATAAAAATATAAAAAATATATTGAATTCTTGTTATTTTTTATATTTTTGATATTTAATAAATTTTAAAAAAATTATAAAAATTATACTTTTTATGTATATTTATGTTAAGTATATCTAAAAATTAAAAAAATTATTTAAAATAATAAACAAATTCAGTAAAAACACAACAAACAAAAAAATAAAATTTATAAAAAACCAAAAATAAGCAAAATAATTAACACATTAAAAAATCAATAATGTTTTGTGTCCCTAAAAAAAGTGCCCCTAATACCCCTAATTTTCCTTTTTAGTAACTGTTTTTTTTTTTCTATTTTCTGTTTTCTTTTTCTTTTTTTTTTTTACCTAAAATGACAATTCGGGGGATTCGGTGCCCCTCAATTCAAGCTTCCAACTTGAACCCTTAAAAAATATACAATTTTGATTGGTAGCTTGAATTTCCCTCCCCCGAATCCCTCTAATTTCCATTTTAAGTAAACTGTTTTTTTTATTTTTTTATTTTGCCTTGCATTTTTTTTTTTTTTGCCAAAAAAGACAATTTCGGGAGATTCGGGGCCGGAGCTTTGGAGCTCCCCCGCTTTTCCCAAAAATATAACTGACACTTATACTTTCACAACTTTTCATTTAGATCCCACCATAAATATGCTTACACCTCTCATAGGTTTATAATTTTTTTTTCTAATTCCTCTTATTCTTACTTGGGATTGCATCTCATTAATGATTGAGACGACATCAGCCGCCATGACAAGACACGTTATTAGTTAGTCTTGGGCATTGTGATCAATGATACCCTACATATGTTCTCATTGGTGGAAAAATAAAATTCATAATTTTGATTTTGTTTGGTAAAAGCTACAATTAGTTGGCTTAGGTTAAAAAATAAAATAAAATAAAATAATTAATAAAATAAAATATCACATTAAATCTATAATTATTTTATTTTTTTCTTATAAATATTATATCTAATTATAAAAAAATTTAATAATCTTTTTAAATATAAAAATTTTAATTTATTAAAATAATTAAAAATTAAAATAACTTACTAAAATAATCAACATCCTAAACAACGTCTTTATATTAGTAATTAAAAAATATGAATATTTATAATTGATAAAGAATATCATCACATATAATAGTGCCGTTGAACTAATAATTTTTTATTCACCCATAAAAATTTGTGTTTGGTAAAGTTTTAAAATTATGATTTGAGAATAAAGTTATATTTTGAATTTATGAATTTTGAAATTATGATTTGAGTGTGAAAATTTTATTTGATTATAAATTTTGAAAATAGTTTAAATTGAGTGATGTGACATATGATATTGAAAAGTAGATATTTTAAAAAATAGATATAAAATTAAATTTTTAAAAACTATAACCAAACGAGACACTTAAATTAAGAGATAAAGTTAAATTCTAAAATTCCTATCAAATAGTGCCTAATTTTTTCAGTGGCAAACCTCTCAAGTTTAAACACTCCTCGGATTTTTGACACGTGTAAAGTAGAATCATTGCCTCCATCAACTTTTGATTTTTTTTTTTTTTTCAAAGATGTGATTTTTTGGTGGGTGGGGGGGGGGGGGGGGGGGGAATGCACTTTTCAAGATACAATTTTATGAAGAAAAAAAAATCCCATCTTTTTTTAAAAAAATTTTAATTTATATTTTTTTATTGAAAAATTAATATAAAATTGAAAAACCGCCCAACAAGCGATGGAAGGAGACAGAAACTCAATCCAATGGCAAAACCTCATCCAAGCAAATTCAGGCAGTTCAATGAGAGACCCTAGTAACAATTCTACGACACCACTTAAAAGGACACTCCACCCCAGCTTGCAAGAGAGTGAATGTGTTCTTAATTACATCTTCAAAATATGTTTTTATGAGAGAAAATATCAAATTAGTGGTGTTTTCAAAAAATAATTAAAAATCTGTGATAAAATTTTACACATATTGATAATTAAAATCATAAAATTTTCCATTATATTGCAATTATTTTGGAAAATTTACATTGAAATGTAATTTTTCCTTTTTACAATGGCCACTTGAGGCTATTAACATAACTATGTTTAAATTGCATTTTCAAGTATTGAAATCACTTTTTGAAGACTTGATTTCAAAGAATTATACCATGAAATTACATTTTCAAATTCAAATAGCATTTTAAATGTATTTTCAAGAAATCATAATTTAGAAATAGTGATTTCACAAAATTAAGATTTCAAAACAAGAAATTAAAAAAAAAAATTTGTAATTTTAAAATGAGATTTCACGTTTCAAAATAGTTAATATGGAAATTTTTTATTCAGTACTTAATGTAGATTGATGCGATTTCATTTTATTTGTAAATATCTTCTACTTATGAACTAAAATAAATTAAATAAATTACTAATATATTCTTTTTTTTTTTTTTTTTTTTTTTGAAAGATTACTAATATATTCTTTACTCTTAGAATTTAAATAAGTGGAAAATCCTTTGGACCAAGTCAAACAAAGGGCTTTTGATATGTGCATAGTTGAAGCTTGCATTATGAACTTGAATGGGTCACTGGTCATTTATACTAGAAAAGTTGAATAAAGAGGTCCCCCTCCAACAATTCGTGAACTTTTTTATTAAAAGAAAAATAATAATTAGATAATAAAATTGACACAGGTTGCTTTCAAAATATCACTTGAAAATTCGATGAAATCAAATGGAATCAATTCTTTTGTCAAAGTCAAATTCACTTCTTTTGTGCACCATTGTTTTTTAGCATTGATGATACAGTTATGGTATCACGGGTCCCAGGTGGGATGGGTCGGACTAATCCACGCTTCTCTAACCGGTAACTGAGTGTTCAAGCCCACTAGAGAACCTGTACGCAAGTTCAACAGGGAACGGGGAGTCCCCTAGCGAACCATCCGACGAGCAAGTTAGAAAGAGAAGTAGAGTGTAGAGAGAGATTGGAGATAGAAACCTTACCCTTCTTCTTGTCTCCAACGTCTGCTTATATCATTTGATAATCATTTCGTTGTCCCGTCCTATCTGTCACCTTGGCCCCAGGTCTATGTTGTAGCTTATATCCTCTGGTAATCATTTTGTGAGGGCATGCCGTCCCGACAGAGAGGTGTTATCGTAATAAATGCTGTGAGAGGCTGCATCAATGGCGATGTGCAATGGCAATAACTTTGCAGATCTTTGTCTGCTGATGTGGCTTGCCCTTTACATACCACGTATCTGAATATCATCGGTCCTTCATGCCATGTTGATTTCCGGCTGTGCTGGGCCTTATCAGTTGGGTTATGTCTTGGGCCCTAAGTGGTAGGCTTGGGTTGTTCATAGTGGGTTATGGCCTTTTTAGGCCTAACCACGTCAGTAGTCCCCAATTCCGAGTGCAGCTTTAGTCCAACGAAGGGAATAATGAGGAAGATGAGGGTTAAAGGTCGAGTGAAAGGAAAGACCGACCAGAAGTGATCGAGTGGAAGGACCGACCGTGAGGAAGGCCGACCATGAAAGGTAACCGAGTAGAGGGACCGACCATGAGGAAGGCTGACCGCAAAGGGTGGCCGAGTGGAGAGGCCAACCATGAGGAGGGCCGATCATGGCGAAGGGTAGGTGGCCGAGCAGAGGCCCGTGGAGGCCGACCCCGAATGGTAAGGTGGGGAGGCGCGAGGCTCGAGAGGCGGCGTGTCACGTTGTGATTTGAAGTGGAAAAGACAGGGTAAGGGGAGGGGTCAGTGAATCGTGGTCGTACATGTGGCAGCATCTCGTGGTGAGGGAGGTTAGGTGTTGAGCCAGAAGTGAAACGATAGGTCATTGTGGGTGTTGAAAAGATAGTTTTGGCGGAGTTTTTTGAAAAGTTTTCAAACTAGCAAAATTAATTGTGACCCTTGGAATACGGGCAAGCCTTGGGCCTTTGGTATTATTCGATTTACCTACCTCTTTGCAAAAAATCAAAACATTCCAAGTGTTAACTCCTTTGTTGCTGACGATACACCTCTGCGACATTTTTTGAATTTCCTTGCCGCATCCGGTTATTCAGAACACACCGTAAATGGCCCAAGAAGAAGCTGGAATCGCCAGGGTTGATCTACTTGGGGATGACGATGCGGTGGAGTTGGCGGAGCAGTACAGGGCGGAGAGGCAAATGGAGAGCATAGGGGAGCCGGTGGTACGATCTCATTCTTCCACCATGATGGCGGCCCCAAGGCCGATAAGCCAGGTGGAGCCAAATCATTGGCATACAAAGGCTGATAAGTCAATCATTACCGCGAAGGAGCTAGAGGGGATGCGGGAGAAGTACCAGATCCCCGCAGAGATAGAGTTGAAACTACCGGAATCAAAGGAGAGGGCGTCTGATGCTCGACCGGGGGAGTTCGCCTTGTACGAGGGGGCATTGAAGGGAGGGTTAAGGTTGCCCCTCCCCCGGATAGTAGTGGATGTACTGAACCGGTTGGAGGTAGTCCCAGGCCAGCTAATGCCCAACGTGTGGAAGATCTTGCTGGCGTGTGCGAGTGCGTGGCCGAAGGCGAATGGAAGGGCTGAAATGACAGTGGACTAGTTTTTTGTGTGCTACAAGACGTCAGGGCAGTAGGAGACTTGGGTTACCCTGCAAGCAGCAGCAGGGAAGGGGTTGGTGGCGGGGCTGCCGTCATTGATCAAGGGGTGGAGGCTGCGGTGGTTCTATGTGTCCGCCAATGGAGGGGTTGGGGTGCATACAGTTTGGAAAGTGCCCACCAAATCAATGGAGCCAAGACTGGGGGTAGCAGCGGAGGAGAGAGTGAAGAAAGTGAAGGAATTGCGGCAGAAGGAGGGGGCCAAGTGGGACGAGCTTGTTCAGCCATCAGCCTTGTTTGCGGCAGGATTGGGTCCTCAACCAAATAGTGGAGACCTCGACCGGGGAGAATTAGAGGCAAGACGGGAGGCACAAGAGGCGGTGGATAGGACCATCCTCGTCCAAGCCAGTAAGTTCAAGGAGGCGCAGGAAGATCGACCGCATAAGCCGATCGCGCGGGAGAGGATCTGACCGCGCCCCAAATCGCTGGGAGAAAAAGACTTGGGTGAATCTGAGCCACGACTGGCCCCGATTGATCCTTTGAAACAGAGGGCCAACTAGGAGATGGGCAGTGTGGAGAATAAGAAAATAAAGGTGAAGAGAAGTGAGGGGGAGCCTGCCTTGAAGAGGAGGAGGGAAGTGATGGCAGAGGAGAACCTCATGGCCAAGGAGGCAGAGAATGAGAGAGTGAGGGAGGTCCCAGGAAGGGTGGTTGCCTCGGAAATGGTGGAGGTCGCCTCAAAGGTCGTGGAGGTCGTTCCAGTAGTGGTGGAGATCGCCCAAGAAGTTCAAGTAGAGGGGGGGCAACTAGCCCTGAGCCAAGGGAAGAGGAATAGTCCCAGTGGGGTCCTGCGCCTTAAGGAGGGGGGATCAGGCTGACGACTGCTATCTACCACGCCCGCGCAGTGTCTGGGCGACTGGAGGGAGAAGAAGGCCCAGCCAGGGCAGCTGCAGATCACCTTGTGGGGATAGTGGATAATGTAGCCGTTCGCTCAGTGGCTAGGTTCAATGAGGCTGAGCTGCTAAGGGGGTTATGTTCTGCCCAAATGGAGGTAACCACCTTAGAAGGGACTCTGCTGAGAAAGGCAGCGGCGACGAAAGCCAAGTTAGAGGAGGTGAAGGCCCAACTTGCAAGTTTCAGAAGGGAGAGTGCAAACTGGAAGAAGGCTGCGCAAGGCGCGCGTGCCAGAAGTTGGGAGGAGGCTGAGAAAGCGAAAAAGTTATGAGTGTTGGCGGTGGTGCAGAAGAATGTTGCTGATCGTGCCTACGCTAAGCTGCTCGCGGCCAAGTTAGAGCTTGAGGACGAACGCTGCAGGGTAGTGTCGTTCGAGTTCCAGCTTGCTGGCGAGCAGAAAAAGCTAGGAGATGCTCAAAAGGCCTGCGCGGTCGCCGTCGAACGATTTGAAGAGGCTATGACCAAAAATGAAGATCTGCGTGCCCAGCAGATCAAGGAAAAAGAAGACACAGACCTGAAGATTGCTGGGCTGCAAAAGGAACTAGAAGATGAGCGTGCCAAGTTGCTGGAGGAGAGGGCGAGGTTGGAGAAAGAGTTGAAAGAAGAGAAGAACAAGGCAGCCTCTGAAAGGACGGTATACCCAGACCTATGTGTCACAGCAGTTGAGCAGTTTAAGGGGTCTGCTGAATTTCAGATGGAGATCGATGCCACGGTCACCAGCAGCTTGGCAAGGGAAGTGTCTAGGGGGGCGGGCTCGTCAGGAACGACTGCTAGGGGCAGGACTGTGGCAGAAGTTTTTGAGAGTTTCCAGCGGTCAGACTTCTATAAGCACGAAATGACTGAGTTCTGTGACAGTGGCTGGAAGATGTTCAAGCGTAAAGATGAAGAGCTGTTCCCAGACTTAGACCTCAATAGTGTAAAAATTGACGAAGACGATGTGGCCCAGACCCCCCTGGATGAAGGTATTGAAGAAGAAGACCTCGTTTCTAGTGAGGAGGAATAATTGAAGTGAACAAAATTTGTACTTAGAGTTGTTTTTGTGTGTTTGTTTTTGTTTTTGTTTTTTTTGTTTTTTTTTTGTTTTTTTTTTGAAATGCTGTAATAAACTTATGTACAAGTTTGTGAATAAATAAAATTTCAGTTGTGTTTTCATTCGATTGTTCTTGTTTGAGCATCTGAAATGAATGAGAACGGTGGCTTGTGTGTGAAGCTTGTGTACAAATCGTTGTGAAAATCTCAATGTAAATTGGAGTCGAACTTGTATTAAAAGCTCAATGCAGAGTGAAGGTTAAGATGTAATAAAATTACAAGTGTGTGTCTGCCACACTGTTGAAGTGAATGAGAGTGGTTTATTAAAGTTAGGCTTGACTTGTAAAGAAAAAGGCTGACTTGCAACTGTTGATAAATAAGGAAATAGTCTGACTTATAAAGTAAACATGTAAGAATGTCAAAGACGTGAAGTTTCAAATTATGCCCAAAAATGGAGTTGTAAATCATGTTGCAAGAGTGTTGGTAAATAAAAGATTAGTTTGGAATTTGGCTAAGCAAAGAGTGGTGTAAAAACATGGACTTGGAATTTTGACTAAGTGTGTCTACGAATGCCACAAGCATGAGGTTGGCTTGAATGGCCTTGGCCGAGCTCTGTATGCGTGCCCAGTTAGGGGTAAGCTATGATTCACTGACTTTGCAAATAATTCAGTGGCTTGAAGTAACTCAGTCTTGCACTAACCAAGGCGTTTACGCTCAGTTTGGCTGAGGCTTGTCATGCTCAAGCTGGCCGAGGCTTTTGGTGCTCACTCTGGCTGCGGCTTTTAACGACTCGATCTGGTTGAGGCTTTTGGGGCTCAATCTGGCTGAGGCTTTTTGTGCTCAGTCTGGTTGAGGCTTTTAACGACTCGGCCTGGTTAAGTTCTTCATGTTCAGTCTTGCTGAGGCTTTTTGTCGCTCGGTCTGGAGGAGGCGTTTGGTGCTCAGTCTGGCTGAGGCTTTTTGTGCTCAGTTTAGTTGAGGCTTTTAACGACTCGGTCTGGCCGAGGATTTTGGTGCTCAGTCTGGCTAAGGTTTTTTGTGCTCAGTGTAGCTGAGGCTTTTAACGACTCGGTGTGGCCAAGTTCTTCATGCTCAGTCTGGCTGAGCCTTTTTGTCGCTCAGTCTAGACGAGGCGTTTGGTGCTCAGTCTGGCTGAGGCTTTTTATGAGTGCTGCAATCAAAATGTTATGAAGATGCCATATAGATAACTTAGATATAAAATTGTTGTCATGGAAAGTGTAGCCCAGTTGATCAAAAAGTTACATTATGTGAAGGGAGAACAAGAATGTTCAAGCGTGTAAATTTGCCGAAAAGAAAATACAACAGCTGAGCAATACAAAAGTAGGAATTTATTGAATGTAACGCTTCAGGTGTTCAGCGTTCCATGGGTGGGGGAGATCTTGACCTCCCATGTCCTGAAGTCGGTAAGTGCTCGGACGTGGTCGGACTTTCACAACGTAAGATCCCTCCCACTTGGCTGCAAGTTTGCCCTCAGTCGGGTTTTTGGTGGCAAGAGTTACTTCGCGCAAGACAAGGTCCCCTACGGCGAACTCCCTTAGACGGACTTTGCGGTTGTAGTGTGTTGTCATTTTCTGTTGGTATGAGGCCAGTCTACCAGTAGTGGTTTCTCTGAGCTCTTCGATTAGGTCAAGGTTTGCCCGACGGAGCTTTTCGGTTACTTCTAGATTCGGATGTAAAACCCTTGGGGTAGGCAGACCGACTTCTACTAAGATGGCCGCCTCAGCGCCGTAGGTTAAGTGAAAGAGGGTCTCCCTAGTGGGAGTTCGAGCGGTAGTATGGTAAGCCCATAGTTCATTCGGTAATTTCTCAGCCCAAAGTCCCTTAGTAGCTTCTAGCTTAGTTTTGATGATCTTCAGAAGAGAACGGTTGGTAACCTCGACTTGGCCATTGGCTTGGGAATGACCTGGAGAGAAGAAACATGGTTGGATCTGGAGGTCTGCACAAAACTTCCTGTACTTGGCGTTGTCAAATTGTTTGCCGTTGTCGGAGACGATGGCTTGAGGTATGCCAAACCTGCATACGATCGACTACCAGATAAATTTGGTTGTGTTCCGCTCAGTGATGGTGGCAAGGGGTTTTGCCTCTACCCACTTGGTGAAATAATCAATGGCGACTATCGCGAACTTGGTCTGGCCTCAGCCGATGGGAAGTGGACTAACTAAGTCGATCCCCCATTTGGCGAACGGATAAGGACTGCAAAGTGTGATCAACTCTGTAAGAGGAGCATGGGGGATGTTGGCAAAACACTGACACTTATCACATTTGAGTACGAAGTCAATCGTATCTTGATTGAGAGTGGGCCAAAAATAACCAGTGCGAAGCATTTTGTGAGCTAGAGACCTGCCGCCCGAATGATTACCACAAATACCCTCATGGATTTCCCGAATCACATAGGTTGCTTGAGCTGGATTGAGACATCGCAGATGCGGGCGTGAAAAACCACGTTTGTACAAGATGCCACTGACGAGGATGCAATTGGACGACCGGGCCCTAACTTTGGTGGCTTACTGTTGGTCATCTGGAAGTGCCCCCGCTGTCAAAAATAGGAAGACGTCGGACGCCCAAGGAATGGGTTCATTTTGGAGGAACTGCACTTCTTACTGGTCGGGGGAGATGGCAGGGTGGGCTAAGTATTCGAGGCGAACACCATGGCTGAAGTCGGACTAGTCTACAGAAGCTAGCTGAGCCATCTCATCTGCTTTAGAGTTTTCCGTCCAAGGGATGTGCTTGATGTGGAAGTTATTGAAGAGGCGAACAGGGGGAGTGTAATATCCCTGTAAGCCCACATTGTATCCTCTTTGGCATCGAATTCCCCGTAATTTGTCCGACAATGAGCTGAGAGTCGTTGAACACCCGGATATGGCTGACACCAATGTCCCTGGCTAAGCGGAGTTCTGCTATCAATGCCTCGTATTCGGCCTCATTGTTACTGGCCTTGAACAAGAAACGGAGAGCACTTTTGAAATAGCCACCCTCAAGGGCGATGAGGATGAGACCGGCCCCGCTGCCTTCCCTGCAGGATGATTCGTCGACGTTGAGAGTCCAAGAATGAAGGTCTTCTGGCTCGGTAAGGGTTGATGGGGGTGGAGGGGCCGTGGTTGGGGTAGGATTAGTGAATTCTAGAATGAAATCAGCGACATCCTGCCCCTTTATTGCTGTTCGAGGTCGGTAGAAGATGTCAAACTGACTGAGTTCCATTGACCACTACATGAGTCTGCCGGAAAGTTCTGGTTGCTGCATGACCTTCTTCAAAGGTTGGTCGGTGAGGACCATTATGGAATGATCTTGGAAGTAAGGACGGAGTCATCTGGAGGCAGTGACCAAGGCCAAAGAGAATTTTTCTAACAGTGGGTAATTCTGCTCCGCTCCCCTAAAAGCCCAACTAATGTAGTAGACCGGTCGTTGGACAGAGTTGCCTTCCTTGATAAAAGCTGCACTAACTGCGGTGTTTGATACGGCTAAATATAAGAAGAGGGGCTCGCCCGTGATTGCCTGTGAAATGAGGGGGGGTTGGCCATGCACTGCTTCAACTGCTGAAAAGCCTCTTCGGATTCGGTTGTCCATTCAAAAGTTTGCCGAAGAACTTTGAAGAAGGGGAGGCACTTGTCCGTTGCGCGGGAAATGAAGCGGTTGAGGGCGGCAACTCGGCCAGTGAGTCTCTGAACCTCCTTAACCGTTCTAGGTGACTGTATCTCAATCAAGGCCTTGATCTTTTCAGGGTTAGCTTCAATGCCCTGCTGACTGACCATGAAACCCAAAAACTTCCCAGATCCTACGCCGAAGGCACACTTCTCCAGGTTGAGCTTCATTTGGTACTTACGTAGGGTGGCGAAGGTCTCTCGTAAGTCAGTCAGATGATCAGCAGAGAGTTTGCTCTTGACTAGCATGTCGTCGACATATACTTCCATATTTCGACCGATCTGATGATGGAAAACGGCGTTGACCAACCGTTGGTAGGTGGCCCCAGCATTTTTCAGTCCAAACGGCATCACACGGTAATGGTAGGTGCCTCAGTCGGTAATGAAGGAGGTGTGTTCCGGATCAGATGGGTGTATCAGAATTTGGTTGTACCCAAAGAAGGCATCCATAAAGCTAAGCATTTGGTGACCGGCCGTGGCGTCGACCAGCAGGTCTATGCGGGAAAGATGATAACTGTCTTTGGGGCAAGCTTGGTTGAGATCTGAGTAGTCGACACAGAGTCGCCATTTACCATTGTTCTTGCGAACTAGGACCACGTTTGACAACCATCTAGGGTAGTCTACGTTCTTGATGAATTGTGCCTCAAGGAGCTTGTCGACCTCTGCGGCAATAAGAGTATTGCGCTCCGAATGGAAAATGCGATGTTTCTGGCTGTAAGGTCGAAAATGGAATTCAATGCTGAGGCGATGGGTTATGAATGAGGGGTCAATACCTGGTATGTTTGAGTGGGTCCAGGCGAATACATCGTTGTGCTCGATCAGGAGGGCGGTAAGGTCGGCCTTTGTTCAAGGGAACAGTTGGCTGCCAATTTTGGCAGTTTTCGTCAGGTTAGTGGGGTTGATGGGAACCTCAATGAGCTCCACTACAAGTTCCCCTCTGACTAGCTCGTCCTCATCTCGGACGTCAAGTCCTTCAATGATCATGGCCTCCTTCAGCTTGACTTCTTTGAGTGAGGCAACATAGCATTCCCTGGACACAGTCTGCTCTCCCCTTACTGTCCCAACCCCTAGTTCGGTGGGAAACTTAATGGCAAGGTGATAGGTTGATGTAATAGCTTGAAAGGCATTTAAGGCGGTGCGGCCAAGGATGATGTTGTAGGCGGATGGGCAATCGACAACAAGGAAAGTGAACAACTTTGTAGTCTGCCGTGGGTACTCACCGATTATGATGGGAAGATTGATGGAGCCGATGGAGGTCACTCGGTCGCCAATGAAACCGACCAAAGGGGTTTAGAGAGGAGACATATTTTCCTCCCCAATTTTGAGCTGGCGAAAGCAGTTAAGGAAGATGATGTCTGAAGAACTACCGTTGTCGATGAGAACTCATCTGATCTTGTAGTTGGAGAGGAGGGCAGAAATGACGAGAGGGTCATCATGAGGGTAACGGATGCCTGTACAATCGGCGTCCGTGAAAGTGATAGGCTCGGTCCACTGCTTGGGCTATTTGCGGTCGACCGTGGTCTGAGCCCTGCCTTATCTTTCTGAGTTCTGCCCTCTGAGCCGAACGGGATGGTGCCCTACAAGCAAGGCCGCTTGAAATGACTCTGATTTCTCCAACAGGTGGGGGGGGATTACCTAGCGGCCGAGGTTGCTGTGGAGGACGATCACGACCTTGGTTAGGTTGGGTTGGCTGCCGGGGAGGTGCGCCGGGGGTTGTTTCTGAGGGGCTCAGTTCGTTGCCTCTGCTAAGGGCGGGTGTCTGTGAACTGGCTAAGATGTCCCTGATGTATTAGGGTCTCAACCTGATCTTTGAGGTTAACGCACTCATCGGTGTTATGGCCATGGTCTTGGTGAAAACGGCAATATTTGGACTGGTCTTTCCGATTGGAAGGGGTTCATGAAGGTTGGGGCCATTTAAGGGGGTAGTCCCGCTGGATCTGGTTGAGGACTTGTTCCATGGGGGAATTAAGGGGTGTGTACCGCTCGAACCGACCGGGTGGTCAGGCTGGTGTCGACCGGTCAGCTCGGGGGGGTCGGTCGGTATAGTGCGGTGTTTGGCTATTATATTGGGAGCTTCTGGGTTCTGGGTCTTTTCGCTTTTCTCTGGGGGTCGGGTTTTTGGGAATTGGATCTTGTCGGGCGGCTAGGGAATCCTCAGCATTCATGTACTTTTGGGCTTTGGAGAGTAGGCGGCCATGGAGGTCAGGGGATTTTTAGAGAGAGAGAACAGGAAGTCGGACGACCGCAGACCGACCATGAAAGGAGTGAGGATTACCTTGTCATCATTTTTCACTACTTGCAGGGCTTTGGTGTTGAAGCGGGTAACGAAACTGCGTAGTGACTCCCCCTCGGTTTGTCGAATGTTGAGGAGTTGGGTTGCCGGGCGTCGCTGGCGCTGGGCTCCAATAAAATGGTTGAGGAAAGACTTGTTCCATGGGGGAATTAAAGGGTGTGTACCGCTCGAACCACTGTGGTCAGGGTGTCCGGTGTCGACCTCACTGGGGTCACAAGATATAGTGTTTGGCTATTATATTGGGAGCTTCGGTTCGGGTCTTTTCGCTTTTCTCTGGGGGTCGGGTTTTTGGGAATTGGATCTTGTCGGGCGGCTAGGGAATCCTCAGCATTCATGTACTTTTGGGCTTTGGAGAGTAGGCGGCCATGGAGGTCAGGGGATTTTTAGAGAGAGAGAACAGGAAGTCGAATCCATCAACCGACCATGAAAGGAGTGAGGATTACCTTGTCATCATTTTTCACTACTTGCAGGGCTTTGGTGTTGAAGCGGGTAACGAAACTGCGTAGCGACTCCCCCTCAGTTTGTCGAATGTTGAGGAGTTGGGTTGCCGGGCGTCGCTGGCGCTGGGCTCTAATAAAATGGTTGAGGAAAGACTTGTTCCATGGGGGAATTAAGGGGTGTGTACCGCTCGAACCGACCGGGTGGTCGGGTAGTGTCGGCCAGGTCGGGCTCGGTCGGTCAAGGGGTGGTTCGGTGGATCGGCTGGCCAATCGGTCGGAGGATTATAGTCACGGTGTTTGGCTATTATATTGGGAGCTTTTGGGTTCTGGGTCTTTTCACTTTTCTCTGGGGGTCGGGTTTTTGGGAATTGGATCTTGTCGGGCGACTAGGGAATCCTCAGCATTCATGTACTTTTGGGCTTTGGAGAGTAGGCGGCCATGGAGGTCAGGGGATTTTTAGAGAGAGAGAACAGGAAGTCGGACGACCGCAGACCGGCCATGAAAGGAGTGAGGATGACCTTGTCATCATTTTTCATTACTTGCAGGGCTTTGGTGTTGAAGCAGGTAACGAAACTGCGTAGCGACTCCCCCTCGGTTTGTCGAATGTTGAGGAGTTGGGCTGCCGGGCGTCGCTGGCGCTGGGCTCCAATAAAATGGTTGAGGAAGGAGTCACTGAGGTGCTGAAAAGTGGAGATGGAGTCTGCTGGTAACTGGTTAAACCAAGCTGACCCCTTCAGTGTCATGGGGAAAGCTCGACACATGATCTCGTTAGGGAATGCATGGAGGATCATGAGGGTTTTGTAGATCTCCAGATGGTCGACTGGGTCCGTCGTACCGTCAAAAGAGTCAATGGTGGGCATTTTGAACTTAGGAGATAGAGGTTTGTCCCGGATGGAGGCAACAAATGGTGAGTTAGCTATGGTAGAGGGTTTATGCTGGATGTTCTGCATGACCCCTTGAAGTTGGATCTTCATGGCTCGGAGCTCTGCATCCCAGGAAGGAATGTGGTCACCACTGAAAGGCAGCGGGGGCTAGACGCTACTGGCCTCCCCTTCAAGGGTTGGTGCCAGGATCGATGGGTGCGGAGGTGGAGGTGGTGGATTTATATTTGGAGGAGGAGGTTGCACGCCTTCAAAGTTGGGCGGATAGGGCTGCTGGATAGTATGGCTCGGGGCTCGTCCTTGGTTGGGCGGAATATCTAGAGGTGAGGGAGGAGGCATAGGGAGGCTTCTTTGGAGTAGAGCATTTATCAGGGCTTGGTTTTGCTCGGCCATGCGGTTAATACTGTTGGTAAGCTCGATGAAATACTGTGGTGAGTTGTTTGGATTGGGGGGATCGACCTGGTGGTTGGCAGCATTTTGGTGAGAAACTATGGATCTGGTCGTGACCATACACTTTCATGGGTAACAGGAAAGGGTTATTGGAATAGGGTCTCCGGCAACAGTGAGCACAACTGGCGAGCGGAGTAAGCTTTTCCCACAGACGGCACCAACTGATGATACAGTTATGGTATCACGGATCCCAAGTGGGATGGATCGGACTAATCCACGCTTTTCCAACTGGTAACTGAGTGTTCAAGCCCACCAGAGAACCTGCACACAAGTTCAACAGGGAACGGGGAGTCCCCCAGCGAACCCTCCGATGAGCAAGTTAGAAAGAGAAGTAGAGTGTAAAGAGAGATTGGAGATAGAAAGCTTACCCTTCTTCTTGTCTCCAACGTCTGCTTATATCCTTTGGTAATCATTTCGTTGTCCCGTCCTATCTGTCACCCTGGCCCTAAGTCTATGCTGTAGCTTACCTTGTTCAGGGTGAGGGCATGCCATCCCGACAGAGAGGTGTTGTCGTAATAAATGCTATGAGAGGCTGCATTAATGGCGATGTGCAGTGGCAATAATTTTGTAGATCTTTGTCTGCTGATGTGACTTGCCCTTTACATGCCACGTGTCTGAATATCATCGGTCCTTCATGCCATGTTGATTTCTAACTGTGCTGGGCCTTATCAGTTGGGTTATGTCTTGCGCCCTAAGCGGTAGGTTTGGATTGTTCACAGTGGGTCATGACCTTTCTAGGCCTAACCACGTCAAGCATCATTTGATTGGCATGTAAATTTTTTTTTTTAAATATTATTTTGTTGATAAAAAAAATCTAAAAATGAGAAAAATATTATGATGAACCAAGTACAAAAAAATATTTTGTAGTTTATCTATCAAGTTTCTTATTTTTGGATGTACTCACTTTCTCAGTGATTTTCTCGGGAAAATTACTACCCAACTCATCAATGTTATTATGGGGGACCACTTTGATGGGATTGGAGTTGGGAAACAGAGTCTTGGGGGACTAATTTCTATGAAATTAAAGTTTCGAAATTGGGTCTAAGCTTTTTGTAATCTCTGCAATGTAGGATTTTTTTGGTATCTTCATTTTTCCCTGGCACTCTCTATTGCTGTAACTTTTTTTTTTTGGGTTCTTTTTTTCTTTTTTTGAGCAACAAAGGAGGTTTTATTATTGGTGTAACTTAAAACAGGTAATGGTGAATTACTATTTAAATTAATAGAAATCAAGATTGAAAAATATATATATATATATAGAGAGAGAGGCAAATGCTCACAGGCTTTTATGATAACAAATGTTTGTAATGAGCTCACCCACAAAATTTTTGAACAGACATTTAAAATAATAAAGTATATTATTTAAAACAAGTCAATAATATTGTAAATGACAAAAATAATTTTATTTTATTTTTCATTTAATCTAATTATTAAAAAAATAAAACCCCATTATATTTGCTAATTTTTTTTATACATCAAACATAACTTTTCATTTAACCCTAACTTCTGATTGGAAAAAATTGATTTTTTTTTTTAAAAAATTATTAACAATTATTTTAACCTATTTTTCATATCAAAATTAATTTGTAGGTTGAATATTTATTTTTTGTTACTTTGTAAAAAAACGAAATTTTAACTACTGATTTGATTGAAGTTAAATAAAAAACATAAAAAATAAAAACTGAAAATTCAAGGTCAACTCGTATTCCCAACAGAAATAATTAATTGGTTTCACAAAATATGGAAGTTAAAACAATCTTTAAAAAAAATCATTGTAAACATTTTTATTAGAATAATATTATAGACTCCAAAAGTTCTATTAAAATTTTTACTAAATGTGTCACATGAATGTGAGACTCACACCTTGTGGGTCCCATATAGATCTCACACCCATATAAGACTTTTGATAAAAATTTTGGTATAACTTTTGAGTTTCTTAGCATTTTTGTTTTTCAATTCTGATACAGACCCCCACCACCCCCACATACACGTGGGGGTCACAGAGAGGAAGAAAAAAAAAAAATTATCTTGGACCAATTAGCATTCACTGTGGGTGGTGGGGTCTCACTCATTTATGTTTTGTTTTTATTAAGATTATATAAATAAATAATGAGTTGTTTGGTTAGTTTGGGATGCAGGTTGGTTTTTTTTTTTTTTTTTTGGTCATTTTAGCCTGAGACTAAAAAGTCTTGTTTGAAATAAACTTTTGAGTTTTTTTCTATTTTTGTGGAAGAAAAAATGAAACGAAAATGCTGAAAACCCTAAAAATTCTACAAAAAGTTTCACCAAATATCTCACATAAATGTGAGACCCACATAGGATCCATATTGTATGGGTTCCACACCCATGTGAGACATTTGGTAGAATTTTTGGGATCTCTAACATTATTCAAAATAAAATGATTATGGTTTGGATGTGATATTTTGTCTTATTAAACTAAAAGGTCTATTTTTTCTTTTTGTAACTAAAATAACTAAAAAATTTGGCATGCCAAATGAATAATTTAGATAATCTTTTTATTTTTTTATCTGATTTAGATCACATTATCTCTCTATCATATTACGTAATATTTTATAAAAAAAATTAAAAATATAATTATTTAGATCAACCTAAATAATCCTTAACAAATTATTAGTTAGGGTCAGTTTGTGGTGTCCTAAATAAGTGTATTTTTTTGTCTTTTTAGACTAAAAAATTGAAGAAAAAAATATGAATATTTGGATTAACTTTTTAATTTTTTATGAAAAATGTGTATTAAAAAATTATAAAAATTAATTTGTAAGAGAAAATTAAGATTGAAAATTATACAACTATAATTATTAACTTTTGATGAGTAATATTAATTTTTTAATTTTTTAAATAATTTTTTAATTTTTTCTTACCTTTCTAAACTTGGCCTAATTTTGAAAAATCACGTGAGTATGTTTCAGGTCAAACACAAATTGTTCTGTCTTTTTATATTATTCAATTACTTAACTTTAAATCAAAAATTCCACTCTTTCTGACCAACCAATAGCTTTCTCCCCTGTATTTACACTTTAGCAGGACCGATAAGTACGATGTCGGAATAGGAACTAAAAACGTGGTGAAAATCGTATCTTTCTGACCAACCAATAGCTTTCTCCCCTGTATTTATACTTTAGCAGGACCAATAAGTACGATGTCGGAATAGGATCTAAAAACGTGGTGAAAATCGTATTTTGGAAACTGCCTACAGGTGTAAGTAGGGGTGCAAACGAGCCGAGCCGAGCCTTGTTAGGTTCAAGCTAAGCTCGTTAAGCTATCGACCTCGTTTATTGAGTTCGAGTTCGGCTCGATAAGGGACTGGGCTCGAGCTCGGCTCAACTCGGCTCGATAAATTTTTTTTAATATTATTTATATTATTTAAATATAAATTTTTAAATAAAAAATATTATTTATATTATTTAATATATAAAAAATACATTTATATTATTTTTTATATATATATTTATATATTTTTAATATATAAATAATGTATTTATATATTATTTAATTATAGATAAACGAGCCGAGTTTCGAAAGTCGAACACAAAGTGAAGCTCGAGCTCGCCGTTAATCTAAACGAGCTAATATCGAAGCTCGAGCTCGCTTACTAAACGAAGCCGAAGAGCCGAGCCTGTTCATGAACAGCTCGGTTCATTTGCAGCCCTAGGTGTAAGGCCATCTCCAACCCTGGATAAAATTTGACATTAAAATTTAAAATTTGATGAAAAAAAATATTTTTTTTTTTATGTTTTAACAGTTTCGTCAAATTGATATCAAATTGAGATTTCACTAAACGTTTTACCAAAATGAGGACATGCTCCGTCTTTCATCAAAACACTGTGAATGACCATTGGGGGAGACCAACCGATCGACCGGCCGGTTGACCAACCGATCGACCACCAAAAAGTTCAAACAGTTCCAAAAAATAGTCAAACAATTGCAAAAAAAAAAAAAAAAAATTTTGCCTTACCAATCGACTAACCGGTCGACCACTAAAAGGTTCAAAAAGTTAAAAAAAATATATATATTTTTGGCTTAACTTAACTTGGTCGACCACTTGACCAACCCTGTTATTCCTAAGATAGATTTAATGAAAATTTGATGAAAATGAACCGTTAGAGCACTCGGTATCAGATTGAGGAAAAAGTCATTTTTTTACTCAGATTTGATGAAAACTTTGGTTCAAGGTTGGAGATGCTCTGAGTCATGAAAAAATATTATTGTGTGTTGTTTGAATTTTTTTAGTTTAAGGGGTTGTTTGGAATATTTTAAATAAGTATAGTTTTTGATTTTTTTTATGAAATATGGGTTGGATATGGATTGGGTTTGAAGTGATGGGAGAAAGAGGTGATGTGACTTAAATAAGATGATGTGATTTAAATAGGATATTGACATTGTGACTTTTCATCCTTTTTTGAAGATGCCAAACCAAGCCTAAATTTTTGAAAATTAAATTTTTTATTTTTTATTTTTTTAGTAAATATTTTTAAAATTTTAAATATTTTTTTCTATTTTTTAGATGCATTTTATTTAGATATATCTAAAAAAATAAAAAATTGTAAAAAAATATTTAAAAAAATAATAAATACATAAAAATATAAAAAAAATATGCTGAATTCTCATTATTTTTGATATTTTTGATATTTAGTGAATTTTTAAAAGATTTTTTTTTGTACAAAAACTATACTTTTTATGTATATTTATATTAGGTGTATCTAAAAATTAAAAAAATTATTTAAAATAATAAACAAATTCAGTAAAAACACAAAAAATAAAAAAATTAAATTTTTTTAAAAAAAGTTTTAAAAAACCTAAAATAAGCAAAATGATTAATACATTGAAAAATATAACTGGCACTTATACTTTCACAACTTTTCATTTAGATCCCACCATAAATACACTTATACCTCTCATCACTACTAGAAAAATAATCTTTTGCTACCATATAATTTGTGACCACCTGATTATCAGTCGCAAATAATCAATTTATCCTTTATTTTCTTTTATTTTATTTTTCTTTTCCTTATATTTGCCTGGCCCTTCACAAATATTGATTATTGTCTCTCATACGTGGTCTCACTATCTCTCTCTCTCTCAGTCTCACATTGGTATGAATCTCTCAATCTCGTTCTCTCACTCTCTCTCTTCTTTCGGTCTCACTCTCTCTCTCTGTCCCTCAGTCTCGTTCTCTCTCTCTCTCTCTCTCTCTCTCACTCCTTGATGTTCTTCTCAATCTTGTGCTCTCTTTGTTTCTTATATATATATATATATATTCTAAAAACACAATTAACTTTTCCCGATACTTTCGAACTCGATCATTGAAGGTATGCTCTCTTTCTCTCTCTCTCTCTCTCTCTCTCTCTCTCTCTCTCTCAAGTTGCTTTCTCTGTTTCTTCTTGTTTTCAGGTTTGAATCTACACCTAGGGTTTCGATCGAGTTCAAGGTACTCTCTTTTAGAAGGTACTCTCTCTGCTTCTATCTTCCGTCGTTTTTTCTTATTTTGTGATTTGAATATGCTCCTAGGGTTTGGATCGACGGATGACCCTTGCAATATTCAAATTTGATGATTTATATCATTCCATGAATGCAATTCAATTTTATTTCTTCATTTCATTTTTTTTTCCTAAGCCTGAAAATTCAGCATGTTTGTGTTTTGTTTGACCTATTTCTCCATTTTGCCTCTGTTTATCTGCTTAGAAATTGTCAAAAAAGAGAACTGAAGAAATTGAGTTTTATTCTTTAGCTCTGTTTTTAGTCCCTTTGAATGAAAATTAAGATGACAGTTTTCTGCTATAAATTTTTCTTATAATATTTATAGTTTTTGCCTAGGTTTTATTGTTGAGAAAATGCCGGAAAAGAGATTCTATTTCATGCTTTACGTTTGTTTTAGTTCTTGAGAATGAAAATCAGCTAAAGTTAGAGCAAAATTTGAGTTTTATGCCCCAGGTTGGTCTGATCATATGTTTTGATTTTGCCTATGTCTGGTTGCTTAGCAAATGCTGGAAATGGGAAGAAAAGGAAATCGAATCTTATGCTTTAGACTTGTTTTAGTTAGAAATTTCTACTTAATAGAGCCAAAATTAATTAAATCATGGACATCCTTGGTCTTCAATGTTTTTGTATTGTTGAATAGAACTGATAGAAACGCTGTTGGGGCAAGTTTTGATACATTGTTGCTCAATGATAAGGAAGAAGTAAATTAATTCTTTGTAGCCCTCTAGTTTTTTTGAACAAGAAAATTAGAGCAATATGTGAATGTTCAATTGGTGCACAAATGCAAACCAAACTAATTATGAAGCGGATGGCTCTCTCTTTGTAAATGTCAATATATCATAGGTATAAATGCTAGCTGTATTCGGTATGTGGGGAGAATTAAATCTTCTAAAAACTATAGGATGATAAAGCATGTGAAATAAGACCAAATTTGCACTACAGGTTGTTAACAAAGTTACACCAATAGAAGTTTGCATACTTCATGTGGATAGCTAGTGATCATGTTTTTTTTTTTTTTTTTTTTGAACAATTGGTGCTCGTGAAACTTCTGTTATGCTACCGTTGCAATTATTGGAGTTTCCAAAATAGATTAGTTTATTGTTAGTGATAGTTGATTTGTAAAAAATTTGCACTTTAGGTTGTTAACAAAGTTACACCAGTGGAAGTTTGTATACTTCATGTGGATAGCCAGTGATCATGCTTTTTTATTTTTATTTTTTGAACAATTGGTGCTCATGAAACAGTTACTTGAGTTTTCAAAATAGATTAGTTTATTGTTAGTGATAGTTGATTTGTAAACCACTTGTTTTTCCTTAATTGAATAGTAAATTGAAATAAAAAATTAAAAAAAAAATTGTGGCCTTCTTGTTTTTCCGTTCGTAGATTTTTTGGTTTTTGCTTTTGAGGACTTCTTGTCCTTCTTTGTACTTCTCTTTTCTTCTTTTCAACAAAACTCTTCTTTTGTTGCTGATAAAAAAATAAAAAAATAAAATTGAAATAAATTGTTTTACGGTATAATAAAAAAAAAAGCTCTAGCTTCTGAACAGATTGTTTAAGAGAGGATTTTTTCTACTTGATTCCTGAGAGGGTAATTTATATCTAAATTGGGCCGAGCTAAAGAGGAGACTTGGAAATTGGGCCGCGTAATGGACCGAGGTGAGGATAGATTTACTTCGGTCCAAGAACTAAACGAATATGGGCCACGGTAGAAAAGTCTAGCAAGTGGGCCGCGGTCTAAGTGTTAGTTCGGTCCAAGTGTGGTAGGGACTTTTACCTCGGTCCAAGTGTTAGTTCGGGCCAAGTGTGGAAGAAACTTTTTGAAGTGTTACCTCGGTCCAAACGTGATTATAAGTTACCAATCGGAGTAGAGATAGTTATCTCGGCCATGGCACTCGAAGTCGAAGGAATGGCGTGTCTTGGTGGGCTTCGCTCTGGATAGCGCGGTAGAAGCTTACTCCGGTTAGTTCGGTCCAAGAGAAGCCTTGAAGTTAGTTCGGTCCAAGAACGCCTCGGAGTTAGTCCGGTCCGAGAAAAGGTTGAAGTTAGTTCGGTCCAAGAGAAGCCTTGAAGTTAGTTCGGTCCAAGAACGCCTTGAAAGTTAGTCCGTCCAAGAAAAGGTTGAAGTTAGACGGTCTAAAGAGGCATGGGAGTTAGACCGGTCGTAACATGTTAGTTCGGCCTAACCACGCCATGGGTTATACATGAGAAGCCGAAGTAAGAGTAGTAGAAGGAAGAGCCGAATTAAGGATGGTTCGGCCTATTCTGCGGCTAAGCATAGTCATGTTTACTTCGGTCATATTGGAGTCCCATGAGGAATGTTACCGGTTGTATGACAACTTGCAAGTAAAACCATCTCACTTGGTTCAAGCAATGAGGGGGTGTTGGAGGATAAGCATTATCCTTCAGAGTATGAATCCTAGGAGGACTCAATGGAGGAGTAAGAGTCCTACTAGGATTGTGCTACGCTGAACCTATATAAGCTCACCAATATCACCTTTGGAGAGGTAACACAATTTTGCTTCTGAATCACGAGCTTTTGCCTTCTTGTCAAGCTTCTCGACTTAGGCATCGGAGAGGTTTCCGCACACACCGCCGGCTAGCTTACGCTTGTGTTTTCAGTGATAAAGCGACGTCAGACGGAGGCAGACTTGATCAACAGGATTATACGAGAAGGTGAATTTCTTTCCCGCACAATTGGCGCCGTCTGTGGGAAGCGGCATAAGAACAACCTCTTGATCAAGTTTTCTCAAACATCAATGGCGAACAACGAAGAACTTCCTCGATCCATTGACGGACAAACTCGAAGGAGGTGCAAGGCGCGAAGGCCTACCTTTGGTCCCTCCATGGCGAGCACGGAATCACAAAGCGTAATTCTGGGAGGGACGCATGACGAAGGAGGAATAGATCCTCATCCTCTCGCTCGCAAAGCCCGAAGGCAAAGGCGCAGGATGGATCCTCAAACTCGAGGATCGCGTCGAGAACAAGACGAGTTGATCTGGCGGATGGCGGCGGACATGGAATCTCTCAAACGCCAGTGAAAGGAAAGGAGTTGGCGACAGGAGAGGGGGGCACAAACAAGACGCCCCCTCGCCACTCAGAGGGTCGTAGTAGGAATTCTACACCCTCCCAAGCGGAGAACAAAATCCTCAGGACAGGCGATACGCAATCAAGATCTTCCAGAACTCGTCACTCCAGGTCTGAGAGGGCGAGATCTGAAGGTCTTACACGGAAGGAAGCACATATTGGCCTTCGTGATACGATCAAACAAGGTCCAGTAAACGGTTGCCCAGATCGTTCGACCTACGAACCGTGCTAAAAGAAAAAGCACGATGCAGGAAGACACCAGGCACGCGATCCACGAGAGTTTCGCTTTACAACGGTTGGCTTTGATGCATGGAAGCGCCGAGGTTGGAATGCCACAACCGCTACCTCATTTAACCAATCGGACAAGGCATTGGCGAGGTCGCAGACCTCACCGCTTGTCCCAAAGAATTGAGAACGCTACCATCGTGCTTTCTACACTAAGTTCACTACATAGGGGAAGACGGACCCATACTTGCACTTAAGCCACTTCCGCCAGTCATGGTCAGATACGCGTGAACGAGGCCTTAATGTGCATCCTATTCCTCAAGCCTTGGTGACCTAGGCTTGACTTGGTTTGAAAAGCTACCAAAAGGCAAAGATAACTTCCTCGGGCACAATTGGCGAGGCGTTCATTACAAGGTTCGAATCTAACACCAAAACACCGGTGGAGATCGATTACCACTTCCGACATGGGCGATTTAAGAGACGTTGAGATCCTACAATGGAAGATATTGGGAAACTTTCAACCAGATAGGAGATTGCCCCACAAATCTCGCCATCGCAAGAAGATAAAAGAGGTCTTCCAATCTAAACAAAGTTGAGGGACTCAATTACCATGACGCCACCTCTTACGATGGAAGCCTTGATGGAGAGAGTACACCAACATATTCGCTGAGGAAGACAAATACCACTTAAAACGAAATCTGCACAACCGCAATACCGATAAAAAGACTACGACAAAAGTCAACACGAGAACGCCCAAGCAAGGAAGCGAGGTAAGAAGGACAACGGTGAGGACCCGGATGAAAGGAGGTGGAGAGTCCGACCGCCATTACCACGTTGTTCAAAAACCGATCTATCGATCCTCGCCGAGATACGCATGAACCTTTCGTCCGATGGCCTCGCTAAGTTGGGAGAAGCGCAAAAGACTACGACGAAAGATCGCGTGCACTTTCCATGATGAACAGGCACCGTGACTGAAAATTGCACGCCATTGAAGCAGCATTTAGAGGAGTTAGTAGCAGCTGGGCACTTGGACCAATACATAAAAGGAAGAACTTGAGAGCAACGAGCTGTCCGCAGATGTTAGCAAGGCAGCTGAACAGAAAATAGTGGAAGACTTGGTACAGGAGATGATAGATGTAAAGAACCCAGAGAAGGCAAGCTAGGGCCCAATTGGGATGGACCATACAAAGTGGTTGGTTTAGCTGAAAAGGGGCATATCACTTGGAGGATGGAGCCATCTAGGCTATCCCCAGACCATGAAGCACTGCCAATCTCGAGCTATTTTTTCGATAGGGTACTTGTAATTTACATTTTCCTCAATAAAACAAGTAGATCCCTTTTCAGCATAGAATATTTTCTTCTGTAAAAGTTGTTTTAGTGAGCTAGGGGCATTGAAAGCAGAGTTGGCTGGAAAAACCAACACTTACCTCTCCTAAGCCGAGATAAGGATCTAGGCTGCAGGAAGTTGGCAGGTTTGACCAACAAAAAACTTTTTTGCACCCTTTGGCCGAGGTAAGGACCTAGGCTAAAGGTGGTTGGCAGGTTTAACCAACAAAAAACTTTTTTGCACCCTTTGGCCGAGGTAAGGACCTAGGCTAAAGGTGGTTGGCAGGTTTGACCAACAAAAAACTTTTTTGCACCCTTTGGCCGAGGTAAGGACCTAGGCTAAAGGTGGTTGGCAGGTTTGACCAACAAAGCTCTTTTTGCACCCTTTGGCCGAGGTAAGGACCTAGGCTAAAGGTGGTTAAGGTGTTTGACCAACAAAAACTTTTTTGCACCCTTTGGCCGAGGTAAGGACCTAGGCTAAAGGTGGTTGGCAGGTTTGACCAACAAAAAACTTTTTTGCACCCTTTGGCCGAGGTAAGGACCTAGGCTAAAGGTGGTTAGCAGGTTTAACCAACAAAAAAGTTTTTTGCACCCTTTGGCCGAGGTAAGGACCTAGGCTAAAGGTGGTTGGTGTTTGACCAACAAACTTTTTGCACCCTTTAGCCAAGTAAGGACCTAGGCTAAAGGTGGTTGGTGTTTGACCAACAAAACTCTTTTGCACCCTTTAAGCCGAGGTAAGGACCTAGGCTAAAGGCGGTTAAGTGTGTTTGACCAACAAAAACTTTTTTGCACCCTTTAGCCGAAGTAAGGACCTAGGCTAAACGTGGTTGGGAGGGTTGGCCAACAAAGAATTTTCTGGACACTCTTTTGTCGGAGTGATGGTTACCTCAGACAAAGGAGTTTGGCAGGAATGGCCAAGCATCAAGCTCTTCTTCAAATTAAATAAGGATCCGCTACCAAGCGTGATTTGCTAGAAAACTAACTTTTAATACTCTTCACCGAGATGAGGATCTAGATTGAAGAGTGGTTATCGAACAACTTTTAGTGATCTTCAGCTGAGGTAAAAACCTAGGCTAAAGAGGTTGGCAGGTATGACCAGCTTGATTTCAAGGCTAAGACCGAGATAAGTATCTTGGCCAGGAAATGTTATACTTCATTCAGATCACAATTGGAAAACGATTGCAAGCATGGAGCAAACCAAACAGAAAGATCAGAAAACTGAAGATTTCAAGAAGAAAATACAGGATAAAACAAAAAGGTCGAAAGCACCGCATCAGACACAGCAAGCAAGGGTTAGATGGAGACCACATGAGTTGGAGAGTTGGACTGGCAACCGAGTTGGGCGTTATTGTCAAGCTCTTGGGATATATCATCTTCCTCAGTATTGAAGAAATTTTTGATGAATGGCATTTGCATACTCCACCATGGAACTCGGTATAAAATATGGATGAGGGTTTAGGAAGACCTCGGTCTCTTGGCTATGATCGAGTTGCGCTACAGCTGCTTCCCATCCACACTTGACGAAGAGGTCTTTGGCAGCCTTACATTGCAGGATATAGCTCAAGAAGATCTCGGTTAAGCATGCAAAGAGGTGCCAGCCAACCTAGTTAGTTTGAAAAGTAAAAGGAAAGTATTAAGCACGGATCGTTGGACCATGCTAAAAGAAACAAAGGTGAAATAAATGGAGTCCTCGCTCGGCTAAGTGGAACAAAGGATTCAGAGTCTTGTTGAAGGCAATCAAGATGAAAGCAAAGAACGAACACAAGCCATGAGGCGGAGTTGAGGATGCTCAAATTTTGTGGAGTACGGAGGCTAAAGTTTAGCTCGGTTGGAAACAAGTAATCCCAAATCATGCATGGCAGATGGAATTAAGGGCAATTGAGAGGGTAATTTATATCTAAATTGGGCCGAGCTAAAGAGGAGACTTGGAAATTGGGCAGAATGGACCGAGGTGAGGATAGATTTACTTCGTCCAAGAACTAAACGAATATGGGCCACTAGAAAAGTTCAGCAAGTGGGCATGGTCTAAGTGTTAGTTCGTCCAAGTGTGGTAGGGACTTTACCTCGGTCCAAGTGTTAGTTCGCCAAGTGTGGAAGAAACTTTTTGAAGTGTTACCTCGGTCCAAACGTGATTATAAGTTACCAATCTGAGTAGAGATAGTTATCTCGCCATGGCACTCGAGTCAAGTAATGGCTTCTCTTGGTGGGCTTCGCTCTGGATAGCGCGGTAGAAGCTTACTCCGTTAGTTCGGTCCAAGAGAAGCCTTGAAGTTAGTTCGTCCAAGAACGCCGGAGTTAGTCCGTCCGAGAAAAGGTTGAAGTTAGTTCGGTCCAAGAGAAGCCTTGAAGTTAGTTCGGTCCAAGAACGCCGAGTTAGTCCGTCCAAGAAAAGGTTGAAGTTAGACCGGTCTAAAGATGCATGGGAGTTAGACCGGTCAGAACATGTTAGTTCGGCCTAACCACGCCATGGGTTATACATGAGAAGTCAAGTAGTAGTAGAAGGAAGAGCCGAATTAAGGATGGTTCGCCTATTCTGCATGCTACATAGTCATGTTTACTTCGGTCATATTGGAGTCCGGCGAGGAATGTTACTTCGTTGTATGACAACTGTCAAGTAAAACCATCTCACTTGGTTCAAGCAATGAGGGGGTGTTGGAGGATAAGCATTATCCTTCAGAGTATGAATCCTAGGAGGACTCAATGGAGGAGTAAGAGTCCTACTAGGATTGTGCTGCTGAACCTATATAAGCTCACCAATATCACCTTTGGAGAGGTAACACAATTTTGCTTCCGAATCTGAGCTTTTGCCTTCTTGTCAAGCTTCATCGACTTAGGCGGAGAGGTTTCCGGCACACACCCGCCGGCTAGCTTACGTTTGTGTTTTCAGGTGATAAAGCGACGTCGTACGGAGGAACGCAGACTTGATCAACAGGATTATACGAGAAGGTGAATTTCTTTCCCGTACAATTCCTATTTCCTCTTCTTCTAGCATCATTTCTTCTTTAAATAGCTGAAAATTTAGCATCAGCTTTGTGTTGTCGTTAGATTGTATTAACTTGATGAAAAAAGCAGGGCCTGTTGCCTTCTTGTGGGAAATCATTTTTTCATTGTTCACTACAACAAAAAAGACCTTTGGTGACAGACTGATTTTGTCTCCAAACATCAAAAGTTCGTCACTAAAGTAATCTGTGACGAAAAAAATTTGTCACCACGTTTGTGGCCTATACGTCTCACAAAAAGTACCTGGTGACGAAAAACAGTTTCGTCACCTATTTTTCATTTTTGGTGACGAAATGTTTCGTCTCCAAATGTTAAATTTTTCGTCCTCTAAAACACCAATTTCGTCACCAAAATTAAATAATATTTTATTTTAATTGTTTTTTGCGACGAAATATTTCGTCACCAAATATATTTTAGTGACGAAAGTTTTCCTCACCAATGATATGGATTAAGGTGACAAAAAAATTCGTCACTAAAATAAGCAAAAAAAAAATTTATTTAATGACAAAAAACATTTTGTCACCAAATATTTCAATTTAGCGACGAAATATTCAACAAATGTGACAAAATTATTCGTCATGTTTTTTGAAAACTAATAGCAACATTTTTTATTTCGTTACTAATAAAAATTAAAAATTTTGAAAATGAGATTACTATTTTCTTTCGAAATTTTTTCTTTTCAGAATAATTCCTCGCAAGATTTTAATAACTGCTCAATAAAATATCTATTACAAATCAATACAAAACTGCTCATTTTCATAAACATCACAATCAATTTTAGCACTATCCACAAAATATATATGAATCATATGGATTATAAACATGTCTCCTAATATCCACAAAAATATAATATAAACCGTATGCAGATTACCAAACACATCTCTTAATATCCAACAAAAAACATGTCTACTAATATTAACAAAAATAAAATTTCAAGGGCGGATTACCAAACATGCCTCGTAATATTAACAAAAATATAAAATTTACAACACAATCAAAATACGTGTAAGGTAATATGAACAAAAACACAAAATGAGCTACCATCGGCTCTCCAAATTACCAAACACGTCCATATCAAATCTCGAATCTGCAAAAAAATGAAACACAAAAAAAAAAAAAAAAATGTCAGTTAGACAATTATTATCTTATCCATAACATATACAATTTAACATGCATTTTTGGACTTAATTTTCAAACCGGGAGTCCCGTGTTAGTTCCGTAAGTTTCCACAACTCACTCACATTGGTCCATCCCGAGGTGTTTGAGGTGTTTCTCGGGCCGTCTCGTGGCTGTTGCACGATTTTGGCCCCCGAAGGCCTATTTTCAAGCTTAAGTGTGAAAAAAATGCATTTTTGGACTTAGTTTTCAAACCGGGAGTCCCGTGCTAGTTCCGTAAGTTTCCACAACTCACATTGGTCCATACCGAGGTGTGTGAGGTGTTTCTCAGGACGTCTTATGGCTGTTGCACGATTTTGGCCCCCGAAGGCCTATTTTTAAACTTAAGTGTAAAAAAGTGCATTTTTGGACTAGTTTCAAACTGGGAGTCCCGTGCTAGTTCTGTTAGTTTCCACAACTCACATTGGTCCATCTCGAGGTGTTTGAGGTGTTTCCCGGGCCGTCTCGTGGCTATTGCACGATTTTGGCCCCCGAAAGCCTATTTTCAAGTTTAAGTGTGAAAAAGTGCATTTTTGGACTTAGTTTTCAAACCGGGAGTCCCGTGCTAGTTTCGTAAGTTTCCATAACTCACATTGGTCCATCTCGAGGTGTTTGAGGTGTTTCTCAGGCCGTCTCGTGGCTATTACACGATTGTGGCCCCCGAAAGTCTATTTTTAAGCTTAAGTGTAAAAAAATGCATTTTTGCACTTAGTTTTCAAACCGGGAGTCCCATGCTAGTTCCGTTAGTTTTCACAACTCACATTGGTCCCTTCCGAGGTGTTTGAGGTGTTCCCCAGGCCGTCTCGTAGCTGTTGCACGATTTTGGCCCCCGAAGCCTATTTTCAAGCTTTAGTGTGAAAAAGTGCATTTTTTGACTTAGTTTTCAAACCAGGAGTCTCGTACTAGTTCCGTAAGTTTCCACAACTCACATTGGTCTATCCCGAGGTGTTTGAGGTGTTCCCCGGGCTGTCTCATGGCTATTGCACGATTTTGGCCCCGAAGGCCTATTTTCAAGCTCAAGTGTGGAAAAGTGCATTTTTGGACTTAGTTTTCAAACCGGGAGTCCCATGCTAGTTCCGTAAGTTTCCACAGCTCACATTGGTCCGTCCCGAGGTGTTTGAGGTGTTTCCCGGGCCGTTTCGTGGCTGTTGCACGATTTTGGCCCCCGAAGGCCTATTTTTGAAACTTAAATGTGAAAAAGTGCATTTTTGGACTTAGTTTTCAAACCGGGAGTCCCGTGCTAGTTCCGTAAGTTTTCACAACTCACATTGGTCCATCCGAGGTGTTTGAGGTGTTCCCCGAGCCGTCTCGTGGCTGTTGCACGATTTTGGCCCCCGAATGCCTATTTTCAAGCTTAAGTGTAGAAAAGTGCATTTTTGGACTTAGTTTTCAAACTGGGAGTTCCGTGCTAGTTCCGTAAGTTTCCACAACTCACATTGGTCTGTCCCGAGGTGTTTCCTGGGCCGTCTCGTGGCTGTTGCACGATTTTGGCTTCCGAAGGCCTATTTTCAAGCTTAAGTATGGAAAAGTGCATTTTTGGACTTAGTTTTCGAACCGGGAGTCCCGTGCTAATTTCGTAAGTTTTCACAACTTACTTTGGTCCCTCCCAAGGTGTTTGAGTTGTTTCCCGGGCCAGCTTGTGATTGTTACACGATTTTGGCTCCCGATGGCCTATTTTTAAGCCTAAGTGTTGGAAAAGTACATTTTTCTAAATAGTTTTCAAACAAAGAGTCCTGTGCTAGTTCCGTAAGTTTACACAACTTACATCGGTCCCTCCTGAGGTGTTCCCGGGCCTTCTCATGGTTCTTTCATGATTTTGGAGCCTGATGGCATATTTTCAAGCTTAAGTGTTAGAAAGAACAAAACACTGGTGTTCAAATTTGATTTTCAAATTTCATTTTTGGTTTGATTTTCAAATTATACTGAAACATGAAAACACAATATAAAGTAGAGGAGGGTAAATTCAACATATATACCTTATATATGAACTTTTAAATCAATGAATTGTAAACCTACTTATTGTAATAATATTTGGAGGATTCAACCTGAAGCATTATACCAAAAAAAAAAAAAAAAAGCAACAAATAACTTTTAACTCGATATAAAAAAAAGCCTACAATAAGAAATCAAACGTATCCACTATATAGTAATTCTTGCTAAAGGAAAAAATCCACTTATCATGGGAAAATAAAATCTCTTCAAACCTACTAATTGAATGCAACTCTTGGTTATTAGACTGGGTATAAAGACTGCCCCACAGGACGGTCCACTAACAAGTACTCATTGCATTGGAAGATATGATACAACCCAAACTTAAAAGGAAACCCACCACAGAAATATTGCCTCCCACACACCAAGGAACATCCAGTGTACCACTAGTAATACTAACTGTAAGGCATTGCTGTATTTATTATCAATGCCACATCCAAGACAACTAGAAAATATTTACTAGTGTGAAAGCAAGTATGGAAACCGATAATAGATGGCAAGATACCAAGGTTCTATTTATAATGTGCAAACATTTTATGATGAAATAGTGAAGTTTAAAAGTGTCCTAACCTAAGCAAGTTCAAACCAAAGAATTAATTAAGAGTCACAATACTAAGAACTAATTTGGACATCATGTGTCTTGGTTATAGTTTGGATTTGTCTTCTTCTGAGGATCTCTCTCTAAAACCAGTTAAGTATCTTAGAGAGGATGTGACAAATACCATGGAAAACTCTCAACTATAGCCATCAAGTCATAAGATCTTAGTCATCCAAGTCCGTGGTTATGATCATATACATGTACCCACAAAAACACGTAAACAAAGAAGCAAGGCGATAAAGAAGGTAAGAGTTTCATGCTAGCTTATTCAATGGCTTAATTGTCTAAAAACTATATTAGAATGGTTCTTCAATTACCATAAGTAATTCTAAAAGGTAATTAAGGCATTGACAGAAAAGAAAAATATCCCAAGCGACAACAGTAAACTAAGGGAAAAAAGAATTTCAAATAATTTCTTAACATAACAAGAGAAAAATAGACAATGAATTAGCAGACTGCACAATAGTTCACCGCCAAACATTGCTAAATCAAACTACAAAATTAAATTCAATTATTTTGATAAGTAAAAATAAGATAATTCAAATCAAATAACATAAAAAGAAACCAAGTTGGTGACATATGAGATGAATTCATAGTCATGATCAAATACCAAGAGTTAGAACCAAAAAAAGAAACTAATAACCCAAAATTTGGCATGATTTGAGTTGGGAGAATTCTGGCTAAAGGAGCAGTAATTCCGGCAAATCCATCACTTGAACCGATATTAAGAAGAATTATGCTAGTCATACTCTTGCCAAATAGCCACTGCCACATACCTGCTTCATTTTTGAGGACGTACACATTCTCCATTTGTATAGACCCAGACATGTAACACATGGAACCTACAGGCCAACCAAATTTCACACACATTGCAGTGGAAAGAATAAATACAAAATGGTTTAGTTCAAGGGACAACAGTGTAATTTACTCTTTTTTAAAAAATTCCAACGCAGGACTAAACAGGGTGTACATTTTTTTTTTCTTTTTTTTGTGCAACAATAGAATAGTCTGGCACTTTAAGAGACAGGTGAACCAAACAAACCATATACCTGTGGCTATGTATGGCAATGTGAACACAAATGCTCAACTGTCTGTTCCAACTAGGTGTCATGGATTGGGGCTGGAAGCAGGATCTGTTCCTAGTCTCAGTCCCTATTCAGATGCAATCCAGCATAAAAAAAACAACCACATTCTCCCTTGCTTTTATAATTCCAATTTCCAAAAGAATTGTCAAACATCTACTCCTTATATGCAGTTATGCATTCTTTCTGTTCGGAAAGCTTCAACATGGAAAATATCTATGAAGCACGGATACTTCAAAAAGGGTGATGTATCCAGATTCGGACACGACGGATAATCGATACTCTCGAATATCATGATACGACGATACTTCTTAAAAGTATCGGATACTTCTTAATTAATTTTTTATTAATTTTGAAGTATCGGATACTTAGTTTTGAAGTATCGGATACTCGAAGTTACATATTACTTATAATATTTTGTTTAGTTCTTTGATAAGAGGAATATAGTGAGAGTTAAAGTAATAGAATTTGTCAAATTAATGTATCCTTGTTGTCTCTCTCACTTCTCTCTCGCTTTTTCACTCTTTCACGTTTCTTCTCTCTGCTCTCATTCTTTTTTTGGTGTTGGCATATAAGGATGATGTTTAATTTGCATTGTTTTTTGCTTTTAGTTTTGGATGTTTTATGAATGTTTGAGCACTTTTAGGTTAATAGGAATCCCTCTCTTTATTTATTAATTTATCTGTATCCGTGCTTCCTAGGCTATCATTGATGACTTAAAAAAGCATATTTACTGAAATTTTTATTTAAGAATGGTTTTTTGGCTTTAGTTAAGGTCTTGTGATATTCACTGATGAAGGGGAACAAGTTGAAGCTATTGATCTTGAAGACTCTTTAGTTTTATAGGAATCTTTCTTCTTTATCAAGTTGTCTTTTGCTTTAGATTTTTCTTTTATGCATATTGCATTACTAAAAATTGTTAAAATAATATTTTTTACGAACGTATCCCCGCCGTACCCGTATCCTAGTTTTTCAAATTTTGTCGACGTCAGATCCGTGATCGTGGTCGATTCAGATCCCGTATCCGTATCCGTGCTTCCTAGGAAAATATAAATATAAAATAAAATACAATTAAAAGTTAATAACACATCTGACAGCCAACATAGTGAATATTCACACAATTAAACCTCTCTCACCATATCAAGAGAAGACATGTTTTCCAAGTCAAACAAAGATGTGCTCCAAGTTCTAGTAGCAGAGGGTATGCCCCAAGAAACTCGAAACTCTCAGACATCCTCGCATCTAAGTAGACAAGTGGCATCTTCAATGTGCTCGATATCCGAACAATTTAAAGAGGAACCTTGAAAAAGATTCATTTAAAAGATACATGAAAGTAATTAAAATTTAAAATGCAAGGTAGTCCAACTTCAGCCCAATAAATAAAGAACCAAGTGCACATAAGTTACATTTTCCTGAGGAAAAAAAATTACCAATTGATGCTTGTCAATAGAGGATAATCAACATAGGCATAACAAGCAAGTCTGCTTGGAATTGTTCATTGATGGGTTGCTTTGAAGGAATTCGTGTGTAGTTCACACTTCACAACCCTCAATACGCATTTCTACATTTGCTACTTATATTAATTTAAACTTTCTAAAGCTACACACAAATTTTGGTCTCCGAATTAGACATAGTGAGCTCCATACAGACTTGTAGGTGTGAAAGCGTTGCCAGATGTGATTCTTCTTTTCCCATTTTTCTCAAATTATGGACGACAAAAACAAAAATGCAACTAATTCAAGAGCTTAATTGGAAGTCATATATAGTAGAGGAGAGAGACTTGATGAATGTGAAATATGTCATTTTCTCTTAATTGACACTAATAATACCTCCTCTCCTCGGTACTTACACTGCAAGAGTCTCCAACAATAAGAAGGAAACCCACTCATAACTCTCTTTCCACCAAACAAATCACACTTCTAATGCCTTTTATAAAATAAAATAAAAAAGCAAACTCACTTTCCAAAAGTTAAAAGGCTATCCTCCAAATCAGCAAGATGATAATTATGATGCACCCAGAAATATTATCAATAATTGTTATTTCTACAAAATGTAAAGAGAAATGCTGTAGTTTAAGTGTTTTAAAAATTGTGAAAAGATTAGAAGAAATTTTGAAAACAATAAAAGTTGTCTCGAAATTATGAAAAGATTAGAAGAAGTTCTGAAATCAATAAAAATTGTTTTGAAATTAATGAAAAGTAGTTTGTATTCTTTTTTTTTTTTTTTTTTTCTTTCTTTCTTTCTTCTTGTGCTCCAATGAAAAGATGAGTGAAATGTGAAAGGAATATATGATAGTATAGAAGTATACTGATTTTTTTTTTTTTTTCCTCTTTCTTCTAGTTAATTTTTTTTTAAAGTAATTTAATTATGACATTAACATCCTTGTAGTTAGAGTGAATGTCTAGTTCAGATTTAGAGAGGGAAGTTGTAAGGATCACAGTGGAGTCCATTGTTGTGGAGGCCCACAACTTCTCCCACAAAATTCAAAGTCAACATTGAATCTAAACAAAGTGGAGAGAAGCACACCAGTTGAATGTAGGTGGGAGGCTTAAATTCCATAAAATGAAGCGTACTGGGTGACCCTTTTAGCTTGTTTTAGTGGGAACAGAGTCATTCTTTAAAAAAATTGAGGGTTGTAGATTCGGTTGGTGATACATATTGAAAAAAATAAAAAGAATAAAGTTCAGAAAAAAAAAAGAAGAAAAAAAAGAAAAGAAATACAAAGCAGGAAAAAAATAGCATCAAAGAATAATAATATGAATTAAAAAGAATCAATCTTATCCATTCAATCAGAAACATTGTTCCTGCAGTGCAATCTAATAAGAAATAGCATCAAATAAGCAAGAAAAAAAATCTTTAAAAAACCCTAGCAATCCACTAGAAGCTAGAGATATAATCACCATGCTTGGTTTCCCTTTTCAAAAAACACTTTTTAAAAAATTCTACTTTCTTATTTTTCGTATTTTTTTGTTTTTATTGATTTTTTTTTAATATTTTAAGCAATGTTTTTTAATTTTTAGGCATACCTAACCTAGATGTATCTAAAAAGTAAAAAATTTGTGAAGAAAACCTTTTAAAAATTCACTAAATACCCAAAATACAAAAAAAATACTAGAATTCAGTATATTTTTTATATTTTTATGTATTTATTAATTTTTTAAAATATTTTTTCACAAATTTTTTACTTTTTAAATACATCTAAGTAAGGTGCATCTGAAAAGTAAAAAAAAATGTTTAAAATTCAAAAAATATCCACTAAAAACAAAAAAAACACGAAAATCAAAAAACTTAATTTTCAAAAAACTTAATTTAAAAAACTCAAACCAAACATACTGAATGGTTCTTCTCTAGTTCAAAACTCAATAGAAAGCAGATAGAATTGCAGGTTATGTTATGAACCCTTGACAAAGAAACAAATAACTGAAACAAAGGAAATACAAAGCAAATAGAACAGAGATTCAAATAACAAATTGAGAGAGAGAGAGAGAGAGAAGTAGAATACAGAGCAAAGAGGAGATAAACCTACCGAGCCAGAATAAAGAGGCGATGGTGTAGCACAGCAACGGTAAATGGCAAAAACCCGATGATCAACAAATATCTACGCCGACGTGTGATTGTTAGAGGGAGAGAACTTCCAATCGTGAGAAAATGGATATGCAAGGTGAAGAGAATCGGGGTTTTACGAAGCAGCAAAAACACGGGGGAAATTAGGTGGGAAGGTAAAAATCAAGGTCCTGTTTGGTTTTAGTTCAACTTTCTATTTTGTTATTATTTTTTTACTTACCCAGAAAAAGTTTTCTATTCTTTTTAAATATATTTTAAAATTAAAAATTATTCATATACTTTGTAAAATTATATAAATATATTTTAAAATTAAAAATTATTAAAAAATTTTGCCTCCGTTTGGCAGAGTTTTCAAAATCTAATTCAACACTCACTTTTGAGTGTCGTGTTTGTTTAGGGTTTTCAAATCACAATTCTACACTCATTTCTCAAAACTCATTTCAAAACATAATCATTACTTTTCAAAACTCATAACCAAACACATAATTCAAAACTCTTTTCAAAACTCCATTCAAATCAATATTCTAAAAATATTTTAATTTTGTTAAGATTTACGATTTTTTTAATTTTTTAAATTTTTTGAATATTTTTAAATATTTTAATTTTTAAATATTACAATTTTAATTTTTTAAATTTTAAAATATTTTATAAAAATAAATTCAAACTCTATTTTATAAAAATATTTTTAAATATTTTAATTTTGTTAAGATTTACGATTTTTTTTAATTTTTTAATTTTTTTAATTTTTTGAATATTTTTGAATATTTTAATTTTTAAATATTACAATTTTAATTTTTTAAATTTTAAAAGATTTTATAAAAATAAATTCAAACTCTATTTTATAAAAATATTTTTAAATAGTTTAATTTTGTTAAGATTTACGATTTTTTTTAATTTTTTTAATTTTTTGAATATTTTTAAATATTTTAATTTTTAAATATTGCAATTTTAATTTTTTTAATTTAAAAATATTTTATAAAAATAAATTCAAACTCTATTTTATAAAAATATTTTTAAATATTTTAATTTTTTGTTATGTATTTGGTTACGATTTGAGTGTAGAGTTGTGAAAGTAGTATGGAATTTCGAGTTATGTGTTTGGTTATGAGTTTTAAAAATAATTTTTTAATTGAGTTTTGTTTTATGTGTTTGGTTAGGATTTGAGTGTACAGTTGTTTTTAAATTTAAAATTTTAAAATTTTAAATTATTTTAATTTTTTGAATATTTAAATTAATTTTTTACTTATTAAATTTTTTAGATTATTTAAATTATTTAAATATTTATGATTTAAATTTTTTGAATATTTATTTTGAAAAAAAATTATTTCCTTTGTAGTATTTTTAATTAAAAAAATTAATTAATGTTATTTTTTGTTAATAATAAATTTTTTTAATTGAATTTTAAAAAGAGTTTGGTTATGAGTGTTGATCAAAATTTTCAATAATGTGAAAGTAATGTGTTTTGTTATGAGTTATAACAATTTGAATTAAGTTTTGAAAACTCTTTTCAAAACTCATAACCAAACAAATTTTCTTACTTCACATGTCAAATCAAACTTTCAAAACTCAATTCTACACTCAATTCAAAACTCAATTCCACACTCAATTCAACACTTTATTCAAAAACCATAACCAAACAAATTTTATACACTCAAATCATAATTCTAAAACACACAAACTCAAAATACAACTCATATTCTCAAATCATAATTACAAAGCTCTACCAAACGGAGCCTTTATTTCCCCCTAAAATATTTAGTGACTAAATTATATTTTGGTGACAAAATTATTTCTTCACCAAAGATAAAAATATTGGCTACAAAAATAGTCTTGTCACTAAATGATATTAAAATATCACCAAATTATTGGTGACAAAAATATATTTGTCATTAATAATTTTATAATTGGTGATAAATTTTTTCGTCACCAAAAGTCTATTAATTTTGGCGCCCTCCAAAAATATTAGCGAGAAAATATTTGGTGACAAAAAAAATATAAATAATGACGAAATATAATTTCGTCACCTATTTTTTTATTATAATTTACATTGGTGACGAAATTTTATTTTTGTCTCTAAAAATGTTACATTTTGATACGAAATATGATTTTCGTCATTAAAAGACACATATTTCGTGACAAAAAAAAATTTCGTCATTAATTTTCATCTCTAAAGACTATTTTTGTTGTAGTGGTTATTGGGTGAACCTCTTGAGTAGTTAATGATTGAGTGTTCAGTAAATGATTGGACATTATAATTAATTTAAGTATGTTAGTTCATGTTTTAAAATTGTAATAGCTTCTAGATTGGTGTTTTAGGCTGAGCTTATGTTAGAGAGAGACATTTCTAGAAACCATAAATACTATATGAAAGAATAACCACATGGTATATGTATTTGCTGTGTCTATTGCAATGGCTTTTATGGGGGAACAATATTGTTTATTAAGTGATGTGAATTATACAATTATTCTCTCTGTCGGCTATGTAATTATGCTAAGAGTAACCATGCACATGTTTTAGCTAATGATTCTTTGTTTCTTGTCAAGTATCTAACTGATTTTTTCAGCATCTTCTTTGTTTGAACTATTAAGTTAGGTAATCTAAAGCCCAGACTCGATAGCTTAAAACATTGTTCTACATTTAAGCTCGATTTCATCTCATGTCTCTCGTTCAACTTTAGAAAAAATTTATCTTTAAACTTGCAATCATATAGCAACCAGAAAAAAAATAAAATAAAATAAAATTTGTGAACATTTCTTTGTGGGGAAAGTTTTTGCATCACCTGATGTAAGGCTTGCTTGTACTTGTTTGGATTAGTCCATTTTTATATGTCGCAGCTTTATGGTTTTGATTACTTTTTTTTTTTCTTTGATGGGGTTTGATTTGATTACTCTTACTTAATCATGTTATGCGAGAAGCCGTCAGAAGATTGATTTCCATTGTCGATGAAGAGGGCCCATTTTAGATTATTGGCCATGAAGAGAGGATACCAAGAATCTTCATCGTCGGGTTCTCTTAGACCGCCTCAATCCAAAATCGAATACAACCCGAAGGTATTTTGTGGTTTTTTTATAGACAATTCATTTTGTCTGTGGTTTTGATTTGTGGATTTGAGTAAATATAGATTTGGGTGTTTTGGTTTCTCTCGTTAATTCTTTGGAGCCGAGCTTTTGGATGGTAAGAAATCGGGGAAACCTAATGGGAACCCTCTCAAAAAAAATTCTCCAACTTTATTTTGTATATTTTTATTTTAAAGTATGTTTTATGAAAAGGGAAAAAATATAATGTGGAAAATTGATTGTCTACTATCTTGTCAGATTTTGGTAGCAAATTAACATAGTATATTAGTATTGAATTTTGGTAGTTATAGGTTATTGTGTTATGGTCAGGTGATGCCCGTTTTCTAGAGGATGAGAGTACAAAGGTATTTGATAGGAAAGTTGCTGACCATTATAGTGCTAGGATGAATCAAACTCTAGAAGAGCAAGGGGCTAGTCCTATTATTCATTTAAAGAAACTTAACAAATGTGTATGCCTTTCGATCTCATCAAATTCATTGTTCTCTTTAGAATCTATGATACATGAAGTATTAACCATTGAAGTTATCAATTTTTTTTTTTCTGTGAACAGATTGAAAGTGTATTAATTCAACTTTATGCACACCGAAGAGACGCAGTTCTTGATCTTGCATGTGGCAAGGTACTATAGGTCCCTTTATATCGTTAAAATGGGCATTTTTGTTTAAATGTATCTATCTAGGTGTGTTTTTACACAGATATTTGAAATTATATTCCTAACTTTGAGAAATTTGAAATTTAAATTGAGAAGGCAAAGAAGATGCTGAAGGTAAAAAACTAAGATGTATCCTACAAAAAATATATATATATATGTATATATATTACTTTGTTAACGTTATTGTTTGGCACTAAGTGCTCGAATGAACAAGCACTGATTAGCAATACAAATGGTCAATTATTATTCTGCTCGTACATGTTTTTTATGTTATAATTTTGACTTTCAGCTTTGTTTTGAAGAAGGATTCTCAATTCTGTCAGAGGCATGCCAGGTTTCTCTTCTGTCATTTTCTTTTATTCACATGATACTGTGCACTTAGATGATTGAGATCTCTTAGATGATTTATGGTTATGAAATTGTGAACAAACACCTTTTGTATCTGTCCAAAGAGTAGCCTTGATATGTGAAAGTTATGCTGATTTGGTTGATGTGAGACATGTAGATCTTTTGTATCTGTCTAAATGCCTGGTCTGATTTAAACCCTCCCATCAAATTGCCTTCCCTGGTGTGCTTCTCTACTTCATTTGGACTACTTGTATTATTTACCTCTGTTTGACCCCCGTCTTTAGCATCAGGAATGGAAAATGAGGACTGTTCTTCAGCCATTTCTTGTTCAGTTTTTGTAGCGATGTCTTCTTCCTCCTTAACTGTGTTCCCTTTGCTTGAACTTGGGACTGCAATTGTCAACATGTGGTCACTTGATGAGGATTTAGATAATGGCAATTTCTGATGGTTTTCGCATGGGGGTTCTCCACTTTCATCGCCACCTTGTTCCGTGCCTATTTTATCTAAATCTTGTTATATTTTTATATGTCAACTGTGTTACAGAGTAATCTCAAGTAGAGTTCTATTTTATCTAAATCTTGCTGCATTTTTATATGTCAACTGTATTTAAATTCTGATGCTTTATCTAATGGCATGCTTTAACATCTTGCCTTACTTTCAGGTTGAGACTGGAGGCAATCCAGGTGTTCTCTTCAAGACGCACCCTAACATCAACAAAGAGCTGTTTTCCAATGGATTATATTTTTTTCATAAAAGAACTTTTCCCAAGTTTTTAGTTGTAATAACTCACATATGACTCCAATTTTGAAACTCAAATGGAATGCTTGATTTAACTACAATGCCATACCGTCTAAATTCTTGTCATTACTCCAAGTTTTTTTTTTTTTTTTTTTTTTTGGCGACGGTAACAAGATGGTTGCCAAAAAGCATGTTAGTGTTTTTCTTTGTTTTTTGCGACGGAAAAATGGTGGTCGCCATAAGTAGTTTAGGCAGTCGCAAATAATTTGCGACGTTGCTTTGCCGTCGCAAAAAGTATTTGCCACCCCCACATTCGCGACCCCCATTTGCCGTCGTATGGGCCTTCGCAAAAGGTCTTTTGCAACTGTTTTTTTATTATTTGCGACGGTTTATAGCGGTCACAAAAAGTGATTTTTTTAGTAGTGCATAGGTTTATAAATTTTTGGACAAATTACATATACCCCTTGAAGTTTGGCTAAATTACAAATACTCCGCTGAGGTTTGAGAAATTACAAATTTTTCCTTAAATGCTATATTTGCATAACAAATTAGGAGTAATTTGTTATGAAATTTAAACTTCAGGGGGTAAATTATTATGAAATTACAAACTTTAATAAGCAAGATGTAATTTCTGAAATCTTAAAGGATATCTATAATTTAGCCAAATTTTAAAGAAGGTATATGTAATTTGTCATAAATTTTTTTCTAATTCATTTTTTTTTTTCTAATTCCTCTTATTTTTACTTGGGATTGCATCTCATTAGTGATTGAGACAACATCAGCCGCCATGACAAGACACGTTATTGGTTAGTCTTGGGCATTCTGATCAATTACACCTTTAGTCTTGGGCATTGTGATCAATGATACCCTACATATGTTCTCAATGGTAGAAAAATGGGAGCTTTTTTTGATAAATTCACTTTCTAAGAGTTTTATTTCATTCAACTTATATTCTTTTTGACGATTTCATTAGATTCTATTTGAGATAAGAAGATCAAAATATCTTTTTCATCTACTTATGTTTCATTTAGTTCACATTATTTTCTTATGTTTCAATAAATCCTATGGGTGGCATAATTACCAAAATATCCCTAATGTGAATGTTCACACCGTCAATGTGAATGTTCATATCGTCAATGTATAAGGGCCCGGCCCATTGACAATGTGAATATTCACATTGACATGTTAATATTCACATTAATAGAAATGTAAAATTGGCCCGCGTCCCGTGGCGGCGCGAAACCCGCCCGTGGCGGGCCCGATCCGACCCGTTGACAATGTGAATATTCACATTAACATGTTAACATTCACATTGATAAAGGTATAAAATTGGCTGACCCATGGGTCGCTAAAAGCCATTTACGACTCGGGGCTGCTGACAATGTGAATATTCACATTGACATATTAACATTCACATTGATAGGAGTGTAAAATTAACTTGCACCTCGTGACTGCTCGAAACCCGCCCACAGCCCGTGGGAGGCCTGGGGCGGACCAGGCCCGGCCTGTTGACAATGTGAATATTCACATTGACATGTCAATATGCACATTGATAAGAGTATAAAATTGGCCAGCGACCTAGGGCTGGCCCAGCCCGGCCCGTTGACAATGTGAATATTCACATTGATATGTTAACATTCACATTGATAGGAATGTAAAATTACCCCGTGTCTCGTAGTTGTCAGAAACCCGCCCATGGCCCGTGGGCGGCCCGAAGCGAGCCTGGCCATTTTTTTTAAATTCTTTTTAATTTTTTCTACCAAAATTTTATTATTTTCCACAAAAAAAGACACTAGGCCTCGGCGCGAGCCGGGCCTCGGACTGAGCCTTGAATGGGCCTTAACCAGGCTTCAAAGTGATGGCCCAGGCCCTAGCCTAGGGTCTCGGATTAGGCTCGAGCCTGGGCCCAAACGAGCCTTTCTCAAGCCGGCCCATGGGTCAAAAAATTAGGCCTAGGCCCTAGCCTTAACACAAGGGTATTCGAGCTTTGGATGGGCCGATGGATTGAGCCGGTGGGCCCTCGAGCTTAAATCGGGCTTGGGTGGGCTTGGCTATTTTTTTTTAATTCTTTTTAATTTTTTCCACCAAAATTTTATTATTTTCCACAAAAAAATACATTGCGCCTCGGATCGAGCCTTGAATGGGCCTTAAGCGGGCCGATGGGCCGGGCCGGGCTTCAAAGTGATGACCTAGGCCTTAACCTAGGGTCTCGGACATGCTCGGGCCCAGACTAAAACGAGCCTGCCCTGGGCCGTGGGTGGGCTTCGAGCAGCCTACGGGCAGCAGGCCAATTCTACATTCCTATCAATATGCATTTTAACATGTCAATATAAATATTCACATTGTCAACAGGCCGGGCCGGGCCTACCCCGGGCCGCGGGCAAGCTTCGGGCAGCGGACAAATTTTATACTCCTATCAATGTTAATGTTAACATGTCAATATGAATATTCACATTGTCACGGGTTAGGCTGCCAAGCCGCCAGTCGAGCTGCGGGTTGCGGGCCAATTTTACACTCTTATCAATGTGAATGTTAACATGTCAATGTGAATATTCACATTGTCAACAGGCCAGGTCGGGCCCGCCCTAGGCCGCTGGCCAATTTTATACTCTTATCAATGTAAATGTTAACATGTCAATGTGAATATTCACATTGTCAATAGGCCGGGCTGGGCCCTCCCCGGGCCGCCCACGAGACGTAGGCGGGTTTCGGGCAACCACGAGGCGTGGGCTAATTTTATACTCCTATCAATGTGAATGTTAACATGTCAATGTGAATATTCAAATTGTTAACAGGCCGGGCCAAGCCTGCCCCGGGCCGTCCACGGGCCGTGGGCGGGTTTCGGCCAGCCACGGGACGCGGGCTAATTTTATACTCTTATCAATGTGAATGTTAACATGTCAATGTGAATATTCACATTGTCAACAATGGCCGGGTGAACTGCCCTTAGGCTGTGGCGGGCTTTTGGTCATGGGCCAGCTAATTTTATACTCTTATCAATGTGAATGTTAACATGTCAATGTGAATATTCACATTGTCAACGGGCCGGACCGGGCCCGCCCCGGGCCGCCCATGGGCCGCGAGCGGGTTTCGCGCCACCATGGGACGCAGGCCAATTTTACACTCCTATTAATGTGAATGTTAACATGTCAATGTGAATATTCACATTGTCAATGGGTCGGGCCCGCCCCGACTCGCGAGCGGGTTTCGGGATGCCCACGGGCCAATTTTACATTCCTACCAATGTGAATTTTAAAATATGAATGTTCACATCATAAAATTACTAATCATTCAAAAAATATATATAAGGGTATCAAAATTAAATATAAGGGCATAAGTGTCCAAGAAAATAGTGTAAATCAAGAAAAAGGACTTCATGGAATAAAACTATACATACATGTGACTAAATGGGTTAAAAAATTCCTTCATAGACTTCTTGGATTAAAACACTTCTAAATAGGATTTATCAATAATTTTTCCCAATCATAATTTTGATCTTATTTGGCAAAGGCTACAACTAGTAGACTTAGGTCAAAATTTATATAAAAAAAATAAAATAAGTTAAAATAATTAATAAGATAAAATATCATATTAAATTCATAACCATTTCATTTTTTCTCTCATAAATATTATATCTAACTAAAAAAATCTAACAATCTTCTTAAATACAAAAATTTTAACTTATTAAAATAACTAAAAATTAAAATAATTTACTAAAATAACTAACATCCTAAACAACGTCTTTATATTAATAATTAAAAAAATATGAAAATTTATAATTGATAAAGAATATCATCACATATTAATAGTGTCGTTGAACTAATAATTTTTTATTCACCCAAAAAAATTACGGCTCTATTTGGTAAGGAGTTGAAATTATAGTTCCATCTATAGATTTGAGTGTGTTGTTTGTTTTAAACTTTCAAATCATAATTCTACACCTATTTCTCAAAACTCAATTCAAAACATAATTATTACTTTTCAAAATTCATAACCAAACACATAATTCAAAACTCTTTTCAAAACTTAATTCAAATCAATATTTTAATTTTGTTATGATTTTAAATATTTTAATATTTAAATATGTAACAATTTTTTAAATTTTAGAATATTTTTAAATATTTTAATTTCAAAATATTATGATTTTAATTTTTTAAATTTTAAAATATTTTATAAAAATAAATTCAGACTCTATTTTATAAAAATATTTTTAAATATTTTAATTTTTTTGTTATGTATTTGGTTACGATTTGAGTGTAGAGTTGTGAAAGTAGTATGGAGTTTCGAGTTATGTGTTTGGTTATGAGTTTTAAAAATAATTTTTTAATTGAGTTTTGTTTTATGTGTTTGGTTACTATTTGAGTGTAGAGTTGTTTTTAAATTTAAAATATTAACATTTTAAGTTATTTAAATTTTTTTGAATATTTAAATTATTTAAATTTTTATGATTTAAATTTTTTGAATATTTATTTTAATTTTTTACTTATTAAATTTTTTAGATTATTTAAATTATTTAAATATTTATTATTTAAAATTTTTAAATATTTATTTTGAAAAAAAAAATTCCTTTATAGTATTTTCAATTAAAAAATTGATTAATGTTATTTTCTGTTAATAATAAATTTTTTTAATTGAATTTTAAAAAAAATTTGGTTATGAGCGTTGATCAGAATTTTCAATAGTGTGAAAGTAGTGTGTTTTGTTATGAGTTATAACAATTTGAATTAAGTTTAAAAATTCTTTCTAAAACTCATAACCAAACGAATTTTCTTACTTTACATGTCAAATCTAACTTTCAAAACCAAATTCCACATTCAATTCAAAACTCAATTCAACACTCTATTAAAAAATTATAATTAAACAAATTTTCTACATTCAAATCATAATTTCACAACTCACAAATTTAAAATACAATTTATCAAAACTCTTAAATCATATTTACAAAACTCTATCAAAGCAACCTAATTTTTTCCGTGACAAACCTCCGACGTTTACACACTGCTCAGATTTTTGACACATGTAAAGTAGAATCATTACCTCCATCAACTTTTGATTTTTTTTTTTCTTTTCAAAGATGTGGTTTTTGCTTTTCTTTTTTTTTTTTTTTTTTGGGTAAAATCCAAACTTTTTACTGAAATAATGCACTTTTCAAATTAATTAACCAATTCATTTCTTGAAGATACAATTTTATGAAGAAAAAAAAAATCACATCTTTTTTTTATTTATATTTTTTATTGAAAAACACCAACAACGTAAAATTGAAAAGCCGCTCAACAAGCGACAAAAGGAGACAAGAAACTCAATCCAATGGCAAAACCTCATCCAAGCAAATTCAGGCAGTTCAATGAGAGGCCTTATTAACTATTCAGTCCCGCTACGTCGCTCGAAAACTTACCCCCCGAATCCCCTGAAATTGATAAAGGTGAGTTTTGAGATCACTGTCAATCTTCCAACACCACGCGCGAAATAAAAGAAGAAAAGAGAGGAGATGAGAGAAAGAGGAGGCCGTCGAAGAAGAATACCACTGAGATCGACCACCGACTTGGGTGACCACCGACGACGAGCAAAGAACTCTGCCGAAGTGACTGTGTTGTTCGGCGACCTGGGTGACCACCGACGACGAGCAAAGAACTCTGCCGAAGTGACTGTGTTGTTCGGCGTTTCTTCTTCTGAGGCCCCTGTTTCTTCTTCTTCATTCTGTTTCTTGTCCAAGGGTATGTCTTTATTTCTTCTTCTGAAACCTAGTTCATAGAATGCTGCTGTTTTGTTAGTAATGTATTTATTGATTTAGTAGTGGTAATCTTTGTACATAATTTCATAGAAACCTAGTTGATTTATACATAATTTTATAGAAACCTAGTTCAAAAATGGTATTATCCACAAATGGATTTCTGAATTTGTGGACTAACCTAGTTCATTCTGAATTTCTGTGTTGTTCATCTGTTTGTGGATTTCACAAAAATGAATTTGTCGATTTCAGAATTTCTGTGCTGTTCATCTAATTGTCCAAAGACAATCAAGAAATCCATTTTTGTGGACTAACCTAGTTCATTCTATTTCTTGTCCAAGGGTATTATCCATTTTTGTAATTAAATGTGACTCAATGTGCTCTTTGTTCTAAGTGATAGGTTCAAAACCCAGTTAAGTAATTATGCATAAGTCTTTTGTATGAACAGAACCTGTTTTGGACAAACTGTTTCACCCTTTGCATTTGAGTTTGATGAACATAATTTGTATATGAACAGAACCTGTATGAACAGAACCATAATTTATGAACAGAACCTCTATGAACATAATTTGTGTGATGTATACAAACTGTTTCACACTTTACATTTGAGTTTGAAGGTACAATGGACATTGATTCAAACCATCCTACATTGAGTGGGGGTGAGGATGTTGAGGAACCAGAGAACAATCCTTCATTAAATGAGAGTGCCGAAATTGAAGAACCTAAGAAGTGGATGTTGTTTACCTCAAAGCAAGAAGTTCACGAGTTTTATGCAAAATATGCTAAAAACCTTGGATTTGCTATAGCTTACAGAACACAGAATGTTACATCAGATGGAAAGGTGAAATACTTTGGAATTGAATGTACTCGGGCGCAGAAGAGGACAAAAAGATCAGAAGTAAACCCCCTGAAACCATCTTTGTCATCAAAAATTGATTGTAAAGCTAAGGTAAGAGCGATTTTACAACCGGATGGAAGATATAAGTTAACTACAGTTATGCTTGACCATGCGCATGATTTAATTCCTAGCGACTCACGCCATTTTCCAATGAATAAGAGGATTCGTACTCCTGTGAAGAAAAGATTAGAAATAAATGATGAAGCAGGAATAGGGTTGTCTAGGAATTTTCATTCTATAGTTGTTGAAGCGGGGGGATATGAGGCATTAACGTTTGATGAACGAGATGCAAGGAACCACATTGAAAATGCTAGAAGATTGAGGCTTGGGGTAGGAGACCCCGAATCAGTTGCATTTTATTTTCATAGGATGCAACAAGAAAATTCAAACTTCTACTCTGCAATTGACTTTGATGTAGATGGTCGCATCCGAAACTTGTTTTGGGCGGATGCAAGGAGTAGGGCGGCTTATAAAGCATTTGGGGATGTTGTCTCATTTGACACGACCTATCTTACAAACAAGTATGATATGCCGTTTGCTCCGTTTGTAGGAGTTAATCACCATGGACAGTCAATCTTGTTTGGTTGTGGGCTATTATCTAATGAGAACACGGACACTTTTGTTTGGCTATTCAAAGAATGGTTGAATTGTATGTCAGCCACTCCTCCAAATGCTATTATAACTGACCAGTGCAGAGCCATGTAAAATGCCATACAGATTGTCTTCCCAGAGGCTCGACATCGTTGGTGTTTATGGCATGTAATGAAGAAAATTCCCGAGAAATTGAGAGGATATTCCCAATATGAAGCCATCAAATTCGCTTTACAAAGTGCAGTCTATGATTCTTTTAGAAAAGATGAATTTGATGAGGAATGGCAAACGATGATTGAAAAGTTTAGCCTCCATGACAACGAGTGGTTGGGGATATTATATGCTGAGCGACATAGGTGGATTCCTGCCTATGTGAAAGATATATTTTGGGCTGGCATGTCAACTACACAGCGAAGTGAGAGCATGAATGCGTTTTTTGATGGCTATGTCAACTCAAAGACTACTTTAAAGCAATTTGTTGAACAGTACGACAATGCATTGAGAAGTAAGGTGGAGAAGGAGACCAAAGCAGACTTCAAATCTCGAGACAGATTGTATGATTGTTTAACGGTGTATGACTTTGAGAAGCAATTTCGTGCAGCCTACACAAATGCGAAATTTAAAGAAGTTCAAGTAGAATTGAAGTGACTACTGTATTGTCATGCGAATCTTGTGAAGGAGGAGGGATCCATTTGTACCTATCATGTCAAGGAAGCTGTGCTTGTGGGTGAGAAAATGAAGAAAGTTGAATTTCTTGTTTACTTTAATTCAACTGAATTTGAAATGCAATGTATGTGTCGGTGGTTTGAGTTTAGGGGGATCATGTGTGCCCATTCCCTTAGTGTGCTTATTGAGAGGAGCATATATGAGGTTCCTAATAAGTACATTATGCCGAGATGGAAAAAAGATTTGGAAAGAGGGTACACATGTATTCCAACAACATACACGAAATCTGGGGCTGCCCTCAATGCAAAGGTACATGATACCTACCACAAGACATTGGATGAAATTATAGAAATTGCTTCCAACGATGATGGTAAACACAAAGCCATTCAACTTGGGTTGAGAGAAATGAAGGAAAGAGTAAGAAAAGATGAATCTTGTTGTGCGAGTAATGTGCCACCTTCTAGTAGTACTGTCCCACCTTGTAGCAGTAATGTGCCACCTTGTAGTACTACTCGCAAGGTGCTTAGTCCTTTGGTTGCTCGCCGAAGAGGCCGTCCATGTACGAAACGGAAGGTGAGTAAGGTGGACGAAATAGTGAATCGGGTAAAGGGAAAGAATAAAAAGGCAACCAAAGTGCAGGTATATTTTTTTATTTTTTGCTTATATGTAAATTTCTGAATTTCTTTTTGTCTAACTTTGTCACCAATGTATGTTACTATAGGGTCGTAAGATGGGTCAATGTGAACCTCGTAAGTTGAATTTCGGTTGTACTAATGGAATGGAAGATAATATGTACGATCGGGTATGTTTTCATGGTCCACTCAATTGGTTTTGTAAGGTATTTATTTAAATGTTTGAATTTATTAATGATATTTTGTTATTATATATCATAAGGTACCGGAAGCTCAATCCTACTATTTTCCTTGTATGGACGGGACACAAGAGAGCGCATCGCAAATGGTGGACAAAGTTGGAAGCTTATCTTTGAGTGAATCAGGAATGGCGAATATAGATGGTTCAACTTTTGGGGACTTCAATATAGATGTGGATCCAAACGCTCATTTTTTTTTTTAGTTTCGTAGTATGGTATTTGTGACATGCTGAACAGATATTTTATTTTCTGAACTGGTTTTTCTTAACACATGCTGAACATATTATATTTTGAAGAAGTTATATTGAAACAGGTTGTGTATGTTTTTAACAGAATGAAGCTCTATTACACAGGTGTTAACATACAGGTTTTAACAGGTTTGAATGTGAATTTTTTGACAGATTCTGTTAACAGGTTTGAACAGATCTGAATGTGAATTTTTGGACAGATTCTGGAATGAATGTTAACAGGTTTTAACAGGTTTTAACAGATCTGTATGTTAACAGGTGATAACATACAGGTTTTAACAGAATGAATGTAAATTTTTGGACAGATTCTATTAACAGGTTTGAACAGATCTGAATGTGAATTTTTGGACAGATTCTGGAATGAATGTTAACAGGTTTTAACAGATCTGTATGTTAACAGGTGATAACGTACAGGTTTTAACAGAATGAATGTGAATTTTTGGACAGATTCTGTTAACAGGTTTGAACAGATCTGAATGTGAATTTTTCGGACAGATTCTGGAATTAATGTTAACAGGTTGGTGAATGGAAAATATGTTGATTCAAATTTGTTAACAGGTTTTAACAGGTTGGAATGAATGTGGATAGATTCAAATTTGTTGATTTGTGAATGTGAAATATGAATTCTATCCAGAATGTGAATTCTAATTTGTTGGTTTGCCTAAATTGATTTTGGAGCTCTTCAAGGGGTCAGTTGTTTATGTCCACACAGTCAAACTTAGCAGGTGTAACAACCCTCGTACTGATTACCGAATAACCACTGAATTATATATTGATTATTGCTAAACTGGACCGCTAATGACTGATAATCGAATTAACTGAAGTACTGAATGGACTGATTGAAATCGAAACTGAAATTGAATAAGTTTATCTATTGTATTGCATTTTTATCTGTTGCCTATTTGATTATCTGTTTGTGATTTCACGTTTAAACTGCTAATTGAAGGCCTTATCGGCGGCCGATTTAAAAACCGTTTGATGTTTTGGAATCAGTAGAATATTTGTGATTTAATGGTATATTTATCTAAAAATTGATTAGGAATGATTAAATTAGACTTAAACGAATTAATTGTCAAGTTTGACTTAATTACCAAATTGCCATGGGAGTGGCTCCTTTGTTTATTGATTTCCAAGAGCCTTATTACACTTAACATAGCATTTGATCAGCCTTATTCTTGCATTCCACCCGACCAAACTTAGAGAAATAGAGGGAGAGTGAGAGAATTAAGCTCATTTGTTGAAATTGCTCAAGAGTTTGAAGATTTGTAGCATAAGTGCTAAATTAAGCTTGCTAGACTTGGAATTGTCACTCTAGGTAAGGAATCCATTGTCTTCTTGTTATCTTTAAGCTCCATCTTGCATGTATCATGGTTATAGAGAAAGTGAGTCTTGATTTTGGCCATAATTATTGAATTGGAGCTCCATTGTTGCATGCATGGCCATTTTGGTGTATTTTGAAGTTAAAATTCTTGGAGAATTATACATGCATGTCCATGTTTTTATCATAGTCCATGTTTCCACATTGTTTTCAAAGATTGGAGCTCAATAGAACAAGAATTGAAGCTTGAATTTGGTTTAAAGTTCATGCATTGCATGTTTGATATTGTTCTTGAAAATGGGTTTGAAAAATGGTTTTAATTGACTCACCTTTGGGGCTTGAATTCATAAATTGACTTTTGAAACTTGTTATACATTGTTTTGGGATGTATTTTCTAGAATTTGGGCCCAAGAGGTCGAGAATTGAGTTGAGAATGCTTGGTTTGAGCTTGGAAGGCAAATCTGGAAATTCCAGATTTGGCTTCTTCGCTCGAGCGAAGGATTCCTCGCTCGAGCGACCAACGTTTCCTTTGAACCACGCTCGAGATTGGTGGCTCGAGCGTAAAAATCGAGCATCCAATACTTTTACTGTTTCATCAGACCGCTCGAGTGAAGGATTGTTCGCTCGAGCGAAGCCTTTGATTTTGCAACCTCGCTATAGCGAAGGAAGGCTCGCTCGAGCGAGACCCCTGTTTTCAGCAACTTTTGAAAAGTGCCTTCCAACTGTATTTTTGCATCCTCATTCCATCCTAGGCATTCTTAGGCCTAGTTTAAGGCATCTTAATGAGGATTTAGACATAGAACCACATCGAGGAAATTTAGGGATTTAATTATCATCCTTCCCAACTGTGAAACTTAGTGTGTGTTCTATTTGGTTTACTGTTTAGGGTTGGCTCTCGGGAACGCGCTCTAGTTGCTATTAGCCCAATCTCTGTGAGTAACAATTGTGTAAAGATATGTTCAAATGATTATCTTTTGAATACTGAACTGAACTGTTTATTGAACCGCTATTGTTTACTGAATGAATGTATGTCCTGTATTTTGAACTGTATTGTGGCATCCTTAGCAATTCATATTCTTATTCTGAGCTCTGTCGGTTCCTTGTGAAACCATCTTGTTCTTGTTGATGGCCATCATTCTTGTTAGATGCATAGGCTTGGCCCTTGGACCCTCGTTTATAGGCTAATGGGTGTACCACATATGACTGATCGCCTGCAATACTGGAAGTCTAAAATACAGTTTAAGGAACTGTTGTCATTACTGCAAGGCCAGTCGCTCATAACCTCTTGACACATTATGTTATTCACTGGGCCTCAGCTCACCGTTATATATATATGTAGGTTCTCAAAGAACTGCATCGAGCGTGGGTTGGTCCCCAGTTTTGTCAAGCCAGCCTATGTACCTCACTGTGAGGTTCCGAGTTGCCATGCTATGGCTTGGGGTGTTTTTGTGTCCCCTATCAGTCTCCTTACTGTTTGTACTACTGTATAGACTGTCTACTGTTGTACTGTACTGTTATCGAGGGATTAGGTCCCCGTACTGTATGATTGTAAATGATTGTATAGATCGTACTGTTTTGAACTGTATGAATGCATAAAAATGTTTTTGGCATACAGATTTTCACAGCTCAATGGACACTAGTTATTTACTGTATTGGCTTCCGCCAGAACCATACTGTTTGGATCAGATATCGTTTGGGCCTTTGGTAATCTCGGATTACTGGCCAGTTACGGTGCTAAACCCATAAGGCCGGGTTTGGGTCGTGACAGCAGGTTTGTCAACACATTTATTTTGATAACCATAATTTGTAGGTCATGGCATTTGATTGCTCTTGAGAAGGAGAACTATTCATGTTCAGAGCTTCAAATATGTGAACAAATTTTCCATTCACAAACCAACAAATTAAAATAAACATATCTTTGATTGAACCTGTTAACAAACCTGTTAACGAAATAACCAAATTTTCCATTCACAAACCAACAAATTAAAATAAACCTCGTACAAATTAAACACACACACAGATTAAACACACAATCCAACCGAATGATTATATAACATCAACCAAGATCCAAAGGCAAAAGTGAGATACAAAACCAAGATCCAAAGCCAAAAGTGAAGCATAGACCAACACATACCCACCATCCATCAAGTCCATTACGTCCATAACTAGATCCATCAAATTCCCTAAAAGCTATCAACTCAGTAATTTACATTATAAAATAGAAAATAATACAAAATACAATGACATAAAGCAGCACATTCAATTTCATCTCCACCCTTCGAAACCTTCTACCATGCTCCTCAAATTCATTATCCATCTCATAAACCCTTGTGCTTCGATCGTTAAATTCTTCGCTTCTTATAGATGTACGAGGTGTAGCATTGAAGATCTCGTCATCATCATTATCATCTGCAAACTTGAAGTAATTGCAGTGTTCCTCACTAACCTACAATGCATGACAATCAGTTAATCAAATGAGGCTAATAAATTTCCAAACAAATTGTCATACTGCTTACATATTTCGATGGACACACAAAGTACACACGGCCTTTATTTCCATTCTGATTTGACTTGATAGTGTGCCTGGCAGCTGTTTTCCCACAATCGCACAATCTTCGTTTCAATTTTATGTTGCTATTGTTACTAGAGGAACAAGCCATTTTGTAATCTGCATACAAAATGGAAAACACAGACATGATTTTAAAGAAATACGGCATTTTTCGGTGAAAATGGTTGTAGTGGTTAGTCCGAATTAGAAGTAAGATAGGTTGGTGGTTCAACCAGTTAAACTGGCCAAGTCCAGTTAGGTTTCAACAATTAAGGCTCACTACACACTCCATCATAGGTAATTTGAACAATTAATTATAACCAGATTCATGATCTTTAACCAAAATTGGCATGCAAAGAGAAACAAGAAGCATTTGAATAAATAATTATAAGTATAGATCGAGAACTATAAAAAAGTAAGAAGGATTTGAACAAGTAAGTATAAGTAGATCGAGAACTATAAAAAAAAGTAGGGAAAGATGTGAGAAAGAGAGACAGGAGAGAGAATGTGAAATATAAACAGGACTTTTACATTCATTGAATATTCAAAGGGAGAAATTGTAGGAATTTTGTCACACAAAAACAAAAAAAGAAAAAAAGCAGAAACAAAAACAAGGATTAAAAAAATTAAAATTGGGGGGCATATATGAAACTTAGCAGACAAATTAGGGGAAATATATTTTCCAAGTATAAATAAAATTATAATATCCAAATAGTTGAGGGACTGATATCCCCTCCGAGCACTATGTGCCTCCTCCACTGATCATACTGCGTTAAGATAACAAAACGGTATTAGCATTGTTGTGCTGGTCATAATGTCCCATGACTCCCATTGACTGACCTAATTCTTGAGTCCTAGATCAGGCATGGACTAGGCCACTTTGCAGTCAAGGCATAAAATAACACAATAGACACTACAAAAAATTAGTTATTTAGGGACTAATATTTAGAGACAATTAAATTTGGTCCCTAAAAGTCAATATTTAGGGACAAAAATGAATTTTTTAAAAAAAAAGCCATACACTTCATATTACTTTTATGAGATGGATATACACCCTATTTGACTAATTGATCCGCGCTTGTTTGATATGGTTAAGAACTGGGAACCAATTTTTTTGGTTGCTAATGTGTGAAGACTTTTAATCCTTGTTTGGCATCTACTATATAATCCATCTTTTTATCTTTTTATCTTTTTTTTATCACATCACTTCTCTACTTTTCTGCACATCTTTTTGTAAAAAGACAAAAAATACACTTTTTTAGAACACCCCAAACCAGGCTTTAGAGACCAAATTTTGGTCGTCTCAATAATAGGCAAATAAAATCTCATCATCTCGCTCTAATTCGTCAAATGCATGCTCTCGATCTGTTCTCTCTTCTCTCTCTAGGGCTCTCTGTAATGGAGATCGAAGATCATCAGCTTCAATCGTCTGGGATTCAATGGAGATCTAAGATCTTCAGCTTCAATCAATCTCATTTTCATGATGGATCTCATCTTCATGATCGATCTCATACTCCAATGCAGATCTATCCTCTCTCCCTCTTCTTTTCCACACTAGCACCCTTTCTTGATCCGGTCTCTCTCTCTCTCTCTCTCTCTCCTTTGTGTGTGTGTGTAATGTATATATATATATATATATATATGGCAGAATTTTTTTAGTGTGCAGGTGTTTGGATCTGTGAACTGGAAGAGAAGATGAATCGGTGCAAGGAGATTAGCGGGGTCTCGATTTCTGCATCTGATTCCATCTTCTTCCGTAAACCTCGATGAATCGGTGTTTGGTTTTATTTGTGTATCTTGAATCCCTCCGTAAACGACCAATTCAGACCTTCGAGATGGCATCTCAAGTATATGATCTAATCTTTTCTGTTATTTCATTAATATATTGCATTTTCATTAATTTTACTCTCAATTTCTGTATAAAAATAATAATAATCTGATTTCGTTGTTTTTATCGAATAAATTCCAGTCATCAAACTGAGATTTTCGACTCTAAAGCAAAGATGGAGCTTCTTGACATCATTCTAACCAAGGTATACACTCCTCCATCTGGATTTTCGACTCTAAAGCAAATATAATTTCTGTAGTTTGCTTCTTAAATTTAATGTGATTTTCTATTGCTTCAAATTTGCAACTATTCATGATTTCATTAATTTATACATCGCATCAATGCCTTGTTGCTAAACTATTACGTGCAACTTTGCAGCTAGAGACTCATGGCTTTCATCTGATTCATGTTTGCAACTTATCTTTCTCTTTTAATGAGCATTGATTCTATTTTATTTTCCTTTTTCTTTGGGGGTCGGAACACATTGAGAACAAAAGATATCTGTAGTGTTGAATTAGTTCATTCATTTCTTTGTGATTTTATTATGTTGGAAGTTCTACATTTAAGTTAGTGTTGTTTCCTTCTCAAGTCTTGGTGCCCAAATTTATGAATTGAGGCAAAGGAAATGTAAAAAGATCTTTTTCCCTGTGTTTGTATTTGGGGAGGGGTGTGGGGGGCTAAATTTTTTAACAAAGTTGACTATTCAAACAAGAAGTTCAAATCAAATATTACTAAATTTTTCAGAATTTATATCTTCTGAATAATTTATATCCTTTATTTGGGTATTGCTTGGTGTTATTAACATTAAAATGCCTTTATGTCTCAGTTATCTTCAAAGTCTATGATTCGGATGGTAATGGGAAGGTGAATTTCAATGACATATTAGAAGTGTTGCAAGATTTGACTGGCTCATTCATATCAGATGAGCAAAGAGAGGTATTACCACTGTTGTGCTTATTTGCATTCTTAGCTCATTCATATACTTGTATATTTGGTATTGTATGTCACTCTTCAAACATTAGTTCGGGTTCCATTTCAGATTTGCATCACATCATCGTCCTATGTCATATTGTGTAATAACATTTATGATGGTTTATTTTCACCAGTGCGATCTTGCAATATTAATTCTAATGAAATGATTTGTTTTCATTTTACGGTACTATTACACAGGATGTTAAAAGCTTTAATGTGCCTTTCATCGCAGTTTACCATATGTTTTCTGCTTTATGCGATTTGTAGCTTTAAAGAGTTTAACATTTCAACTCTTGGCAGATCTGAACCAGTATTTTAAAAGTTTATTATAGTAATGAAGTATCTCTTTGTCTTGGGGTGTGATATTGGAACTCCATATTGCCTTTTTTATTTTTTCTAGACAGATTATTGATAAATTTGTTATCTTGTACAAAATCTCAATATGATTTTCAAGCCAAATTGTGCTCAATTATTTGGTTTAGTTTTAAGATGTGGATTGGCAATAATTAATTCTAGTCGTGATTTCACATGTGCAGAAGCAATCTGATCTTTTGCTAAATGCTGATGATCTGGATGCTATGTGGGTTTGCTTAAGAGAAAATTGTGTGATTGATGATGCCACTGGTGCTGAAAAGGTGTGTGGACCCTGTCATTTTAATGTACTTTTTTTTTTTCCCCTCGTGTTGTTAAATATAAGTTCAGCTTCTCTGCAAATGTCCACACTAGCAGTGGTAGTTGATTTCTTATCTTTTGAGATTCTTCCAGATTTCTGACCTGTGCTGGCAAGTGCAATACTTTGTTGCACAATCATTTTACCGACTCTGTGTGTTGATGAAAAGCCTATTCTGCAGTGCAATTCTTTTATGAATTGAGTCATTTGAGTTTCCTTTGCACACAAGTGCTCATACAGTCTTATAATTGTTGTTATTATTGTTGATGTTTTTTCTTTAGATTCTAATGGTTGGATTGGCATTACATATTATTTGAACTTTGTTGAATATACTACCTGTACTCTCTAGTTTGTTTATACTTATCTGCAATGATGATGTTAAAACATTTCTTGTTTGTTGTCTTGGTAGATGAATTATGAAGACTTTTGCCACATTGCCTCTGTATGTACAGAACAAATAGGCCCTAAATGTCGACGTTTTTTCAGTCCTTCAAATTTCATGAAGTTTGAGAAAGACGAGTCGGGAAGAATTGCCATTCTGCCCTTTTACCTTTATGTGATGCGTACGGTAGGTCTTGCTTTTCTATGCTTTACAAGTCTCGTTTTCTTTAACCTGTTTCTTTTATTTTCTGGAAGGATCAAAGTCTGTGTCCTATATTGCCTGTTTTTTTTTTTTTTTGGTTGAAGAACATATTTCTTGCTGTTAGTTTATATCAATTGTAGAGAACCCTTTCATTTGCGAATAGAACTTATGTTGGTGGTTGTTGAGCCTCTCTATGTTCCTGTATGCATGACCTCATTTTGGTTTGAGCTATGCAATAAAGCCACATCAATACCAAGTTGCCTATTTCCTGGCATTCTTGCAAATAATTATTATAATATCTTGCTCTATGATAAGTAACAAGAACTCTACAACATTGAGAACAATAACCCATTCCAATATTACAATGCTTGCTTCACATATATTTTTAACTATAAAGTTGTGTTTTGACTATTTGCTATTGATGCTCAATTTGGTTTAAGCAATGTGAAGAAAGCACAGCCAAGTCATGGTTCCTGTTATTTTGATTCTAAGTGGAATATAATGAAGATTCTATTTGATAGAAAAAGTACATATGTATATATATAAAACTAAATGAAAAATGGCATTATGTGGATGGCACCGTAGGAACACTTTATGCAAAACCGTTGCAGCCTAGTAAATCCTTCCATTAAAAATCAATAGAAGTGTTATTATTCTGTATTTTGTTCCTCAACTCAAGTATCTATATTTTGTCTATTGAACCCTTCCATGGTATTGTAGTTGTCCTTGCATTGATTACAAAAGTTTTAATCTTGAACCTCTAGGAATATTATTATTATTCTTATTTTTTGTCTCAGCTTGATACTTTTGTCTCCTTTAATTCGCTAGTACATTAAGATTACAACACTCTTTCAGATTAGTAGCAAGCAGAGAAGTAAGATTACACAAAACCACTCTTTCTTTAATTGATTATGTTGCTAGTTTCAGTTTTAAAAATACAGATTTTTCTTAGGATCTTTTCAGGTTTTCATGGTAAATGATAATTATCTATGAATTGAAATGAGGTTTGTAAGATTAGTCTATGTGGTTCAAATCACCATGAATATCCTTGTGTAGTGTTCTTATTTTATTTTTGAAGATCCTACACAACTGATATTTTCTCGGTTTCCCCTGCTTTTGTTGTTGGCTGCAGGTTTTCCTGATAAAGTTAGTTTTTGTGTTCAATAAATCATATTAATATCATAACTTCATTATTTCTTTCTGCTCTTTGGTTTGACATTTCTTGGGGACCTTTGTGCTCTGCTCTTATCTCTGTTTGTTGTATATTGGTGCCTTAAATTTGGCATTTATTTTAAATTTTAGATAGTGAGGAACCAGAAGTAATGATTGTGGCTACAATAGCATGGGGACTGTGCAAAAGCTCTCGTGCTATAGTCTTGACATTAATATTTTCAATTGCTCTGAAACCTGGCTTCGTTCATGCTGTATATAGTAAGTTGAATTCCTTTTATACCTTTCCTCTCATAGTTTCTATCGGTTATGGTCAATGTACCACCAAAACTTTTTCATACGAAGACTAGTGTGGAATTGCCTTGAAATGCCAAAAAAAAGATATATCTCTGTTTCTATCAAGTTTTTAGAAAGTGACGACATTCTTGATTTATTCACTATTTGAATATATATAAATCTACAGGAATGTACTTACTGCTGTCAATTTCTTATTAATATCACAGTGGTATTCTTTATGATTTATCTATTGAGCCACACCATAAGTAGGAGGATTAGCCAATACCTTATTCTTCTATGCGAGGCACATTCCAGCAAGTGCATCACTAACGGTGTTTTATCCTTGGAGATTTCCTTGTTTCCTTTGTCAACTGCACTTAGTGAACAGTTTCTCTTGAATGAACAATACTGGAGGCCTAATGCAAATTTTTTTTGAGATAGGTGTTGGATCTTTAGTGCATATCTATGAGTAAGCTACATATTCACTTCTTTCTAAACCAACATTATTTGTTAAGCTTATTTTGACACATTTTTTTTCTTACTTGTAGTGCATCGTTGATACACAACATCCATTGGTGATCCTTGGAAACTGTCTTTTGGGGTATGGCTTTACTTAAACATTGTTTTCATGCATATTCTTCAATTAATTTTTTTCCCCCTTCAATGTGTTTCTATGAGATGGCATTAACCTTTATCTTTGTTATATTGTTTTTGCTGACCACAGGGTTGAAGTCTGCAAATACTGAATGATATTTTCTTCCGTAGTTTGTATTAGATAAACCCGTCGCACTGAATCCGTGCAGAGTTTTGTAGTTCATATTGATATTTTTTTCTTCTCTCCTGATGACTGTTAGTTAGAGTGCCAACATAAACAGTAACTAAAGATTCTGAAAGAGATTTTACGTATTATAGCTGAGGTAGCTGTCATCTTGTTTAGTAATATTTTAGTAATGTTGTTCGTTTATGTAATCTTGTTTAGTAATATTTCAGTAATTTAGTTTGTTTAAATTTTTGTAAAATTTTACTTTCTATGTACTCATTGTAGTTTGGGAATAGAATGCTTTGATGTGTGAATGTCAATTTTTATTTTCTTTTTATTTTTATAATTTTATGGTTGGATGATAAATTTAATTGTTGTGAATTTTTAGCTATCAAATTAAATGGTTATCAAATGTTTTTAAACTGACTTTTAGTGACGCAAATATATGGTAGAGTCATTTATCCTTTAGCGACCAAAAATAATTGTTGTTAAAAATGTCACTATTTTGTATTTCGCGACCAAATAGGGACATTTTGTGACGAAGTATTAGCGACGAAGTGTTTTAGTTTTGCAAAATCAAACATTTTGTGGCAGTATAAAATTGGTTACCAATTGTCATTTTTAGCTACGTTTTTGAAAATTGGTCGCTAAAAACTTTCCTGGACGCACTTTTAGTGACGTTTTTGGTGACTAATATAATTTTGTTACAAAAAATATTTAGAGACTAAAGTAATGGTTTTAGGGACTAAAATAATTGGTCGCTAAAAGTCTTAAATGTTGTAGTGAGATCAGCTAATTTCTGCCATACGAAAGCATGAGACACACTAGCATGTGTTAAAATATAGTTTGAGCAAAAATATTGACGGATATCATGAAAAGACATGAGATTACCCTTTCAATAAAGGAGAAAACCTCTTAGCAATGACCAATTCGAGCAAGTTTTTGACTTTTCATCGACACACAAACATTAAAAATAATTAACAGGGAAAAAAAGAAAAAACATTGCCAGGATGGTACAAACATTGTTTCCAACTTCTATTGATAACCCCAGGACAACCAGAATTGATAACAATAGAGCTACATGGTAGTTAACAAAGGAGCATAGAGCCTGATATTGGAATAGATACACATGGAAGGTGTCTATGAATAATAGCAGTTGAACCAACAATCAAACCCAGATTCACATGCCAATCCAGTTAATCTCCTCCTTGAAGACCCATTTAAAATTTCTTGTGGTAGCAATTATTATTCGCAAACCAAATCCAGATCATCTCATGAAAGCACTTAATGATATAGTAAAGGGAAATGTTTGAATTGCTCTCCAAAAAAAATAAATAAATACAAACCCACAAATCAAATATGCATATAGACCAATATAATTTGTAAATAGATAGAAGTAATAGCTAATCATTTGATACCAAAACCCTAAAATTAATTGCAATAAAAATCCAAACATATAAACACAAACCCTAGTTGAAGAGAAGATCTGGGAGTCCACACCCGTAGTTGAAGAGAAGATCTGCGAGTCCACACCCGAGGACGAGGAGAGAGTGAGTAGAGAAAGATGAGAGGATTAAGGGCTCCAATGGAGTCGACTGGAGAGAGGATGATCGAAGCTGAGGAGAGAGTGAGCAGCGCGTAGCCAGAGATAGTCTGATAAAGAAGTGTGATAAAGAAAGTGTTAGAAACGACGTCGTTTCTAAATTTCGGGGGATTAGGGGGAACCATTTTCGAGTTCTCAATCATTTTCCTTAACCATTATAGGACACCACTTAAAGGACACTCCACTCCAGCTCGCAAGAGAGAGAATGTGTTCTTAATTACATCTTCAAAATATGTTTTTATGAGAGAAAATAACAAATTAGTGGTGTTTTCAAAAAAATAATTAAAAATCTGTGATAAAATTTTACACATATTCATAATTAAAATCATAAAATTTTCCATCATATTGCAATTATTTTTGAAAATTTACATTGAAATGTAATTTTTCCTTTTTACATGGCCACTTGAGGCTATTAACATAACTATGTTTAAATTGTATTTTCAAGTATTGAAATCGCTTTTTGAAGACTTGATTTCCAAGAATTACCATGAAATTACATTTTCAAATTCAAATTTCATTTTAAATGTATTTTCAAGAAACCGTAATTTAGAAAAAGTGATCTCAAAACAAGAAATAAATAAAAAAATTTGTAATTTTAAATTGAGATTTCATGTTTCAAAATAGTTAATATGGAACATTTTTATTAAGTACATAATGTAGATTGATACAATTTCGTTTTATTTGTAAATATCTTCTACTTATGAACTAAAATAAATTAAATAAGTTACTAATATATTCTTTACTCTTACTATTTAAATAAGTGGAAATTTTTTTGGACCAAGTCAAACAAAGGGCTTTTGATATGTGCATAGTTGAAGCTTACATTTTGAACTTGAATGGGTCACTGGTCATTTATACTAGAAAAGTTGAATAAAGAGGTCCGCCTCCAACAGTTCATGAACTTTTTTATTAAAAGAAAAATAATAATTAATTGAAATCAAATGAAAATTCGATGAAATCACTCGAAAATTCGATGAAATCAAATGAAATCAATTCTTTTGTCAAAGTCAAATTCACTTCTTTTGTGCACCATTGTTTTTTAACATCATTTGATTGGCATGTAAATTTTTTTTTTAAAATATTATTTTGTTGATAAAAAAAATCTAAAAATGAGAAAAATATTATGATATAATCATACAAGCATTTAACCCTGTTATTGGATATATATTCAACTAACATAAAATTATCAGAAGATAAGATATATAGAAGTACGGATGTATCTATATGACAATGGAAGGTTGCATTTGAAAATATGTTTATATTTTTGTCCTACATGAATATGATTTGTTTTTGTCAAGTAAAGACTGGAATGATTTGGTTTTGAAAATGTGTGTGAGATACATTTGGTATGAATGGTTGAGATGAATCTTAAATGGATATCAATGGCTCAGATTAATGCATGCTCCCGCCCAAAAACTCCTCTCCCTAAGCATCACAAATGATTTGACTCCCCCATCTACCCGTCTGTCTCCCCACCTTCCTCTGTACGTCTCTCTCTCCTTTTCTCTCTCTTTCTGTTTAAACATTTTTTTGCCCTCCCACAGCATTTGCCTCTCATTTCTCTGTCTACCCATTTCTCTCTGCCTTCATCAGACCTTACTCCGGCAACTCGGTCATCACTCCGACCACTCCGGCTGCTCGGTTGTAAGGTTGGTTTTCTGTACGTTTTGATCTTTATAGGTTGGGTTTGATCTTTTTTGTTCTAAACTGAAATGGGTTTGATCTTTTTTTTTTCCCTGTTCTAAACTGAACATTTTTTTTTGGTTCAGTGCCTAAACATTTTTTTCTCCTTTCTGTTTTTTCAGAAATTTTTTTAAATTTTTGTTCAGTGCCTACCCATTTCATGCTCTGTTTTCTCAAAGAATTTTTGCTCAGTTCAATGGTTTATAAGTGATATGGGGTTTACATGTTGAATCAATGTATATATATAGAAATGGGTTTCATTTGTTTGAATGGTTTATTATTGAAACATGAAACCCATTTGAAACCCATTTTTGAAATCTGAAACCCATTTTTGAAACATGCTTAATGGTTTATTATTTGAAATCTGAAATGGTTCAATGGTTCACATGTTGAATCAATGTATATATATAGAAATGGGTTTCATTTATGGGTTTGATCTTTTTTTTTTTCTCTGTTCTAAACTGAACATTTTTTTTTGGTTCAGTGCCTACCCATTTCATGCTCTGTTTTCTCAAAGAAATTTTTGCTCAGTTCAATGGTTTATAAGTGATATGGGGTTTACATGTTGAATCAATGTATATATATAGAAATGGGTTTCATTTGTTTGAATGGTTTATTATTGAAACATGAAACCCATTTGAAACCCATTTTTGAAATCTGAAACCCATTTTTGAAACATGCTTAATGGTTTATTATTTGAAATCTGAAATGGTTCAATGGTTCACATGTTGAATCAATGTATATATATAGAAATGGGTTTCATTTGTTTGAATGTGATGTACTGAACCAGTTTGGTGATTTGCATTTTTAGTATTGAATTTTTTGTTTTTACATTTCTGTCTAATGTAAGTGATATAAGAGATGCAATAAGGGAAGAAATTCCGAATGGATATATAAGTGATATAAGAGATACAACCAGTTTGGTGATACATTTGTTTGAATATGAGAGATACATTTGGTTTGGTTTTAATGGTTGAGATGAATCCTAAGTGTATATATCAATGGTTAAGATGAATCATAAGTGTATTAATTTAATGCTTCGTTCCCGCCCAAACACTCCTCTCCCTAAGCATATCAAACGTTTGCCTCCTCTATTACCCACTTCTGCCTCCCCACATACCCTCTCCCTCTTTCTCTCTCTTTGTTCTTCTTCTTCTTCATTTCAAATTTTAAACAAATTTTTTTCCTCTCTCAGCTTTTGCCTCCCATTTCTCTCTCTGCCTTCATTAGAGCTCACTCCGACTATCGACTTCACTTTGGCAACTCGGTTGCGACATCACTCCGACCACTCCGGCTGGGTTTCCAGTAAGATATGATTGCTTTATTTTTTTATTCTAAACCTTAAATCGATTTAATTTTTGTTCATGAATACATAGAGTGTGAGAATCTAAAAGCACAGACCCTTGCAAAGAGAAGTTTAAGCCTCCGTAACTTTTTAGAAACTTTTTCTAAGGCTCTGTAACTTGGATTTTGGACGATTGGAGTATTCATAATAAAGAAATATTATTAAGGCTCTGTCACTTGGCTCTGTAATTTTTTTGATGATTGGAGTATTCATAATGAAAGCCACTTATGCATAATGAAAGCCACTTATGCAGCAGGTGATGTGCTAATGTGACTTTGGAGTATAATATTCTCTATAATTATGATTGGAGTATTTTTTTCACCTCTATAATAATATTTTTTGTTGTATCCCAAAAAATTCTGGTAGCAAGTCAATTTTATTCTTTGTTGTATTCTCTGTTGTATTCTCTTTTGTTTATTAGTAGTTTGTTTAATGAGGTTGTCATAAATAGCTTTGATTTATGGTAGTAAGTCAATTTATCAGTTGCAAAAATAACCCAAGTCAATTCAAATCAGTAGTTTGTACAAAAAAAAAAATTCTGTCCTATTTAGGCTACTGTCATAAATATTTATCAGCCTCAATTTTATTTATTTATTTTTTGGGGGGGATTCCTTTTGGCTAATCATTGCTCTGAAAGTTGGGTAAAAGAAAATAAAGTTATATGGGTAGCTTTATGAGAATGATAAAATTTGATCTTAATTGACTTGGGATTTGTCGATTTGTTTAATTTTTAGGTATTTCTCTAAATTGACTTGGGTTACTTTTAGTTATTTGGATTGTTCTAAAACACACAAGTTTGTAAGTTTCTTAGCTAAGGAGAATCATTCCCTCATGTGTGTTTGTGTTCCTATGGGTTTGGAATTGCAATTGAAAAAAAATTATAAGCAAAACTCAATTTTCTTAAAATATGTTATGAGGTTGTTAATTCTGATATTCATGCATTTGTGATATTCATGCAATGATGAACTTCTTAAAATAGGTTGTTAACTAAAATATGTTATGAGGTTGTTAATTCTGTGTCGATTAATTTTTCTTTATGGCAATTATTAAATCTCATTTTGCCTTCATACAGTTATCTTTGTCAAATTTACATAACCAGGCACTTTCAGGTTGAGACACCATTGACCTTCAACCGCTAATTATAGACAACATTAATATTTTTGGTTACGTAAGTTGTTTTCTTTTTTATTTATTTGAAAAAAAAAACATTTTTCTTATAAGCAAAAGTCAATTTTCTTTTCTTTTCATAATTTTTTTTATCTAATTCCTTATAACAAAATTCTCTTTTCTTATAATTTACAGATGGATGGAGACTTACGTCGAACTGTAATATTGATTCCTTTTACTCATTTTCTTACATGTATAATTTTTTTTATTTTTTTTTACCTCTAATTCTTTTGTATTTTTAGGTCCATTTTCTTCAAGAAAGAAATGTTAATGTTGTTATCCGTGATGAGCGTGACCTTAATGTCATCCGTGTTCGAGAGGTAGGCCCAATTTAATTATATAGATTTTTTTTCATTCAAAACACCGTATACACCGTATATTCTTATTTATATATTTTTTAAAAACTTTCTACATATATATATTTTCTTTATTCTTTAATTTTTTTTTTATTTTTTTGTAGGCAAAAGAAAAAGAAATTGCCAAGGCATTGTTGAAGAAAAATAAAAAGACCACCGTTTCGGGCAAGGGAAAGGAAAATGCATGTTCAGTAGTATGGCTCTTCAACATTTCCATTTAAAGTTCTTTTTTTGAAATATTTATTTTGGACCATGAACCTTGATTATTTATTTATTTTTAAATTGACATATTAGCATAGTAACATATACTGTTCTTATAGTAAACAGTTTCATATAAATTTGTGAAATGATTTTTTTTGAAGCATGCTAAAATAGCATTTGTACAAAAAAACATTATATTTGTTTTAAATTATTATTATTCTTTTTTGGCTTTTTGCTATTGACATGAACATCTATAAGAGAATAAAAAAGGAATAGAACAAAAAATTAACGAGGGGAGGAGGGATACAGAATGAAAAAAATTTCAATTTTTTTACAAAATATCATAAGGAAAGGGAATTAAGATAAAGTAAATTAATAGAAATGAAAAATGAAGAGAAAAGTATAAAACAGTAGATGATAAAATTTAGGCATCTTATGAAATTAATCTTCATGTTTTAGGCACATAACAATAATGTTATATCGAAAGTTGCATTGGCTCAACGTGCACGGCGAGAACGCGAAAAAAATGATAAGGCAAGCTCTTCATATCAATTGGGACAACGTTCGCGACGTGAACGAGAAAGATCGAGAGAATTGATTCCACCAAGCACAACTAATACTCCACCAGCTCGGTAGATGTTTACACATCTACCTTCGCCAAGCACATCTTTAGCTTCACAAAGGAATTGGTAAAGCATTGTATTTAATTCTACAAATACATATTCTTATTGTTAAGATTTTATTTAACAAATTTAATTTTGTACACAACAAATATTTGTAGGCCTACTCATGCAAACCCATTGCTCCATGAAACTAGGAATATCGGTGTTGTTATTCGTGATGAGTGCAATCTTAATATTATCCGCAATTCTAAGGTAAGTAGAAATATCAAGTTCAAAATGTTCTTTTTTCGTAATCTTAATAAATTCTATAAATACATGTTCTTTTTCGTATTCTGAATAAATTGTATTTATTTTTGGTAGGCAAAGGAAAAGGAAAAGGCCAAGGCAATGTCTAAAGGAAAAGAAAAGGCAACTTCTTTTGACAAAGGAAAGGAAAACGCATGTCCAATGGTATATATTCAACATCTTTAAAAAAATATTTATCGAGTAAAACAAAGCCAATCATATTGTTTAAGTGAACATTGATCATGTATAATTTTAAAAATGTAAACTGTGTTGTCAATTTTTTTTGTGTGCTCTTTGTTTTCTGTACACTCAAACATTGTTTCTATTGATGCTACTACAAACATTGTTTATCCTGAAATTTTGTTATAGTGTTACTTATGGATCAAACCACTTTTGTCAAAAGGTACAATTTATTTATTGATAAATTTGTTTCTATTGATTACAAATTGTTATTTTAAAAATATTTTACTATATGTGTCGACTTTTGTAGGATTGGGTTAAAAAATATATGGAGCTCAAAAATATAAATATAACTAGATTGCTTCGATGGGAATGTAACAAGGTAATTTCAATTTGAAAATGTTTTGATATATATATAAATTTTCTTTTGCTAATATACTAACTTTTTTTATTTTCATAAATTAATAGATTGTCGTGCATGCTCCTCACTGGGGGTACATACAAGTTGATACGAGGACTTTTTGGAAAGTGATGAGGCGCTCCTAGGATTTCTAAGAAAGAATAAGTTTGAATCTCATATTTATTTTTGTGAAAAGCATACATATGCTAGCTACGATCCATATTTTGTAAAGTTTCCGATCGATGTGAAATTTATTATTTACAATAGTTTTGTAAAGCTTTTTATCTATGTGAAATTTATAACTAAGTTTAGATGTATGTTAGATAATTTTCATTTGAATTATTGATTTATGCTATGAGTTTGTTTTTGTAAATGTAACACACTAGGTGATATATATTTTTTTATTTTTTTGTTTTTTCTTCCTAATATGCTCTTGAATTAGGTTAAACAAAACTAATCATATTTTTATTTGGTTATCTTTTTATTAGGAAGGGTGTTGCATTTTCTTTGTATTACAGAACATTGGTTGGTGTGCTTAATTTGTTATTTGGCGTTTGTTTTTGTATTGCAGAGCACTGGCTGGTGTGCTTAATTTGTTATTTGGCATTTTTTTTGTATTGCAGAGCATTGACTGGTGTGCTTAATTTGTTGTTTATTTTTCAAAACCATACGGATCATCTATTTATATTTTCACCTCAAATTTTTTTTCACAACAAATTAAATAAATTACATTTTAACCCAATAATTTTATATTCAATTAATGGTCACCGTGCCTTTAGGCACGGGCATACCCTAGTATATATATATTTTAAAGTTCCAAACATGAACATTACTCTTAACATAGACCATTATTATTGTTATTATTATTATTATTATTGTTGTTGTTAAATGTTTGGAAGAACTTGGTTGCATAATTTTTAAATAGAAGGGAAAGAGGTGGGATTGAATTGAAACCAGGTTATGATTGGGAAGGTACACACAAAAATTAAACAAAATTGTCTTAAAAAATATTAAGATAGTGGTTTACTCTTAAAAATATATATATATATATATATATATTACACAAACTAGTAAATTTTACATAATTTAATAATAATTATTGTGTCATATTGAATGAAATAAGACTAATTCAATAATGTGATAGATGTCACATCAACGAATAAGAAAAAATTATAAAATTTGTTAGTTTATATAATATTATTCATATTAAGAAAATAATATGCATCAGTCCAAAGTAACATAACACAATTGCTGATTATGTAAATATCAACAACACCAAATTACGTTGTTTAAGACAATCTCCAACGGTTCATCAAACTCAGTATCAAATTTAAAATTTGGTAAAAAAGTTACTGTTCACTGCTCCAACGCTTGCACCAAATCGATATTAGATTGAGATTTCATCAAAAAATTCATCAAACTGGCAACAAGATACTGATTTCACCAAAACACTGTTGGTGACCGTTGGAGGGAGGACCCGGTCGACCAACCGGTTGCCCGGCCGGTTGACCAACCGGTCGACCGAATTAGTGGGTTCAAACCGGTCAAAAAAAAGTTCAAACAGGTAAAAAAAAAATTGTCCTACCGGTCGACTGATCGGTCAACCAACCGGTCGACCCAAACATTTGAAATGAGAATGAAAGCTGGAATGAGAATGAAAGCTGCAAATATGAATTGGCAGGTTTGGAGCTTGTGAATTGACAATTGTTTAATCATAGGTTATTGTACAGAGGTACACGTTGGCAGGTTTGGAGCTTGTGAATTGACAATTCATGGTTGATGATGGTATAACCAACCAACCACTTGTTTGATTCTTTTGTACGTTTGATGGCAGTTTGTGTTCCAAAAAAAAATTTTAGGCTTATCGGTCGACCAACCGGTCGATCCACTGGTCGACCAACCGGTTGACCCACGGGATTTGATACGGGATTTGATACACCGTTGGAGTGAGTGGTATCAGATTTGGTGAAATGGGTCATTTTTTACTCAGATTTGGTGAAAAAAGTAATTCACCGTTGGAGATGCTCTAAGTTAAGATTTTATTTTTCCATAAAAAAAATTAGGATTTTATTTGGCACTCAATTTTTTGGTTAGTTTATTGGCTTAAACCCTTTAAGTTACAAAAATTTAATGTATTTCAATAAGAAATCAGATGCTGACTTTTTTTCCTTTACTTTTTGTGACGTCTCAAATTTTTTTTTGAAACGTCATAAGATTGCTTGGTTTCCAATTTTTCAAAACACTTTTCAGAAAATTCTACTCTCTTATTTTTCGTATTTTTTTGTTTTTACTAAATTTTTTTAATATTTTAAGGAATTTTTTTACTTTTTAGACACACCTAACATAAATACACCTAAAAAGTAAAAAAAATTATTAAAAAAATCTTTTAACAATTCACTAAATACCAAAAATATAAAAAAAAAAAAAAAGAATTCAGTACATTTTTTTGTATTTTTATGTATTTATTAATTTTTTAAAATATTTTTTCACAATTTTTTTTACTTTTTAGATACATCTAAGTAAGGTGCATCTAAAAAAGTAAAAAAAAAGTTTAAAATTTAAAAAATATTCACTAAAAACAAAAAAACACAAAAACCAAAAAAGTTAGTTTTCAAAAAACTTAATCCAGAAAACTCAAACCAAACACAAATTTGCTAGATAAAATTTTAACTACTAATTAAGAAATTTTAAATTCTTACATAGTCAAAGTCCAACAACAAAATAAAACTACAAGTTCACACACAACGTCACATCATAGTTAAATACTAATACAAGAAATGGCAGAATATTTTTTTTTATTTTGATAAAACCTTGACTTTAAGTTAGCCAAGGTTCGATATTAGCAGCAGCTCCAATTTCAGCATCAGTCCCTTCCTCGACATAATCTGGCATGAAACGCCAGGGCAACAAAATATATGCCATGAGTTTTGCAACACAGTAAGAAAGCATAACCAACCTACCATTCTTTTTGAGAGAAAATAATTACATTATAAACACGAAATAATAATATAATTGTAAACATAAATGACAACCAATAAAATAATTCAAATAATTTTAATAACTTAGGTGATCCTTGAAATCTCGCCAAAGAGGTTTAACTTACCAACCACTAAGTCATGGCCACGGTTAATTTGGAAACCTTCCCTTGGTCAAATATTCAAGAACTACCAAAGATGCCCACGCTCGGAGTTATATACCTAAACTATGACATCTGTGGTCTGCCCTAAGGAAACGGTCTGTCAAGGGTACGTAACTTCCCTGCGTGCCACCCGCACATCCACCCTTATTCCAAAACCAAATACGGACAAGGGTTCAAATAATCCCCATACCAACTTAGGGTTTCGCGACACAATTTACTTAAAAATTATTAAAAACCAGGGCTCACCCTGAATACCCAGTATTAACCCTCTGTCAGTAACTTTATATATATACCATTAATCATTTCGGTTAATTTACATATTAAACACAAATTATTCAATTCTCAATCACCAATAATGTTATACTAACTAAAACAAAACTCCAATATTATACATGTCACACCAAAAATAATTCAATGTACAAAATTTAATAGACAATTAATTTAAACCATGATATGAACAAAATAACTTAGGTACAAGAAATAAACCATAATTACACACAAGTAATTTTTTTATTTACAAAATTAGACTAGCACAATATTAAATAACTCATAACAAACCCATACATGGATTACGAATTTATAATAGTTGATGGATTAGACCAACACAATATTGAAGTGATGATTTTATCCTGTCCAGAAAATTTCAGATTGTAACTTAGGTATTAAAAATTATAAATAAATTATTTATACAATCCTAAAATTCGTGCAATTGAACAGAATACTCAATAGGGATGTTTATGTCACTTTTCAGAAAGAATTTCAGAGAAATAAGAAGAAAATAATCCTGTAAAATTTTCAGCAATTTTTATGACACAGATTTGTCACATTTCCTTACATTAATTCCATGCTTAAATTTATAGATCAAATCCATAATCTAGAAATCTATCATGAAACTATACTTCTCAAATTTCATTTTTTAGTTAAAAATTACCAGATTTGGCTTAGTATATAATTTTAAATAAATTTTCAAATACATAGTAAAATCTGGCTCACAATTCTAGATTTAGTTAAAACTATGTATAAATTCGTCGAAAGCTCAAAAATTGTTGCCAAAATTCCTGGATGAACTAGACATTATTATCAACAACTTTGTAGGAGAAAGAATCTCGAAATTTTGAGTATAAAATTGTCTAAAAATTCGGGCAAACATTCTGGCAGATTCAAGACAGATTATTTTAACACAGTTTCAAATTTAGTTAAAAATTCGCATAAATTCGTAAAAAGCTCAAAAATTGTTTCCAAAATTCTTAGATGAACTAGACACCATCATCAACAACTTTGTAGAATAAATCATCTCGAAATTTTGAGTATAAAATTGTCTAAAAATTCCAACAAACATTATGGCAGATTCAAAACAGATTATTTTCAACACAGTTTCAGATTTAATTAAAAATTTGTATAAATTCATAGAAAGCTCAAAAATTGTTGCCAAAATTCCTAGATGAACTAGATATCATTCTTAACAACTTTTTAGAAGAAATCATCTCGAAATTTTGAGTATAAAATTGTCTAAAAATTCGTACAACTTTCTGGCAGATTTAAAGGGTCAAATAACATCTTCAATAATCTTTTAATTGCATAAATTATACATGCAAGTCCAAATTTCACAATATTATCATGATCTTCAAATTACCAATATTTAATATACCATCATAAAATTTTTATACAAGTATAAATAAAACCCTATCTACAAGTTTAGACAATTTATCATATGTATATAATCTGAAAATTTCAAATATATAAAAAAAAAAAAATTGAGAGGATTGAGAGGGTTTTCTTACTTAGTTGAAGGGTTGAAATGGAATAATGAAATGGTAGAAAAATATGCAACCTCAACCTCCTCCTCTTCTTCCACAAGAATTCCTTATATTTTTTTAATTTATTTATTAGTCTTTGAACGAACACAGTGTGTATAAACACTGTGTGTGATATGAATTTATAGAGCCACTTCTCTGAGGCTCTCTCTTTCTCACACATTCTTTTCATTAATAAATCTATTCACTTTCTCCAAGTTCTAAGAAATATGGCTTTCTCTAAATTCTAAAAAGGATGATGGGTTATGGTTCCCATACCACCATGCAAACAAGCAGGTGGCATTGCCATGAAAATTTATTCTTCTTCTTTTCTTTTCTTTTTTTATTTTTTATTTATTTTTTATTTTTAACTAATGATTTATAACAATAATTATTGAACATCCAAAATTTTTTTATTCTTAATAAGGTCTTTGTTAGTGATTGAATTGGGTTAATTTAAAACTATATATTTTTTTAGGTAGATTTTGAATAACATTAATTAATTAATTAATTTATTTTCTTTTAAGAATAATTTAAATATGGGTTTTCACAATCTACCCTCCTAAAAAAAAATTTCCGTCCTCAAAATTAATTCGTACCTTTGGACTCGAAAAGTTGAGGGTAATTGGCACGCATCATATCTTCTCGCTCCCACGTTGACTCTTCCGTCCCATGATGTCTCCAGAGAACTTGAACCAACGGTATAGTTTTACCTCGTAATTTCTTCTCGCAACGATCTAAAATTTTGACAGGCTTTTCTTCAAATGTCACATCTTCATCAAGGTTAATTTCCTCTCAATTGATGATGTGAGAAGAGTGTGGCTCGTATTTCCGTAGCATAGAGACGTGGAAAACATTATGTACTCCAGCCAGTTGAGGCGGTAGAGCCAAACGGTACGCCACTTCTCATATTTTGTCCAAAATTTCGAAAGGCCTAATGAAGCGAGGTGACAACTTTTCCTTCTTTCCGAAACGAACAACTCCTCAACGAGGCTGTATTTTTAGAAACACATGATCTCCAACTTTAAATGCTAAAGGTCTTCTCCTTTGATCTGCATAGCTTTTCTGCCTACTCTAAGCGGTCTCGAGCCTTTGCCTAATTAGTTTCACCTTCTCGGTAGTTTCTTGAACTAACTCTGGCCCTAAAAGAGGTGCTTCTCCGACTTCTGTCCAATATATTGGTGATCGGCAAGGCCGTCCGTACAAAGCTTCATACGGTGCCATACCAATACTTGCTTGAAAACTGTTATTGTAAGAGAATTCGACTAGTGGTAAGTGTTTCTCCCAACTACCTTTAAAGTCCATCACACAAGCTCGAAGCATGTCTTCTAAAGTCTTAATTGTTCTTTTTGATTGACCGTCAGTTTGAGGGTGAAAAGTTGTACTAAAACACAACTCTGTATCCAAGGCTTTTTGCAGACTTTGCCAGAATTGTGATGTAAAACGAGAATCACGATCTGACACTATTGAGACTGGTACTCCGTGCAATCTAATCATTTCTTGAATAAATAATCAACTTAAAGATTCGAGTGTGCCTGTTGGTCCTATTGGTAGGAAATGTGCCGTCTTAGTTAACCGATCAACTACCACCTAAATGGCATCATGGCCTTGCGGCGACCGGGGTAATCCCGTTACAAAATCCATTGTTATGTGTTCCCATTTTCACTTAGGTATTGGTAAAGGTTGGAGTTTCCCTGCCGGCTTTTGATGTTCTGCCTTCACTTGCTGACACATCAAGCATTTAGATACGAATTGAGCAACGTCCTTCTTCATTTCACTCCACCAATACTGTCGCTTAAGATCCTGGTACATCTTGTTTCCTCCCGGATGAACCGCAAAAACCGAATGGTGAAATTCTTTAAGTACTTCGTCTCTTAATTGTTCGATGTTTGGCACAAAAATTCTAGCTAAATACCTTAAACTACCATCTTGATAGAGCGTCCAACCCGGTGAAGATTCCCCGGACACTAATCGGGCCTTGATGAAGTCCGCCTCCTGATCAAATCTTTGGTCTTCCAACACTTTGGTAAGAAGTTGGGGTATTGTAACTATTGTAAACAACCTACCCTTCCTATTCTGAGTCTCTGGTTGTAACTTAAACCCATTCATGGTGCTTACCATTTCCCACTCTTTAATTGATATGTTGGCTACAATCTCTCTTGTCTTTCGACTCGGTGTATCTGCTACAACATTAGCCTTCCCGGGGTGATAAAACAAGGTGAATTGGTAATCTTCAAGGTACTCTATCCAGCGTCTCTGCCTCATGTTCAAATCTCTTTGGGTGAACAAGTACTTCAAGCTTTTGTGATCGGTAAATATCTCAAATTTTTAGCCATAAAGGTAATGTCGCCAAGTCTTAAGTGCATAGACCACGGCTGCCAACTCCAGATCGTGAGTAGGATAATTTTTCTCATGATTTTTCAATTGTCTTGATCCGTAAGCTACTACCTTCCCGTTTTGCATTAACACACTACCTAACCCTTCTTTAGAGGCATCACAATAAGCAGTGTACCCAACGTCACATTTGGGTATGATTAATATAGGAGCGCTTGTCAGTCTCTTCTTGTGTTCTTGAAATGACTGCTCACACATTTCATTCCATTCAAACTTTACTCCTTTTTGTGTTAGGCGTGTCATCGGCTTGGCTAATTTGGAGAAATCTTGAATGAATCTCCTATAATAACCTACTAATCCCAAGAAACTACAAATCTCAAACGTATTCTTAGGTTGTTTCCACCCTATTACTGCTTCTACTTTAGTAGGATCTATCAATATTCCTGATTCAGACACAACATGACCTAAGAATTTTATTTTCTTTAACAAAAATTCACATTTGCTAGCTTTAGCATATAATTGGTTCTCTCTTAGAATTTGCAAAACGGTTCTTAGATGTTGCTCGTGGTCTTCCTTCAATCGTGAGTATGTCAAAATATCGTCCATGAATACTACCATAAATTGGTCCAAACAGGGGGTAAAAATTTTGTTCATTAAACTCATGAATACCCCAGGCGCATTCGTCAAACCGAATGGCATTACCACAAACTCATAGTGGCCATAACGGTTTCGAAACGCAATTTTGGGTATATCTTCTCCTCTGACACGAAGTTGGTGATATCCCGACCTAAGGTCAATTTTGGAAAAACATTTTGAACCTCTTAATTGATCGAATAAGTCATCAATTCTGGATAAGGGATATCGATTTTTAATGGTGGCTCGATTTAGTTGTCGATAATCGATGCACAATCTTAAGGTTCCATCATTCTTCTTTGCAAATAATGCTGGCGCTCCCCAAGGAGAGGTACTTGGTCTGATGAACTTTTTATTCAACAGTTCTTATAACTGCTCCTTCAATTCTCGAAGTTCATCTGGCGCCATATGATGTGGTGCTATTGAAATCGGTGAAGTCCCAGGTTGAAGCTCAATTGTGAAATCTACATCTCGTTTTGGGGGTAATCCCAGTAATTCATCAGGGAAAACGTCAGCGTACTCGCACACCACATGGGGTAATCCTAGATCCTTTCGATTTTCGTCTTTCAAAATTAGGCTTGCCAACCATCCGGTTAGTTAATCATGCCATCGCGACTTGCGAGACGTTGGAGTTAGAGAATCTTGTCTATCTCCTTTAAATTGAATTTTCGTGCCGTTAAGGGAGGATGTTGTCACTGTCTTATGGTAACAATCAATAATGGCTCGATGAACTGACAACTAGTCCATTCCTAAGATGACGTCAAAATCAAATATATCCATAACTCTTAGATCACAGATCAAATATGAACCGGAGATTTCTAGTTCACAAGACTTACATACTAGATTTACTCGGGTTTGACCTCCTAAGGGTGAAGCGACACTTATAGCTATCTCTAACGCTTCTGGTTCTAAACCCAAACTTGTCACACATGCAGTGGATATAAAAGAATGCGAAGCTCCAGAATCAAACAATACTTTAACCCAAGAATTCATAAGGATTAACATACCTTGAATTACTGATGGGTTATCAACATCTTCTTCTTCTTGGAGAGCATACATTCTCCCTATTGCCTATTGGTTAGTCCCTCCTGGTTTCTTTCCATTTCCAACTCCTTGTAGTTGTGTTCTTGGTCGACCTGCATTCCTAGAGGCTTGTGGCTGCCCCTTGTTGGTCTGAGTATTTTGAGTAGGCTTAGAACCTTGCCCTGGTTGGCATTTGTTGTATTGTTGTGCCCCTCACTGATCCATAAAATACTCCCCACCTTGAGGACACTTGCTTCGACGATGCCCCTGTTGACCACATCTGAAACATCTTCCTTTTCACTCATTTACAAAGTTTCCTCGATCCTGCCTTTGTTGCTGCTGCATCCCTCCGGCATAAGGTGTTGGTACAAGATGGTTTCTGGTGTTGCAAACTGGACCTCCTCCGCGTGGTTGATTGTTGTTCCTTGATCGTTGATTTTGAGTGCGTTCTGAATCTGTTAATTCTCGCTCCACAGTTAAGGCTCGATCCATCATTTGAGCATAGGTAGAAAGTTGCACTGCAATCAATCTTCCTCTAATGTCTGTGTCCAAACCCCATTCAAATTGCCTAACTTTATCCTCTTCATTTGCTACTATAGCTGAAGTGTACCATGAAAGAGCTTCAAGACGGTTCGCATATTGAGCGACTGACATTTTTCCTTGTTTCAGTTGGAGGAACTCTTGAATCATTTCTTGTCTTAGCGAGTTAGGAAAACACTTTTCCATGAACAGGTCTTCGAACTGTCTCCAAGTTAATGTCTTTACTTGTCGAGTACTTTTGATCATTTCCCCCCAATGATCTGCTTCCCCTTCCATTTGAAATGCCGCCATGGTCACTCTATCTTGTTCATTTCGAATGTCGGAAGTATCTAGCAACTTCTTAATTTGTCTTAACCAAGCTTCAGCTTCATGGGGGTTTGATCTACAAAGGAATTTGTGGGGACGTAGCTTTTCAAATTTTGCTATCATTTCGATTTGTTTTGATCTTGGTTTCGAGGTGGTATATTGCCTACCCTATCAGCAATCACGCGTATAATTCGAGCGACATCGCCATTAGGCACTCCATCACCATTACCGTTGTTATTATTTCTTGTTCGTCCAGCCATTCTGCATGATGGGATTTTTTTTTTCCTTTAGTGATTTGTTCATTTATTTATTTATTTATTATTATTATTATTATTATTATTATTATTATTATTATTATTATTATGTGCAAGGATAGTAAAAAAAAAAAAAAAGCTTCGTTAATTAGATTAGATAAGCTACAATTAGCAAAATACAAATAAAACAAAGGAAAAGATTAAATAACATACTACGGGTAAAAGATAGCCCCTACAATCCGAGTTAATTCCTACACTCACAATTCTAAACTAGGCAATTTTACATGTGAGTATACAAAACAATCGGTTAGCCTAGTTTATAATTCCCTTAAGACCCCTTAAAATAGCCAAGGAAAGTCTCTCCACACAAGGGCTTCCGGCTCCCATGTGGCCTGGAAAAGCCCCATGAATCGCCACAGCACCCTCACGAAGATAGCAGTTTTGCACACACGATGCCCTAGCAGCTGCACCGGCTCCTCCCGATAAGTCCTCCAGTCCCTGAAGTCCACTGACCCATCTCTCCTCACAATTCTGCTTGGGTCGAGCATGATATATTGAAGGCTTTAAAAGTCAAAAAGGTCGCCCACCCTATCGGTGAAACCATCCAGGAAGCGGCCTAATCGATATACCCAGGGAGTCTCTTGTCTTAGAATCTAGACAGGTCCAATATAGGTACCCACCCAACTCTCAGCTTTCCAAGCACAACCTCCTGAGGAATAAAGTCTGACATATACAAAAGAACCAATCTGCAACCCATTTCGCACATCCCAACCCTCAAACGTGGCTCCTACATCTCAAGTGCTTTCCTTGGTATTGCCTTCTATAGACTCCTCTTCAGTGTTTGACTCAATCACAATAACCTCCAGGGGATTGTATATTGGTACAACCTCTTCGGGCTTAGGTTCAGGGTCAAGCGGATTCATAGTCTTCTATAGGCATCTCCACTTCTTCACTTGGGTCAGATTCTAGGTCATAGTTTTCCACCGAATTTTCCTCGTTAGAGTTAATGTCTGATGACTCTGGCATCCTAGAATTAAAAGGTTCTAACTTAGTTAAGTCATCGAAAATTACAAATTAACATAAGGTTTTCTTAATTGTAAAAATAATAAACTATTACCCATGGCCCAAAGGTTCAAACCTAGGCTCTAATACCAAACTGTGACGTCCCAATTTTTTTTTTGAAACGTCATAAGATTTAAATAACAATACCTTGCTAGATAAAATTTTAACTACTAATTAGGAAATTTTAAATTCTTACATAGTCAAAGTCCAACAACAAAATAAAACTACAAGTTCACACACAATGTTACATCATAGTTAAATACTAATACAAGAAATGACAAGATTTTTTTTTTTTGGATAAAATCTTGACTCTAAGTTAGCCAAGGTTCGATATTAGTAGCAGCTCCAATTTCAGCCTCAGTCCCTTCCTCGACATAATCTGGCATGAAATGCCAGGGCAACAAAATATATACCATGAGTTTTGCAATACAGTAAGAAAATATAATCAACCTACCATTCTTTTTGAGAGAAAATAATGAGATTATAAACACGAGATAATAATATAATTGTAAACATAAATTACAACCAATAAAATAATTCAAATAATTTCAATAACTTAGGTGACCCTTGAAATCTCGTCAAAAAGGTTTAACTTACCAACCACTAAGTCATGACCACGGTTAATTTGGAAACCCTTCCTTCGTCAAATATTCAAGAACTACCAAAGATGCCCACGCCTGGAGTTATATACCCAAGCCGTGACATTTGTGGCCTGCCCCAAGATAATGGTTTGCCAGAGGTACGTAACTTCCCTGCGTGCCACCCGCACATCCACCCTTATTCCAAAACCAAATACCGATAAGGGTTCAAATAATTCCCGTGCCAACTTAGGGTTTCACGACACAATTTACTTAAAAGTTATTAAAAACCAGGGGTCACCCTGAATACCCGGCATTAATCCTCTGTTAGTAACTTTATACATATACCATTAATCATTTCGGTTAATTTATATATTAAACACAAATTATTCAATTCTCAATCACCAATAATGTTATACTAACTAAAACAAAACTCCCAACATTATACATGTCACACCAAAAATAATTCAATGTACAAAATTTAATAGACAATTAATTTAAACTATGGTATGAACAAAATAACTTAGGTACAAGAAATAAATCATAATTACACACATGCAATTTTTTTATTTACAAAATTAGACTAGCACAATATTAAATAACTCACAACACACCCATACATGGATTACTAATTTATAATAGTTGATGGATTAGACCAACACAATATTGAAGTGATGATTTTATCCTGTTCAAAAAATTTCAGATTGTAACTTAGGTATTAAAAATTATAAATAAATTATTTACACAATCCTAAAATTCGTGCAATTGAACAGAATACTCAATAGGAATGTTTAGGTCACTTTTCAAAAAGAATTTCAGAAAAATAAGATGTAAATAATCTTGTAAAATTTTCAGTAATTTTTATGACACAAATTTGTCACATTTCCTTACATTAATTACATGCTTAAATTTATAGATCAAATCCATAATCTAAAAATTTATCATGAAACTAGACTTCTCAAATTTCATCTTTTAGTTAAAAATTACCAGATTTGGCTTAGTATATAATTTTAAATAAATTTTCAAATACATAGTAAAATCTGTCTCACAATTCCAGATTTAGTTAAAACTTTGTATAAATTCGTAGAAAGCTCAAAAATTGTTTTCAAAATTCCTGGAGAAACTAGACATTATTATCAACAACTTTGTAGAGAAAGCATCTCGAAATTTTGAGTATAAAATTGTCTAAAAATTCAGGCAAACATTCTGGCAGATTTAAAATAGATTATTTTAACACAGTTTCAGATTTAGTTAAAAATTCGCATAAATTCGTAGAAAGCTCAAAAATTGTTGCCAAAATTCCTGGATGAACTAGACACCATTATCAACAACTGTGTAGAATACATCATCTTGAAATTTTGAGTATAAAATTGTCTAAAAATTCGGGCAAACATTATGGCAGATTCAAAACAGATTATTTTCAACACAGTTTCAAATTTAATTAAAAATTTGTATAAATTCGTAGAAAGCTAAAAAATTGTTGCCAAAATTCTTGGATGAACTAAATACCATTCTAAACAACTTTGTAGAAGAAATCATCTAGAAATTTTGAGTATAAAATTATCTAAAAATTTGGGCAAATATTATGACAGATTCAAAACAGATTATGTTCAACACAGTTTCAGATTTAATTAAAAAAATTTATAAATTCGTAGAAAGCTCAAAAATTGTTTCCAAAATTCCTGGATAAACTCGATATCATTCTCAACAACTTTGTTGAAGAAATCATCCCGAAATTGTGAGTATAAAATTGTCTAAAAATTCGTACAACTTTCTGACAGATTTAAAGGGTCAAATAACATCTTCAATAATCATTTAATTGCATAAACTATACATGCAAGTCCAAATTCCACAATATTATCATGATCTTCAGATTACCAATATTTAATATACTATCATAAAATTTTTATACAAGTATAAATAAAATCCTATCTACAAGTTTAGACAATTTATCATATGTATATAATATGAAATTTTCAAATATATATATATAAAATGACAGGAGTGAGAGGGTTTTCTTACTTAGTTGTAGGGTTGAAATGGAATAATGAAATAGTAGGAAAATATGCAACATCAACCTCCTCCTCTTCTTCCACAAGAATTCCCTCTATTTTTTTTTTATTTTTATTATTAGTCTTTGAACGAACACAGTGTGTATAAACACTGTGTGTGACATGAATTTATAGAGCCACTTCTGTAACATCCCAAATTTCTAATTATGCTATAGAATTTATACTAATATTATTTAAATTCAGTTCAGAAAATATATTATTTATTATATATATTATTATGTGTAATTTGGTAAAATAATATAATTATTAAAAAGTTTAGGGGTGAAAATATAAATAAATAATCAAATTAAGTTTGGATAGGGTTGGATTAATAAGAACCAATAAGGTAGTGACACGTGGCGTTGGCTTGGGGCGCACGAATTGGTTTCGTTTATAATTGGGAGAGACCTGGAGAAGACCAGGAAATGAAAGAAGAGAAAGAAAAGAAAGAAGAAAAAGAAAGGAAAGAAAAGAAAGAGAGAAAAGAATGGAAAGAATAATGGAAGTTAAAAGGGTTTTTGATAGTGGAAAGGAAGAGTAAGGTATTGAAGTTAAGGTGAGTTATATTATACCTTGAGTCACTAAAATGTATTTTACGTATATTTTGACTTACCAAAATCTATTTTATATAAGTATGTTTTATTAGTATATTTATAAAAGTTATGTTTTATAAAGATTTCAGTTACATGGTTTTATATCTGAACCTTATTTGCTTAAAAGGAAACCCATGGATATGTTTGTTTATATTTTAAAGAATATTTGACTATGACCTTATAAAGAATTATGTTTTGTAAGTACCACCACGGGAGTCCCACGCCTTGGGGGACTTAAATAACCATTGGCCTCTGTTTGACCACTTTGTAGTCCTCTGTTTGTCATGGATTCATTGACCTCTGTTTTGTGCGGACCAAAGTGCTGTGCGGAGCTAAGTGCTACACTATTGTGGGAGCCACCACTAGAATCCGTCGGAACTAAGTGCTACACTATTGTGGGAGCCACCTCTAGAATCCGCCGGAACTAAGTGCTACACTATCGTGGGAGCCACCTCTAGAATCCGTACGAGCCACCTCTTGAATCCATACCTCTTACATTGTCACCCCCTGTGACCTCGTTACGATGCTCATTACATCGCGTGGTTGTGGGTACATAATATATGTATTTTCAGTTCTGCTACTTAAAGGATAGATTTCTGCTACCCAAATGATTTCTGCTACTTAAATGATTTGTTATATAAATGTTTTGGCCTAACTAATGATCCATGGTTATTTCGTGTCCCTTATACTCTTGGTATAATATTTCTCACTCTGCCACGTGCTTATAGTTGTTTACCAATTTTCAGGAAATAGCTTTTGGAAAGTCTTAGATGCGGAGCCGCGGAATAGACACACATAGCATTTTTATGATATGTCTTTATGTAAATAACGACCTTTTTGGTCAATATATTTTGTAATAAAAATAGAAGCTCCGATGATTATTTTGGTACCCTCATTTAAATATTTTTTCCACTCGCGTTTATTGATTTGTTTTTGTTTTGGCCGTAGGTAACTTCAGTTACTGGCCATCACGATATTTAACCCTTGGGTACGGGGAGCGGGTCGTGACAACTTCTCTGAGGCTCTCTCTCACACACACATTCTTTTCATTAATAAATCTTTTCACTTTCTCCAAGTTATAAGAAATACGGCTTTCTCTAAATTCTAAGAAGGATGATGGGTTATGGTTCCCATACCACCATGCAAACAAGCAGGTGGCATTGCCACGAAAATTTCTTCTTCTTTTTTTAACCAAAGATTTATAACAATAATTATTGAACATCTACAAAATTTTTATTCTTAATAAGGTCTTTATTAGTGATTGAATTGGATTAATTTAAAACTAATTTTTTTTAAAATAGATTCTGAATAACATTAATTAATTAATTAATTTATTTATTTTCTTTTAAAAACAATTTAAATATAAGTTTTCACACTTTCAAATTTTGCCCTTTGAATTTTCTATTTGTTGGGTTTACTTGATTGATTTTAATTGTCAGCCATTCGATTTCCATCAATACTTCGTTTAGTCTTGAGAATTTTGATCTCACTCATTTAACACAAAAATGAAATATTTTTTAATTTATTTTTTTTTGAAAAAGGGTACTTAACTGTGATTTAGCATTGAATAAATTATTGTATGCAATCCTAAATTATTAATCAATTGAATATTATATTTGAATCATGAATTTAGATATAAATTTGAAAAAAATATGAATAAAATATAAATTAATTTTTTTTATTTCACTTTTCTTTTCTAAATTCTTGTTTAAATTCATAATTTACCCACAACGGCATAAAGTTGATTTAGGCCTATCTTGGAAAGATTGTAAAAAGTAATTTTTTGGCTTTTAACCAAGCTTTTGGCTTTTTTAGACAAATGATTTGGGAAGTTGGTAAAAAGTGGCTTTTGGCTTTTTTTTATTAATATTTGTTTATGATGTCAAATCATAATAAAATGACCAAACTATCTACATTTAGTTTAAAATATTTATAACTTCACCCATGTAACACATTTTGACCCATGGTTATAGCGATCCCGGTTTCCCTTTACTTTATTTGTTGTATCCGGACTTAGACTCCGTGGAATTGGTTGTTGTGTATATCTTGTTTATATCATTTACTCTCTATATTTGAGTCTTGGGTTGTGTAGGGAAGGTTTGGAACAGGTTGGTTGAACTTAGGAACCAAGTCTAGTTGCCCAGATTTTGGCTTGTCCGCTCGAGCGGGGATTTGGGTGCTCAAGCGGAGAATACACCCATCCAGTATTTCCTGTGTAGTGTTGGGCCCGGCGGAATTGGCCGCTCGGCGAGGAGTTTGTGTGCCGCGCTCAGCGGGTTGATCGGCGGGAGCCCGTCTCAAGCAAAATCTGGGAGTGTGCATCCGACGCTCGAGCAGGGGATTGGCCGCTCGAGCGAGAGTCTGTGAGTGGCGCTCGGCGGGGTTTGCCTTTCCGGCGGGGCAGCTGAGTTAAAAGCCGTGTTTTGACTTTTTAAAATCACTTTTTCACTTCTCTTCTCTCTCATACTTTTCCAAAAACTCCATTGTTGAGCTTCTCTCTCTAAATTCTTCCCTTCTCTCTAGGGATTGATCTAGTAAGAGTTGTTTCCTCACCTTTGGCCTTTACAAAAAAGTTGTTGATCGTCGAGGGCTATCTTTTGATCCGAGAAATTTGCGATTTGGAGCATTTCCATTTTCTTCATCTTCTTCGTTGGGTTCCATCTTTTGAGGTAGGGATATCCTAGTCCTCCTTATGGATTTTGTCTTTCAATTTTAGCATTTTGATATGTTGGATGTTGTTGTGTAATTTTGAGAAAGTTTGGACCTTTGTGTAATTTTACAAAAGTTGGGGTTTTTATTTATAATAAACCTAGATGCATGTTTGGTATAGGGAGATGGAATTTATGTTAATACATTGATGAAAATGGAACCTTAAGGGTTGTAATGTTAGTTATGGAAAATGCCCTAATTACATTGATTAATTAATTGGTATAATTAATTGTGTGAAATGAGGAATTGAATTGGAAATGTTGAGATTGGGAGTGTATGGGATTAAAGGGTGTAGTTGGATTGTTTATCACTCACCGAATTGAAATGTTGATATATTATCCATTTGTGCATTTATTTTCTATTTAGAAATAACTGCCTTGGGCTATCGGTGGAGGATAGTTTTGATTGTTGTAGACAATGCATGAAGATTAGGCAAACGGAAACTAATCAATGGAATGTGTCATTGAGTATGACAGTTGAAAGAATACATTAACTTTATGTATTGATTTGGTGATGTGTATAATTATTGTTTATATGCATTGTGTTGTGTTGGAGAAGATAGGGGATGTACTCCACGGTTTAGGGGATGATAGGGGATGGATCTCTAAGCCGGACGTTGTTTGGGAGGAGATGGGGGATGGACTCCATAGATATAGCTTATATGCTTATCTAGTGATGTGTTGACACAGCTCATATGCTTGTCTTGGGAAGTGTGGTATTGCTTTTATACATATCTATGGAAGTGTTGATATAGCTAGTATGCTTATCTATTATGAAATGGGAAAATGTTTAATATGAGTTTCCGCCTCATATAAGTTGTCGGCCAGGTTCTGAGCCATGGTTATAAATTGAGAATTGAAAGAAATGGGAAATGAATTGTAACATGGACTTGTATGTCATGGAATTGTAAGGTAATAATTGTGGATGTAGTAGTGTTGGCCATCTATCAACTGCTAATCTTTTAGTCACTGTTCATAGCTGGTTTAGTGTATTACTACTGGGCTGTGGCTCACCCTATATGGGAACATCATTTTCAGGTACAGGTAGCATGCCACCTCCAAGGACTTAGCTTGGGAGGCTAGCGGCTGACAGACTTTTTGGTATTGCTTTCTTTTGATGTATTACATGTAGTTTCAAGCCAAAGGCTTAGGCCTCATTTGGGAACAGGCTAATTTAGTAACTTTTTGGCTATTTGGCTAAAATATGAGCTAAAAAAAACTAGTATGTTTAGGATGACTTTTTGACTTTTTACGAAAAGATGTGCAAAAAGTAAAGAGAAAAGAGAATCTTTGACTTTTTGATATAGGTTATTGGCTTTTTGGCTAATTTAGTAACTTTTTGGCTTTTTGGCTAAAAAAGATGGTTCCCAAATGAGGCCTTAATGTGTAATTGAGTTAATACTCTCTTTTTGTAACCAAGTGTTAACTTGGAAAGTTGTAAGCCCTTAGGGCATTTGCTTTTGTTGTTAACATGTAATACTTTTTGTAATGAATTACTCTGATGAATAGAAAGATGGAGACATTTTATATATCAATGCATATCTATATTGATGGGTTTAATGTTGTTTTTTTTTTTTTTTTTGAGGGCGTGACACATTTTGACCCATGAGAGGTAGAATTGTAATTTCACCATTGGCTAAAAACCAACTTCCCAAATGAATTTTTTTTTAAAAAAAGTCAACTTTTAACTTTTACTACAAACCAAAAAAAAGTGAGTAAAAGCCAACTTCCCAAAACAAGCCATACATATATACTCTAGGAAACTCAAAATGTACTAAGATATACTTATCTTAGTCAAGTGGTATTCAAATAAATAAATAAATAAATAAAGGGGAAAAAAAAGAGTCAAGTGGCAGCAATATCCAAATGGCTGCACTCCCCCAAACCACCACTGCACCACTGTCACCTCCAACATTCCGATCACCACTCCACAGCGGCGCCACCGTGCCTGAACTACTCACTGCTCCTCGCTAGATACTCGTACGCGGCCAAATTCTTAAGAACATTCTGATAAAGGTTTTCTCATCGCCGTTTCTCTGTTTTTCCCCCCATTCTAGAAGCTCTTCGATTGTGTGTCTTGATTTTGAACATTTGTGAAGACCCTTTTTGGATTTACTCACTTTCTAATTGATTTTCTCGGGAAAATTACTACCCAACTCATCAATGTTGTTGTGGGGGACCAATTTGACGGGATTGGAGTTGGGAAACAGAGTCCTGGGGGACTAATTCTATGAAATTGAAGTAAGGATATTGGGTCTAAGCTTTTTGTAATCTCTGCAATGTAGGATGTTTTTTGTATCTTCATTTTTCCCGATCACTTTCTATCGCTGTAACTTTTTTTTTGGTTTTTTTTGGTTTGAGCAACAAAGGAGTTTTTGGGGATGACAGAGGCCTCTCTTGGTGTAACCTAAAACAACTAATGGTGAATCCTATTATTTAAATGGGCTCTTTTTTGATAAATCCTATTTGTAACTGTTTTATCCCATAAAATCCAAACTATTTTTGAATATTCCATTAGGTCCATTAATTGTAAAAGGACGAAATAACCCTCATTCCACTTCTCTCGCATCTAATCGATTCTAAAAAGAAACCCATTCTGATTCCATCTATTCAATCCACAAAAATTCCCAAACAAAATCTCATCATCGACCCTTGATTCACAGCGCCTCACTGTAACCCTAGATTCACATCGCCTCACCATCGTTATCGTCCACTGTCCACTGTCGTTGGCCACTGCTATTCCTCTTCATCTCCCCCTGCGAAGGTTTACATCGGAAGAAGGTTGGTTCTTGTTTCCACAATTCCCGTCGATCAACTTAGTGTATTCCATCGACTGAGTGTGGTCTATAGATTTCCAAACCCACCCACCATGAGGAACAAAAGTAAGCAATATCATTCCACCTTCTGTTTTCCAATTATAATGTGATCACCGATGTATATATTTACATTGCCGTATTACTGTTGTTGTTTTTTAATTTGATTTTGTAAACATTGATGATGTGAACATTCACATTGATATTCATTAATGGATAAACTCACAGTAGTAGACACTGGTGTGAACATTCACATCAGTATATAATAATGTGAATGTTCACATTACTGTCTTTGTTGATGTTGTTGATTGTTGATGTCCATAGAACCCCCAATCTTCACTAAAAAATGTGAGGGAATATGATGTAAATATTCATGTGGAGAAGTGGTTTGGAAATACTCTTCTAATCCTGGGAGACGCTAGTGATCCTCAGCTAGTCACCTGAAAAGATACAAACACTCCGATCGGGGGTGCCAAAATTAGCACTCTGACGGACAAGTCAGTTCAGACACTCAGGATAGCTTGTTTACTAAGTTCAGTTAAGTGAAGTGATTCTTACATACCTTTCTCAATCCATTGTTTCTGTATTTATACCTGTTCCTTTCAATCCTCGAGGCTAGTGCCTACTTTTTAATCATTGTCCTTTCTATTATTCGGCTCTAAGGATCTACACTTATTCAGCACATATATTATATTCGGCTTCCCATTCTCGTAGGATACAGCCGATTAATATCAGTCTTCCAATGGTACGCACCTTCTGATTTTGCCATATATTCGGCTCTCACAATTCACATTGTAACATCAATGTTAGACTTGTTGGTGTTGTTGGGTGTTGTTGGTTCCACCCATTGTTTTTCAACAAATTATAACATAATGTGATCACCAATGCATATATTTACATTGCCCTGTAACTATTGTTGTTTTTTGAATTGATTTTGTAAATATCGATGATGTGAACATTCACATTACTGTTCACTACTGAATAAACTGACATTAGTAGGCACTGATGTAAACATTCACATCAGTGTATAATAATGTGAATGTTCACATTACTGTTAATTTCTCAATCAGTCATATTATGCTATTGTTCACATTACATTCTGAACATAATGTTAATATTCACATTGAAACATTCTAAACATAATTTTAATATTTATATTCTGAACATAATGTTAATATTCACATTGTAATATTCTAAACATTATTTTAATATTTATATTGTGAATATAATGTTAATATTCACATTGTCACATTCAAATTGAATATTCACACAATATATTTGGCTATAAACATTCACATTCAAACATATAAGTATAATGATGTGAAGATTAATATCGTGTATACATCGTGTTAGTTTAATAGTTGTAATGTGTGACTGTTGTCACATCTTCATGTGAATTTTGGTTTGTCATGTGGTATCACCTCTTCATCTCAATATTTGCACCAGCTATTCACATACTATTTCACCATCACAATCCCATTATTCTCACGACATACTATTTACACTTATTATCACTATTCATTTGTGAACATAAATATTAAATATATTCTTATTTGAACAAACAGGTCTTCCTCGTAGATTTGATGGCAAAAGAAAGAGAGAGGAATCGCGTGCCAAAGGCAAACCCGATCAAACAACTAGTCCCGAACAAGTGAACATGAAAAAGGTCAACTACCGGTCAAATATTACTGGATTTGTGAAACTATTAAAGGCTACAAAATTTACAAATAGTCAATTGAAATGCCTTAGGAAAACAGCATTTTGGCCATTATTTGATTGTTCGATCAGTAATGAAGTTGACCTTAACCATTGCATGAAATATGATGATGACATTCAAGCCATCCAGTGGGAGGTTTTACATCGGGGACAAGAGCATTTAGATTTTTAGAAGTGATGTATCACTTATTTTTGGGATGGATTGCGGCACCAAGCCAATGGACTCTCTTATGGCGCAAAACCAATGACCGACATCATACATTGAATGTGCAAGGATGTTAGTCGGTTAAGTGCTGCAAAAATATGTGAAATTCTGAATGAAGCATTGAAGGGCACAAAGAAACAAGACAATGAAAAGGTTGCAAGATTAGTTTGCATGTATGCATGCGTCAAACTATTCTTTTCCACGTCCGGAGAAACAATTGGATGGGCATTCTACTCATACATGGACCCATTAGACAACATGATCGAGTATGACTGGGCTGAGAGCATCCAGGAAACCTTGATGGGGTCAGTGAGCCAAAACTGGGGAAAACCAAGACAAGTCACCGGATGTGTTATGTTGTTAATGGTAAATCTCAAAAATCTTATTCTATATTTAATATGAACATTTACGGGGTCTGTCCACTCATATTGTCAGCAAAACAAATGTAACATACACATCGGTATGCATTGGTGGCAAGGTTGGCATAAGTACACACTGATGTAAATGTTCGCGACAGTGTGAAATGTTAGGTACATTCACATCAATGTGCATTGATATAAACATTGACAAAAGTGTTTTGCTCATATTAGCACCGAAACAAATGTGGAACACACATTACTAGGCAATAGTGTGGAAGTTGACATCAGTGATGTGAACATTCACATTATTGTTCAGTAATAGATAAACACACATTAGTTGACATTGGTGTAAACATTCACATCAGTGTTTATTGATGTGAATGTTCACATTACTGTTAATTTCTCAATCAGTCATATTATATTGTTGTTCACATCAATGTGTATTGATGTAAACATTAACACCAGTGTTTTCCTCATGTTAGCACCAAATAAATGTGGAACACGCATTACTAGGAAATGGTGTGGAAGTTGACATCAATGATGTGAACATTCACATTACTGCTCAGTAATGGATAAACACACATTACTAGCCACTGGTGTAAACATTGACATCAGTGTTAATTGATGTGAACATTCACATTATTGATGATTGTTATTTGTTTCAATACTGGTTGTGTAAGCATACAACAATCTTACAAGCCTGTAACCCTAATGTCATTCCGCGGTGTGTGAAGTGAGACCACACAGCCTTACATACCAACATGAGGTCCATATCTTTGGTGAAGCTTGGTTTAAATGAGGTAGAAGTACAACAAAAAATGTTGTGCCCATTCACATAGTAAGACAAGGAACTATGTAACTAACATAATGTCTCAAACTCCAGGTATATGGCAGCGAGCTGATGGCATTCCCAACCGAAGCAAAGACGTACCATCATACCAAGGTGAATGTAGAGCCCAAACCTGACGTTTTGTTGAGTGCACCAGCAAAGCAAGATGAAAGCAATGATGATGAAAGCAAAGACAATCAAGGCAGTGACGACAACGATGGAATTTCTGTCAATGCAATGGACCTAAATGATGTTGAACATGACATCAACACCAGCTGTAAGACCCCCAATGCTGAGAGAGGTATCATCATAGCACAACCAAGTGAGCAGGACATTGTGGATGTACTTATAAAAGAAAACCAAAAAACTTGGGGTCTCATACGACAATAGGAAGCAAAATACAAACAGTTAGAAGAATTGTGGGAGTTGAGGGCAAGGGTGATTGCCGCCATTGAAGTCAAATTATTTGACCAATCGGGCCCATCCAATATGGACATGGACATCAAGAATTGCATGGAGTGGAAAGATACAGAAATTCAACGGTTGACAAAATTGGTCATCAACCTAGAAAACAATCCTTGAAGACCTTTATAATGATCAGTCCGTCCACATTATCACTCAAGTCGAAGCACAAAAGGCTCATGACAGCATTAAGAAGCATCCTATTGCAACATTGAACACATTATCAGCCCACCATCGAGGGTAAAGCGCATCAAGTAGAAAGTAAGGAAAGAGCACCAGTTGGATGAATTTGAATATCCCAACTTGCAGTCCAAATTGTACTAGATTTATACAAACATCCACACAAAAAAAAAAAAAAAGAAAAAAAAAAAAGCCTAACAAAGTACAAAAAGTTAACCTTGAACAATAAACTGAAGGTTTGGGCCAACATGAACAAATTCAACAAGCAGAAGGTCCAAAATTTGCACAAGAACAACGGTGATGAGTAAGTGATCATATATATTCAGACTGAATTTATTTTTATACTGATGTTAAGCTTCACAAATGTACTTAATAGATTAGATCATTTCATAAATGTGCAATGTTAACATTAACGTTTTCTGTAATCACAATGCACAGGTTGCTTGTGTGGCGAGGGGATTCAAAGACTAGAGATATGTATTTTGATGACATCATACACATCATCAAGGAAAAATCAATACACAACAACGTATAACAATCGTAAATGTGTACAAAACACACACACATACACTGTAAAGACACTGTAAATAATGTAGTGCCACCCCTTTGTTTGTGCAGGTGATAGATGCATATGGTGAAATTCTACTCGAACTACAAGGGCTAGTCAACCCAAGTTTGGAGGATTCAGCATTCATCTTTACAAGCACATGTTTGGTAACCACTACACTTTTGGTTTGTTTATGTTTGATGTTAATGAGAATGTTCACATGAACAATATTTGATTTGCATATTCAATAGATGTCAATGTTCATCTCAACATTATATGCTTATATTGTTAACTTAACTGATAGGCAGATGTGAATGTTAACAACAACATTATGTAACAGGTGTGAACATTGACATTGACAAATGTGAACATTTACATCATTTACAGTGAACATTATATGGTTATATTGTTAACTTAAATGATAGACAGATGTGAATGTTAACAACAACATAATGACAGGTCTGAACATTCACATTGACAGATGTGAACATTCACATCATTTACAATGAACATTATATGCTTATATTGTTAACTTAGATGATAGACAGATGTGAATGTTAACAACAACATAAAATGACAGGTCTGAACATTCACATTGACAGATGTGAACATTAACATCACTTATAGTGAACATTAAATGCTTATTATATTGTTAACTTAAATGATAGACAGATGTGAATATTAACAACAACATAATATGACAGGTATGAACATTCATATCTATAATGCATTGCATAACTGTTTGATAAATTAACAGATGTGAACATTCACATCATTTACATTGAACATTGATATAAATACTTGGTACATCATTGTATGCCCTTTGTGTGCAGAAAGTCATGCAAGAGTACCCCTTTCCCCCCCTAACAAGAGAAATAAAATGATTGATGCACATATCAAGGACTATCAAGGCCAGAGATACTTCATCTTTCCAATACACGACAACTTCCACTGGACGATTGTTGTGTACGACGTGAAAGACAATGTATAGAGGCATTATAACTCGCTACGACCAAGTCCCAGCATACATGACCCATCTATTGACAAAGCACAAATAGTGGTAAGTGGCTGACACATAATTCTTGTCATGATGTGTAATATTTGAACTTAGACGTATGCACTATGTTACTAGGTGGCTATTATAAAATTTCATTGTTGGCAGAGAGACTACATCGAGGCTGTGGTGCGCAACATCGAACCATCATCACCATTATGGACCAAATTATCAGGCTAAAATACTTCGTAACCAGCCATATCAGTAGACATCTGTCATCAGCAAGCATCAGATTCGTAAGCCTAAAATCAATTTGTACATATCTTCCACAACCATTACACATCTACATTTCAAAATCTAACAAGAAGTTTGCATTTTTAGGGTGGATTGCGGGCCTACAGTTTGTTACATCATGAGGGCATATGTATATCATGAAGAAATTGTTGATAGCCTAAATTGCTTTGAATGGTGTCAAATAAGAGACTCATTAGTACACATTTTTTCTAAATCACAGAAAGACAGTGCAATGTGAAAACCTATAGGTGGGGGGTGTCCACCTATCATTGTTACCCAAAACTGTTATCCACATTTAAGACAATTTAGTGTCAATAGATTTAACACATTGGAGCAGACTAGCTTAATTGTAAATCAATTCTATATCACTACTTCTACTGTTATTTTTCAGTCAATATATGTATATGCATTTTGAGGCCTATTTTGTGTTGGTCATGCACATTGAGATTGTATTTTCTTTTTTCTTTGACACATGACATAATGTGAATTTTCACATCACAGAATGATCATACACATTCTTATGTTTTAAAGCCCTACTACATGGATGTGAATCTTACTTAAAGTGTTATTGTAACACAATATGACAGGTGTGAATATGATATTTCTGAACATATAAGTCAATATTCACAGCTAATAATTTGATGATGTGAATATTCACATCGTAACTTTTAATGATGTGAATAGCAGCAACGATGTCAATATTCACACCACGCCCATGCATGCATCATAATATACACAAGAACGTCTAATTTTTGCTAACAACAAACACTAACAATTACATTTCATAATACATATATGAATATTCACATCTTCTGAGTTGATAATGCAAATGGTTATATTGATGTAAACGTTCATGTCATCTACTTTGATGCTGTCAATGGTAATAAGAATGTGAATATTCACACCACAGTAATGTTTAAAAGTTCAACCCATGTGCAATTATTCACATAATGTGATTATCTTACACAAGTGTGAATGTTAACATCATGTATTCATCCTTAACACAACAATAAAAATGTCAGATTGGTACCTTAAAAAATTAAAAATAAAACACAAATCAAATACTAATGCATTATTATGTTTGCCAACGCAACATAATCTTATTGTAACACAATGTTTGCCAACATAACACAATATTATTTCAAAAATTAATATAAGAATCCCATGTAAAACACAATGTTGAAATGAAAAAATGTACACCCTATATCGGCTCCTGGCATGATTTCTGATTATGGCTTCCCAACTTATTACATCTCCCACACTTTATTTGTTTCAGTTTCTCACCCCTTGATGGGATTCTATTCTTTTTCGGCCTTCGGGTGGTCTTTTCACAGTTGGTGGGTATATAGTGAAGTCTGTGGAATCGAAAGGCGGCTTTTCCACTGATGGTATAGGGAATATGGCACCTGAATAGGCTGCACGATATGTCTATACATGAAAGTAATGTTCCACACAATCATTGAGATTGTAGCGGCTCTTCTGAATAGCAATAACAGTATGGTCACATGGGAATCCGTTGATTTTCTATTTGAAGCAAGAACATGTACGCTTTGCAACATCAACTGTAATAGATGGTATCGAATGAACTTCAAACACATCCTCATTGGCTTTTCTAACTTGCCAAAACCTGCTGTCATTGAATGAATCCATAAGCATTGTTTCGAATGTAGGACAAATAAGCTCATTCCATTTGTTTGCTTGGTCATGCCGTGCAGACATTTGCCGCATCAACTGAGTACGAATTGTGTCCACCATTTGAGTAATAGAAAGATTACGTGCTTTTTTAATCCAGTTATTAAATAACTCTGCCGCATTGGATGTCATCTCCCCGTAATGCATGCCCTTGCACAACATCACAAATATTGTACAATACAGAATTTAATTTCTTCGAAACTAAATATGAAATTTCACATTGCCACAAAACATAACTGAAAACTCACATCATTACCATTCTAAAGTTGACAAATGGAATACTTTAGGAAACTATTATTACCTGAAGTATGAATTTGCACAGTGCTCAGGTGCTAAGTCATTGAAAAAATTATGTGCTCGTTGCTTACCCTCCTCTTTTAATTTTGCAAGCTTTTCATGGAACCCTACCACAGTTGGCTCGTAAACACAGTCACCCAAACTACTTACTAGGTGATCCCTAAATCCATTATCAATTCCTTTCATCCGATCTCGTAAATTGTTACTCAAGTGTTGTAAGCAATAACCGTGGTAAACTGATAGGAACACCTTTGGCATAGCTTCTAACAGACCAAGATTACGATCCGAAATAAAAGTAATCTGGCACTTACTATCAACAACCTTCCCAAGTTTGTGCAACAACCACGACCAATTGGCTGTGGTCTTTGAATTAACAATTGCAAAGCAACAAGAAATAGACCTACAACACAACACCATTACACAACTGTTCACAATATTCCAAAGTGAATAGAAAACCAAATAAAGGAAACAGGTTATGTGAATGTTTATATCTACATTTCCCTATTACTATTGTTATTTTTGGATTTGGGTTCGTAAACATCAATGATGTGAATATTCACATTAACATCCATTAATGGATAATCTCACATTAGTAGACACAGGTATGAACATTCACATTAGTGTATACTAATGTGAATGTTCACATTACTGATAATTTCTCAATCAGTCATATTTTGTTGTTGTTCACATCAATATGTATTGATGTAAACATTGACACCAGTGTAAATGTGGAACACACTGTGTAATCGTCTATCATATGTCCAGACTATGTTGCTCAGTGTGAATATTTACATGAATAGTGTCACGACCCAAACCCGGCCCTATGGGTTTAGTCCCAGAATCGCCAAGAATGAGATTACCAAAGGCCTCTTGAGCGAATACAATCAATCAGAGTACAGGGCCTGGCGGAAGCCAATACAGTAAATAACTAGTGTCCATTGAGCTGTGAAAATCTGTATGTCAAAAACATTTTCCATACATTTATGCATTCAGACCAGTACAGTATATACAAGCATTACAGATATTCAAGACGGAACTCAATCCTCAATAACAAGATCAGAAAAATGTCTATACAAAAAGTACAACAAGACAAAAGCAAGAGGAGACTAGTGGGGACACAAAACACCCCAAGCCATGGCATGGCGTCTCGGAACCTCACAGGAGGCACATAGGTTTGGTGACAAAGCGGGGACCAATCCCACGCTCCTAGCTTCTGGCCCAAGCGGCGTGAGAACCTACATATATATATAACAGGGAGCTAAAGCCCAGTGAATAACATAAAGCGTAAAGAGGTTATGAATGAATGTCCTTGCAGTAAATGAAATCAATTCATTAAACAGTAGTTTCAGTCTTTCAGTATTTCAATCAATCAGTCATATGTGGTACATCCAATAGCCTATAACAGAAGGTCCAAAAGGACCGGGCCTTAATAGACCCAACAGTAATGATGGCCAATCATTGATGCGGTATGGTTCCACAAGGAAACCGAAGCTCAGAATAACAATAATAATGGGTGCTAAGGATGCCTGTCTGATTCAGAAATAGGACATACATTCATTCAAGAATAATATCGATTCGATGCAGTTAAATTAAAAGATTCAAAAGATAACCATTTTGAACATATCTTTACACATCTGTTACTCACAGTGATTGGGCTATCAATAGCTAGAGCGCGTCCCCGTGAGTCAACCCTAAACAGTCAATCAATAGAACACACACTAAGTTTACAGTTGGAAAGGATGATAATTAAATCTCTAAATTCCCTCGGTGTGGTTCTATGTCTAAATCCTCATTAAGATGCATTAAACTAGGCCTAAGAATGCCTAGGATGAGATGAGGATGCAAAAATACAGTTGGAAGGCACTTTTCAAAAGTTGCTGAAAACAGGGGTCTCGCTCGAGCGAGCCTTCCTTCGCTCGAGCGAGGTTACAAAATCAAAGGCTTCGCTCGAGCGAACAACCCTTCGCTCGAGCGGAAAACTTCTGGTTGCTCGATTTTTACGCGCGATACCACGCTCGATGCTTCGGCGGATCCTGAATAAAGGTGCTCGCTCGGCGAGAATCCTTCGCCGGCGAGGAAGCAAAATCTGGATTTCAGTTGTCTCCCAAGTTCGAACCAAGCATTCAATCATCAAAACTCAACCTCTTGGCCCCAATTTCTGGAAAAACACTTCAAACTCAATGTATAACAAGTTTCAAAAACTATTTTGCACATGCAAGGGCCAATGGTTGGTCAATTGAAGCCAATTTCAAACCATTTTCAAGAACAAGTTTAAAACATGCAATGCATGAGCTTCAAACCCAATTTAATCTTCAAATCTTGCTTTAGAGAGCTCAATAGTTGGAAAACATTCTGAAATCATGAACTATAATGGAAACATGGACATGCATGCATCATTCAAGCATGAATTCACCTCCAAATTCACTAATCTCTACATGCATGCATGAATTCTATCTTGAATCAACCTATATGAGCTCAATCAAGACTTACATTACTATATGATCATGATGCATACAAGATGGACTTAAAACATAGCAAGAAGATGGAAATTTTCTTACCTAAATCTTCAATTTGGGAGCCTAGAAGATCAATTTAGCAAGTACACTTCAATTCTTGGAGATTCAAGCAATTTCAACAAATGAATCCAAATTTCTCTTAACTCTCCCTCTCTCTAATCTCTTTGGTCGGCTAAGGGCAACAAGAAGGGCTGAGGAAATGTTTTGCTCAATGTGAACAAGTCTAAGGCTCAACAATGATAGTAAACAATGGTCCACTATGAGTGGCAAATTCGTAAATAAGCCTAAGTCCGTAATTAACTCAATTCAACCTACTTTAATCATTCCTAATCAATTTTCAGATAAAAATATCATTAAATCACAAATATTATGCTGATTATAAAACATCCAACGGTTTCTACATCGGCCGCCGATAAGGCCTTCAACTAACAGTTTAAACACATACATTTAAACAGGTAGTCAAACAATCAACAGATAAAACATGCAATTCAGTATGTAAACTTATTGATTCTTGATTTCGATTTCAATCGATTCATCGATTTTAATCGGTTCAATTATCGGTCATTAACAATCCGGTTTATCAAGAATCAATATATAATTCAGGTGGTTATCTGATGTCGTCTGAGGGTTGTTACAGTCTCCCCTCCTTATAAGGAGTTTAGTCCTCTAAACTCGAGTTACCTTCAGTTTGGAAGAAAACAGGATTCAGCGGGAACAAATCCGGATATCGCCTAGCCATGTCATCTTCCCTCTCCCAAGTGGCATACACACCACCATGGTTTTGCCAGTCTACTTTCACTAGCGGAATCTCTTTGTTTCTCGGTTTCTTGATCCGTCGGTTTACAATCAGATAGGCCGTTCCTCGTAGGTGTAGTCATCACTCAACACGCGATACGGGCGGGCTCGATCACATAAACGGATCACGAAGATAGTCTCTCAACATCGAAATGTGGAAGACGTTATGCATATGCTCCATTTCAGAGGAGGCGCAACTTGATACGCCGGATTGATTTTCTCAATAATCGTCTGGTCCGGCATACCTCGGCGCTAACTTGCCTTTGATTCCAAAAGCGAAGTCGGCCTTTCATTGGTGTCACTTTCACAAAAACGTGATCACCCACTTCATACTCTCTATCCGTCTTCGACATCTGCATAACTCTTACTGTCTACTCATGCGGTTTTCGGTCTTTCTTTATGTCAGATTTTACCTTTTCGGTTGTTTCATAAACAATTTTGCCCAAGACGGCCCATCTCCAACTTCGCCCAGTGATTGGAGATCTACATTTTCGCCATACAATGCCTCGAAGCGCCATTCCAAGACTTCGAATGGTAGGCATTGTTGTAGGCGAATTCACCAACGGCAGATGACTTTCCCAATTTCCGAAAGTCCAAGACACACATTCTCGGAGGTCTTCTAGAGTTTGGATTGTCCTTTACATTGTCCATCTGCGAGGATGATAGGCACTACTCAAACCTCAATTCGATTACCCAATGCAGTCAGTAGGCTCTGCCAACCTCGATGTAAACTTGAATCCTGTCGAAACAATAGATCTGAGCACTCCATGCAATCTCACAATTTCATCAATATAGATAATGACGGTTTGTCCGCATTATAGATTGTCTTGACAGTAAGAAGTGTCTTGATTTAGTCGATCTATCAACAATAACCCAAATAGAGTCCATACCTTTCTGGGAGCGCGGTAATCCAACGATAAAATCCATCGTGATATGCTCCCATTTCCATTCGTATGGGTAAGGGTTGCGATGTCCGGCGGTCGTTGATGTTGACTTTGACACATTGACAATGGAGACACTTAGACACAAAGTCGGCGATCTCCTTCTTCATTCCTCGCCACGAAATTTTGTTTCAAATCTTGGTACATTTTCGTATTCCACGGTGAATAGAGAACTTGGTATGGCCTTCTTGCGAACTCTTCTTTTCAATTCAATGTCATTTGGTACACAATCTGTCTTGGAATTTCAAGATATTGTTCTCAAATTTGAACCCGGTCTCGGTTTTGAATCCCTTTCTTGAGAACCTTCTTCAAGTAATCATCCGGTTGTTGTTTTTCTTTAATTTCCTCAATCAAAATTTGGTTGAGCGAAATAGCGACTAAGGTTCCACCTTGTTCCTTCAAAAGCGATTTCAATTTCGACTTTTCGGATCAAGAAGCAACTCTTTACATCGGTTAGCAAAGCAGGCTAAGTTGGAAATCGATTTTCGGCTCAAAGCATCGGCAACGGTGTTGGCTTTTCCCGGATGGTACAAAATCTGTAGGGCATAGTCTTTGATCAGTTCAAGCCATCTCCGCTGTCTCATATTCATTCTTCGAGTGAAAAAAGTACTTGAGCTCTTGTGGTCGATATACACTTCACATGTCGCTCCATACAAATAGTGACGCCAAATTTTCAATGCAAAAACTCTGCGGCAAGTTCAAGATCATGGGTTGGGTAATTCTTTTCATGCGGTCTCAAGCTGGGAAGCATAAGCAATAACTCTCCCATTCTGCATTAAAACACATCCCAAACCCTTATGAGAGGCATCACTAAAAAGCAGTGTAACCATCAAGACTGTAGGTAGAGTCGAAATTGGTGCGATCCAAGTCTAGTTTTCAACTCTGAAATCCGATTCCCTCGATCGATCCGATCAAATGGTGTCCTTTACGAGTCGGTTGAGTCGTGGTAAGGCAATTTTGGAGAAATCTTTGACAAATCTTCGTAGTATCGGCCAGTCCCAAAAAGCTTGGACTTGATCACATTTGTTGGTCTAGGCGATTCACTCTGACTTCAATTTTCATGATCAACAGAAATTCCATCTTTGCTAACAACATGCCCCAAAAACATAACATGGTCAAGCCAAAATTCACACTTAGACAGTTTAGCATACGGTTTACATTCTCTTAAGGTTTGCGGGGCAAGTCTCGGATCTTTGTTCATGTTCTTCTCTGATCTTAGAATATATCAATATGTCATCAATAAATACTACAATGAAGTCATCAAGGTATGGTTTGAAAATTACATTCATAAGGTCCATAAATGCTGGGGCATTCGTGACTCGAATGGCATAACTAAAAATTCATAATGGCCATACCTCGTTAAAGCGGTTTATCAATGTCTTCGGTTTGACTTTCAATTGATGGTACCCGATCTAAGGTCAATTTTGGAAAACACTTGTGCACCTCAGAATCGATCAAAGCAGTCATCAATACGCAGTAAGGATATTTGTTCTTCTGTTACCTTATTCGATTCGCGGTAATCAATGCCTGATCTTAGTGAGCCATCTTTCTTCTTCACAAATAAAAGCAGTAGCGGTGAAGTACTAGGCACGATAAATTTCTTGTCCGGCAGTTCTGCAATTGTACCTTCAGTTCTTCGTTCGGTTGGAGCCATTACGTAGGGAGCTTTTCGATACTTGGTACATGTGCAGTACTACATCAACAATGAACTCAATCTCCCTGTCAATCGAATCACCTGCTAGATCATCTGGAAATACATCTGGGAATTCTCTAACTATAGGAATGGAATTCACATCAGTTTTAACATTATCGATGCTTGAATCTGATCGAGATAGAACAGATAGCCCTTACACCCCTTTCTAATCAGTTTGACAGCCTTTACAGAAGAAATCAGATATGGAGGAGGTACTACTCCAACTCCACTAAATACAAATTCGGGTAAACCCGGCGGACGGAAAACAACTTGCTTGGTCACACAATCGATAGTAGCATGATATTTTTGTAACCAGTCCATCCCCAATATCACATCAAAATGATCTATGTTCAATGGCAGTAAATCAATAAATAGGTGCATATCCCCAACAATAATCTCACAAGCAGGATACATATATGCACATGTCATGGATCCCCCAACAGGTGATGATATAACTACCAAGTAATTCATGGGTTCTAAGGGTCTATTCAATTTCTGCGAAAACCATGTGACACATAAGAATGTGTAGACCCTGAATCAATCAATACATATGCATTTTGAGCACAAATAGAGAGGATACCTGACACAACGGTCTCGGTATTCTGAACGTCTCCCGGTACTAGGGCAAATACTCGGCCCTGCCTCATAGGCTCCTTCCGGTAGTTTTGGGGTTAGGCTTCGGGGCTACATTTGATCTTTCTTTTCGGTGCGGCTTTACCACTAGCTGGGGGAGCTGAAGGGCAATCTTTAATTCTGTGGCCCACTTTGCCACATCTGAAACAAGCTCCAGAAACCTGATAGCAAACTCCCTTGTGTTTGTTGCCACATGTAGAGCACGGTGGAGTAAACCCGCTCCCTTGGCTGGGGCTGGTCGTCGACCCCGTATTCTGTTTCTTGTTGGCTGAGTTATGCTTGCCTTTCTTGAACTTGAAACCTTGCCTTTTTCCTTGCCACTCACTTGTCGGTGTTTCTGATTGTTTCACTGCTACAATATTTACCTCGGCCATCAAAGCTCGGTCGAGAACACCCACAAAAGTTGGCATTTTCAGAACATTTATCCGATCCTGTATAGCAGCATTGAGGCCGCCTTCAAATCTCCTGGCCTTCTTGTAATCGGTATCCACCATATGTGGTGCATACCTAGCAAGTTCGGTAAATTGCTTCTCATACTCACTGGCCCGACAATTTGCCTGTCGCATTGTTCAAACTCGATCACTTTTCTCTCGATACACTGAGGAGAATGTGTTTCAAAGAAGGACTCCTTGAACTGAGCCCGAGTCATTACAGTGTTTGCATCACGGGTCAACATCCACCACCTTCTAGCATCTTCCTGCTGGGTAAAGGTGGGTAACAATACCTTGTGTGCTTCGAGCGGAAACACTTCAAACTTTTTCGCTGAGAACCCAAGCTTGACCTTTAACGGTTCTAAGCCTCCACGAAAGGACGGCGGTTTCATTTCTTTGAATTTAGTCGGTGCAATAATATCCATCTCATTAACGTTCACATTACGCACATTTGGTGCATTCATTCGATTTACCGGAGGAGGAGGAGGTGAAATTTGTTGGTTCTGTTGTCGGTCTAATCTTTCAATTACCAGTTCCATCATTTGTTCAAGTCTGGCCATTCTGGCCTCGGAGGATGATGCTTCAGTTTCATTTGCATTATCCATTTCACTATAAGCAATTATACAGTTATCATTATAAACAGTTGTACAATTAAACAGTTTAACATTTATTCAGTCAGTCATAAACACACACTTTTCAAATTCATGAGATGCCCTAATTGCTTTTCTAGGACACCCTATAGCTCATTTGGACACGTGTGTGCGGTATAACTCGTGGTTAAGTATCGCTCTGATACCACTCTGTCACGACCCAAACCCGGCCCTATGGGTTTAGTCCCGTAACCGGCCAGTAAATCCGAGATTACCAAAGGCCTACTGAACAGTAATACAATCAATCAGAGTACAGGGCCTGGCGGAAGCCAATACAGTAAATAACTAGTGTCCATTGAGCTGTGAAAATCTGTATGTCAAAAACATTTTCCATACATTTATGCATTCAGACCAGTACAGTATATACAAGCATTACAGATATTCAGTACGGGAACTCAATCCCTCAATAACAGTGCAGTAAAACAGTCTATACAAAAAGTACAACAGTACAAAACAGTAGGAGACTAGTGGGGACACAAAAAACACCCCAAGCCATGGCATGGCGTCTCGGAACCTCACGGTGAGGCACATAAATTGGTCACGACAAAGCGGGGACCAATCCCACGCTCCTAGCTTCGATGCGGTGAGAACCTACATATATATATAACGGTGAGCTAAAGCCCGATGAATAACATAAAGCGTAAAGAGGTTATGAATGAATGTCCTTGCGATAAATGAAATCAATTCATTAACAAGAGTTTCATCTTCAAGATTTCAATCAATCGGTCATATGTGGTACATCCAATAGCCTATAACAATGGTCCAAAAGGACCGGCCTTAATAGACCCAATAGTAATGATGGCCAATCATTGATGGCAGTATGGTTCCACAAGGAAACCGAGAGCTCAGTAAATCAATAACAAGAGGTGCTAAGGATGCCACAATCAGATTAGAAATAGGACATACATTCATTCAAGAATAATATCGATTCGATGCAGTTGATGGCAAGATTCAAAAGATAACCATTTTGAACATATCTTTACACATCTGTTACTCACGTGATTGGGCTATCAATAGCTAGAGCGGCGTCCCGTGAGCCAACCCTAAACAGCCAATCAATAGAACACACACTAAGTTTACAGTTGGAAAGGATGATAATTAAATCTCTAAATTCCCTGGGTGTGGTTCTATGTCTAAATCCTCATTAAGATGCATTAAACTAGGCCTAAGAATGCCTAGGATGAGATGAGGATGCAAAATACGCTTGGAAGGCACTTTTCAAAAGTTCTTTGAAAGGGGTCTCGCTTCGGCGAGCCTTCCTTCGCTCGAGCGAGGTTACAAAATCAAAGGATTCGCGCGAGCGAACAACCCCTCCCTCGTGCGGAGAACTTCTCGGTGCTCGATTTTTTCACGCGATACCACGCTCCATGCTCGCCCGGGCGGATCCCTCAATAAAGGTGCTCGCTCGAGCGAGGAAGCAAAATCTGGGATTTCAGTTGTCTCCCAAGTTCGAACCAAGCATTCAATCATCCAAAACTCAACCTCTTGGCCCCAATTTCTGGAAAAACACTTCAAACTCAATGTATAACAAGTTTCAAAAACTATTTTGCACATGCAAGGGCCAATGGTTGGTCAATTGAAGCCAATTTCAAACCATTTTCAAGAACAAGTTTAAAACATGCAATGCATGAGCTTCAAACCCAATTTAATCTTCAAATCTTGCTTTAGAGAGCTCAATAGTTGGAAAACATTCTGAAATCATGAACTATAATGGAAACATGGACATGCATGCATCATTCAAGCATGAATTCACCTCCAAATTCACTAATCTCTACATGCATGCATGAATTCTATCTTGAATCAACCTATATGAGCTCAATCAAGACTTACATTACTATATGATCATGATGCATGCAAGATGGACTTAAAACATAGCAAGAAGATGGAAATTTTCTTACCTAAATCTTCAATTTGGGAGCCTAGAAGATCAATTTAGCAAGTACACTTCAATTCTTGGAGATTCAAGCAATTTCAACAAATGAATCCAAATTTCTCTTAACTCTCCCTCTCTCTAATCTCTTTGGTCGGCTAAGGGCAACAAGAAGGGCTGAGGAAATGTTTTGCTCAATGTGAACAAGTCTAAGGCTCAACAATGATAGTAAACAATGGTCCACTATGAGTGGCAAATTAAATAAATAAGCCTAAGTCCGTAATTAACTCAATTCAACCTACTTTAATCATTCCTAATCAATTTTCAGATAAAAATATCATTAAATCACAAATATTATGCTGATTATAAAACATCCAACGGTTTCTACATCGGCCGCCGATAAGGCCTTCAACTAACAGTTTAAACACATATATTTAAACAGGTAGTCAAACAATCAACAGATAAAACATGCAATTCAGTATGTAAACTTATTCAGTTGCAGTTTCGATTTCAATCGGTCTGTCCAGTACTTTAATCAGTTCAATTATCAGTCATTAACAGTCCGGTTTATCGATGTCGAGATATAATTCGGTGGTTATCTGATGTCGATACGAGGGTTGTTACAAATAGACAGCTAAAAAAAATACTAGCCATTGTTTCCATCTTTCGCCGTTGCCGCAAGTAATTGACCTTTGTATTTTCCTTTGAGGAATGTTCCATACAGAAATAATAAAGGTCGACAAGAATTAAATCCAGAAATACACATAGCGAATGACACAAAGAAACAACAAAACTGTTGACTACTCACATCATAGTCAATATTGACATAACTCCCCGGATTGTAACGCATCACAGCATCCGAATACCACCGCAACTGGTCAAACGATAATGAGTGGTCTCCATGAATAACAGTCTTTGCTTTCTCCACGCCCAACCATACCACGTGGTAACTCACATCTAGCCCATAATCCCTCTTCAAAATAGTCACCACCACACATGGCCGAGTCAACGGCTTGTCCCTCACAATTTCAGATATGGTACTCAACACCAAATCGGAACTAACTCGTGGATTCTTCGATGTTTGGACATCTGTATCACAATTATGCACATCACTAAACCTCTTGATATAGAAAAAACCATTTGTTCATTGTGCTCTACGGTGTATAGCCCACAAGCAGCCTCTCTCCTCACGCATCGCACACATAGCAGTAACTCTTGTTGTCTCGTTCTTGACATACGTAAACTGAAACCCACATTGGATGGCATACTTACATACCACATCACGAAATTCTTGTGTACCTTCAACAAATCGTTGTCCGACATACATAATACTATTTGCCCAAGGGGCAGACAACAACACCTTCTTCTTATGGTGGCAAAATCTCCGTAGTGCATCAATTTCTTCCCCAACCCCCATATGCAGCGACCCAGAACTACTTGACTGACTAATATCACTTTTCAACTCAACAATAACTTCTACATGTTGTACCCCCATTGATTTAGCAAGTAGTAACATGTTCTGAAATTCTTCTTCATTGTCCAAATCACACCCATTAACCCCAGGTAGCCGACAGAACAATGAAATAGAACTAGCAGACAACTCATCCCATTTTTCACACAAACACTCCACCAAACGTGAATAACACAATGCGTGGGCAACATTTATTACAATTATACTGCAACCATATGTACACCAACATCATAAAGGTATCCATCTCCTGTAAAACACACAACAATACAACAATCAACAATAATCCAAAACGATATGAAAATTCACATTGTGCAAAAATTAGATGACTACATGTACAGTTCAAGTGTTAAATCCATAATTCACATTAGCAAGATGTGAACATTCACATTGATACATATACTCTGAATTATATTACCTACACAAAGCCTCATTAAACAAACATCAAAGTAAAATGAGAACATCTACATTCTTCACAAAATATTAACAAGATGTAAACATTTACATTGATACATATACTCTAAATTATATCACCCACACAGAGCCTCATTAATAAGATGTAAACATTTACATTGATACATATACTCTGAATTATATCACCCACACAGAGCCTCATTAAGCAAACATCAAAGTAAAATGAGAACATCCACATTCTTCACATAATATTAACAAGATGTAAACATTCACATTGATACATACTACTCTGAATTATATCACCCACATAGAGCCTCATTATGGATACATCAAAGTAAAATGAGAACATCCACATTCTTCACATAATCTGATGACCTCCCCTCCACAAGACTACGTAAAATGCATACATCACCCACACAGAGCCTCATTAAGCAAACATCAAAGTAAAATGAGAACATCCACATTCTTCACATAATATTAACAAGATGTAAACATTCACATTGATACATATACTCTGAATTATATCACTCACACAGAGCCTCATTATGGATACATCAAAGTAAAATGAGAACTACACATTCTTCACATAATCTGAATGACCTCTCCTTCACAGGACCACGTAAAATGCATATAATTGAAAAAACAGAGCATCCGATCCATATCAATCCAAAAACAGAGCATCTGATTCATCACACAAATCAAAACATAAACTGAACATGTATCTATAACCAAAATGATACTAACCTTAATCATGCAATCTTCCAATCGTCCTATAACTCGAAAACAACTAATTTGAACTAGTTATACTCCAGAAAATGTGACAACCGAACACTTTCCAATTCATCGTCTTCACTTGAAAATCACCAAACCATACAACAACAGCAACAATGAAACCCTAGCACATCAAAGCCTTGGAATAAGCATGCAAAATAAAAATGTATCCATCTGAATTAGAATGATGATAAAAAGTGTAAAGATAGAAACTGCCAAAACTGAATCAATGAAAAAACAGGCAACGTGTTATGTATTAACACAGTATATATATAAGGGCATAATACTTATAATATTCCTTTGTGGACCTAATGAGTTATAACAATTCTAAAATGGATTTATCAATAAAAATCCCTATTTAAATTAATAGAAATCAAGATTGAAAAAAAAAATATATATATATATATATAGGCAAATGCTAACAGGCTTTTAAAGATACGCCTTGTTAAAGTACAATAAGGATCACTACAAAAAATTTGCTTTTTTGCGACGGCAAAATGCCGTCGCAAATACCCAAAATGCCGTCTCAAAAGCTTTTTTGCGATGGCAACTGGCTTTTAGCGACGGCAAGAGGGGGGTCGCAACAAAGGGGGTTCCTAAAGGCCTTTAGCGATGGTGTAACGCCGTCGCAAAATATAGGCGACGGCAAAAATGGCTTTTAGCGACGGCAAAATACTGTCGGCAATAATGCGTAGAAATCGGAAGTTTTTGAGACGACACTTTGTGCTATCGCTAAAATGGTTATTTGCGACGGCAAAAATACCGTCGCTAATGGTTATTTGAGACTGCAAACATGCCGCATCTAAAAATATTATTTGCGATGGTGAAGAATACCGTCGCTAAAGGCCTTTAATTTCAACTAATTAATAATGCCAATATCTTTTGCGACGACTATACTACCATCGCAAAAAACCTGGTTCTAATTTTTTTTGAGACAGTGTGGTGCCGTCTAAAAAAAAAAAAAACTATAATAAAATTATTAAAAATATGAAAATTACCTGTATTAAATGAAAATAACTATAAAAAAAATCGATAATTACATAATAATATAAAAATTCATCCATAATTAAAGTATTCTTCCACTCATAACAACACATCAGCAAAATTATCCCACCACATAATGTTGCATAATATATACATAATGTTGTTCACAAATCTAAATAATGAAAATCAAAAATAAAAGTTTTCGTTATAATTCTTCCGTGGGTTACAAAAACAAAAGTTTGTCGCAATCTTCACACGCCTGCATTCCACAAGAAGAACACTGCTACTCAGGAAATATCTGAAAATAAAAAATAAAAATAATTAATAACAATATAATTATGTGTTAATATTTTAATTACAAAAAAAATAAAAAATTAACTACTATATTATTACAAAGATAGTTAAGTAAATAATTTTAGCTCGACAGAAATCCGACCCTAACTCCCAAACCGCGAACTTGATTCGAGCCCTGTCTTCTCCTACAAGTCTCTCGTGCCTAGGCAGTCGTATGTACCAAGTTTCGTTCTAAACCGATGCCGTTTGGTGATTTTGGGGTGTCAACACCTCGAATTCAAGTTTTTTAAGAAACTAGTTTGCCTAGACCGAAATACCGCTCTAACTCTCAAACCGGGAACTCGATTCAAACCCCGTCTTCTCCCACAAGTCTCTCATGCCTAGGCAGTGGTGTGTGCCAAGTTTCATGCCAATCCGACCCCGTTTGGTGATTTTGGGGCGTCAACACCTCGAATTCAAGTTTCTTAAGGAACTAGTTTGCCTAGAGAGATATCCGACTCTAACTCCCAAATTGGGAACCCGATTGGAGTCCCATCTTCTCCTACAAGTCTCTCGTGCCTAGGCGGTTGTGTGTGCCAAGTTTCGTGCCAATACGACCCCGTTTGGTGATTTTGGGGCGTCAACATCTCGAATTCAAGTTTCTTAAGGAACTACTTTGCCTAGACCGAAATACGGTTCTAACTCCGAAACCGGGAACCCGATTGGAGTCCCGTCTTATCCCACAAGTCTCTCATGCCTAGGTGGTCGTGTGTGCTAAGTTTCGTGCCAATCTGACTCCGTTTGGTGATTTTGGGACGTCAACATCTCGAATTCAAGTTTCTTAAGGAACTAGTTTGCCTAGAGCGATATCCGACTCTAACTCCCAAACCGAGAACCCGATCGGAGTCCCGTCTTCTCCTACAAGTCTCTCATGCCTAGGTGGTCGTGTATGCCAAGATTCGTGCCAATCCGACCCTGTTTGGTGATTTTGGGGCGTCAGCACCTCGAATTCAAGTTTCTTAATGAGCTACTTTGCCTAGACTGAAATACGGCTGTAACTCCCAAATCGGGAACCTGATTGGATTCTCGTCTTTTCCCAAAGGTCTCTCGTGCCTAGTCGGTCATGTGTGCCAAGTTTCGTGCCAATCCGACCCCGTTCGGTGATTTTGGGGCGTCAACACCTCGAATTCAAGATTCTTAATGAACTACTTTGCCTAGACCGAAATACGGCTCTAATTCCCAAACCAGGAACCCAATTGGAGTCTCGTCTTCTCCCACAAGTCTCTCGTGCCTAGGCGGTTATTTGTGCCAAGTTTCGTGCCAATCCGACCCCGTTTGGTGATTTTTGGGCGTCAACACCTCGAATTCAAGTTTTTTAAGGAACTACTTTGCCTAGACTGAAATACGGCTCTAACTCCTAATTCGGGAACCTAATTGGAGTCCTGTCTTCTCTCACAAGTCTCTCATTCCTAGGCGGTCGTGTGTGCCAAGTTTCGTGCCAATCTGACCCCGTTTGGTGATTTTGGGGCGTCAACACCTCGAATTCAAGTTTCTTAAGGAACTAATTTGCCTAGAGGGATATCCAACTCTAACTCCCAAACCGAGAACCCGATTGGAGTCCCATCTTCTCCCAAAAGTCTCTCATGCTTAGGCTGTCGTGCGTGCCAAATTTTGTACCAATTCGACCCCGTTTGGTGATTTTTGGCTGTCAACATTTCGAATTCAAGTTTCTTAAGGAACTAGTTTGCATAAACCGAAATACCGCTCTAACTTCCAAACCAGTAACCCGATTGGAGTCCCGTCTTCTCCCACGAGTCTCTTGTGCCTAGGCAGTTGTGTGTGCCAAGTTTCATGCCAATCCGACCTCGTTTGATGATTTTGGGGCGTCAACACCTCGAATTCAAGTTTCTTAAGGAACTAGTTTGCCTGGACCGAAATACGGCTCTAACTCCCAAACCAGGAACCTGATTTGAGTCCCATCTTCTTTCACAAGTCTCTCATGCCTAGGCGGTCGTGTGTGCCAAGTTTCGTGCCAATCCGATCGCGTTTGGTGATTTTGGGGCGTCAACACTTCGAATTCGAGTTTCTTAAAGAACTAGTTTGCCTAGACCGAAATACCGCTCTAACTCCCAAATCAGGAACCCGATTAGAGTTCCATCTTCTCCCACAAGCCTCTCATGCCAAGGCGGTCGTGTGTACCAAGTTTCGCGCCAATCCGACCCCGTTTGGTAATTTTGAGGCGTCAACACCTCGAATTCAAGTTTCTTAAGGAACGAGTTTGCCTAGAGGGATATCCAACTCTAACTCCCAAACCAGGAACCCAATTAGAGTCCTATCTTCTTCCACAAGTCTCTCGTGCCTAGGCGGTCATGTGTGCCAAGTTTCGTGCCAGTCCAACCCCGTTTGGTGATTTTGGGGCGTCAACACCTCGAATTCAAGTTTCTTAAGGAACTAGTTTGCCTAGACCGAAATACCGCTCCAACTCCCAAACCGGTAACTCGATTGGAGTCCCATCTTCTCCGATACGTCTTTCGTACCCAAGCGGTCGTGTGTGTCAAGTTTCGTGCCAATCCGACCCCGTTTGGTGATTTTGGGGCGTCAACACCTCGAATTCAAATTCCTAAGGAACTACTTTGCCTAGAACGAAATACGGCTCTAACTCCCAAACCGGGAACCCTATTGGAGTCCCGTCTTCTCTCACAAGTCTCTTGTGCCTAGGCGGTCGTGTGTACCAAGTTTCGGGCCAATCCGACCCCGTTTGGTCATTTTGGGGCGTCAACACCTCGAATTCAAGTTTCTTAAGGAACTACTTTGCCTAGAACGAAATACGGCTCTAACCCCCAAACTGGGAACCCGATTGTAGTCCTGTCTTCTCCCACAAGTCTCTTGTGCCTAGGCGGTCGTGTGTACCAAGTTTCGTGCCAATCCGACCCCGTTTGGTCATTTTGGGACGTCAACACCTCGAATTCAAGTTTCTTAAGGAACTACTTTGCCTAGACCAAAATACAGCTCTAACTCTCAAACCAGGAACCCGATTCGAGTCCCAGATTCTCTCACAAGTCTGTCGTGCCTAAGCGGTTGTGTGTGCCAAGTTTCGTGCCAATCCGACCCCGTTCGGTAATTTTGGGGCGTCAACACCTTGAATTTAATTTTCTTAAGGAACTATTTTGCCTAGACCGAAATACGGCTCTAACTCACAAACTGGGAACCCGATTAGAGTCCCGTCTTCTCCCACAAGTCTCTCGTGCCTAGGCGGTCGTGTGTGCCAAGGTTCATGCCAATCCGACCACGTTTGGTGATTTTTGGGCGCTAACACCTCGAATTCAAGTTTCTTAAGGAACTACTTTGCCTAGACCGAAATACGACTCTAACTACCAAACCGGGAACCCGATTAGAGTCCCGCGTTCTCCCACAAGTCTTTCGTGCCCAGACGGTCTTGTGTGCCAAGCTTCGTGCCAATCCGACCCCGTTCGGTGATTTTGGGGCGTCAACACCTCGAATTCAAGTTTCTTAATGAAGTATTTTACGTAGACCGAAATACGGCTCTAACTCCCAAACCGGGTACCTGATTAGAGTGCCGTCATCTCCCACAAGTCTCTCGTGCGTAGGCGGTCATGTGTGCCATGTTTCGTGCCAATTCGACCCCGTTTGGTGATTTTTGGGCGTCAACATCTCGAATTCAAGTTTTTTAAGGAACTACTTTGCCTAGACCGAAATATGGCTTTAACTCCTAAACTGGGAACCCGATAGGAGTCCCATAGTCTCTCACAAGTCTCTCGTGCCTAGACGGTCGTGTGTGCAATGTTTCGTGTCATATCGACCCCGTTTGGTGATTTTTGGGCGTCAACACCTCGAATTCAAGTTTTTTAAGGAAATAGTTTGCTTAGACAGAAATACGGCTCTAACTCCCAAACCGGGAACCCGATTGGAGTCCCGTCTTCTCCCCCAAGTCTCTCATGCCAAAGCGGTCGTATGTGCCAAGTTTCGCGCTAATCTGACCCCGTTTGGTGATTTTGGGGCGTCAACACCTCGAATTAAAGTTTCTTAAGGAATTAGTTTGCCTAGAGGGATATCCGACTCTAACTCTTAAACCGGGAACCCGATTGGAGTCCCGTCTTCTCCCACAAGTCGCTCGTGCCTAAGCGGTCGTGTGTGCTAAGTTTCGTGCCAATCCGACACCGTTTGGTGATTTTCGGGTGTCAACATTTTGAATTCAAGTTTCTTATGAAACTAATTTGCATAGCCCGAAATAGCGCTATAACTCCCAAACCGGTAACCCGATTGGAGTCCCGTCTTCTCCCACAAGTCTGTCGTGCCTAGGCGACCCTGTGTGCCAAGTTTTGTGCCAATCCGACCCCATTTGGAGATTTTAGGGCATCAACACCTCGAATTCAAGTTTCTTAAGGAACTAGTTTGCCTAGAGGGATATCTGACTCTAACTCCCAAACCAGGAACCCGATTGCAGTCCCGTCTTCTCCCACAAGTCTCTCGTGCCTAGGCGGTTGTATGTACCAAGTTTCACGCCACTCCGATCCCGTTTGGTGATTTTGGGGCATCAACACCTCGAATTCAAATTTTCTTAAGGAACTAGTTTTCCTGGACGAAATACGGCTCTAACTCCCAAACTAGAAACCTAATCAGTCCCGTCTTCTCCCACAAGTCGGTCGTGCCTAGGCGGTTGTGTGTACCAAGTTTCGTGCCAATCCAACCCCGTTTGGTGATTTTGGGGCGTCAACACCTCGAATTCAAGTTTCTTAAGGAACTAGTTTGCCTAGAGGGAAATCCGACTCGAACTTCCAAACCGGGAACCCGATTGGAGTCCCGTCTTCTGCCACAAGTCTCTCATGCCCAGGCTGTCGTGTATGCTAAGTATCGTGCCAATCTGACCCCGTTTGGTGATTTTGGGGCGTCAACATCTCGAATTCAAGTTTCTTAAGGAACTACCTTGCCTAGACCGAAATACGGCTCTAACTCCCAAACTGAGAACCCGATTGGACTGCTGTCTTGTCCCACAAGTCTTTCATGCCTAGGTTATCGTGTGTGCCAAGTTTCGTGCCAATCTGACCCCGTTTGGTGTTTTTGGGTCGTCAACACCTCGAATTCAAGTTTCTTAAAGAACTAGTTTGCCTAAAGCGATATCCGACTCTAACTCCCAAACCAGGAACCCAATCGGAGTCCCGTATTCTCCCACAAGTCTCTCGTGCGAAGGCGGTTGTGTGTGCCAAGTTTTGTGCCAATCCGACCCCGTTTGGTGATTTTGGGGCGTCAACAGCTCGAATTCAAGTTTCTTAAGGAGCTACTTTGCCTAGACCGAAATACTGCTCTAACTCCCAAACCGGGAACCTAATTAGATTCTCATCTTCTCCTACAAGTCTCTCATGCCTAGGCGTTCATGTGTGCCAAGTTTCGTGCCAATCCGACCCCGTTCAGTGATTTGGGGGTGTCAACACCTCGAATTTAAGATTCTTAATGAACTACTTTGCCTAGACCGAAATACGGTTCTAACTCCCAAACCGGGAACCCGATTGGAGTCTCGTCTTCTCCCACAAGTCTCTCGTGCCTAGGCGGTTATGTGTGCCAAGTTTCGTGCCAATCCGACCCCGTTTGGTGATTTTTGGGCGTCAACACCTCGAATTCAAGTTTTTTAAGGAACTACTTTGCCTAGACTGAAATACGGCTCTAACTCCTAATTGGGGAACCTAATTGGAGTTCCATCTTCTCTCACAAGTCACTCGTTCCTAGGCGGTCGTATATGCCAAGTTTCGCTAATCAATTCTGCTTTGGTGATTTTGGGGCGTCAACACCTCGAATTCAAGTTTCTTAAGGAACTAATTTGCCTAGAGGGATATCCGACTCTAACTTCCAAACCGTGAACCCGATTGCACTCCCGTCTTTTCCTAGAAGTCTCTCATGCTTAGGCGGTCGTGTGTGCCAAGTTTTGTACCAATCCGACCTCGTTTGGTGATTTTTGGTTGTCAACAATTCGAATTCAAGTTTCTTAAGGAACTAGTTTGCATAAACCGAAATACCACTCTAACTTCCAAGCCAGTAACCCGATTGGAGTCCTGTCTTCTCCCACAAGTCTCTCGTGCCTAGGCAATCGTGTGTGCAAATTTTTGTGCCAATCCGACCCCGTTAGGTGATTTTGGGGCGTCAACACCTCCAATTCAAGTTTCTTAAGAAACTACTTTGCCAAGACCGAAATACAGCTCTAACTCCCAAACCGGGAACCCAATTGGAGTCCCGTCGTCTCCCACAAGTCTCTCGTGCCTAGGCGGTCATGTGTGCCAAGTTTCGTGCTAATCCGACCCTGTTTGGTGATTTTGGGGTGTCAACACCTCGAATTCAAGTTTCTTAAAGAACTAGTTTGCCTACAGGGATATCCGACTCTAACTCCCAAACCGGGAACCCGATTATAGTCCCGTCTTCTCCTACAAGTCTCTCGTGCCTAGGCGGTTGTGTGTACCAAGTTTCATGCCACTCCGATCCTATTTGGTGATTTTGGGGTGTCAACCCCTCGAATTCAAGTTTTCTTAAGGAACTAGTTTTCCTAGATGAAATACGGCTCTAACTCCCAAACCGGAAACCCGACTAGTCCCGTCTTCTCCCACAAGTCTGTCGTGCCTAGGTGGTTGTGTGTACCAAGTTTCGTGCCAATCCGATCCTGTTTGGTGATTTTGGGGCGTCAACACCTCGAATTCAAGTTTTTGAAGGAACTAGTTTGCCTAGAGAGAAATCCGACTCGAACTCCCAAACCGGGAACCCGATTTGAGTCCCGTCTTCTCTCACAAGTCTCTCATGCCCAGGCTGTCACACCCCAAACTCGGGTATGACTGGCTGTGGCCCACAGGGCCTTAGCCCAAGGCACACGTAAGCCTAAAACACGAATCCATAATCACATTGAACAACTAAACAATAGTCCAATAATAAATAACCAAAACTCAATCCAGACATGCCACAATTGTAAATGGCAAAATCAACCATAATCAAACCCATCCAAACTTATGGGATATAAACAACCCACATATCAAAAATAATCCTAAATGAAGTTCAATAAATATATATATATATATATATATGTTGTGTATGCTAAGTATCGTGCCAATCTGACCTCGTTGGGTGATTTTGAGGCGTCAACATCTCGAATTCAAGTTTCTTAAGGAACTACTTTGCCTAGATCGAAATACGGCTCTAACTCCCAAACCGGGAACCCGATTGGATTTCTGTCTTCTCCCACAAGTCTCTCATGTCCAGGCTATTGTGTATGCTAAGTATCGTGCCAATCTGACCCCGTTTGGTGATTTTGGGGCATCAATATCTCGAATTCAAGTTTCTTAAGGAACTACCTTGCCTAGATCGAAATACGGCTCTAACTCCCAAACCGGGAACCCGATTGGAGTTTTGTCTTCTCCCACAAGTCTCTCGTGCCTAGGTTATCGTGTGTGCCAAGTTTTGTGCCAATCCGACCCCGTTTGGTGTTTTTGGGCCGTCAACACCTCGAATTCAAGTTTCTTAAGGAACTAGTTTGCCTAGAGCGATATCCGACTCTAACTCCCAAACTGGGAACCCGATTGGAGTCCCGTATTCTCCTACAAGTCTCTCGTGTCTAGGCAGTCGTGTGTGCCAAGTTTTGTGCCAATCCAACCCTGTTTGGTGATTTTGGGGCGTCAACACCTCGAATTCAAGTTTCTTAAGGAGCTACTTTGCCTAGACCGAAATACGGCTTTAACCCCCAAACCGGGAACCCGATTGGAGTCCAGTCCTCTTCCACAAGTCTCTCGTGCCTAGGCGGTGATGTGTACCAAGTTTCGTGCCAATCCGACCCCGTTTGGTCATTTTGGGGCGTAAACACCTCGAATTCAAGTTTCTTAAGGAACTACTTTGCCTAGACCAAAATACTGCTCTAACTCTCAAACCGGGAACTCGATTCGAGTCCCAGATTCTCCCACTAGTCTACCGTACCTAAGCAGTCGTGTGTGCCAAGTTTCGTGCTAATCCGACCCCGTTCAGTGATTTCGGGGCGTCAACATCTCGAATTTAAGTTTCTTAAGGAGCTACTTTGCCTAGACTGAAATACGGCTCTAACTCCCAAACTGGGAACCTGATTAGAGTCCCGTCTTCTCCCACAAGTCTCTCGTGCCTAGCCGGTTATGTGTGCCAAGTTTCATGCCAATACGACCCCGTTTGGTGATTTTTGGGCGCTAACACCTCGAATTCAAGTTTCTTACGGAACTACTTTGCCTTGACCGAAATACGACTCTAACTACCAAACCGGGAACCCGATTAGAGTCCCGTGTTCTCTCACAAGTCTCTCGTGCCTAGACGGTCTTGTGTGCCAAGCTTCGTGCCAATCCGACCCCGTTCAGTGATTTTGGGGCGTCAACACCTCGAATTCAAGTTTCTTAATGAAGTATTTTACGTAGACTAAAATACGGCTCCAACTCCCAAACCGGGAACCTGATTGGAGTGCCGTCATCTCCCACAAGTCTCTCGTTCGTAGGCGGTCATGTGTGCCATGTTTCATGCCAATTCGACCCCGTTTGGTGATTTTTGGGCGTCAACATCTCGAATTCAAATTTTTGAAGGAACTACTTTGCCTAGACCGAAATACGGCTTTAACTCCCAAACCGAGAACCCGATAGGAGTCCCGTCTTCTCCCACAAGTCTCTCGTGCCTAGACGGTCGTATGTGCCATGTTTCGTGTCATATCGACCCCGTTTGGTGATTTTTGGGCGTCAACACCTCGAATTCGAGTTTTTTAAGGAACTACTTTGCTTAGACCGAAATACGGCTCTAACTCCCAAACCGTGAACCCGATTGGAGTCCCGTCTGCTCCCCCAAGTCTCTCGTACCTAGGCGGTCGTGTGTGCCAAGTTTCGTGAAAATCTGACCCCGTTTGGTGATTTTGGGGAGTCAAAACCTCAAATTAAAGTTTCTTAAGGAACTAGTTTGCCTAGAGGGATATCCGACTCTAACTCCCAAACCGGGAACCCGATTGGAGTCCCGTCTTCTCCTACAAGTTTCTCGTGCCTAGGCGGTCGTGTGTGCCAAGTTTCGTGCCAATCCGACACCGTTTGGTGATTTTCGGGTGTTAACATTTTGAATTCAAGTTTCTTAAGAAACTAATTTGCATAGCCCGAAATAGCCCTATAACTCCCAAACCGGTAACCCGATTGGAGTACTGTCTTCTCCTACAAGTCTGTCGTGCCTAGGCGGCCCTGTGTGTCAAGTTTCGTGCCAATCCGACCCCATTTGGTGATTTTGGGGTGTCAACACCTCGAATTCAAGTTTCTGAAGAAACTAGTTTGCCTAGAGTGATATCCGACTCTAAGTCCCAAACCGAGAACCCGATTGCAGTCCCGTCTTCTCCCAAAAGTCTCTCATGCCTAGGCAGTCGTGTGTACCAAGTTTCATGCCACTCCAATCCCGTTTGGTGATTCTAGGGCCTCAACACCTTGAATTCAAATTTTCTTAAGGAACTAGTTTTCCTAGACGAAATACGGCTCTAACTTCCAAACCGGGAACCCGATTAGTCCCGTCTTCTCCCACAAGTCTCTCGTGCCTAGGTGGTTGTTTGTACCAAGTTTCGTGCCAATCCGACCCCGTTTGGTGATTTTGGGGAGTCAACACCTCGAATTCAAGTTTCTTAAGGAACTAGTTTTCCTAGAGGCATATCCGACTCGAACTCCCAAACCGGGAACCCGATTGGAGTCCCGTCTTCTCCCACAAGTCTCTCATGCCCAGGCTGTCGTGTACGCTAAGTTTCGTGCCAATCTGACCCCGTTTGGTGATTTTGTGGCGTCATCATCTCGAATTCAAGTTTCTTAAGGAACTACCTTGCCTAGACTGAAATACGGGTCTAACTCCCAAACCAGGAACCCGATTGGAGTCCTGTCTTCTCCCACAAGTCTCTCGTGCCCAGGTTATCATGTGTGCCAAGTTTCGTGCCAATGCGACCCCGTTTGGTGTTTTTGGGCCGTCAACACCTCGAATTCAAGTTTCTTAAGGAACTAGTCTGCCTAGAGCGATATCTGACTCTAACTCCCAAACCGGGAACCCGATTGGAGTCCCGTATTCTCTCACAAGTCTCTCGTGCCTAGGCGGTTCTGTGTGCCATGTTTTGTGCCAATCCGACCCCGTTTGGTGATTTTGGGGCGTCAACACCTCAAATTCAAGTTTCTTATGGAGCTACTTTGCCTAGACCGAAATACGACTCTAACTTCCAAACCGGGAACCTAATTGGATTCTCGTCTTCTCCCATAAGTCTCTCGTGCCTAGGCGGTCATGTGTGCCAAGTTTCGTGCCAATCCGACCCCATTCGGTGATTTTAGGGCGTCAACACCTCGAATTCAAGTTTCTTAAGGAACTACTTTGCCTAGACCGAAATACGACTCTAACTCCCAAACCAGGAACCCGAATGGAGTCTCATCTTCTCCCACAAGTCTCTCGTGCCAAGGCGGTCATGCGTGCCAAGTTTTGTGCCAATCCGACCCCGTTTGGCGATTTTTGGGCGTCAACACCTCGAACTCATGTTTTTTAAAGAACTATTTTGCCTAGACTGAAATACGGCTCTAACTCCCAAATCGGGAACCCGATTGGAATCCCATCTTCTCTCATAAGTCTCTCGTGCCTAGGTGGTCGTGTGTGCCAAGTTTCGTGCCAATCTGACCCCGTTTGGTGATTTTGGGGCGTCAACACCTCGAATTCAAGTTTCTTAAGAAACTAATTTGCCTAGAGGGATATCCGACTCTAACTCCCCAACCGGGAACCCGATTTCACTCCCGTCTTCTTCCACAAGTCTCTCATGCTTAGGTGGTCGTGTGTGCCAAGTTTTGTACCAATCCGACCTCGTTTGGTGATTTTCGGTTGTCAACAATTCGAATTCAAGTTTCTTAAGGAACTAGTTTGCATAAACCGAAATACCACTCTAACTTCCAAGCCAGTAACCCGATTGGAGTCCCGTCTTCTCCCACAAGTCTCTCATTCCTAGGCAATCGTGTGTGCAAAGTTTCATGCCAATCCAACCCCGTTTGGTGATTTTGGGACGTCAACACCTCGAATTCAAGTTTCTTAAGAAACTACTTTGCCTAGACCGAAATACGGCTCTAACTCCCAAACCGGGAACCCAATTGGAGTCCCATCGTCTCTCACAAGTCTCTCGTGCCTAGGCGGTCGTGTGTGCCAAGTTTCGTGCCAATTCGACCCTGTTTGGTGATTTTGGGGCGTCAACACCTCGAATTCAAGTTTCTTAAGGAACTAGTTTGCCTACAGGGATATCCGACTCTAACTCCCAAATCGGGAACCCGATTATAGTCCCGTCTTCTCCTACAAGTCTCTCGTGCCTAGGCGGTCGTGTGTGCCAAGTTTTGTGCCAATTTGACCCCGTTTGGTATTTTAGGGCGTCAATACCTTGAATTCAAGTTTCTTAAAGAACTAGTTTTCCTAGACCGAAATACGACTCTAACTCCCAAACCGGGAACCCGATTGGAGTCCCATCTTCTCCCACAAGTCTCTTGTGCCTAGGCGGTCATGTGTGCCAGGTTTCGTGCCAATCCGACCCCGTTTGGTGATTTTGAGGCGTTAACACCTCGAATTCAAGTTTCTTAAGTAACTACTTTGCCTAGACCGAAATACGGTTCTAACTCCCAAACTGAGAACCCCATTGGAGTGCCGTCTTCTCCCACAAGTCTCTCGTGCCTAAGCGGTCGTGTGTGCCAAGTTTCGTTCAAATCCGACCCAATTTGGTGATTTTTGGGCGTCAACACCTCGAATTCAAGTTTCTTAAAGAACTAGTTTGCCTAGAGTGAAATCCGTCTCTAACTCCTAATTCGGGAACCCGATTTGTGTCCCATCTTCTCCCACAAGTCTCTTAGCTTAGAATGCAAAGAATGCAAAGATACATTTTATACCTTATCTTCTGGTGGTGGTGTATTTGGATTCTCGTCTTCTGCAGATTCCCTAAATGCCCGGTGGCCACTCGATACATTGGGAGCCTATGATAGTCAATGCATAATGTGTTAATCATATTCGAATTTTATGCATAATGTTGTGTGAAAATTTAACTATCAAACAATTTAATTTATATCAAACCTGTCTGTTGGGATCCACACTTGCCCCCTGTGACACAAATGCCATCATCTTAGCTCTCAGTTGTTGTAAATGTGTAGAGAACTCTGCTCGTATCTCCTCCCTCTACTCCTCCCTCAACTCATCCCTGAGCTCCACACGAACCTGCTGGGTGATCTGAACAATAGTCGATGGCTAGGGTGTTGACTGTGATGGCCCAGCACCATCTTTATACACTGCTCTCTGAGGCACAATTCTCCCGTATGTGCGATAATATCCATGTCCGTCATGACCTATCAACTTATGAAAAATGGCAGTCCTAGCCTCCAAAGTCCGACAATCCTCAGGTAGCATAGAGAGTTGGCCATTAAACTCATCCTGTATTGAATAAGACATACAAGTATATACCAAATTAAGATGGTTGACACACAAAAAATAAAAAATAAACTTTAAATACAATCAAAGGTGTTTGGAAACTACCAAGATCTTGATAACCTTTGGGTCATCTGCTCTACGTGTTATAAGCCAAACATTCATCTTATCAGTAGACTCCCCTTTATTGGTCATCTATATTTTTTGAGAAATATGAAAATTAGAATCCAAATAATTTGTAAATATACAATGTTTATTTATATACAAAAATAAAACAATAAAATATAAACCTTATGTCGTATCTGAGCGAAAGTAGTACGCCCTGTGGTATGAGCTATGTCGTGAGCTCGCCGATTTTTAGTGTTCCTAGTTGCAATTTTCTATAACAGGTTCAACAAATGTAAGTATATAAATATGATTTGTCTGTTTACATATCATACATATAACTTATTTGTATATCTCAGCATCGGAAGTACACCAATACTCCACAAGTTCTTCCCACTGGCTTAGCATAATGTGCAAAAGAACATCATCCTTCATATTAGGATCAGAACTTCTAGGCTTGAAATACTTAGGCTTAATCTTATTCTTGTGATCCTTACATATGTTGTTACAGTTTTTCATGCAGATTGGCTTGTTCTCCTCTGGACATATATTCAAATTGTCCTATAAAACACAATTTCAAAGTTTAAATAATAATAACACAATTTTGGAATTTAAATTTTTGGACAAAAATATACTTTTACCTTCACATCCTTCCAGATAGTATCAAGAATATCATCAGGCACAGTGTTCCAGTCAAGAAAAGTAAGAGGAACAATGTTACCATTTCGTACAATAATGCCAAGTTGAGTAGTTAACTTAGATACATTATCCCCTATTGGACAGTAATTTTCATCAAATTGTATGTCCAACCTTGTACAAGTACCCCACTCCCTAATGCCCTTGGCACATCCTCTACCACACCTACTCAAGGTTGATGAAGAACTAACATGACCTGCGAGATACAATAAGAATAAACAATATGCAATGATAATAAACAAATGCAAATTTAAATAATGTTAATACAAATCAATTTCTTATACCTGGGGTTGGCTGTAAAGAAGTCGAAGGGTCTGAAAAATACAATGAAAATAAACAAGTTATATGTAATGAGAACAAATAAATATATATTTAAATAATTTTCATACAAATCAAATCAAATTTATATACCTGCGGATGGCTCATAAGCCGATAACTCTAGTCGGGATGATAGCTGCTGCGGTGCCACTGATGGCGGATGCACCAATGGTAGGCGTAGAGACTGAGTAGATGATAGCTGCTATGGTGCCACTGATGATGGTCGATGCGGTGGCACTAATGGTGCTCGCTGTGATGCCTCCTCTAATGGTGGTGCCACTAATAGTGGTCGCTGCGGTGGCTGGTCAGATAGTGGTGGCACTAATGGCCCTTCTGATGGTGGTCGATGTGATGCCTCCTCTGATGGTGGTGCCGCTGATGTCGCCTTACGTACCACATCGGACATCATGCGTAGGAGATGATTAGGCTTCCTCTTCCTTGCCATAATAATCTGCAAGTGCCGTGACATTAATTGACATTAGAAACGTAGAGAATGGTTTTGAATCAACAATAATATGACATTAATTGAACTAATACAGTTACAAAGACAAAGTAAATTAAGAAACTAAACATTAACTACAACCTTGGCCTGAATTCAATTACTAATGTTTATTAAATATCAGTCTATTTCCACATCAAATGTTTATCCTTCTGCGGCTTCCCTCACCCAACCAACTTCTTTATCACAGAGCATTATGTTTTCTTCTAATTGTTGGCTCATATATGGCTCGATTTCTGGATCAGTCGAATTCATATCAAATAAACCTCTTTGAGACATCTTCTCCACTACTTGCCAGTCTGGTTCTAACGGGTCTGCAACATACCAAACTTGCTCTGCTTGGGATGCCAAGCTAAAAGGTTCATTGGTAATTCGATCATCTCGGTACAACAAATGATTGAAGTCGACCAACGTGAAATTGAAGACATCTTGTATCTTCCCGTGAATGTTGTCAATCCAATCACACTTAAACAACACATGCTTCTTCTCATTAGAATATCGAATCTCAACAATATCTGTCAATTGTCCATAATAGTACACAGACCCCATACGAGGATTCTTGTCTTTCCGACTAGAATAACTTATGGTATCTACCTTCAAAGCTACACCACAATTTTGTGTGGCTCAACAGTCATCCATGGCCTTTACTCAATACTGAAACCCATTCATTATATACCCGTTGAACCTCCTTGCCAGGTTATGAGGACCATTTTCCAATACAATAATCTCTTCAGAAAATGTGACATCACTAGTCCTTCGCAAAGTTTGAACCTATTTTAAAAAATAAAAATTGTAAAATTTAAAATGTAGTTCAACTTAGGTAAATAGAATCTGTAGATTTAAATACATACATGTTCCTTGAACCAAATGTGAAAAGTTTCAAAGTGTTCACGTCGAAACTGATAATTGTCAACACGAGGCATTTTGACCTTAAGTTCTTCAAGGTATTTGCTGTATAGATTGAAATTTTATCCAAAAAAAAAAACATTTGGTTCAAAATTCAATGAAACATAATAAAATATTGAGTGAGTGACATAGCTTACTTTATGAATGGTTGAACCGCGGACATATTGAATAAGACATATTGATGAGTTTGTACCCAAGAAGTATTATCAAGATAAAAGCTTGTGCATTCACCAACAGCACAACCCAGATTATCATCACCACTGTAGTTCCTCACGGATCGATTAGATTTGGTTTCCACATCATTGAGATATTGTGCACAAAAATTCATGCATTCTTCCATAAGATATCCTTTAGCAATTGGACCTTCTGGATGAGCTCTATTACGCACATATTGCTTCAAAGTAAGAAGATACATCTCAATTGGATACATCTATCGAAACTGAATCACTCCACCTAATAATGCTTCGTCAACTAGATGTATAGGCAAGTGCTTCTTATATCAAAAAAAGTATGAGGAAATATTTTCTCTAGATGAAAAAGTGTTACGGTGATACGATCTTGAATATATTGCAAATCCCTCACACAATTCACTTTGGAACACAATTGTCTAAAGAAATTGCTCAATTCAATCAAAGGTTCAATTACATTCTTCGGTAACGATCTTCGAATGGCCAATGGAATTAGTTGTTGCATCAGAATATGACTATCGTGGCTCTTAAGACCCCCAATACTTCTATCATGTAAGCGCACGCGATGCGATATATTGGATGAATACTCGTCGGGAACTCTAACTTCCTTCAATACTTTCAAGAACAAATCTTTCTCATCCTTGGTCATCGTGAATTGTGCCGGTGGTAAATAAGCTTTATTCGACCCTCTTAACTGCAAATGTTGGGGTTTTCTAATATTCATTTCTTGTAAATCACGCCGAGCATTAACACCATCCTTCGATTTTCCTGCAACCCCCAATATTGTCCATAACACATTGTCACAAACATTCTTCTCTATATGCATCACATCGAAGTTGTGTCTTATTAGATTGTGCTCCCAATATGGCAGTTCATAGAAGATACTCTTTTTCTTCCAGCTATGGGTGCGATGTCCAGCTTTCTCCTTCTCTACTTGTCTCCTATGCCTCTCCTTAAGGTCACCCCTCTTGTATTGGGTTAAAATACCCTCAGATTCTAATTGTAGCAGTATCTCTGTTCCAAACAAGAATTTTGGTTTGAATCTGACTTCCCGACTACCATCAAATGATACATTATCCTTTCGGAATTTATCGCCACTAGGTAAAAATTTGCGATGACCCAAGTATGATTGTTTCCTACTATGCTTCAACCAACACGATGTAGTTTCCTTATTACAACAAGGACATGCATATTCGCCTTTAGTGCTCCATCCTGACAAGTTTGTATATACAGGAAAATCACTAATTGTCCACAGTAAAGCTGCATGCATTTGAAACATTTGATTTGTTGATGCATCAAATGTGGAGACATTGTCATTCCATAGTTCTTTTAACTCCTCAATCAGCGGTTGCATATACACATCAATCTTGTCACCAGGTCCTTTCGGGCCGTCAATAAACACAGATAAAATTAGAAATTGTTGTTTCATGCACATCCATGGCGGCAAGTTGTATGGAATGAGTACAACAGGCCAAGTGCTATGAACTATGTTCATCGTCCTGAATGGGGTAAAATTATCAGATGCTAAGCCAAGCCTTGCACTTCGGCAATCATTACTAAAGTCAATATTCTGACGATCAAAATCTTTCCATGCAAGGGAGTCTGCGGGATGCCTAAAGACACCGTCATTAGTTCGTTCCTCTGTATGCCATCTCATTAACTTAGCCATCTTGGATGACATAAACAACCTCTGCAACCTTAGCTTTAAAGGAAAATACCTTATTTGTTTTGCAGCTATTCATTTGCCACCATTGTGAGGACCATTTGAACCACCATCACCATTTGATTTCCATCTTGAACTGTTGCATATGACACATTTATCAAGATTGGCATCCTCATTTCGAAACAACATGCAACTGTTGGGACATGCATCCCATGTCTCATACGTGAAGCCCAAATCTGTTGTGACCTTTTGAGCTTTATAATATGAGTCCGGGAGTTTCACACCCAATGGGAACGCCTCATTCAATAACTCAAGCAACATGTCAACAAACTTGTATGTCCACTGATTAAGCACCTTCAGATGTAGAAGTCGAACAATGAATGACAAAGATGCGAACTTCTGACAACCCGGATACAATTCACTTTGTGCATCTTGAAGAAGTTTGAAATACTTTGTAATCTCTGCATTTGGACCTGTAGACGTCCCCAAACGTCCCGGGAGAAACTCCCGTTTTGTTCATTGGGCTCACTACAGTTCGGACTCAAATGTCACGGTTCTGAATTTAATCTCGCAAAGTGCAATGCGAGACCGATAAATCACCAAAGAGTCCAAATCCGACAAATCGTTTTGAAAAACAGATTTTTAGAAAGAAGTGCCAAACATAGACTGCTTTGCCAGATACGGAGTCGCCACCTAAATATTTTATTTTGGGGGGAATTTAAGAAACCCTAACTCGTGCCTAAGGCTACGTGTCCGTCATCACCAAAGTTGCCTCGGCTCGGGAACTTGGGTACGATTGGGGAAGGTCATTTCATGAGCACCCCGGCTCGCCCGATCGAAGATCGGCCACTACTAAGCATGATATCGAGTTTTTGAAAACACATGTGCTCTTATTCCGGTTTATTAGCCTAGAATTACTATGTGATGCGCACAACATACAAGTATAGACTGGATTGCCTAATTTGGAACAAAGTATCGCATATCCGTTTATTTTGAAAATTGATTGAAGTTTGCTACTCGCAAGTAGGCTAAAACACGGGTTTCGACGAATTATTCCAACTCAAGCAACCCAACCTTCACCCACATGCATTCAGACAGTTATATCACATAATAGCCTCATGGTAAGCATGCTATCATGGCAGTCACTCACACGCATACAAGGATGCTAAAGCATAAATACTTACCGAGTACTCCAAGCCAAAGAAAGAAGCTAATTAGAAATCATACATGAATCCTAACTATGCTGAAATGCTTAATACAACACATGCAAAAATGCAACCAAGATAGGCTCGGCTATTCTAAAATGGCATATGAAATGCAACAACTGATACACATATTTAACTCGGAATTGAAATACAATGCAGTTAGTATGATGCGCCGAGCCTGGTGTATGCAATATAGATGAATGAATGCAAACATGCGAACATATAGATACTAATTGAAACATGCCCTAAAACTAACCATCATAAGCTGGTAAATAAAAGGGAGAAAGACATGGGGTTGGAAGACATGCATCACACACATGCACACTTATTACAAAGTTCGCCCTCTCGCGGAGGGTCCGAATGAATAGTACAGAATAAACCAGCTAATCTAAGCTAATTAAACTAATTATTACACAACATTAATTAATTAATGAATTAACTAAGTAAGTAAGGAAACTAGCATGCAAATTAAACAAAATGGACTGTCTCAGCTCTGTTCCGAATGATAGGGATGCATGCATGCTCAAGTCGCCTTGTCGGGAAATCCATCGCGATGCCCCGATTTGCCTCTATTTGCAACTGGTCCCAGAACACTATACAAAGCTCCAGAAGGCTGCTGACCAGTTTTTGCTATTGGTTTCCGATTTGCTGCAACAGAGAGCGAGAAAGGGGCATGGCAAAGTATTTTTAACATATGTGTGCATGACCACTCTCCCCATCATTGCACAAGCTCCAAGGAGTGTAGTCCTCGATTCTCGTGCCACTAATCACGCATCTCGATGCATGATGGCCGAGGAGTCGGATTACACGACTCAATGTAAAATGAATGCACATATAAACACAATAAGGCCTAAACTTCATCATGGGTAATCCAAAGTATCGGCGACCGGGAATCGAAGCACGTTTCATCACTTTGAGTACGAAACGTCTCTCGTTTCCCGTGTTTGGACTAAACCCTACTCCAAACACTATGCAACAACTACAATGGCATGGCATGCAAACACAATGCAACAACTAGCATGCAATCCTAAACAAAATGCAACTAAGACATGCAAACATACAAGGAATGACATGCAAAGGTGTAACTAGCATACGCAATGCTATGAACTACGAATGGCATACTCAATGCACATGACGTTATATGGCATACACAACGCACATATGACGATGGACATACACAAAGGCATAATCAAGGCATACACAATGCGACGATCAAGCATATGACAACATGGACATGGCATACACAATGCACGATGAACTTAAACTAAAATGAATGGGCCTCAGCCACACCCAAATCAGTGGCCAAACATGATGAAATTAGGCAACAAAACACATGCAAACATACACAAATGCAAGGGACCAAACCTAAGGCACCAAATGCAACTCAACCAAAGCATGGCAAGGGATGAAATATGGCATACAATCACACATTTTCCAGCTCTGAAATGACATGCAAGATGGTCCCGAATCATGTAAACACCTTACACAATGCATGCTAGATGGCCCGGATACCGAAACTAGTGAAGTGCATTACACTAGAGGTACACAAAGCAATGCTCAAATGACCCAACCAGCCCCAAACAGTCCTTATGCAGGTCCAAGACAGTGGGAAGATGGTCTAAAATGATAGCTCAAAATGCATAGAAATGAAGCTCATGCAATGGTCCATAAATAAGGTATTCATGCACAACTCTCAAACACGTTCAAAGAATGGAAAACATGGGAATATGGTACAAGTATAGGCTCCGAAATGACATGCTCAATGGCCCCAAAACATGAAAACACCTCAGTATAAGCATATAATAGGCTTCAAAACTCAAGGTTAGGTAAGGGTATTACATTACAACCATGCATAGCAAGTATCAGTCGACCATGAGGCATAAAAATAGAGCTAAGACAGTCCAAAACATGTACAAAATTAGTTTAAGGCATGGCCAAAAAGTGCTAGAATCAAAGACCAAAAGAGTATGCAATACAAGCTAGTAAAGAGGGTTTACACTACAAGTATATGAAGCATTCAAGAGGTCACTAACCCAGAAAAAGTTAGAGGTATGAAATGCCAAATAAAGCCCAAAAACTCATTGAAACATGGTCAATGCATGCAAGAATGACATGCTCCTTTGATAGGCTATGAAGAGGGTTATTTTACACATGCAAGATGGACACCAAATATGGCAAAACAAGCTCTGAACAGAGCCTATGCAGGTCTTAAAACTCACCAAAAATGGCCTGAAACATGGCTTGAAAGCATGTAAATAAGGGCTCCTTTGTTAGGCCAAATATGCTAGGAACCAAACAAGGGGAGAGAGGGTCACCCCTCTCTCATTTTGGCACTAAAAACAGCATGCTAGCCACTAAAAATTCACTGGATTTCAGTGTCTAGAAAGCCAAACAAAAGTCAATGCAAAGGCCCTAATGCATGGCTCAAAATAAGGCAAAATGAAGCATGCAAGGGGGTAGATGACCCCCAACAGAAAAATGATCTTAAACAAATATGTTAAGGACCTCAAAATAAGACTTTTTTCAGTTTAGACCAAAGCTCAAATATGCTTGCAAGTATAGCAAAAAGATGAAGCAAAATAAAGCTCAAAAGAGGGAATAGGGTGTTACCCTTGTAGCTCAGCAACTCCAGCAGCTTCTGGACCAAAAATGTAGCTCCTCAACCTCTAAAAAAGGCCTCCAAGAAGCTTAGATTGATGGTGGAGGGGTTAGGTTAAGAGGTGGTGTGCAAAGGGGATAAGAACCTTACACTTCTAAGCCTAAAATGGAGAGATACAAAAAGAGATATATGTTTGCCTTAGACAAATTTTTGAACCCTCTACAAGGAAGGGAAGGCCTTCCTTTATAGCTAAGAGGGTCCAAAGCCTCTCAAAGAAGCTAAAAAACAAGCTTGAAGATCCTCCATACACGTGTATGGAGGATCCACTATGTGCTTTCTAGCTGACACAGCTGGCAACAACTCACAGAGACAAGACTGATGGGAGCTGGCCGACCAGTTCAAGTGGTTGGCCGACCACTTACCCTGGTCGGCCGACCAGGTCAAAAGGGTCAAGTGTTCGGCAGCCTCCTAGGGTGGTTTCCACATGAAATGCAAGCAAGTGGTATGGTAGGAGACCCACAAATGTGGCTCAAAAATCAAGGAGACCAACTTCCTGACAAGAAAATCAGCCGGCGGGAGAAAAGGTGGTCTCCAAGAGAAAAGGTGGTCTCCCACCCTTGTATCACCTCCCAAACAATGAAAATAGGGTCCACGCCAAAAATGAACCAAGACGGATGCAAAACGAGGGTTCGAGGGCCAAAACGCGCAGCCGGGTGCCCCAAAAACTGACTGTTAAGCATCGAAAGTGGCGTGTGACCACGAAGGTGGTCTCCCGGGCCAGAGTGTCCCTCTAGAGAGAGGAAACAAGGTGTGTGCCAAAAACCAGAGCAAACGGAGAAAGTTAAGCGGTCCCGAACCGAGGTGCGCGACTGACGGCTCTGAAAACCAGAAACTGGTCTCCAAATGGGAACAGTGGCCTACGACTACGAAAAGTAGTCTACGACCACTAAGAGATGGTCTACAAGACCTCCCCCTCCCTTCGGGAAGAGAAAACAAGACCTGGTCCGCAAACCGAGTCGAAGCACAAAAGGTTCCGAGGCCTGGAGGCAAGGTTCTCAGCCGAGACTCCGTAACCTCAGAACGAGCACAACATGCGCAATCACCGAGTGCTCAATCGATGACGTCTGAGTCTTAAGGTCGGTCAAAAATGGGGTGTCTACAGGACCGAGCTGGGGTTCAAATGCATGGGCATCAGGCCCCTGTGGTTCATTACTCTCAACACTTGTACCGGCATGTGGATTTCCCATAGCCCCTTGTATCATTCCAACCATATCGTCCCCAATGTCTAAATTAGCTAATGTTTTATTCTCTCGATTACTATGTAGAGATACGTAAGATTTCCCATGATTAATCCAATGTTTGTACTTTTTTAAAAAAACCATTCAAAATCAGATGCTCCCGTACACCCTCTCGTACAAGATGGTATCGATTCTCACATTTTCTACACAGACAACTAATCATCAAACGTTTAACCCTATTGATGTAGGCAAACACAAGGAATTGATCAATCCCATTAATGTATTCCTTCGATATCCTATTTGACAAATCAATCCAACTCTTATCCATCATTTGTACTTCCCTCAAATGCACACTTCACTTCTTTTGTAATCTTCTCAACAACATATATAAATATATTTAAATGCCAATCATTTTCTGCATGCATATGTGTTTCCCACCATTAATATGCTTCTGGCAAACTTACTGGGAGATATACATCTCACATGTAAAACAAATATGCCCTAGAAAAAAAATATAATTACAACAAATATAAGAGTCATAATGAGATACAAGGGTAAAAATATAATTACAAGACATAATATCACATATTAATTATCCTAAGGGAAGAGGGGATTGGAAACCCAAATCACTTCACAAATTCAAATTAAGTGAGAATTTCATATGACATGATTATACATGATGAGAAAATTCTGCGAAGGATGGTGTTTAAGGCATTGCTAAAACATGTTTACTGTTGAGTGTTGATTGACTCAAACAAGCTCAGCTACTGCTGTTGTTTTTTTTCTTGCGTTGTTTCCCAAGAAAGAAAAAGAAATTCAGACGCAGTCTTCTAATGAGTAGTAATCAATGTGGAGACTTCTAACTCACTTCAGAATAATATTGAGGGTAACAATCAAAATACTCGGTCCCTTCTCCAAAAAAAAAAAAAAAATACTGTCTATTCCTTCATAAATTTATATTGAGAAAAAGTAATTGTATTATGTTAGCACGAGCAAAACCAGTAAGCATATATGACAAGAACTCCGTAGATACAAACTTTAAAATGCTTAACAGGCCCAAATATTTCCACGTGAAGAAAGATGGAACAATTTTGAGACTAGATTCTATCGATCTAAGGTAGAAATTTGAGATGCTTGGTAGAGAAGCGTTTAGACTATGCAGGTATTGGATTGAACAGTGAATTACTGAACAATGGCTTTCTTTAGTTGTATTGAAAACAGTGAATTACTGAGATAATTGACTTTTTTTTTCAGTGGCTACTTTAGCCAAAAAATCAAATTGCCAAACGGGGCCTGAGTAGAAGTTTGGTAAAATGAGAAAGACAAGGAAGTTTGAATAGAGATTGTTGAGCGAGACCTAAATGAGGGAAATTTTTATAATGTCGTTCTAAAAATTATGGAAGCTGGTTAACATGAAGACCATTACCCAAATGTTGTTCCTAGTCAAATTGTGGTGCTAGGAAAGGTAAAATTTGATGCAGTCTTCTATCTGGTTTTACTTTCATGAAGCGTCCACCCCCCTATTTCTGCCTACATTCCATGCTTGGCAATCCAAGTTTTCTGATTGTGCAAAGCAATGGCTGTGGGGATATTGAATGATGCAAGTAGTTGTTTGATGCCTTAGAGAATGGGTGGTCTATATGATGATTCATGTGATGCTCGTATAATGTTATAAATAAGATGTTAAGTCTTATTATAATTCTATCCTGTTAAGATCCGTACGTCTTTGTTGTGATTTCACAGATAACTGGAATTTATTCCATTACTCTCAGTTTAATTGTGCCTTGTATTTTATTTTTTTGAGGAACTGCATGAACTACTTCTCTGTGATTATGGGTGTCATTTATTTTTCGGTCACTTGTGCATTCTACCATCTGCCATTGACTAGAGAAATGTAGAATGCACATGGGACTGTCAAGTTATACTACTTTTTACTGTTGTTGAATATGTAAGAAAAGATCAAATACCTGGTTTATGTATGGATTACTTCTTTTGCAGGCCTAGCGAAGCTTGAGTCTCTAAATATTAAATGTTGCAATTGCATAACAGATGCTGATATGAAGCCTCTTCCAGGTAACTCTCTCTTTCTGCATTTCAGTTTTATGATTATATAAATTTACTGTTGATAAACTATAAATTTACATGTAACAAGAGACTCCTTTCAATGCAATTCAAAATAACAGCTTTGCAAACTAAATTAAATAAGATTCATAAAGTTTTTCAAGGTGGAACTTTTTTTCATTTCATGCCACTTTTATTTATTCAAAGCTATAGTGCACATAAATGAGCATGTTAAAACCTCATCTTATAAAATTAGAATATCCCTCAAAGGCAAAGAAGGCAATGATGACATTGGGAATGATTATATGCAAGATTGTAAAACCAACAAGTATAAAATAAAATTCATTCTCTATTCTCCTATGTGGCTAAATAACTATACTGATTCTAATAAAAAATTCACTTTAAAAAGATAATATCAAGTTTGAAAACTTAATTGGTATTATTCTATGGATTCACATGCTCCAATTAATACAACCCCACTGCAACTCTTTCGCTAACAGTTTATCTGATATTATAAAAATGGACTATTTCTACTTCAAGAGCAATCTTTCAGTAAAGGAATGGGAGAGATATTGTAATACATATTTACTCATGGGTTCAGTAGCCAAATGATAATAGACAAGCCAAATGGTATCATCAACAAAGAGGAAGTGCTTGAAATTGTAGTACTTAGTTTTACATTTGAAATACCATTTACATAAATGACCATTCATGCATTTGGTTTTTAATTTGCCTTGGTCTATAATAAACGGCTCCACTAAGTAAATAAATAACTCCATGATCTATTGGTTCGAAGCCACTTCAACAAAATTTTGAAAAGCATTTTTACATCTAACTAACTTCCATAGTTTTTTTTTACTAACTTCACTCCAAAAAATTCAAGTTTTGTTTTCTTACTAACTTCCATAGTTTTTTTTTTTAAAAAAATTATTGGACCCAATATTTGACATTGTGCTGTAATCTTTCATCAATTTCTTTGCACATTAGAACCAAGTACATTTATTGGAATAGATATATCATTTCTTTCACATAATTTGTAGAACTTGAATATTTTAATGTCTACAAAGTTAGCCCATTAACCAAGAGTTCATGCAACCCACTCATAGGTTAGAGGTCCGATTCTCTTCACCTATGCGTTATGTTTCTTGGATTTGAGGCAAGAGTTACTCCAATCAACAGTGCAGACGTACAAGTAAAAAGCACAAGAACAAATACTTACTTTGCTCACAGTTGTTCACAGCCGCCACAAATCGTCACCACTCGTCGCTCACACGCCGCCGCCTCACTCCGGCGAAGGCCATCGTTCACCCTCGTCATTCTGCGAAGGCCGTCGTTCACCACTATTTTGATTTTGAATGATTTTGATTTGAGGATTTTGGGGATTTTAGTTCTAATAGTTGGGATTTTGGGAATTTTAAGGATTTCGATTTCAGATAGATTTTGATTTGAGGATTTTGGGGATTTTAGGGACTTTGACCGCGAATGGGATAGAAATAGCGAGATGTCAAATATTCATTTTATTGCGACGGCATATTTCAACCGTCGCAAATGATCGTAATTAGCAAATGAAACGACGTCGTTTTACCCATAATTTTTTGCGATGGGCTTTTGCCGTCACAGATGGTCCACCATTTGCGACAGTATCCTCTTATCGTCACTAAATAATACGTTTTGCGATGGCATACCGTGCGTCGCCAATGTTCCTGCATTTTTCTTTTACAATCATTAGCGACGAAAGTCAGCCCCGTCACAAAAGGCCATTTTTTCTCGATGACAGATACACGCCGTTGCAAAAGACTTTTTTGGCGACGACAACTATAATGCGTCGCAAAAAATTGCAGTTACCCCGCCGCAAAACCTCCGTGTTATTTGCCAAGTTTTCTTGTAGTGGATTATTTTGGGAAGTGGGTTACAATCCACTTCCCAGATTATAACTCACTTCCCTCTCTCACAAAAAGTAGCTTTTTAACCAAAAAAACAGCTTTTAATCATTTTCCCAAAATAACCTTAAATGATTGTTGAGATATAATAAATGATAACAAATGTTTGTTAATGAGCTCACCAATAAAGTTTTTGAACTAACATTTAAAAGAATAAAGTACATTATTTAACTCAAGTCAATAATATTATGAATGACAAAAATAACCTAATTTTATTTATCATTTAATCTAATTATTAAAAATAAAACTCCATTATATTTGATACTTTTTTTTATACATCAAAAATAACTTTTCATTTAACCCTAACTTCGGATTGGAAAAAATTGATTTTAAAAAAAAATTTATTAACAATTATTTTAACTTATTTTTCATATCAAAATTAATTTGTAGGTTGAATATTTATTTTTTTATTACTTTGTAAAACAATGAAATTTTAACTACTAATTTGATTGAAGTTAAATAAAAAACATAAAAAATAAAAACTGAAAATTCAAGGTCAACTCGTATTCCCAACAGAAATAATTAATTAGTTTTACAAAATATGAAGGTTAAAGTAATCTTTAAAAAAAAAATCATTCTAAACATTTTTATTAGAATAATATTACAGACTCTAAAAGTTTTATTAAAATTTTTACTAAATGTCTTATATAAATATGAGACTCACATCTTGTGGGTCTTATATGGGTCTCATACCTATTTGAGACCTTTGATAAAAATTTTGGTATAACTTTTGGGTTTGCTAGCATTTTTGTTTTTATTAAGATTATAAAAATAAATAATGAGTTGTTTGGTTCGTTTGAGATGTAGGTTGGCTTTTTTTTTTTTTTTTTTTTTTTTTTTTTTTTTTTTTTTGGCGGGAGAAAAAATGAAACAAAAATACTAAAAATCTTAAAAATTATATCAAAAGTTTTTATCAAATGTCTCACATGGGTGTGAGACTCATATGAGACCCACAGTATATGGGTTCTACACCCATGTGAGACATTTTGTAAAAATTTTGATAGAATTTTTAAGATCTCTAACATTACTCAAAATGAAATAATTATGGTTTGGATGTTATGTTTTGTCTTATTAAACTAAAAAGTTTATTTTTTCTTTTTGTGACTAAAATAGCCAAAAAATTTGGCATGCCAAACAAATACTTTAGATCATCTTTTTATATTTTTATTGTAAATCACATTATCTCTTTATCATATTATATAATATTTTATAAAAAAGTTAAAAAATATAATTATTTAAATAATCCTTAAAAAATTATTAATTAATTCTGGAATATCACGTGGGCATATCTCATGTCAATCACAAATTATTTAGTCTTTTTATATTTTCCAGAAATGATAGAGATCTCATTTTTTCTTAATCCTCACAACCCCATAGACACATGTCAATGAGTGATGGGAGAAAAAAAAAATAAAAAATAAAAAGTTAGTCAATCTCAATACATTAGAAGTGATGGAAATCAAGAAAAAAGGGGTCTCAACATTTTTTTCATTTTTCAATTAACATTAAATCATAAATTTCCCTCTTTCTGGATCGAAAAATGATTAGGAACTCTAATAAAGGAACTCTAATGAGTTTTAATAGAAGTGAACTTTACTGTAATGTGATATTTTGATTTTAGTTTTATTTTTTTTTATTTTTTTTATTTCCTGCCATATTATTAGAGGTATGGGTGTGCATAATACTGTCGAAACCGTCAAAACCGCACCGAGCCGCATCGCCAAGGCAAATTCGTTATTATTTGCTAATCGAACCGTCGATTTTTGGCAAGAAAAATTGCAAATTCTAGTGACACTTTTATCAATCCGTCGGTTTCTATTTTTCTTCCAAACCACACCGACCCGCACCGCTATTAAATCTTGTTTTATAAGATTCTAAAAATTCTTTTTTATTTAAGTTTGCTTGTTGTTCTATACCTTAAAATATAATATTACATTACTGCTAGAGGAGAATTCAAGATGTCAGTAATCCAAAATAAAGTTGGATTCCAATTCACTTTTCAATCTTTTTTTTCTCTGCCCATGTTGCAAACTTGCATCAACTCACTTTTCAATCTAAATACTTTTCAACAGTAAACATTTTCAATATATTGTAAACCCTGAATGATATTAATTTTATGTATTGTATTTGATCATTGTACCTTCCACAGATGCTTGTAATGAACTAATGACATAGTCGTTGATATTATCATGTTGTTACTACACTTGTTGCATTAGAAAAAAGCTTCGCAAGATGCTTAACATCACGGTATCCCTCGGCTTTTTTTTACTCTTTGATTTAAGTTTTGTAGTTTGAATTATATTTTTTTATAAACCGTCAATCCGCCCGAATTGCAAAGGCAAATCCGTCATTATTTGCCAACAGAATCGTCTGTTTTTCATAAGGAAAATGACAAATTCTAATAATACTTTTATCAATTCGCCACCCGCCATACGATTTTTATTTTTCTTTTAAATCGCACCGACTCACACCGCGCACACCCCTAATTAGAGGTTTAGAATTTCAAAATTAGAAAGAGTCATCATTGCTCTTGACCAACCAATAGGCTCTCCCCTATATTTAGGCCTTGTTTGGGAAGACTAAATAGGTGCACTTTTTGTCTTTTTGGACAAAAAAATTGAGGTTGAAAATATGGATGTTTGGGTTAACTTTTTGACTTTTTATGGAAAAATGTGTAATAAAAAATTGTAAAAATTGATTTTTAAAAGAAAATTTGAATTGAGAGTTGTGCAGCCGTAATTGTTGACTTTTGGTGAATAGTGTTAACTTTTTAATTTTTTGAGTAACTTTTTGACTTTTTAAATTATTAGAAAGTACTCAAACTTGGCCTTACACTTTAGAAAGACCTATAAGTACAATGTCGGAATAGGCACAAAAAACGGGGTGAAAATCCTATTTTGGAAACTACCCGTAGGTGTGAGTCATGGAAAAATATTATTGTGTGTTGGTTTGAATTTTTTGGATTAAATTTTTTATTTTTTATATTTTTTTATTTTTAGTAAATATTTTTTAAATTTTAAATATTTTTTATTTTTTTGGACAAATTATTTGTATATATTTAAAAAATAAATAATTTGTAAAAAAATATTTAAAAAATTAATAAATACATAAAAGTATAAAAAAAAATATGTTGAATTCTCGTTTTTTTTATATTTTTGATATTTAGTAAATTTTTAAAAGATTTTTTTACAAAAATTATACTTTTTATGTATATTTATGTTCGGTATATCTAAAAGTTAAAAAATTAATTAAAATATTAAAAAAATTAGTAAAAACACAAAAAACAAAAAAATAAAATTTTTTAAAAAATATTTTTAAAACACCAAAAATAAGCAAAATGATTAACACATAGAGAAATATAGGGATTGTTTGGAGTATCCTAAATAAGTATACTTTTTTATTTTTTTGGACTAAAAAATTGATGAAGAAAATATAGATGTTTGAGTTAACTTTTTATGAAAAAATGTGTAATAAAAAATTGTAAAAATTAATTTATAGAGAAAAATTAGAATTAAAAATTATGCAACCGTAATTGTTAACTTTTAATAAATAATATTAACTTTTTAACTTTTTAAATAACTTTTTAATTTTTTTTACAATATATCAAACTTGACCATAACTGACACTTACACCTTTACAATTTTTCATTTAGATACCACCATAAATACACTTATCCCTCTCATGTGTTTAAATTTTTTTTTTTTTTTTTTTTAACAATAATGGAGACGACATCAGCCGCCATGACAAGACACGTTGTTAGTTCGTCTTGGGCATTGTGATCAATGATACCCTACATATGTTCTTATTGGTGGAAAAATAATTCATAATTTTCTTCTTGTTTGACACAGGCTATAACTGGTTGGTTTAGATTAAAATTTACAAAAATAAAAAATAAAATAAAATAAAATAAAATAAGTTAAAATAATTAATAAGACAAAATATTATATCGAATTTATAATCATTATATTTTTCTCTCACAAACATTATATTTAATTACAAAAAAATCTAATAATTTTCTTAAATACAAAAATTTGAATTTATTAAAATAATCAAAAATTAAAATAACTAACTTTCAGTAATTAAAAAATATAAAAACTTATAATTGATAAAGAATATCATCACATATAGTGCCGTTGAACTAATTTAATTTTGGACAAATTAGCAACACCCCCTCGAAATTTGACTAAAATACGAATTCTCTCTTAAGGTTTAGAAAATTACAAATTGTCTCATGAGGTTTATATTTGCATAGCAAATGATAGGGCAACTTGTTATTTAAATATAAATCTTAGGGAGCAATTTGTTATGAAAATATAAATATCAGGAGACGAGATGTAATTTCTCAAACCTCAAAGAAGTGTTGGTAATTTGCCCAATAATTTTTTATTCACCCAAAAAAACTAATTAGCGTGTTTGGTTTAAATTTTTTGGATTACATTTTTTGAAAATTGGGTTTTTTTATTTTGATTTTTTTTTGTTTTTAGTGGATATTTTTCAAATTTTAAACATTTTTTTTTTTTACTTTTTTAGATACACTTTACTTAAATGTATCTAAAAAGTAAAATATTTGTAAAAAAATATTTTAAAAAATTAATAAATACATAAAAATATAAAAAAATTATTCTGACTTCTCGTATTTTTTGTTTGTATTTTTTGTATTTAGTAAATTTTTAAAATATTTTTACAAATTTTTTTATTTTTTAAGTATATTTATATTAAGTATGTCTAAAAATTAAAAAAAAAAATACTTAAAATACTAAAAAAATTTAATAAAAATAAAATTTTCTAAAAAGTGTTTTAACTCTAACCAAGCAAAGTATTTTTTCATTGGCAAACCTCGCAAGTTTAAGCACTGCTCAGATTTTTGACACGTGTAAAGTAGATTCATTACCTCCATAAACTTTCGATTTTTATTTATTTTTTTTTTTTCAAAAGGTGTATTTTTTGTTTTTTTTTTTTGGTTGGTAAAATCCAAACTTTTTACTGAAATAATGCACTTTTCAAATTAATTAACTAATTCATTTCTTGAAGATACAATTTTTTGAAAAAAAAATCACATGTTATTTATTTATTTATGTTATTTATTGAAAAACACCAATAACATAAAATTGAAAAGCCGCTTATCTTACTAAATTACATAAAATTTTATCTTACTAAAATTGAAAAGCCGATTATATTTTTTTATTTATCTTACATAAAATTAAAATTCTGTGGAATGGTGAACCTCTTCAAGAGTTCAAACCTAGAAGAGGGTTGAGGCAAGGAGATCCCCTCTCCCCTTATCTTTTTGTCTTGTGCCTCGAAAGACTCTCAAATAAGATCATTGCCACCTCTGAAGGCAATCATTGGAGAGGCATTAAGACCTCCAAGTATGGTCCATGTCTTATTCATTTGTTCTTTGCTAATGATGTAATGTTGTTTGCTAAGGCTGACTTGGCTCATTGCAATACTATCATGAGGATCATGTCTGAGTTTTATGATTTATCTGGCCTTAAGATTAATGCCCTTAAGTCCAAGATATTTGTTTCTCCTAATGTTGATAGACATAAGGCTAAAGATTTGAGTGATAAGTGTGGTATTCCTTTAACTTTTGATTTAGGGAAATATTTGGGGGTTCCTCTCATTCATGGCAGAGTGAGTTGGAGACACTATAATGGCATTCTAAATAAAATGCAAATGAACCTTGTTGGGTGGAAAACTAGTGTTTTATCACTAGCTGGCAGAACTACTTTAATCTAATCTGTTAGCTCTGCTCTTCCTGCTTATACTATGCAGATTGTGGCCTTTCCCAAAAGGGTTTGCAATAATATTGATAAAATGAATAGAAATTTTCTCTGGGGTGATACCCTAGAGAAGAAGAAAATTCATTTGGTCAAGTGGAATCTTTATCTCGCCAAAAGGAATGGTGGGCTTGGCATTAAGAAGGCCAAGGATCAAAATCTTGTCCTTCTATCTAAACTTGGGTGGAAAATGATTAGTCATGAGGATGGTCTTTGGAAAGAGGTCCTTAAGTGTAAGTATATGAGGAATAACTGTCTTCAGGCTTGTTCTAGAGATAAGAAAGCTTTTCATACCTGGAGAGGCATTCTTAACTCTAGAGCCATCTTGAGGAAATGGGTTAAATGGACAGTTGGTAATGGTGCAACTGTTAACTGTTGGAAGGACTAGTGGTGTGGAGATAAGGCTTTTGAGGATCTTACCGTTAGTAGCTCATAGTCTGCTCCCTATTGGGAGAATGATGTTACTGTGAACAACCTGATATCTGAACAAGGAAGTTGGAATGAAACTGTCATCTGTGACATACTGCCTCCTGCATTAGCATCTATCATTTTGAACAAGCCTTCTCCAACCTCTCTTGAGCCTGATAAACCCAACTGGAAAGGCTCAGCAGATAGGATTTTCTCATCTTCTAGTGCCTATGATCTGGTGAGTGGTAATGAAACCCAAGGTGAGGACTGGCATTGGCTCTAGAAGTTACGGATTCCACAGAAACTGAAAGGGTTCTTGTGGTGTTGTATCTATGGGAAACTCCTCACAAATAAGCTTCATTTGAAAAGGGGTTTATCTTTGGAGGCCACTTGCCCTATTGCTGTAAAGAGGAGGATATGAATCACCTCCTTAGAGACTGCTTTAAAGCAAAAGAAGTGTAGTTTGCTATTTTTGGAAGGCATTGGTACTTGAATATGTGTAGCAAGCCTTGGAAAGACTGGATCATTTGCAATTTAAAAAACAAAAATCATTTTAATGATAACCTTACTGTCTACACTATTTTTATTATTACTCTTTGGGCTATTTGGAAGAATAAGAACCACAAAGTCTTTAATAATAGTGTAAATAACATTCTTGACAGTGGTGGGTTCATCATGCAATACTCTAATGATATTCATCAAGCTTTTGTTTTGTCCATTGTTAATCCAAGACCTGCTTTTCGACTCATTTCATAGTCTCTCCCACTTACAGGTAGACTGAAGTTAAACACAGATGGTTGTAGAAGAATGGGAGGTGAAGGTGGATTCGGAGGTCTAATTCGCGATGAAAGGGGGACATGGGTGTATGGCTATTATGGAAAGCTTCATAGTGGCACTAGCTTGGAGGCTGAACTATAGGCGATCTACAAAGGGCTCACGGTGATTTTACAAAAGGAAATGAACAATGTAACCATTGAGACAGATTGTGAGCAAGCAATGATGCTGCTAAAAGAGGCACCAAATGCCAAATGCCTATTCAAAAGGCTGGTGGAGGATACTCGTATCATCATGAGAGGTTGTGAATGTACTGTGCGGCATGTGCATAAAGAAGGCAACCTTTGTGCTGATACTCTGGCCAAATTTGGTGCTGCTCAACCTGAAGAGATCTTAGTGGTTAATGAACCACCAGTTGTTATTAGGGAGTTCCTAGTTGCAGACATGATTGGCATGTCTTGTGAAAGGGCCTACGCCTGTGTTTTCTTTTTTATTTCTGTTGTACCTAAAAAAAGAAAAGCCGTTTAACAAGCGATGAAAGAAGACAAGAAATCCCAATGACAAAACCTCATCCAAGCAAATTCGGGCAGTTCAATGAGAGGCTCTATCTGATCAAAAAAAAAAAATGAGAGGCTCTATAAAGCCTCCGTTTAGGAAGCAAGATTTGGGCTAAAATAGTCATATAAGACAAAATAGTCTATTTTAGCCCAATAAGACAAAACATCACATCCAACCTATAATCATTACATTTTTGCTCTAAAAAAAAGTTTAAAAAGCCAAAACCTCTTCCCAAACTAGGCTTTGGCCCTGTTTGGTAGAGCTGTGGGAAGCTGCTTATAGCTTATGCCCAAACAGCTTATAGCTTATAACTTTCAGCTTAAACTGATTTCCAGCTTATTCTCTAAGCATATCCAGACCAGCTCACAGAATAAGCTGATTTCCAGCTTCCACAAAACTATAAGCTATAAGCATAAGCTAAACCAAACATATCAAAACAGCTTAAATTAAGCTATAAGCTGATTTTAAGCTCTGACAAACAGGGCTTTTTTAGCTTTAGGCTAAAATAACCAAAAAAATCAAAAAGCCAAAAAGCTAACCCACTTTCCAAACGGAGGCTAACAATTCTAGGGCACCACTTAAAGGACACTCCACCCCAGCTCTCAAAAGAGCGAATGCGTTCTTAATTAAATCTTCGAAATGTGTTTTTATGAGAGAAAATATCAAATTAGTGGTGTTTTTAAAAAATAATTAAAAATCTGTGATAAAATTTTACACATATTGATAATTAAAATCATAAAATTTTCCATTACACTGCAATCATTTTTGAAAATTTACATTGAAATGTAATTTTTCCTTTTTACGATGGCCACTTGAGGCTATTAACATAACTATGTTTAAATTGCATTTTCAAGTATTGAAATCGCTTTTTGAAGACTTGATTTCAAAGGATTACCATGAAATTACATTTTCAAATTCAAATAGCATTTTAAATGTATTTTCAATAAATCGTAATTTAGAAAAAGAGATTTCACAAAATTATGATTTCAAAACAAGAAATAAAAATAAAAAAATTGTAATTTAAAAATGAGATTTCATGTTTCAAAATAGTTAATATGGAAAAATTTTATTCAGTACATAGTGTAGATTGATACAATTTCATTTTATTTGTAAATATCTTCTACTTATGAACTAAAATGAATTAAATAAATTACTAATATATTCTTTACTCTTACAATTTAAATAAGTGGAAAATCCCTTGGACCAAGTCAAACAAAGGGCTTTTGATATGTGCATAGTTGAAGCTTGCATTATGAGCTTGAATGGGTCACTGGTCATTTATACTAGAAAAGTTGAATAAAGAGGTCCCCCTCCAACAATTCATGAACTTTTTTATTAAAAGAAAAATAATAATTAGATAATAAAATTGACATAGGTTGCTTTCAAAATATCACTTGAAAATTCGATGAAATCAAATGAAATCAATTCTTTTGTCAAAATCAAATTCATTCTTTTGTGCACCATTGTTTTTTAGCATCATTTGATTGGCATGTAATTTTTTTTAAAATATTATTTTGCTGATAAAAAAAATCTAAAAAAGAGAAAAATATTATGATATAATCATACGAGCATTTAACCCTATTATTAGATATACATACAACTAATATAAAATTATCAGAAGATAAGATATATAGAAGTATGGATGTATATATATATATATATATTTTGAAAAATACCTAACACTCCCAGTGGGGGTCTCCTCCCATTGGTCAAAAACTGTTTTTTTTTTTTTCTTTTTTTTTTCCAGCGAAAGAGGGGGTGACACCTCACTGGGAGTTGTCAGTGGGGGTCACCCCACTGGGGGTCGGTAGCATGGTCCATTTTTTTTAAAGTTCCAAACATGAACATTGAGGATAATCTTAACATAGACCATTATTATTATTATTATTAAATGTTTAGAAGAACTTGGTTGCATAATTTTTAAATAGAAGGGAAAGAGGTGGGATTGAATTGAAACCAGGTTATGATCGGGAAGGTACACACAAAAATTAAACGAAATTATCTTAAAAAAATATTAAGATGGTGGTTTACTCTTAAAAATATATATATTACACAAACTAGTAAATTTTACATAATTTAATAATAATTAGGGCAAATTATATATACCTCCCTCGAGGTTTAGCTAAATTATAGATACCCCTGAGGTTTCGAAAATTACAGTACTCCCCCTGAGGTTTATATTTTCATAACAAGTTGCCCCCTGAGGTTTATATTTTCATAACAATTTGTCCCCTAATTTGTTATGCAAATAGTACCTATAGGGGGTATCTGTAATTTCTCAAACCTCAGGGAGGTATCTGTAATTTTGTTAAATCTCGAGGGAGGTATCTGTAATTTGCCCTAATAATTATTGTGTCATATTGAATGAAAAAAGACTTAGGCCTTGTTTGGGAAGAGGCTTTTTTTCATAATTTTTTTGCTTTTTGGCTAAAATATGATGTAATAAAAACTAGTATGTTTTGAATGAATTTTTAACTTTTTACGAAAAGATGTGCAACAAGTAGAGAAAAAAATGAATCTTTAACTTTTTTGTATGTGTTGTTGACCTTTTAGTTTTTTTAACAATTTTTTGACTTTTTGATTAAAATAATTACTTGCCAAATGAGACCTAAATAATGTGATAGATGTCACATCAATGAATAAATTTTTTTTTATAAAATTCGTTAGTTTATATAATATTATTCAGAAAATAATATGCATCATTCAAAGTAACATAACACATTTGCTGATTGTGTAAATATCAACAACACCAAATTACATTGTTTAAGTTAAGATTTTATTTTTCCATAAAATAAAAATAAAAATAAAAAATTAAGATTTTATTTGGCACTCAATTTTTTGGTTAGTTTATTGCTTATGTATTTCAGTAAGAAATCAGAAGCTGACTTTTTTTCATCTACTTTCGAATTTTGCCCTTTGAATTTTCTATTTGTTGGGTTTACGTGATTGATTTAATTGTCAGCCATTCGATTTCCATCAATACTTCGTTTAGTCTTGAGAATTTTGATCTCACTCATTTAACAGAAAAAACCAAATATTTTTTTAATTATTTTTTTTTAAAAAGGTACTTAACTGTGATTTAGCATTGAATAAATTATCGTATGCAGTCCTAAATTATTAATCAATTTAATATTATATTTTAGTCATGAATTTAGATATAAATTTTTTAAAAATATGAATAAAATATAAATTAAAAATTTTATTTATTTCTCTATTCTTTTCTAAATTCTTGTTTAAATTCATAATTTACCCACAAAGGCATAAAGTTGATTTACACATGTATTCCATAAAATTTCTAGTACTTATGTAAGCCAAGTGGTATTCAAAAAAAAAAAAAAAAAAAAAAAAAAGTGAAGTGGTATTCAGTGGATTTTCATGCCAAACATCCACTTAATGATTAAGGAGATTTCTTATCTTATTTGTGAAAGCAAATAAATAAATAATTCCACGTGTCAACAAAGGAGACTGGTCTCTCACGGAGAATACATTGGGGGTGTTTGGAAATTTGGTTTAGAGGCTTTTTTTATTATTATTATTATTTTAATTTTTAATTTTTTTTGTTAAAATAGTTAATAAGACAAAATATTATATTCAAACTATAACTATTTCATTTTTTTTTTCTCACAATCATCAAATAAACTATAAAAAAAAAAAAAAAAAAACTAACTATAATTCCAAACACAATTTTTTTTTAACCAAACTAAAATAAATAAAAAATCAAAAAAACTAACTAAAATAGTCAGTTTTGAATGTCAATCACATATATACTAGCTAGTTTTCTCACTCTCCCCCTTATGCATGAACCTTTACCCTGTGTGCCAAAAAAAAAAAAAAAAATTTACATTAATTTAGCAAATAAAATGAAATTTAAAAAAAAAAAAAATCTCTTTGTAAAAAGTTAAGTAATTTCAGCATTACATAGAGTACCTCTAACAATCTACCCTATTTTTTTCTTAAAGTATAATTTAAAAAATTGATTCCTTATTTTAGGGAGTAGATTTTTCAACTACTTACTCCAACGGGTGATTATTTAGTACTCATGGAATACGAACACGTGATGCTCTATAAGGTTTTGATTGATGGAGGGAATGGGGGTCACTGCTGTGCCTTTGGCACAGCAGTCACTGTTGTGGCTCATTTTGTTGTACATTATGAATTTATTTTTATAATCTGAACCGTTCATGTTGTAGAGTTTGTTGAGTACTTCATGTCTACCAAAAATCATATTAATCGGATATCAATAACTATATGATCGAATTGCATATTTTTATACTATTTTTCAAAAGAAAAATTTCTTGTTTATTTTTTTGGTTATCAATCATGTAGTTATTGATATCCGATTAATATGATTTTTAGTAGACATGAAGTACTCAACAAACCCTACAACATGAACGGTTCAGATTATAAAAATAAATTCATAATATACAACAAAATGAGCTATTGTCAGTGATCTTGCACAAGCACGAAGGACCAGTTCCTTGATGGAGAGAGTTAAGGACTCACAATTTATGTTGGAAATAGGGAAACAACATGGAACTAAGTAATTAGTAATTGGCTTGGAGCATGGTTACGTGAAGTTCTGGGAATATTGAATAATTTCCCTACCCCAACAACACTTCATAGTCGTTCTCTATTCTAATAAAATATTCTTTTTAATTATTTTTAATTTTGAATTGTAAAATTATTTTTGCAATAATAAAATAATTATTACACAGAATTGACACGACATCCACATGCCTAACCCTAGTGGTCGACCAAGGCCGAACAACAAAGCAGTAAAAGAAATTTGGGTGGTCAACCACTTCATGGAAGTTTTGCTTAATTTTGCAAAAACAAAGAGGGATACATATATTCTTTTGAAAGATAAAATTATGTCTTTTGCACCTTCCAATTTTTAGTTCGCACCTTTGATGAAATAAAATAAAAATTTTATATATATGAAGGAGTTACAGTAGCTCATTATAAATAAGGAGTGACTGTAGCAATCCCCTCATGGGTCTCAAAACTTAATCCGTTAATAGAAAATAAGAAATGACAAAATTGCCCTCATATGCAAAACTCAAAAAAATGTATATAAAAAATATAAATAAAAGAAAAGAAAAAGGGGATTCCATTACGCACATGTCGAACTCAACTACCACCTCAAGCCAATGAAATGCACCCTGCAACCCCACCACCTCCATCTCTCAAAGACACTCCATCAAACAGTTATCTACATTCCATTATCAACATCATTATTCATTGTTGTCCTTCATAGATGTGCTTGATAAGAGATAACGAAGACAAAGCAGTAGTTGAAAAGGCAAGAGAAGAAAATATAAAAAAAGCAAAGCACTCTAGATTCGCTGGGTTTGAGCCCATTGGTGGTCTGGGCAGTGAAAGATTCCTCTCGCCCGGTAAGTCTTAGAAAGGGTTCACCGAATTTCTTAACCCATGCAAGGGTAAATTAGGATATTCAAAATAAAAATTGAAAACATCATAGTATTCATCCAAAACTTTGACCAACTATTAAGTAGTGGTGAGTATGATTTGGTTTGGATCGATTTAGAATGAAATTAAGACTAGTTTATTGTTTATGGTTTTATAAAAATTAGAAGCAAATCAAACCATTTAAACACGGTTCAGGTCGGTTTGGAACTGAGATTTCACATAATCTATTCACAAGAAAAATTATATAATATTTTCAAAAAAAATCCAATCTATCATAAATTTTAAAAATAATAATAACATATTCATCAAACAAACTACTCTCATAATATTCAGCAGTTAAGCAAGAACTTAACATTAAGGTCTTGTTTGTCAACTATATATTTTAACCAAAAGATTACTATAAGTTGTCATATCACTCTCTTTACTTTTCTGCACATTTTTTCGTAAGAAGCCAAAAAATTACTAAAATAACATGTTCCCAAACGAAACCTAAGTAAACATTGTTCAACATTAATCTGTCATGATTTTTCAAACAGTGGTGCTACAAGCACCAATTAGTGTACCAACGTATGTAGAAAAGTAAATTATTTATCTATTACGTCAATGGTTGAGAAGGACAAAAAAAAATCATATATATATATTTAAGTTATGCAGTCCGGTTTGGTTCACATTCAAACTTGTGGACCTAAATCTAAAACCAATCTACGAAGACCGATTCTTTAATTTTCGAAATCAAGGCCGAACCACGAATTAAAAAAATCAATCTAAACTTACCGAATTTGTCTGAACCGGTTTGATTTGCAAATTTTTCAACTTCCCTATTCAGCCCTACTATTAACGGCGTGGGGTGGAGTGTAATGCGCTTCGAATTCGATTGTGAGGGGAGGTCGGTGTCATTTCTTTATGTTCATGGGACCCATTGTAATTTGGACAATAGTCAAGGGAGATTTGTGTAATTTATCCTTTTATTAAATAATAGGAAGATTGAAAAACAAAAAAATAAAAACAAAAACAAAAAAGTGAAAGAGAATTGACTGGAGAATGAATAGAATCGTTGGGAATAATTAACCATCTCTTCTGAAAAGTAATTATAATTTGATCTAATGCCAAAAAACATTTAGTTTAATAGTGAACTAAATTAGTTCATTATATAATTTATTTTTATGAAATTTTTTTCTTATTCAATTTTCCTTTCAAATAGCACTAATTCATTATTTATGAATTCTTGAACTATTATTTTGAGATGATTTCAGTGTTTTTCTTTAATTTTAAACCAAACTAAAATATCATTTACATATTTTATATGATATAATATTCTCCGGACAAGTTTTGTCCCCAATAGTTAAGAGATCATATGAAAAGACCATTAACAAGAAGGGGATTACAAAAATTTGTCAATTATTTATCTATTGCGTCAATGGTTGAGAAGAACCAAAAAAAAAAAAAAAAACAACAATCCACCCACTTGTTTGCTGGCTAATTTTATTTGTGTTGGGTGATTAAAAAATATGTGAAAGTATGATAAATGATGATTGGTAAACGAGTATAAAAACGTGATATTCCGAGCGTACCTAATAATTGGTGAAAGAGTATGAACACGTAGTATTCTGAGAATATTTAATAATTTTCTAATATGAACACATAATGACCCCATTTGGTACAATTTATAAGTTAATTTTTATGATTTTAATTTTTTAGATTATTAGTTTGAAATATTTAAAATAAATTATAAATTTTACAATTAAGGCAAAAAAGATAGCAGTTATTTTATCATAGGCCAAAAAAGATAGTAGTTACTGCATGAACTACTTCTCTGTGATTATGGGTGTCATTTATTTTTCGGTCACTCGTGCATTCTGCCATCTGCCATTGACTAGAGAAATGTAGAATGCACATGGGACTGTCAAGTTGTACTACTTTTTACTGTTGTTGAATATGTAACAAATGATCAAATACCTGGTTTATGTATGGATTACTTCTTTTGCAGGCCTAGCGAAGCTTGAGTCTCTAAATATTAAATGTTGCAATTACATAACAGATGCTGATATGAAGCCTCTTTCAGGTAACTCTCTCTTTCTGCATTTCAGTTTTATGATTATATAAATTTACTGTTGATAAACTATAAATTTACATGTAACAAGAGACTCCTTTCAATGCAATTCAAAATAACAGCTTTGCAAACTAAATTAAATAAGATTCATAAAGTTTTTCAAGGTGGAACTTTTTTTCATTTCACGCCACTTTTATTTATTCAAAGCTATATTGCACATAAATGAGCATGTTAAAACCTCATCTTCTAAAATTACAATATCCGTCAAAGGCAAAGAAGGCAATGATGACATTGGGAATGATAATATGCAAGATTGTAAAACCAAGTATAAAATAAAATTCATTCTTTATTCTCCTATGTGGCTAAATAACTATACTGATTCTAATAAAAAATTCACTTTAAAAAGATAATATCAAGTTTGAAAACTTAATTGGTATTATTCTATGGATTCACATGCTCCAATTAATAGAACCCCACTGCAACTCTTTCGCTAACAGTTTATCTGATATTATAAAAATGGACTATTTCTACTTCAAGAGCAATCTTTCAGTAAAGGAATGGGAGAGATATTGTAATACATATTTACTCATGGGTTCAGTAGCCAAATGATAATAGACAAGCCAAATGGTATCATCAACAAAGAGGAAGTGCTTGAAATTGTAGTACTTGAAATACCATTTACATAAATGACCATTCATGCATTTGGTTTTTAATTTGCCTTGGTCTATAATAAACGGCTCCACTAAGTAAATAAATAACTCCATGATCTATTGGTTTGAAGCCACTTCAACAAAATTTTGAAAAGCATTTTTACATCTAACTAACTTCCATAGTTTTTTTTTACTAACTTCACTCCAAAAAATTCAAGTTTTGTTTTCTTACTAACTTCCATATATATATATATATATATATTTTAAATTATTGGACCCAATATTTGACATTGTGCTGTAATCTTTCATCAATTTCTTTGCACATTAGAACCAAGTACATTTATTGGAATGGATATATCATTTCTTTCACATAATTTGTAGAACTTGAATATTTTAATGTCTACAAAGTTAGCCCATTAACCAAGAGTTCATGCAACCCACTCATAGGTTAGAGGTCCGATTCTCTTCACCTATGTGTTATGTTTCTTGGATTTGAGGCAAGAGTTACTCCAATCAACAGTGCAGACGTACAAGGAAAAAGCACAAGAACAAATACTTACTTTGCTCATAGTCGTTCACAGTCGCTCGTCTCTCGTCATTCACAGCTGCTGCTCCTCACTCCGTGAAGGCGCCGTTGCTCACCTCGCCACTCTGTGAAGGCCGTCGTTCACCACTATTTTGATTTTGAATGATTTTGATTTGAGGATTTTGGAGATTTTGGTTCTAATAGTTGGGATTTTGGGGATTTTAGGGATTTTGATTTCAGATAGATTTTCATTTGAGGATTTTGGAGATTTTAGGGACTCTGACCGCGAATGGGATAGAAATAGCGGGATGTCAAATATTCATTTTTTTGCGACGGCATATTTCAACCGTCGCAAATGATCGTAATTAGCAAATGAAACGACGTCGTTTTACCCATAATTTTTGCGATGGGCTTCGTCACAAATGGTCCACCATTTGCGACAAGAACCTCTTACCGTCGCTAAATAATACGCTTTTATGATGGCATACCGTCGCCAATGTTCTCAGATTTTTCTTTTACAATCATTAGCGACGAAGTCACCCGTCACAAAAGGCCATTTTTTTCAATGGCGATACACGCCGTAAAAAGACTTTTTGGCGATAACAACTATAATGCGTCGCAAAAAATTGCAGTCACCCCTCCGCAAAAAGCTTCGTGTTATTTGCCAGGTTTTCTTGTAGTGGATTATTTTGAAAAGTGGGTTACAATCCATTTCCCATATTATAACCCACTTCCCTCTCTCTTTAAAAGCAGCTTTTAACCAAAAAAACAGCTTTTAATCATTTTCTCAAAATAACCTTAAATGATTGTTGAGATATAATAAATGATAACAAATGTTTGTTAATGAGCTCACCAATAAAGTTTTTGAACTAACATTTAAAAGAATAAAGTATATTATTTAACACAAGTCAATAATATTGTAAATGACAAAAATAACCTAATTTTATTTATCATTTAATCTAATTATTAAAAATAAAACTCCATTATATTTGATACTTTTTTTTATACATCAAAAATAACTTTTCATTTAACCCTAACTTCGGATTGGAAAAAATTGATTTTAAAAAAAAAATTATTAACAATTATTTTAAGGGAAAATTATTGGAAACTCCCATTTTAGAGAGTTGTAGTCCAATAAGTCCTTTTTTTAAATATATACACGTCCCAGTCCTATTTTGTTTTATGGGATGAGTTTTCTGACTTATATACCCTTCTTTTTATTTGGTTGGCAACGTTTATTTGGAAGGATATTTGATTTATATTTATCACGTTGATTACGGTGGGCAGTGTATGGAAATATCTAATGTGGCCTGATTTTGTGGGATGATGAGGGTCATGACTTTTTGAATGTTGCGTGGTGGGTAGGGTAGGGTGTTAAGGTTTGCGAGTTGTGCACTGGTGTGAAGTTGTCTGCTTCAACGTTGTAGGGCGTGGTTCTGGTTTATTCATTTGCGGCGAAGGTAATGTTCCTCTGGTACTTGTTCGTTATGTTTAATGGTTTTACTTTTGGGGGGGAGGGGGGGAAGCGTCGATACGTTGTCGAGCAGTGTTGTATGTATGACGTTGTGACGTTTTACACCCCATAAATAATCGGTGTCTTTGTCGTTCTGGGTTCTTCAGTTTGCAGAGTAGGTAATGTTTTTCTGGTTTTTGTTCGTTATGTTCATGGGTTTACTTTGGGGGTGCAAAACGTCGACACGTTGTTCGACAGTGTTGAACGTATTACATTGTCACGTTTACATCCCATAAATAATCGATGTGTTCGATACCTATCTTGCTGAAATCATAAAGATTGTATTTTTTTTTATACATTTTCAGTGTCATATATGTACTGTACTTACAAAGCGGAAGCGAAGAACTTGAGTTTTCATATTTAATTTTATTTTCTCGTTCGGTCTCGGTGCAGGAATGGCAGACAATATTATGTTGTTGTGTTCGTACGGCAGTGAAAACGTTGCCATCGTTGTCCATACTGGTTACACGTTTTGTATGCTAGTTGAACATGTTTGCCAACGATTTGGTGGCCTTCATAGTGACTCGGCTTTGATGTCATTCAAGATTCCTGGGTACAACAATTTCAAGATGGAAAACGATTCCGATTTCGAGAACATGGTATGCCTCGCTAGATCATTTGGGTTGGATCATATCGACGTTGATGTTGGAATGTGGGTCGTCATGGGAATCAACGTAGCAATGGAGTAAACGATGTACTCGGCGACATAGTTACTCAAGGGAAATGGCAAGATATATTGATGAGAGGGTCGATTTGTTACCTAATTTTGCCAACACACTCGCAAAGTGTTATTGTCGGCGGATTGGGTACATGGCATAACTAACATCGGACAATGTTTTGAGGGTGGGGGAATTTCGCAAGGTACTCAAAGAAGCACGCCATCGAATGTGGGTTTCAATTTAAGTTCGAAGAACGACTTAGTTCGGATTACGCGGAATGCACGTTTAAGGAGTCAAAGGGCTGTGCATGGTTCATCCATGCGGGGGGGCTGTGTGACAATGGATATTTTTACATGAGAGAATGGCTTCGTGAGAACTCTTGTGGGGTTGTCGCATCTTGACCGAAACCCGAGGATGGGATCCGAATTAGTTGCTGATGTTATTGCGGAACGTGTACATGACAAACCATTAACTCGCCCAACCGATGTCAAGTATGATTTCAAAAAAGAATACGGTTTGCAAATTAGTTACCGTGTAGCTTGGTTGGGGGTCGAAAAAGCAAGAGGAGAACTTTACGGTGATCATTCGATGTCATTCGACCAACTGCGTTGGTATACCAACGCCGTAATGGAATATAATCCGGGGAGTTATATTAATCTTGAATTTGATGAACACAACACCTGTCGTTTTAATAGGCTTTTCATATCATTCAAAGCATGTATTGATGGGTTTAACCAATGTCGTCCGCTATTGTTTTTGGATGGTACATTTCTGAAAGGGAGATTCAAGGGTCATTTACTTGCGGCAACTGCAAAAGATGGAAACCAAGGTAATGTACTCATTGTGCCCGTTATATGTTTTAATGGCTCATATATTTTCTTACTTTTGTTCGGATTACGTATAAGACGTGGGTAATTCATTTTCATGTTACTGAAACAGGCTTGTTCCCAGTTGCTTTTGCAATTGTCGATTCGGAAAACGCTGCAAATTGGGCTTGGTTCTTACAAAACCTAGCTAACGTTGTCGATGAGAATCGGGTTTTGACATTTATATCGGATCGTCACGTCGGCATAATGGAGTCCATGCCGAATGTTTTCCCAACGGCCCACCACGCTTTTTGCATGCAACATTTACAGAGGAATTTGAAGGACAAGATGAAATATGTGAACAAATTATACCGTGTTGGAATGGTAAGCAAGTTGCGTGCATGTGCATATGCACCGACCGTAATTGATTTCAATGAAAAAATAGATGCATTCATACAGTCAGGTCGGCACATCGCCATTAATTTTCTGAAAGATTTAGAGCCGCACCAATGGGCCAACGCGTATTTCAGGTGTGGTGCAATTATTATAAGTTCATTATTTTACACAACCTTACATAGTATACGTTTTGTGAATTTGCTATTACGTCCCACACATTTTCACCACCCATATATTTGCAGGGGCAAACGTTACGGCGAGATGTGTTCTAACACCGCTGAATCATTTAACAATTGGATAAAAGAAGCACGCAATTTGCCAATCACTCGATTGGTTGATGCAATCAGACCCGGATAATGAATCAAATGTCTGAACGTAGGGGATTGTCAAGTACATGGGCTTGTGCCATATGTCCGGCGATGGAGTCCAAACTGGACAAGGCGTACAAAAAGGGAAGGTCGTGGATAGTCAGTCAGTCGAATAATGACGTGTACGAGGTCCACTCACACCCATCAGTGTTGGTGGACATTGCCAGGCGTACATGTTCATGCTTCCAATGGCAAATCAATGGGTTTCCTTGTGAACATGCAATGGTTGCCATCCGTAACAGTGGTAGCGACTTGAATGCATTGGTTGAACCTTATTTTCACGTGTCAACCTATCAGTTATCATACTCCCACACCATATACCCAATCCCAACAATAGAGAAACCACATGCTAATCCGGAAAATTATGTTATTCTTCCACCGGCAGTGCGACGACCACCTGGCAGGCCAAAGAAAAAACGAATACCATCTAAAGGTGAAGAAGTCCAACAGATTCGATGTGGACGTTGTGGCCGTCTGGGGAACCATAACAGGAAGACATGCAACGAACCGATATAGTCCAACCCATTTTGCGTTGCCATGTTTAACTTAGAACTATTTTATACAAGGACTAATGTTTGATGTTAGTTTAGTCATATGCAATAACATCTTTCAATTTCATTGTTAAGCTACAATAAAGTTGGTCATTTTGTTTTATATTTGGTATTATGTTTTGAAGATTCATTTTATTCGGTATTATGTTTTCAACATTAATTTCATGGTATGCTTTTAGTTTTACAGTTTTTCACATTTAACCTTTGTTGATATGTTTACATTTTACAGCGTAGTGTTTGAGCTACGTTTCAAATAAATACCATTGTGTAATGCCACGTTTACTTTTTTAACTATATCCACAATGTCTAATGTATGCTGTTAGTTTAGTCATATGTTCTTACGTTCTCAAGATTCATTTATTTTTTGTTTTATTTTTTGAATATACATTTCATGGGATTTGGTATGTTTTACAGGTTTTCGCATTCAACATTTTTTTTAATGTTCATAACATAAACCACATTGTCTGAACTACGTTGACAGAATTTGAAACATGTTTTACAAAAACAAACAACCATCACCGAAATCAGTGAACTTAATTAACGTACGACTCATCCTCTACAACCACATAACCGTCCGAGGCCACCGTTCCACATCGACAACGTGCCAACATCAAAATTACGTAACCAAACCACAAAACCATTAGCCCACAAATTCTGATGAACTTTCACAACACAAACAACACAACCTGTCCTCCCATGTTTCCACCAAAACAACACAAAGTAAAGACACGTGCAATTGGTTGCACATAATTCCCAAAAATATTGAGACCATAACGTACCTTCTAAGTCACTTCAAATTATGTAATGAACCCCACCTGTCAACATATGAAAATACCAAACTGTACAATTAAATGAAATCAACGGGTGCATTAATGTCCTAATTGTCATCCACCTTCAATGTATGTTTCACATGTCAAACACCAGACCACATCAATATGATTCCATTACGAACAAACTTTAACACTACTTATAATGCAATACACGTAACCAAACCACAAAACCATTAGCCCACAAATTCTGATGAACTTTCACAACACAAACAACACAACCTGTCTTCCCATGTTTCCACCAAAACAACACAAAGTAAAGACACGTGCAATTGGTTGCACATAATTCCCAAAAATATTGAGACCATAACGTACCTTCTAAGTCACTTCAAATTATGTAATGAACCCCACCTGTCAACATATGAAAATACCAAACTGTACAATCAAATGAAATCAACGGGTGCATTAATGTCCTAATTGTCATCCACCTTCAATGCATGTTTCACATGTCAAACACCAGACCACATCAACATGATTCCATTACGAACAAACTTTAACACTACTTATAATGCAATATATGTAATTCAGTAGCCCTAAACAACTTAATTCAAATTCAGATTACGCACATCAAAATGCTGGCCACAATACGCCAGCCTCCAAAAAAGGTCTTCCAAGACAATACCATGCCCAAAAATATCGTACCATTGAAGCTAACGTCAACGACATTACAAACAATGCCAACCAAAACATAATTTCACCAACAAGCAAAAATAAAACCAAAAACTAAGCAAAAAAACATAAAGCCAACTGTATGTGCCATATTCAGCTACATTCTTCGTTATCCACGCTTTCACTTCCTCTGGTTTGGTGATCCACAAAAGCTTCCATCATCGTCGCCCTCGCTTTCACGCAGTTCGTACCTTCCATTGTTTTTTTAATCTCCGTATGGTGGACATATTATCGCATCACATAACAGACGATAATAGCGCAGTCAAGCCTATTGTGGACAATACACCAAGTACATCAACAAATATATCAGAATCTACTTTCTGGTGATTCCAACAAGTGCGAAACAAATTAAAATTACAAGCGAAACTTACGAATCCACACGCTGTTGTGGAGAGTCAGTGACCACTTCCAGCACAGAGTCATGCCCTTGAGTAAACAACACCTCCCCGACATTACTGGACTGTTGCTTCTCTCTGATAAAGTTCAGCACATTTTCTTTCTGCCACGTAGTCAAATAATAAAACGTCACACACTCACCAAAAAATACATATCTAACAATAATGAAATCCACATTCCACCAATAAATTTACAACCTCAAATGCTCAAACACAACTTACCAGCGCTAACGCTTCGTTGTAATGTGTGTCCTCTGACCCGGGTCGCGGCCTAATTGAATTGTAATGCTTCCAACTGCCAACTTCTGTGTCGTAAACGACCAAGGTCCAGTGTGATTTGTGGCATATCGGGAAATGCAAGAACCTATAACCGACTGATGCGCACATGTTGGCATCCAGATACCGATCCCTTGTTGTTTTGTTTACGTTATTCACCATTCCCTGTCAATAAGTTTGTTCATACTTACATCAACCAACAACACTAAACTACCCATTACCCACAACCACAAACGTATCTGGACAAAAAACTTACCAAACAGACGCTACTAAAGAAATATGATTTTTCTGGAAACACCTCTCCGCCACACAACACATTCTGCTTGCTCACTAGAAGCTCGGCACATGCGTCTATAACCTACCATCAAACACTTTAACAAATTAGCAAAATGCAATATACACATACACTTCACAAAAACCAGCAAGGTAACAGACCTTTCTGCATTGAGGGGGTGAGGAGAAATTTGAAGAAATGCATCTTAATCATGCCATATTAGTTGTCACTTACATTTCCCCTTATGACAGACTGGCGTACTATATTTTTGATGTCTGAGAAGTAAACAAAAATATCCCCATTTCGCCCAGTCCACACAACGTACTGCACAAGCACCACACAAGAGTTAATGTCCAATACAACCCAACGCAAATAATGCAATTGTGGCACGTTTCTTACTCGTCTCCATCTCGTTCATAAGCATTGCAAAGTTTACGTTTCACCTCCTCATTCACTAATTTCCACACAGCGAGCCGATTATTCAACCCAAACCCCGACCTTTTCTTCTCATGCTCGCCAATCCCATCAATACTTATCACCTCATCACATAACATAATCTCACAATTGCCTCCATCGCCTACAACCCATTGCCCGATCATGTGTACCCACTTTACGGCTGCCCACGCAACATGGGGTACTCATATTCTGGTAATTTTCTCTCTCTTCTCATTTTCCCTTTTATGTTCCGCACAAATGAATTTTGCAATGGACAACCAAGCAAACCCTCATCTTGCAGTCCCCCAACAACATGTCCAACACTAACCACCTCTACAACCCTATTAAACCGCTACTACCGCTCACTTTTTCAACAAAGATTCTCAGGTCACATCATGTATCACTTCCTCTGCATTTTTTTCATCAACAAATGCAAATGAATCCGAATCGTTCCCTACACAATTCGCATGTGGACTTCCTGCAGCGGTACAACCAACGTTTGCTTCGATTTGCACCTCTAGACCACTTATTGTTTTCCTCAAATCGTTGACAACATTTGTTAGCCGCGCAATTTCATCTTCTTTCACCTTCAAGCAACCATTAAACCCAACAAACAAATTTGATGCTTGCTGCTCCAGTGCCTTCGTTAGTTTTGCAACTTGTTCCTCCAATTTGGCAATCAGAAAATCTTTGGCTTTCTGCTCAGCCTCTAGAACAATGATTCTTCTCTGCGTACACTCATTGGTGGAATCAACGGGTGCACCATCAACATTTCGGCAACGCCTTACATTACCTTCTGTCATTTCATCCACTCCAAATTGGTGACCACTTGGCTGTCCGATGAACAGTTTTCTGCCCACAGCAACACCATCGCCAAGTACACCACTTGCATCATTTGGATCATTCACATTTCCAGCAGCTCCCTCACATCCCACATCCCCAATCAGACGCGTCGTCATTCATATCAACAAAGTCATCATCAACCAATCCCGTCATGCTACATTCCCCCGTTAATTGTGCCCTCTCATATGGCGTCACTTGTAATCTGCCTGGATTTACCTGTTTAACCATGCCATAATCAGTCAATTAAACACATATGCAAACATTACACTACAATGTATATTGGTTACCTCAAATGCATCCCCATCTGACAACGTCACCGTCCGCATCTTCGTCAACAAAGAACTGACATTCCATTTCAAAAATCTCGGAAACACGTCCGGGTTAGCAGCATCCACTAATGTCGTGTGTTCACACAGGAAATACTACATATCAAACACAACAAATTCAATTAAAACGTTATTTCACAAAATTAACAAACAAAATAAATCTCAATATCACACATACCAACAACACAACGACGCATCCAGTTACTTTTTCAGGTGTACGATGGAACTCCTTAATTGACCCCATCAGTGTGCTCCGTATTGCAGCAGTCCAGTTGTACAGTTTCATATAACTCAATCTGTCTATCAGGCGAATAAAAGTCCAGCTAACAGATTCGCCTGACGTTGAGAAGAATAGTTTCACACACACGTACAACGTTAACAGCTTCACGGCATCCTCAACGTCCTGTGCGGAAGTGCCATGCACGGCGTCAAGAAATAGTGTTTTCACGAGCTTCGAACTAATACGACTAGACCCACACCTCCGCTGAATGAAGTCAGAGGGTGGTCGGGGCCCAGAAGCCATCACCAACGGCTGATCACCGCATTGCAGCCCGAATATCAACCTGACGTCACTGTCCCTCAGCGTCACCATGCCATTTCCAATTCGGAAGGACCCACTGCTCGGCACGTACGTTTCAATTAGCTTGAATACTAACTCATCGCATTTTCTGAAATCTTGTTGATTCAGATCATTTTCTAAAATTGCTTCAAACAATAGCCAAAACGGTGTCTTTCTCATATGGACACGGTGAGCCTCTGTCAAACCTGATGTAGACACAATCTTTACAATCCCTGCAATGTTGGACCGATAATTCAAGCGCAATTTTTTACGTCTCGGACTTCGTTGCACACTTCTTACGGGTTTCACCTGTTTGAACAATATTCTTCCTTGGATTCGTGGCCCAATTTTTTTTGATGGCGAACCAGCAACAACACACAATGAGACGCTCTCTTGATCTTGTCCACGGGCTGGACGTCCTCACACCTTCTGCATTACAAAAAACAAACAACCACCATTATCCAAACCGAAAGACAGCATTAAAAAACCAATATCCAACAATCACCACAATAACGTGTATACAAAACCACACCCAGCACAAGTCATAAATCAAACTACGTGCAACAAAACATATGTCACCTAATCAATATTATGCATATAACACAGTCACATACTACACAAACATGAACACTCAAAGACTGCGTTATTATAATACTAACAACCACAACACAGCAATCATTCTTATTCCCATACACCCCCACCCAAGTCACAAAACAATATATACGTTACAACAATAGTACACCAAGAATAAACAGGTGAAACCCCTAATAACTGTGCAAACCGAAAGACAGCAATTAAAAAACCAATATCCAACAATCATCACAATAATGTGTATACAAAACCACACCCACCACAAGTCATAAATCAAACTACGTGAAACATATCATATGTCACCTAATCAATATTATGCATATAACACACTCACATACTACAAAAAAATAAACATTCAAACACTGCGTTATTATAATACTAACAACCACAACACAGCAATCATTCTTATTCCCATACACCCCCACCCAAGTCACAAAACAATATATACGTTACAACAATAGTATACCACAAATAACCAAATTTTTTTAAAAAAACAAACCCCCTCCATAAAAAACCACACCCCGACCACAACAGCCCATCATACACAGCCATACATATCATCCCAAACAACCCGTCAGACCCTTGCCCTACACCAACGTTGCCACCACCATCAACCACCCACAGACCCCACCTATTTGGATGTTGGGAAACCCCGCGTAGTGGTCACCCATTGAGAAACCATATTCGACCACCGCAACATTAGAATCCCCAGAACACACACAACCATCAACATAACATCCCAACAATATGGTTTTCTACACTGATTTCACAAAACTGAATTTACGACAATGATTTCACAATACACTTTATTAAATCGGATGAAAACATTGCACCAATAGTACACCCAAAACAAAACAAACCAAAAAAAAACATCATAACACATTCTAACATAATATGATTCCACGAAAATCTTCTAAGATACGAAAAAACGTACTGTTTCGCGGACTCGCCATCAGTTGTGGGGAAATTCAGTGTTGTAATATGCTTCCACGAAATTCTGATAACAGTTGTTGAAAACACAGCGGCCACACTAGAAAATAGAGTCGACCTCCACTTCTAACCCTAACCAAAGAGAAAACAATTACACTACCGCCAAATTGGGATTGTATTTTGTGCGTTTCAGATTTTGTGGGATTTGGGGTATGACGCAAACGGTTAAACACAATATTCCCACCGTCAATTGTGGGATCTGATAACGCCAAATCCGCGACTTTCCAAACTCAAATTCCCAACTCTGCTTTTGGAAACAACAAACTTACAAATTTACGCCCAAACATACACCGTCACAGAGGCGCCACAGAATCGACGTGAAACCCTACAGCACTAAAACCACACCATCGTTTCCGTCAAGATCATGAATCGAAGTGGGGTAACAACTCAGAATAACCCTACAACACTAACAACACACTTTTCCAAATGTGGGGCTTCGCAGGATATACTTGCAGTACGATATGGGGACCCAAACCGTTGGCTCCGTTTAATGACGTGGGTCATCAAAATTGTGGTAATGAAAATGGGCTGCCCCCAAACGTGGGCCATCAAATGTGAAGGCCCACCAACGCAGCGCCACAGTAGAGTTTACAAAGACAACGTGGCCCACCAATACGTTGGTCATCATAATTGTGGGAACAAAAACGGTGCGCCTCACCCAAACGTGGGTCATCAAAATGTGAAGGCCCACCAACGTGTGAGCCACAGAATAGAATTTGCAGTACAACGTGGCCCACAATAACGTGGGTCATATATTGATGTCGGCCAACAAAACAGAAAATCAAACGCCGTGGTCAGTTTTTGTGGTTACGTAAACTAATGTGTGCCATCCAAACGTGGTCTTCCAAATGTGGATCCCAAAAGACAATACTAAACCATAAAAGCCTATAGTAAATTTTTTCAAAACGTTACATCCTCCCACATCATTAAAACATAAATATAACTAATAAATACTACTTACATGGGCAACATTGTCCACCCCCTAAATTATGGGACCTTTGGGTGTAACAAATTAAATATGGGACTTATTAGATTACAAGTTCACCTTTTAGGATTTATGAGTCAATCTCCCTTATTTTAACTTATTTTTCATATCAAAATTAATTTGTAGGTTGAATATTTATTTTTTTTAGTACTTTGTAAAAAAACGAAATTTTAACTACTGATTTGATTGAAGTTAAATAAAAAACATAAAAAATAAAACTGAAAATTCAAGGTCAACTCGTATTCCCAACAGAAATAATTAATTAGTTTTACAAAATATGAAGGTTAAAGCAATCTTTAAAAAAATCATTTTAAACATTTTTATTAGAATAATATAACAGACTCTAAAAGTTTTATTAAAATTTTTATTAAATGTCTTATATGAATATGAGACTCACATCTTGTGGGTCTTATATGGGTCTCATACCTATTTGAGACCTTTGATAAAAATTTTGGTATAACTTTTGGGTTTGCTAGCATTTTTGTTTTTATTAAGATTATAAAAATAAATAATGAGTTGTTTGGTTCGTTTGAGATGTAGGTTGGTTTTTTTTTTTTTTTTTTTTTTTTTTTTTTTTTGCGGAAGAAAAAATGAAACAAAAATACTAAAGATCTTAAAAATTTTATCAAAAGTTTTACTAAATGTCTCACATGGGTGTAGGACTCATATGAGACCCACATTATATGGGTTCTACACCCATGTGAGATATTTTGTAAAAATTTTGATAGAATTTTTAAGATTTCTAATATTACTCAAAATGAAATAATTATGGTTTGGATGTTATGTTTTGTCTTATTAAACTAAAAAGTTTATTTTTTCTTTTTGTGACTAAAATAGCCAAAAATTTGGCATGCCAACTAATACTTTAAATCATCTTTTTATATTTTTATCTTGTTTAGATCGCATTATCTCTTTATCATATTATATAATATTTTATAAAAAAGTTAAAAAATATAATTATTTAAATAATCCTTAAAAAATTATTAATTAATTTTGGGATATCACGTGGGCATATCTCATGTCAATCACAAATTATTTAGTCTTTTTATATTTTCCAGAAATGATAGAGATCTCATTTTTTCTTAATCCTCACAACCACATAGACATATGTCAATGAGTGACAGGAGAAAAAAAAAATAAAAAATAAAAAGTTGGTCAATCTTAATACATTAGAAGTGATGGAAATCAAGAAAAAAAGGGGTCTCAACATTTTTTTCATTTTTCAATTAACATTAAATCATAAATTTCCCTCTTTCTGGATCGAAAAATGATTAGGAACTGTAATAAAGGAACTCTAATGAGTTTTAATGGAAGTGAACCTTACTGTAATGTAATATTTTGATCTTAGTTTTATTTTATTTTTATTTTTTTTTCCTGCCATATTATTAGAGGTAGGGGTGTGTATAATACCGCCAAAACCGCCAAAACCGCACCGAGCCGCACCGCCAAAGGCAAATTCGTTATTATTTGCCAATCGAACCGTCGGTTTTTGACAAGAAAAATGACAAATTCTAGTGACACTTTTATCAATCCGCCGGTTTTTATTTTTCGTCCAAACCACACCGACCCGCACCGCTATTAAATCATGTTTTATAAGATTCTAAAAATTCTTTTTTACTTAAGTTTGCTTGTTGTTCTATACCTTAGAATATAATATTACATTACTGCTAGAGGAGAATTCAAGATGTCAGTAATCTAAAATAAAGTTGGATTCTAATTCACTTTTCAATCTTTTTTTTTTTTTTTTTTTTCTGGCCATGTTGCAAACTTGCATCAGCTCACTTTTCAACAGTAAACATTTTCAATATATTGTAAAACCTGAATGATATTAATTTTATGTATTGTATTTTATCATTGTAGCTTCCACAGATGCTTGTAATGAACTGATGGCAAAGTCGTTGATATTATCATGTTGTTGCTACACTTGCTACATCAGAAGAAAGTTTTGTAAGATGCTTAACATCACGGTATCTCTCGGCTTTTTTTTACTCTTTGATTTAAGTTTTGTAATTTGAATTATATTTTTTATAAACCGTCAATCTGCTCAAATTGTCAAAGCAAATCCGTTATTATTTGCCAACTGAATCATCGATTTTTGATTAAAAAAAAAATGATAAATTTTAATAACACTTTTATTAATTTATCACCCGCCATATAATTTTTATTTTTCTCTTAAATCGTACCGACTGAGACTGCGCATACCTCTAATTAGAGGTTTGGAATTTCAAAATTAGAAAGAGTCATCATTGCTCTTGACCAACCAATAGGAAAATGCTAGAGAGCTCTAAATCTAGAGCTCTAATTTGAGCTCTAGTGATGTGTCAAAGCTAAAAAAAAAAAAAAAACAAAACAAAACAAGGCACAAACATCACATCAGGGTGGGTCCCATCTTCCCATTAGAGTTATTAGAGCTCTTATATTAGAGCTCTAAAGCATTTTTGCCAACCAATAGCCTCTCCCCTATATTTACACTTTCGAAAGACCTATAAGTACGATGTCGGAATAGGCACTAAAAACGGGGTGAAAATCCTATTTTGGAAACTATCCGTAGGTGTGAGTCATGGAAAAATATTATCGTGTGTTAGTTTGAATTTTTTAGATTAAATTTTTAAAAATTTAAAATTAAATTTTTTTATATTTTTAGTAAATATTTTTAAAATTTTAAATATATTTTTATTTTTTTTAAATATACCTTATTTAGATATATCTAAAAAATAAATAATTTGTAAAAAAAATATTTTAAAAAATTAATAAATATATAAAAGTATAAAAAATATGTTGAATTCTCATTTTTTTTTGGGTATTTAGTAAATTTAAAAAAAAAAAAATTACAAAAATTATACTTTTTATGTATATTTATGTTCGGTATATCTAAAAATTAAAAAGTTAATTAAAATATAAAAAAAAATTAGTAAAAACACAAAAAACAAAAAAATAAAATTTTTTAAAAAACCAAAAATAAGCAAAATGATTAACACATAGAGAAATATAACTAACACTTGCACCTTTATAATTTTTCATTTAGATACCACCATAAATACGCTTAGACCATCTCCAACGGAGAACCAAATCCAGCATCAAATTCAAAATTTGATGAAAAATTCACTTTTCACAGTTCCAACCGTTGCACCAAACTCATATCAAACTGAGGATTCACCAAACAAAACATCAAACTGATACCGGGAGATAGATTTTACCAAATCAGGTTCTCTTTGAAATACATGGGTTCAAACGGGTAAAAAACAGTTCAAACCGTTTAAAAATATATATATATATATATATTTTGCCTAGGTGGTCGACCACCCGGTCGACCGACCGGTTGACCACCCGGTCGACCACCCAAAAGTTCAAAAAGTTCAAAATAAAAAGTTCAAACCGGTAAAAATTGCCCTTTACGGTTGACGGTCAATAACCAACCGGCACAAATTTGATGAAACGGATTTGATGCTGAACCGTTGGAGCGCGACGTAAAAAATTAAGGAAATCGCCTATTTTTTACACAGATTTGGTGAAATATTTGCTACACCGTTAGAGATGCTCTTATCCCTCTCATGTGTTTAAATTTTTTTTTTATTTTTTTTAACAATAATGGAGACGACATCAGCCGCCATGACAAGACACGTTGTTAGTTCGTCTTGGGCATTGTGATCAATGATGCCCTACATATGTTCTTAGAGCATCTCCAATGGTGTAGCAAATATTTCACCAAATCTGAGTAAAAAATAGGCGATTTCCTTAATTTGATACGTCGCGCTCCAACGGTTCAGCATCAAATCCGTTTCATCAAATTTGTGCCGGGCAACCGGTTGGTTGACCGGCCGGTCAACAGGTAAAGGGCAATTTTTTTTTTTTTTTTTTTTTTTTTTACCGATTTGAACCTTTTATTTTGAACTTTTTGAACTTTTGGGTGGTCGACCGGGTGGTCGACCACCTAGGCAAAATATACATTTTTTTTTTTAAATGGTTTGAACTGTTTTTTACTCGTTTGAACCCATGTATTTCAAAGAGAACCGGTTGACCGGTTGGTCAACGGTCAGCAACCACCGGCAAATTGTACCACTTTCAACGGTCAGTAACAGTGATTTGGTAAAATCTGTCTCCCGGTATCAGTTTGATGTTTTGTTTGGTGAATCCTCAGTTTGATATAAGTTTGGTGCAACGGTTGGAGCTGTGAAAAGTGGATTTTTCATCAAATTTTGAATTTGATGCTGGATTTGGTTCTCCGTTGGAGATGGTCTTATTGGTGGAAAAATAATTCATAATTTTCTTCTTGTTTGGCATATGCTATAACTGGTTGGTTTAGATTAAAATTTACAAAAATAAAATAAAATAAAATAAGTTAAAATAATTAATAAAACAAAATATTATATCGAATTTATAATTATTGTATTTTTTTCTCACAAACATTATATTCAATTAAAAAAAAAATCTAACAATTTTCTTAAATACAAAAATTTTAACTTATTAAAATAATCAAAAATTAAAATAAATTACTTAAATAACCAACTTTCCAAACAACGTAATTAAAAAATATAAAAATTTATAATTGATAAAGAATATCATCACATATAGTGCCGCTGAACTAATATAATTTTGGACAAATTACCAACACCCCTTCGAGATTTGACTAAAATACGAATTCTCTCTTAAGGTTTAGAAAATTACAAATTGTCTTATGAGGTTTATATTTGCATAGCAAATGATAGGACAACTTGTTATTTAAATATAAATCTTAAGGAGCAATTTGTTATGAAAATATAAATCTCAGCAGACGAGATGTAATTTCTCAAATCTCAAGGAGGTGTTGGTAATTTGCCCAATAATTTTGTATTCACCCAAAAAAACTAATTAGTGTGTTTGGTCTAAATTTTTTGGATTAAGTTTTTTGAAAACTAAATTTTTTTATTTTGATTTTTTTTGTTTTTAGTGGATATTTTTCAAATTTTAAACATTTTTTAAAAACTTTTTTAGATACACTTTACTTAAATGTATCTAAAAAGTAAAATATTTGTGAAAAAATATTTTAAAAAATCAATAAATACATAAAAATATAAAAAAAAATATTCTAACTTCTCATATTTTTTGTTTGTATTTTTTGTATTTAGTAAATTTTTTAAATTTTTTTACAAATTTTTTATTTTTTAAGTATATTTATATTAGGTATGTCTAAAAATTAAAAAAATTATTTAAAATATTAAAAAAAATTAATAAAAATAAAAAAATAAAATTTTCTAAAAAGTGTTTTAACTCTAACCAAGCAAAGTATTTTTTCATTGGCAAACCTCGCAAGTTTAAGCACTGCTCAGATTTTTGACACGTGTAAAGTAGAATCATTACCTCCATAAACTTTTGATTTTTATTTTTTATTTTTATTTTTTTTATTTTTTTTTTCAAAAGGTGTATTTTTTGTTTTTTTTTTTTTTTGTTGGTAAAATCCTAACTTTTTACTGACATAATGCACTTTTCAAATTAATTAACTAATTCATTTCTTGAAGATACAATTTTTCGAAAAAAAAATCACATGTTATTTATTTATTTATATTTATTTATTGAAAAACACCAATAACATAAAATTGAAAAGCCGCTTATCTTACTAAATTACATAGCCGACTATAATTTTTTATTTATCTTACATAAAGTTAAAATTACAGAGAATGGTGAACCTCTTCAAGAATTCAAACCTAGAAGAGAGTTGAGGCAAGGAGATCCCCTCTACCCTTATCTTTTTGTCTTGTGCCTGGAAAGACTCTCAAATAAGATCATTGCCACCTCTGAAGGCAATCATTGGAGAGGCATTAAGACCTCCAAGTATGGTCCCTGTCTTACTCATTTGTTCTTTGCTAATGATGTAATGTTGTTTGCTAAAAGTGACTTGGCTCATTGCAATACTATCATGAGGACCATGTCTGAGTTTTTTGATTTATCTGTCCTTAAGATTAATGCCCTTAAGTCCAAGATATTTGTTTCTCCTAATGTTGATAGACATAAGGCTAAAGATTTGAGTGATAAGTGTGGTATTCCTTTAACTTTTGATTTAGGGAAATATTTGGGGGTTCCTCTCATTCATGGCAGAGTGAGTTGGAGACACTATAATGGCATTCTAAAAAAAATGCAAATGAAACTTGTTGGGTGGAAAACTAGTGTTTTATCACTAGCTAACAGAACTACTTTAATCCAATCTGTTAACTCTGCTCTTCCTGCTTATACTATGCAGACTGTGGCCTTTCCTAAAAGGGTTTGCAATGATATTGATAAAATGAATAGAAATTTTCTCTAGGGTGATACCCTAGAGAAGAAGAAAATTCATTTGGTCAAGTGGAATGTTGTTTATCAGCAAAAAAGGAATGGTGGGCTTGGCATTAAGAAGGCCAAGAATCAAAATCTTGCCCTTCTGTCTAAACTTGGCTGGAAAATGATTAGTCATGAAGATCGTCTTTGGAAAGAGGTCCTTAAGTGTAAGTATATGAGGAATTACTGTCTTCAGACTTGTTCTAGAGATAAGAAAGCTTCTCATACCTGGAGAGGCATTCTTAACTCTAGAGCCATCTTGAGGAAATGGGTTAAATGGACAGTTGGTAATGGTGCAACTGTTAACTGTTGGAAGGACTAGTGGTGTGGAGATAAGGCTTTTGAGGATCTTACCCTTAGTAGCTCATAGTCTGCTCCCTTTTGGGAGAATGATGTTACTGTGAACAACCTGATATCTGAGCAAGGAAGTTGGAATGAAACTGTCATCTGTGACATACTGCCCCCTACATTAGCATCTATCATTCTGAACAGGCCTTCTCCAACCTCTCTTGAGCCTGATAAACCCAACTGGAAAGGCTCAACAGATGGGATTTTCTCATCTTCTAGTGCTTGTGATCTGGTGAGTGGTAATCAAACCCAAGGTGAAGACTGGCATTGGCTCTGGAAGTTACGGATTCCACAGAAACTGAAAGGGTTCTTATGGTGTTGTATCTATGGGAAACTCGTCACAAATAAGCTTCATTTGAAAAGGGGTTTATCTTTGGAGGCCACTTGCCCCTATTGCTGTAAAGAAAAGGATATGAATCACCTCCTTAGAGACTACTTTAAAGTAAAACATGTGTAGTTTGCTATTTTTGGAAGGCATTGGTACTTGAATATGTGTAGCAAGCCTTGGAAAGACTGGATCATTTTCAATTCAAAAAACAAAAATCATTTTAATGATAACGTTACTGTCTACACTATTTTTATTATTACTCTTTGGGCTATTTGGAAGAATGGGAACCACAAAGTCTTTAATACTAGTGTAAATAACATTCTTGACAGTGGTAGGTTCATCATGCAATACTCTAATGATATTCATCAAGCTTTTGTTTTGTCTATTGTGAATCCAAGACCTGCTTTCGACTCATTTCATAGTCTCTCCCACTTGCAGGTAGACTGAAATTAAACACAGATGGTTGTAGAAGAATGAGAGGTGAAGGTGGATTCGGAAGTCTAATTCGCGATGAAAGGGGAACATGGGTGTATGGCTATTATGGAAAGCTTCACAGTGGCACTAGCTTGGAGGCTAAACTATGGGCGATCTACAAAAGGCTCACGGTGATTTTACAAAAGGGAATGAACAATGTAACCATTGAGACAGATTGTGAGCAAGCAATGATGCTGCTAAAAGAGGCACCAAATGCCAAATGCCAATTCAAAGGGCTGGTGGAGGATGCTCGTATCATCATGAGAGGTTGTGAATGTACTATGCGGCATGTGCATAAAGAAGGCAACCTTTGTGTTGATGCTCTGGCCAAATTTGGTGCTGCTCAACTTGAAGAGATCTTAGTGGTTAATGAACCACCAGTTGTTATTAGGGAGTTTCTAGTTGCAGACATGATTGGCATGTCTTGTGAAAGGGCCTAGGCCTGTGTTTTCTTTTTTATTTCCGTTGTACCTAAAAAAAGAAAAGCCGTTTAACAAGCGATGAAAGAAGACAAGAAATCCCAATGACAAAACCCCATCCAAGCAAATTCGGGCAGTTCAATGAGAGGCTCTATCTGATCAAAAATAAATAAATAAAAATGAGAGGCTCTATTAAGCCTCCGTCTAGGAAGCAAGATTTGGGCTAAAATAGTCATATAAGACAAAATAGTCTATTTTAGCCCAATAAGACAAAACATCACATCCAACCTATAATCATTACATTTTTGCTCTAAAAAAAAGTTTAAAAAGCCAAAACCTCTTTCCAAACTAGGCCTTTTAGCTCCAGGCAAAAATAATCAAAAAAATCAAAAAGCCAAAAAGCCAATCCACTTCCTAAACGGAGGCTAACAATTCTAGGGCACCACTTAAAGGACACTCCACCCCAGCTCTCAAAAGAGCGAATGCGTTCTTAATTAAATCTTCGAAATGTGTTTTTATGAGAGAAAATATTGAATTAGTGGTGTTTTTAAAAAATAATTAAAAATCTGTGATAAAATTTTACGCATATTGATAATTAAAATCATAAAATTTTCCATTACACTACAATTATTTTTGAAAATTTACATTGAAATGTAATTTTTCTTTTTTACGATGGCCACTTGAGGCTATTAACATAACTATGTTTAAATTGCATTTTCAAGTATTGAAATCACTTTTTGAAGACTTGATTTCAAAGGATTATTATGAAATTACATTTTCAAATTCAAGTAGCATTTTAAATGCATTTTTAAGAATTCGTAATTTAGAAAAAGGGATTTCACAAAATTACGATTTCAAAACAAGAAATAAAAAAAAAAAATTGTAATTTAAAAATGAGCTTTCATGTTTCAAAATAGTTAATATGGAAAATTTTTATTCAGTACATAATGTAGATTGATACGATTTCATTTTATTTGTAAATATCTTCTACTTATGAACTAAAATAAATTAAATAAATTACTAATATATTCTTTACTCTTACAATTTAAATAAGTGGAAAATCCTTTGGACCAAGTCAAACAAAGGGCTTTTGATATGTGCATAGTTGAAGCTTGCATTATGAACTTGAATGGGTCACTGGTCATTTACACTAGAAAAGTTGAATAAAGAGGTACCCCTCCAACAATTCTTGAACTTTTTTATTAAAAGAAAAATAATAATTAGATAATAAAATTGACATTGGTTGCTTTGAAAATATCACTTGAAAATTCGATGAAATCAAATGGAATCAATTCTTTTGTCAAAGTCAAATTCACTTCTTTTGTGCACCATTGTTTTTTAGCATCATTTGATTGGCATGTAATTTTTTTTTAAAATATTATTTTGTTGATAAAAAAAATCTAAAAATGAGAAAAATATTATGATGAGCCGAGTACAAAATAATATTTTGTAGTTTGTCTATCAAGTTTCTTATTTTTATAATCATACAAGCATTTAACCCTGTTATTGGATATACATACAACTAACATAAAATTATCAGAAGATAAGATATATAGAAGTATGGATGTATATATATATTTTTTAAAGTTCCAAACATGAACATTGAGGATACTCTTAACATAGACCATTATCATTATTATTATTATTATTATTATTATTAAATGTTTAGAAGAACTTGGTTGCATAATTTTTAAATAGAAGGGAAAGAGGTGGGATTGAATTGAAACCAGGTTATGATCGGGAAGGTACACACAAAAATTAAACGAAATTATCTTAAAAAATATTAAGATGGTGGTTTACTCTTAAAAATATATATATTACACAAACTAGCAAATTTTACATAATTTAATAATAATTATTGTGTCATATTGAATGAAAAAAGACTTAGGCCTCGTTTGGAAACATACTTTTTTAATAATTTTTTGACTTTTTGGCTAAAATGTGATGCAATAAAAACTAATATGTTTGGGATGATTTTTTACGAAAAGATGTGCAATAAGTAGAGAGAAAATGGAATCTTTGACTTTTTTGTATGGGTTGTTGACTTTTTAACAACTTTTTAATTTTTTGACTAAAATAATCACTTGCCAAATGAGGCTTAAATAATGTGATAGATGTCACATCAATGAATAAAAAAAATTATAAAATTCGTTGGTTTATATAATATTATTCAGAAAATAATATGCATCAGTCCAAGTAACATAACATAATTGCTGATTCTGTAAATATCAACAACACCAAATTACATTGTTTAAGTTAAGATTTTATTTTTCCATAAAAAAATAAAAATAAAAATAAAAATAAAAAATTAAGATTTTATTTGGCACTCAATTTTTTTGGTTAGTTTATTGGCTTAAACCCTTTAAGTTACAAAAATTTATGTATTTCAGTAAGAAATCAGAAGCTGACTTTTTTTCATTTACTTTCGAATTTTGCCCTTTGAATTTTCTATTTGTTGGGTTTACTTGATTGATTTAATTGTCAGCCATTCGATTTCCATCAATACTTCGTTTAGTCTTGAGAATTTTGATCTCACTCATTTAACACAAAAACCAAATATTTTTTTAATTATTTTTTTTTAAAAAGGTACTTAACTGTGATTTAGCATTGAATAAATTATTGTATGCAATCCAAATTATTAATCAATTTAATATTATATTTGAGTCATGAATTTAGATATAAATTTTAAAAAATATAAATAAAATATAAATTAAAAATTTTATTTATTTCTTTTCTTTTCTAAATTCTTGTTTAAATTCATAATTTACCCACAAAGGCATAAAGTTGATTTACACATGTACTCCATAAAATTTCTAGTAATTATGTAAGCCAAGTGGTATTAAAAAAAAAAAAAAAAAAGTGAAGTGGCATTCAGTGGATTTTCATGCCAAAGATCTACTTAATGATTAAGGAGATTTCTTATCTTATTTGTGAATGCAAATAAATAAATAATTCCACGTGTCAACAAAGGAGACTGGTCTCTCACGGAGAATACATTGGGGGTGTTTGGAAATTTGGTTTAGAGGCTTTTTTATTATTATTATTATTTTAATTTTCAAATTTTTTTGTTAAAATAGTTAATAAGACAAAATATTATATTCAAATTATAACCATTTCATTTTTTTTTCTCACAATAATCAAATAAACTATAAAAAAAAAAAAAAAAAACTAACTATAATTCCAAACACAACTTTTTTTTAACCAAACTAAAATAAATAAAAAATCAAAAAAACTAACTAAAATAGTCAGTTTTGAATGTCAATCACATATATATACTAGCTAGTTTTCTCGCTCTCCCCCTTATGCATGAACCTTTACCCTGTGTGCCAAAAAAAAAAAAAAAAAAAAATTTACATTAATTTAGCAAATAAAATGAAATTTTTTAAAAAATCTCTTTGTAAAAAATTAAGTAATTTCAGCATCACATAGAGTACCTCTAACAATCTACCCTATTTTTTTCTTAAAGTATAATTTAAAAAATTGATTCCTTATTTTAGGGAGTAGCTTTTTCAACTACTTACTCCAACGGGTGATTATTCAGTACTCTTGAAATATGAACACGTGATACTCCATAAGATTTTGATTGGTGGAGAGAGGTAAGGACTCATAATTTATGTTGGAAATAGGGAAACAACATGAAACTATGTAATTAGTAATTGAATAATTTCCCTACCCCAACAACACTTCTGTTGGCTTTTTGGCTTTTCGAAGGGTATATTTGTAAATGCAAGCATGCCAGCAAGGATCAATCAGTCCTTACAGAAATTATAATTGCCAATCAATTATCAGGCGACTATGTTTTAGTTCTTTCAGCCTCAACGAAGAGGACTTTTACTGGTGGCTTGACTTTAGGAGAAATTAAGAGAAATAACAATTAATATGAAGAACAATTGAAGTATTTCATTAACATAAACACTTACAATAGTCCAAACTCAGCCTTGAGGAAGTTTACAGCAACAATCTACTTGAATCTACTTGAGGACTACTCCTATGAATTGAAGTACAATGCAGGTATTTAAAGGACAAGTATTTAAAGTACAGGAAAGGTAAAACTTGAAAGGAAAATAGGAAGTAAAACTGGTTTATATGATCTGAGTCTGGGGGTCTTTTCTGGGAACTTCCTTACTATTTATACTTGTTAGAGATGACCTTCGAACTGTACTTCGAACCGTCGAACTGCTCCTCCATGATCGCTGATCATGTTACCTTAGAAATAGTTCCACTATGCCATCACTTGCAGTTGGACTTCCCTCCTGTTTTTGAATTTGAATATAGGTAACTGTTGAAGCCACGTCACCTTGTATCTCATTCCTGATCTAGTGCTACTCAGACCACTTGAGAACCAATATTTATTGCCACGTGTATGATTGAGATTTAAGATTAAAATCATCTTCCAATAATACCCTCATTCTGCCACATGTCGAATTGTAATTGGCTTTTACAAAATATGTAGTCAACATTACCCCCCGCACTAATATACGCAATACTTGGAAATATTAGTGAATCAAAAACTTTTCCCTCGCTTTTTTGGAACGTGCATAGAATCTATTTTCAGGAAACACAACCGTCACCTATTTTGGCGATCATTTGCATTAACTCTTAACTTTGTTGGACGTTCCAATACCTTCAGCATTTGAACGGATTATGACTCAATCACCTTCTCACTCTATTGATCGAGCATACGAAGAGCCATTGAGTAATGCTGTTTCTCCTCGAAAGAATCTCCATGCATTTATTAGCCACCTTTACCCGCCTTTCTATATTCAGGTCATGGAGGCTTTCGCAGATTATCAACCTTTGGACTACGAACACATTGCCCTCAATCCTTTGGTTTACAAACTCATTGATACAAAAAGTTCTTCCTCTAAACTTCCCTCGCATTTTGAACGAACAACTCTCAAGCCTTTGCTTCAACAAATTGCAAATATGGAATTGGGAAATTCTTCTTCACAACCTTCTGCTTGGGATGAAGCTACAACTTCTTCATCTTCAGGGGTTTCTGGATGGACGAACTGGTCTGCACCTGAGTCCTGGGACTTGAGGGAGCGGATCAATCATCATTTTATTGAGTTCACTGACCCTTTAGATTTTCCTTCCTACGCTCGAAGCTCGGTGGTTTATCCTTATGTACCCATCGACCTTCGACGTAGTTTAGAGGAGAATTTGCTTGTGGCTTGATATACATCCTCCATTCCCACAAGGATAATGCACCCTGCCCGGTGCTTGGAAGAATCACAAGGATATACCCCTTCATTTTTAGCCAAGAAAGCGCAGATTTGCTCTTCCGACTGGCTTGATTATATTAATGCCTTTGTTCCTCCCATCCCTATGTCATCTCCCCTAACTGAAGCATCCACTTCTTCTTCTCCATCTTCTGAAATAGAAGCATCCACACCTTCTCCATCCTCTGGACTAGAGGCATCCACACCTTCTCCATCCTCTGGACTAGAAGCATCCACACCTTCTCCATCCTCTGGACTAGAAGCATCCGCACCTTCTCTTTCTTCTGAAACAGAACCATCTACTCCTTCTCCTCCTCCCACTCTTTCTTGGACAGAGAAATTAAAGCTTGCTCTTCCAATGGACAAAATTTTCCCTCCTTACAAACCTCCATCTTCCCCAACTCCATTTGAGCGGAAAGAAGCCCAACTTCTGCTCGCAGCTTTTTCTCACCTACCCTTCAATGTTCTTGAGGATGACCTTCCTCTCAAGAACTTTCGATGGGCTTGTGATATTCTGACTAGGGGCCATATCCTTAATCCTATCGCCCAAGCAGAACTTCACATGTTCCTGGATCAACTTCCAGTACTCCTCCATTGGCATCGAAATTCCAAAGTCACCATTCAATCTTTGGATCAACTTTCATCTCTTCGAATTCATGTTCAATACGAAGCAGAAAACTTCATTGAAGACTTTGATGACTTCAAGAATAAAGATTCTGCATATTGGGATGATTTAGTTATAGATGAGTTGGAACAAAAATTGAGGGAGGAGGCTTTCGAAGCAAAGGCTGAAGAGCTCTATTACGAAGTGAGAGCACATCAACTCATGCAGCCAACTTTGGAGGAGATGGAAGACATAATAAAGAAAGAACAAATATTCATTGATCATTGTTGGATGAAATTCCATGATCTTGTAATTTATTCTATTCCTTATTTTTATGAACTTGAATTTGTACCTAAATAAGATTACTTAATGTAATTGTCTTGGCTCTAATGAAAGCAAAGTCCTCTATACTTGACATTGTTTGACTCTGTCTCCTCTTAGCCAACTTATAACCTTAAATTAAATAATCTCATCCTTTGAATTTGGACTCACTTATTTTCAATGAAACACTAAAGAAACCAATATGTCTTTTTCCAATTTATGGAGCAAAATTTGACAATTTTGGTTAATATTATCTCAAAGCAATGCTTCGAAGTTAACAACCTTACTTTTCAAAGCTAATCATAACCAACAACCAATATGTCTTTTTCCAATTTATGGAGCAGAATTTGACAATTTTGGTTAATATTATCTCAAACTAATACTTCGGAGTTAACAACCTTACTTTTCAAAGCTAATTATAACCAACATATGGTTATAGTTAATATAGTCAGTCATTCTTAAATTGACCATTCTTACTTCGAAAAGCATTTTATGCTGTCTTAATTCAATGGACAATTTTCTCTTGCAAAAACCAACGATTGGTTTTGATATTCTTTGCATCTTAGTGTCTTCAAACATGTAGTATGCTTCGAAGCCGGATTCTGTATTTCGAAGCCGTTTTATTTGATTTCTTGGAGCCAAAATTGGCTTCGAAGCCAAATATCTTTCTTCGAAGCTGACGTCAACATTCAGAATGTGTCCTTCCCTCCAAAACTATCAATATTTGGAAGAGTCTCCTCATATTCGTACTTTTAGTACTTAACGATTTACGCAATATATTTTTCAGACATGAAACCTTTTAAAGGCCCCTTTGCTTTATATTCTGAAATCACTTGCTCTTTTGACTCGCAAACCCTACTGATCTCCTGTTAAACCCCTCTTCCTTATTGCCCATTATCAATGGATCCTTCCTCACTAAAAGTATTTACTGGCGATCGTATCAGTCCTACTATGGCTTTGAAGCGATGTATCGATGAAGAAATCACCAAACTATCATCTGGTGAGTCAAGCCACATAGATGGACGTCTTTTCGTGCCTCGTCATAGCAATAAACAGGAATACGTCCTTGGCCCTATTTTTCGGGAAGCCCCTGCTCAACTCGTAGCCCTATATCCTCGCTTGGAGGACCATTTCCTTCTTTACGAAGCAGGGCTTGATTGGGGAAATTGGAGGGTGAATCGTCCTCACCGTTGCTGGCCGACAATGAGGACTGAATGGGAAGAATGGTATGACAGAGTTGTACCTGCGAGAGAAGATGACCTGCAAGAGCTCTGTATTCTCGATGCCCTTCGTCTTTCCAGGTTCATTATTCCTGAAGACCCTTTCTTGATACCTGCTGCCTTATGTTTCTGGAATATGTCTTTTAATTTCTTCCAATTTCGGTGCGGCATGATGGCTCCCACCGTTCTTGATATTTGCCATCTCTTAGGGCTTTCCCCCCATGGTTCTCCATTTACTCCCAACTACCCAGACCTTCCTATTAAGTTCTCTCTTCCATCCTTAAGTTCCTCTTATAGTGACTTCGTAAAGTCTGAAAATAAAAAGGAAGGTCCTGTGAAGGACAGAGAGCTATTTTCCTTTATTTTATATTGGTTATGCAAATTCCTCTTTTGCACCTCATCTCAGAGGATTATGCCTGAGTTTGTTCCTCTTGCGAAGGCACTTGTCTTGAAAAAACATATAGCTCTTGCTCCTTATCTTTTAGGTCATGTCTACAGAGTCTGCTCCCAATTTTGTGAGAAACCTCTTGATGCTAACCAAGGAGGTCCCCTCTGGGTGCTTCAACTTTGGCTCTTCGCCTATTTCACTGACCTACACCCCAAATGTCTAAAATTCCTTGTTCAGGATCCTAGTACTTATGGGGAAAAGTATGCTAGGATTGCCCTTTACCCTGCTTCCTTCGCTTACTTTACCTTCTTTTATCAACTCCCCATTTCTCCATCTGCCTCCTTCTTCTGTCCTTTTGAAGCCAATAAAGGACCAACTTGGCTGCAAGCTTTCCTAGCTGATAAAGAATGCTCCACTTCTCCTCATAAAGATATGTGGGCCTCTATACTACTACCAAGGGAATTGTTCATTGGTAGTTTAAACCCTCGAGCCTACAAATGCATATCTGAGGTGTACTGCCCTTCTCAATTTGCCAGACAATTTGGACTCACTCAAGGATACCAGTTCCTCTTGCGGTCTTTCAATGTCCATCTTATCGTCAGAGATTTGAAAATATCCAAATCCGCACTAGAGACGGCAATCCTCAAACCTCTTGAAAAGAGCCGAATGAGTTCCAATTTATCCCCTCTCTCCCGTGTGGCCCAGTCTTGATAAGATACCAGAACTGGACAATCCAATATGGAAGTACGCCTATCTGAACATCCCCATGACTTGCTGGGTAGGATTAGGAGTGCCTCGAAAGCTAAGCCAGCGACATCTAAGGACATTCCTCCTCTTCACGAGGCTGCCACGACTAATCCTACAACTTCATCCCCTCCAGCTAGAGTTACTAGAGCTGCTTCGAAGAAGGGTAAATATTTTCAGACTTCTCCTTTTCCTTTCTTTTGAATCTTTTGTTCCTTCCCTTTACACTTTTGTTCTTTGGTGCAGGGCCCTCACACGAAGAATCTCCCAAGAGAGCTGAAACTTTAGCTGTTCTAAAAAAGAAACAACAACAACAAAAACAAAAAAGGAAGCTGATACTCCCTCCTGAGGAATCCGAATCCTTGGGAGAAGAAGAGATTGAACAAGAGCCAGAAGTGCCCTTGCAGAGAACAAAGAGACAAAAGGTAGTTGCCTCCCTTCCTGATACAACTGGGCATCTTTCTTTCGAAGCACCCACTATAGTAATGGAAAAAGCACTTACCTCTGAAACACATGAAACCCAAGTTGAGGAGAGGGAGATTGAAAAAGAACCAGTAGCATCACTGCCAAGGAGGAAGAGAAAGAAGATGACTGTTTCTGCTGCTGACCTGGTAGAAGATCCGGTTCATGAAGCCGCTGCCAAGGCAGTAGAACAAGAACATTCTAAAGCAATAATCGTTTTTGAGAGGGCTGAGAAGAAACGGCAGCAACAGTTTCTGAGAGATGAAGCTGCTGCTGCTGATGCGTTACAAAGAGAAACTGCTCGAAGACAACAAATTGTCGAACATTATTCTCTTCGTAGTTCTCCCACCAGTATCAGCATTTCCGAAACAAGTAATTTCTTTCATACTTCTGCTGTTTTTCCTTCGTCAGCTTTAAATATTTGACGTTTGACATTGCTTTACATTTCTTCCTCTTACAGCAACAGCTACTGCATTCATCTTTCCAGCTAGGCCTCCTTTGTCTTCAGTTGAAGTTGACCAGATGCAACATGTGAAAACTATCCAAACCATGCTCCCACCCTCCAAGCCTATATTCGGCACATTTTCTTTGAGTCCAAGCATCCCTGCATCTCTTTTCCTTGGCTTAGAGCCATTTCTTCCTTTTTTGGCCTTTGATCTACCTCAGTCTACTTTTTCTTCGAGCCTTGCTATTTCTCATTTCTCCACAGAAATTCCAACTGCTATTCCAATCCCGAGGGCAGTTGATTCTTCCACAGAGGGTGTTGGTGGTTCCCCAATTCATGGTTTATCATCTATGCCTACTTCCAGCCCCTCTTCACTTGACTCGTTGGTGGCTAAAACCATCGAAGCTGCCAAAGATGCTCCATCCATTTCTCCAATTTCTATGCAGTCCTCTGCGTCCACATCACTTTCTATGCCTCTCATGTCTAGGGATGAGGTAGATATCTTCGAAGGAAGACTAGCTAGTCTCTTTGATATACCTTCTACCTCTCCATCACTTAGTACTGAAGCTGAGCCATTAATCTTGGCTGACTCCTTACTGGAAATTTTTGAGAGTCCTCCTTCTAGCAGCAAGCTTCATGCACCTTCAATGAACTTAGACACATGTTTGGAACTGTTGGCTTCCTTTTCGAGGCTCCCTTTCGAGGCTCTACAAAGACCTATTATCAGGAATGGATTTCTTCAGTGCTGTAATATTGCTGAGCAATCCAATATGAATGCCTCAAATCATCTATCCCAGGCTGCAGCTACTATTGACTTCTATATCAATATTTGTCATGCTGCCAACACTGCCAATGAAAAATTGGCCAGGGATCAGTGTTTTGTTTCTCGAGTGCATACCGAAATATCAGATCTCAAGGAACAACACTCTTCTGCCTCTCAGTTTCAAACTCAGCTGCTGGAGAAGAAAGCTCAACTTGAGGAGGAATTAGCTGCAGTAAATCGGGCCTTGGTTCGAACGGACACCAAATTACAAATCACCAACCAAGAGCTGGCTGATCGAAAAGAAGACATGACTGCAGTTATTCACCTGTTTCCATCACTTAGTAGTAGGAAATCAACTGTACAAAAACAATTGAAACATTGTAATGATTTTTGGGCCAATTTGTGGCACCATGTACTTGATTCTTTATAAAAAAAATCGGGCTCTTATCTATTATCTGAGTATCTTGTGTGTTTGTACATAATGTTTATTTTATTCCTTGTGTTTCCCAAATGGTTGGAAAATAAGGCTTCAAATATCTGCCATTAATCTTTTTGGGATGTACATAGCCATTTAAATTTCTTAAATGGTACGCTCCAAAAGGCAGAACTCTATGAATTTGATATGGTCCTTCCCAGTTAGGTGACCATTTGCCAAACTTATGGCTTTTAATTCCTATTGGGAGTATTGTTTTCCATACCAAGTCACTTTCATCAAAGCCAATATGCTTGACTTTCTTGTTATAATTCTTGGCTGCTTTCTTCTTTTGAAAAAGAATGCTATTTAACGCCAAAATCCTCGCTTCGTCTATGTCTTCTAATTCTAAGCACATGCTTTGATGATATTGCTCAGAGTCTAATTGATCTTGACATCTCACCTTCAGGGATTTAATATTAATTTCCACAGGTAACACTGCATCATGCCCGTATACTAAGGCATAAGGGGTGACTCCTGTGCTCGACCTTGGAGAAGTTCTGTAAGCCCATAAAACATCCAACAATAGGTTATGCCAATCCCTAGGATTATCTTCCACCATCTTTTGTATTCCTTTTTTCAAGGATTTATTGGATGATTCAGCTTGACCATTGGCCTGTGCATAATAGGGAGTGGAATTAATAAGGTTAATCCCAAATTCTGCCACAAAGGATTTCACCATTTTCCCATCAAACACAGTTCCATTATCAACTGTTATGGTTTGTGGAATGCCAAACCTATGGATCAAATCTTTAATGAACCCAATGACCTCTGCGGTCTCTGACCTTATATGGCTTGGCTTCGACCCATTTAGTGAAGTAGTCAGTAGCCACTAGAATGAAACAATGATGCTTCGAAGAAGGTGGGTGTATCTTACCCATCATATCCATGGCCCATCCTCTAAATGGCCAAGGCTTCACTACTGCATGTAGGTCAGTTATGGGCACATGTCTTATTGTGCCATGTTTTTGGCATGCCTGGCAACCCTTTGCATATTCTATGCAATCTTTAAGAATAGTTGGCCAATAATAGGAATGCCTTCGAAGCAACCATCTCATCTTTACACCAGGCTGATGAGCACCACAAATGCCTTCGTGAACCTCAGCCATAGCTGTTAATGCTTCTTTTGGACCTAAACACTCCAATAATAAGCCATCTCCTCCCCTTTTGTATAGAGCATTACCATATATCATGTATTGCATGGACTGCAATTTGATTTTCCTGCTGGCCTTCGAAAATGGACCAGCCAAGTACTGCATTATTGGATGCCTCCAATCCTGCTCTTGTAAGTCATTATGATTGACTTCCAAGATCACATTCATTTTATTCAAAGGTTGTATTAATCTCTGATATGTTGTTTGGCTTATATCCCTTTGGGTATTATCCCTTCTCTTGAAGTTCGAAGCTTTTTGAGCCACATTATTGGCTCTATTGTTCAAGAATCTTGGAACATAGGTTACATTTGCTATTTGAAACTGAGAAAGCAAATGTAATGCAACAACATAATATGGTAGGATGCTTATGCTTTGACACTTGAAAATCCCTTTTACTTGGTTAACCACCAATTGAGAGTCCCCAAATATGTCAACTGCATGTACCTGTAATCCAATAAGGATTTCTAGTCCCACTATTAAGGCTTCATATTCAGCCTGGTTATTGGAACAACTAGCTTCATCCACTCTGAAACCATGCGTGGTTTCTACCCCTTGTGGAGACTTAATCACGATACCAATCCCAATTAATCCATTGGCCTTCGATCCATCGAACCACATTTGCCATGGTTCAACACTAGCCATACCAAGTTCCATTACCTCTTGGCTCTCTGTTTGAGATGGATGATCTGCCAGAAAATTGGCTAATACTTGCCCTTTTACTGCCCTTTGAGGGACATATTCTAAATGAAATTCCGATAAGGCTAATATCCATTTGCCAATTCTTCCCCTCAACATAGGTCTAGATAACATGTATTTAACCAAATCTGTGGTTGCAATTACCAAGACAGTTGTAGGTAAAAGATAATATCTTAATTTCATTGCGAGAAAATACAAAGCAAGACACACTTTTCAACAATTTGAATATTTACATTCACAAGAATTTAAAACCTACTAAGGTAGTAGCGACTTGTTCCTTGCCTTCTTCATTGTCTTGGGCCAAGAAAGCTCCCAATGAATCTTCTGCTACCGCTATGTATAGCTTCAAGGGCTTATTTCATTTTGGTGGCATCAGCACTGGAGGGTTGGCCAAGTAGGCTTTGATACCTTCGAAAGCAGTTTGATGCTCTGCTGTCCACACAAATTCCTCTTCATCTTTCAGCCTTAACAAGGAAGAAAATACTTTAGTTTTCCCTGCAGTGTTAGAAATAAACCTTCGAAGAAAGTTAACCTGCCCAAGGAACCTTTGTAATTCTTTCTTACTTGATGGAGGCCTAGCTTCAATGATGGCTTTGGCTTTATTCTGATCAATCTGTATTCCTTTCTTGTGCACTACATAACCCAAGAAATTTCCAGATGACACACCAAAAGCACATTTAAGAGGGTTGAGTTTCAACTTGAACTTCCTCATTCTTTCGAAAGCTGCTTCTAAATGAAGCAAATGCTTCTCCATGGACTGGGATTTTACCACGATGTCATCAATATAACATTCTAGATACCCTCCAATAAGGTCATGAAAGATGGTGTTCATAGCCCTCTGATACGTAGCTCCAGCATTCTTCAGACCGAATGGCATCTTAACCCATTCGAATGTGCCAATATTCCCAGGACATCTGAATGCTGTCTTGTGGATGTCTTCCTCTGCAATGCATATTTGATTATAACCAGAGTGGCATCCATCATTGACAAAACTTGATGCCTATTTGAGCTGTCAACAGATCCACTATAGGCATAGGATATTCATCTTTACGAGTTGCTAGATTTAAATTCCTGAAATCGATGCATACCCTCATTTTGCCATTTTTCTTAACTACAGGCACAATATTAGATAGCCATTCAACATACCTGGCTGTCCTAATAAAGTCCGCCTTAAGTAGTCTAAGAATTTCTTCCTTGACCTTCTGAATTACATCTGGACTCATCCTTCTTGGTTTCTGTTTGTATGGCTTGAAATTAGGCTTCAAAGGGAGCCTATGTTCCACCAATGATCTATCCAATCCTGGTAGTTCATTATAGGACCATGCAAAACAATCTTTGTATTTCTTTAAAACAACCAACAACTGGTCTCTGTCCAGAGCATTCAAACAAGTACTTATATAAGTGGGCTGCTGCACAGAACCTTCCCCTCAATTCACTTCTTCTAAGGGGTCCTGCGTCTGAGAATTCATTGAAGCTTTCTCTTTGGTTTCTTCAACCTTTGAAGCAATCTTTTCACTTTGTTCTGCCTCTAGGTTCTCTATTTCGACATCTCTGCCTTCTTCCTCATAGACAAAATCTGTCCATAAGGCGTCTTCTTCTTGTATTTCCTGAACTTTTGTTTCAATGTCCAATGCACAATATTTCCCAAAGGTCAATCTTCCCGACTGTTGTTGTTCTTGTTCTGACCAATTATCATGGCTTCTCTCTCTTGTTTCTGTCCCTTCTGGACTATTGCTTTTACATCCAATGATGAGAATTTAATCAAAGCCAATGAATTGGCTTCTCGTTCTTCACTTCTTTGCCTACAACCAGGCATCGTTGTCATTTTTCACGGCAACCTCCTCATCAAGACTTTCTTGGACTAAGTGCTTCGGATGTGTAACTTCCTCATCACCGCCACTTCGCGAGCCATCAGCTCTCCTCAATATACTGAGTGGAGTTACCCCTTCAATATATAGTTTGGCCTCTGCAAAGTCTGCACAGGCTATGAAAGGTTGAGGATCTGCATCAATCTCCTCTGTCTCTCCATTGCCCAGAGCCATCATGATCTTCTGATGCAAAGAGGAAGGTACACACTTGTTGGTGTGAATCCAGTCCCTTCCAAGTAAGGCATTATATTTAGCATTGCTGTCGATCACGAAGAATGCTGTCATACAATCCCTGGTTCCCACACTCAAATTAATAGGCAGAATACCTTGGGCCATCTGCTTATCTCCAACAAAGCCGAGAATGGTTGTCTTGGTTGGGATCAACTCGATTCTTCTTCCCTAATTTCTTCAAAGAAGTTTTCGGCAATAAATAACCCACCGCCCCATTGTCTACTAGGACTCGGTTTAACTGTATTCCATCAAAGAAAGCCTTAATATACAAAGGCTTGACATGTTGGGTCATGGAATTCGAAGGGTATTCAAAAGGATATGAGAGGTTGATGCTCACCTTCTCCTCGCTTTCGCACTCAACTTCCATAGAAATAGCCATTTCAGAGCATCTGTACCATGCTCACTTGTGATTCCTCACTAGAAACAGAATTGGATCCATGTCTTGGTCCTCCGATCCTCAACTGAAATTCATGAGGTAGTATATGTACCATGTTGATCTGGTGGGAATGAGCCAAACTGGATGGCTGGTTGTACCTTCTTCCCCTCTTGGCTACCTTGCTCAGTGTCTTCAGCAGCGTCCTCCATGCTGCATTCTGGTATTTCATTGATAACTGATCCCTTCGAAGGATCCTTATCAACTAAGCTTTCAGTCAGAAATGTTTGTTCAGCCATGAAGGCTTCGAACATTTCCTCTTCTGCCATTTCCTTCTTCTGGCTCATGCCAATCTCTTCTTCTATTTCACTATCACTTTCCATCAGAGCCTTCTCCAGTCCTGCCAAACTGGACTTCTCTCTGGCCTTTAGTTCAGAATGAACTTGGGCCAATTGTTCTCTGCTACAAACCACTTTACTTTGTAGCGTCGGTTTTGGAACATGGTCTGACTTCGAAGCTTTCTTTTCTTCTGTCTTGACATGTGAAGAACTCTTTTCACTCTCTTCGGATCTTCTTTGATCTTTGGGTGTACCTCTTTGAATTTTCCTCCTTTGTGATCTGGAAATAACTTGAACCATATTTGGCTCCTTTGTCTTTGGGTGCTTCAGCAATACCCAGTTGTTTGGGGCCACCAAAGGAGGCTTGACCATTCTGCCTGTGATTCCAACATCTCTCCTGTCAGGCAATTCCCTAGGTTTGTTTTGCATTACAAACCAATCTGGAACTCCAGGTACCCAAGAGCTTACTGATTCAGATGTTGAACCACCCTTTTCCACCTTCGAAGCCATCTTCGAAACTGGCCGTGGAGGTAAATGCTTGGTTCTGGTCTCATGTTTCGAGCTTGATTCTGGCCTTTGTTTGAGATGGCCATTTTCTGTTCTGTGTGAGGTTGATCTGGGGGGCCAATCTCTGGCTTTAGTCCCATAACCTGAACTCCTCTCTAATCTTCTTTCAGAATGTTTGCTCTCCATTCTATAGTAGTTAAGTGGCCTAGACTCATACAAGGGCCTTTTACCCTTAGCATTTGTTCTGTCAACTGCAGGCTCAACCACCACTGGTCGCTGCCTATCACTAGCCGGGTACGGCCTTTTGTTGTAAGCGTTGGTCGATCTAGGACGTCTCTGAACATCCTTATAGTATTGCTTCCCATCAATTGGAAGCCCCTTCAACCATTTGTAGCTTAGTCTACACCTTGGACACATTCTTTGCATTACAGCTGCTTCCAAAGAATCGTCGTCCAATATTTCTTCATCAGAATGTTCCTTCTGATGTGAGAGACTCTGTCCAACAACTGGTAGATTTCTGGTCTCTTTCTTGGCAGCTGACTGGTTGGCAATATGCATTTGCACATTGACCTCTTCCAATTCCTGCAGAGATAGATTCTGAAAGTTTGGAACAACCACATTAGCCGCGCTTTCTCCAACTTCTGGAAGCAGGTTCTGATCAATTCCCATGGCTTTCTCCGTTTTGGTCGGGAACTTTAGACTTCCTTTCCGGATTTGCTCTTGGATCCTGTCTCGAAAAACAATGCAGTTTTTAGTTGAGTGAGACCAAGAATTATGCCATTTACAGTATACTTTTCCTTTAAGTTCATCAAGAGAAGGCAGTTTTACTCCTTTTGGTAACTTATGAAATTGGTACAAGCAAATGATCGAAAATGTCATATGCTTTTGTTAAATCGAAGAATACTTTCGTGAAAGTCTTTCTTTTAAACTATTTGGTCGATAGTCGTATCCTTATGAATTAATGCTTCACAGACATGTGTTCTTTGCCCACAATCTCGCTGCATCAATCTCATAATTGGGATCTCAGAGTATGTCTTATATGAAGCATTGTTTCGATCTTGTTCTTCCTCTAGTAATGCTTCATATCGAGACACCTTATAGGTTAATTCGACCAAATCCACGAATTCGTTGAGTCAAACTTCTTTCAAGCTTTGAACTCTAAACCGCTTTGAGCCAATCGTAAATTCTAGCTCGAAGGATGACTCTACATTTATTTCAAGCCCTTTTAAATCTTGCAATGAATTGAGTAGCCTTTTCTTCAGGCCTTTGACTCAATCTTGCCAAATCTGCCATGGATACCTCTGGCTCCGATTGGAAAAATTGGGCATGAAATGCCTCTTCCATCCGTTGCCAAGTTTGAATGGAGCCAGGTGTAAGATTGATATACCATACAAACGCTCCCCCAGTTAGAGAGTTTGGAAATAATCTCAATTTTATGTAGTCATGATTAGCGAATTCACCACACTGAGCAGCGAATCGAGCAATATGCTCTACTGTTGATTGATTTCCAGTTCCGTAGAATAAGGTGAAATCAGGTATTCTGAACCCTCTTGGGTATTCATGTACTCTATCTACCCACTCTGGGTATGGTTTTCTGTATACAGGAGTCTGGACCCCCCGAGCCATTGGTCCACATATCTCCCTAACAATATCAGCAATTTGGTCCCTAGGGACCATATTTTGGGCTTCTTTAACCACTCTTTGGAGGAGCAAATCTGTGGTTTGGTGGACAAACTTGTGCCTGTGGTCCTCTTGGTCCATACAATGGTACATTTGGGACTGGTTGCCCCTGTGGTGCAAGTTGCTGTTGGGGGTATGGATAACCCCTTTGAGCCTGTCCTGCGAAAGGACCTGTGAAAGGTGTTGGAATAGGCATTGTGTCCCTTCCATTTGTAGGCAAACCTTCCAACCCCCCGGGTATAAATTCGAATAAGGGATTATTATAACCCCTGGTGCCAGGTATGGCTTCGAACATGGGATTTGCCACCATTCTTATGCCAGTTTCTTGTACTTGGCCAGGTTTGCCAACTGGTGTGGCTTCACTATTGAATACTGAGGCATTTTGGCCTACTACAGGCCTTGAAATGGGTTCATACCAAGACTGAGGCGATGGTCTTTCATAGTTCTGAGTACTAGTCTGACCATTAGTTTGTCCATTAACTTGCATAGGCTGTTTTTCTCTAGCCAATCTTTGCTGAGGGACATTTAAAATTTCCTCTGTATGTCTTGTATTTTTTGGTTGGTGGTTGTTCATTCGATCCAAAAAGGATGTTGCCCACCTTTCCATTGTGTTCATTAGTTGTTGTCCCATAGCATCTACCAAGCCATCCCATGGATTTGTTGGCTGAGAAGATGGAACGGTTGATGGCCCAATTCCTTGGTTTCGTCCAATATTATGAACATATGGTTCTTGTCCAGAAGTACTGGTCTGTTCGACCAAAGGTTCTGATAACATAGGAGTCTCCACAGGGTGTGTTACCACATTCTCCTCTGGATTAGGTATTTCTACCTCTCCTTCTACGCCTTCTTCCAAGCGTTCATTTTCTCCTTGTCGTCTTCGTCTAGCCATTTTAATTAGTCCCACTGGGCGTGCCAAAAATATATGTTGGCTTTTTGGCTTTTCGAAGGGTATATTTGTAAATGCGAGCGTGCCAGCAAGGATCAATCAGTCCTTACAGAAATTATAATTGCCAATCAATTATCAGGCGACTATGTTTTAGTTCTTTCAGCCTCAATGAAGAGGACTTTTACTAGTGGCTTGACTTTAGGAGAAATTAAGAGAAATAACAATTAATATGAAGAACAATTGAAGTATTTCATTAACATAAACACTTACAATAGTCCAAACTCAGCCTTGAGGAAGTTTACAGCAACAATCTACTTGAATCTACTTGAGGACTACTCCTATGAATTGAAGTACAATGCAAGTATTTAAAGGACAAGTATTTAAAGTACAGAAAGGTAAAACTTGAAAGGAAAATAGGAAGTAAACTTGGTTTATATGATCTGAGTCCGGGGGTCTTTTCTGGGAACTTCCTTACTATTTATACTTGTTAGAGATGACCTTCGAATGCACTTGAACCGTCGAATCGCTTCCTCCATGATCGTTGATCATGTTACCTTAGAAATAGTTCCACTATGCCATCACTTGCAGTTGGACTTCCCTCCTGTTTTTGAATTTGAATATAGGTAACTGTTGAAGCCACGTCACCTTGTATCTCATTCCTGATCCAGTGCTACTCAGACCACTTGAGAACCAATATTTATTGCCACGTGTATGATTGAGATTTAAGATTAAAATCATCTTCCAATAATACCCTCATTCTGCCACGTGTCGAATTGTAATTGGCTTTTACAAAATATGTAGCCAACAACTTCATAGTGGTTCTCTATTCTAATAAAATATTCTTTTTAATTATTTTTAATTTTGAATTGTAGAATTATTTTTGCAATAATAAAATAATTATTACACAGAATTGACATGACATCCACATGTCTAACCCAGTTGGTCGACCAAGGCCGAACAACAAAGCAGTAAAAGAACTTTGGGTGGTCAACCACTTCATGGAAGTTTTGCTTAATTTTGCAAAAACAAAGAGGGATACATATATTCTTTTGAAAGATAAAATTATGCCTTTTGCACCTTTCAATTTTTAGTTCGCACCTTTGATGAAATAAAATAAGAATTTTATATATATGAAGGAGTTACAGTAGCTCACTATAAATAAGGAGTGACTGTAGCAATCCCCCCATGGGTCTCAAAACTTAATCCGTTAATAGAAAATAAGAAATGACAAAATTGCCCTCATATGCAAAACTCAAAAAAATGTATATAAAAAATATAAATAAAAGAAAAGAAAAAGGGGATTCCATTACCCACATGTCGAACTCAACTACCACCTCAAGCCAATGAAATGCACCCTGCAACCCCACCACCTCCATCTCTCAAAGACACTCCATCAAACAGTTATCTACATTCCATTATCAACATCATTATTCATTGTTGTCCTTCATAGATGTGCTTGATAAGAGCTAATGAAGACAAAGCAGTAGTTGAAAAGGCAAAAGAAGAAAATATAAAAAAAGCAAAGCACTCTAGATTCGCTGGGTTTGAGCCCAATGGTGGTCTGGGCAGTGAAAGATTCCTCGCCCGGTAAGTCTTAGAAAGGGTTCACCGAATTTCTTAACCCATGCAAGGGTAAGGAAAATCTGGCGAATGGGCGACCCCCAATGACCCCGGCCCACATGGGCTGTGGGTGATTAGGCAGAAAGAAAAAAAAAAATCATGGCGAATGGCGTTGTGCGCCACCGGGGTCGACCCCCAGTGAGGATGTGTAACATTGTTGCAAGGGTAAATTAGGATATTCAAAATAAAAATTGATAACATCATAGTATTCATCCAAAAATTTGACCAACTATTAAGTAGTGGTGAGTATGATTTGGTTTGGATCGATTTAGAATGAAATTAAGACTAGTTTATTGTTTATGGTTTTATAAAAATTAGAAGCAAATCAAACCATTTAAACACGGTTCAGGTCGGTTTGGAACTGAGATTTCACATAATCTATTCACAAGAAAAACTATATAATATTTTCAAAAAAAATTCAATCTATCATAAATTTTAAAAATAATAGTAACATATTCATCAAACAAACTACTCTCATAATATTCAACAGTTAAGCAAGAACTTAACATTAAGGTCTTGTTTGTCAACTATATATTTTAGCCAAAAGATTACTATAAGTTGTCATATCACTCTCTGTACTTTTCTGCACATTTTTTCGTAAGAAGTCAAAAAATTACTAAAATAACATGTTCCCAAACGAAGCCTAAGTAAACATTGTTCAACATTAATCTGTCATGATTTTTCAAACAGTGAAGCTACAAGCACCAATTAGTGTATAAATTAGTGTACCAACGTATGTAGAAAAGTAAATTATTTATCTATTACGTCAATGGTTGAGAAGGACAAAAAAAATCATATACATTTTTAAGTTATGCGGTCCGGTTTGGTTCACATTCAAACTTGTGGACCTAAATCTAAAACCAATCTACGAAGACCGATTCTTTAATTTTCGAAATCAAGGCCGAACCACGAATTAAAAAAATCAATCTAAACCTACCGAATTTGTCTGAACCGGTTTGATTTGCAAATTTTTCAACTTCCCTATTCAGCCCTACTATTAACGGCGTGGGATGGAGTGTAATGCGCTTCGAATTCGATTGTGAGGGGGGGTCGGTGTCATTTCTTTATGTTCATGGGACCCATTGTAATTTGGACAATAGTCAAGGGAGATTTGTGTAAATTATCCTTTTATTAAATAATAGGAAGATTGAAAAACAAAAAAATAAAAACAAAAACAAAAAAGTGAAAGAGAATTGACTGGAGAATGAATAGAATCGTTGGGAATAATTAACCATCTCTTCTGAAAAGTAATTATAATTTGATCAATGCCAAAAAAAATTTAGTTTAATAGTGAACTAAATTAGTTCATTATATAATTTATTTTTATGAAATTTTGTTCTTATTCAATTTTCCTTTCAAATAGCACGAATTCATTATTTATGAATTCTTGAACTATTATTTTGAAATGATTTCAGTGTTTTTCTTTAATTTTAAACAAAACTAAAATATCATTTACATATTTTATATGATATAATATTCTCCGGACAAGTTTTGTCCCTAATAGTTAAGAGATCATATGAAAAGACCATTAACAAGAAGGGGATTACAAAAATTTGTCAATTATTTATCTATTGCGTCAATGGTTGAGAAGAACCAAAAAAAAAAAAAAAACAACAATCCACCCACTTGTTTGCTAGCTAATTTTATTTGTGTTGGGTGATTAAAAAATATGTGAAAGTATGATAAATGATGATTGGTAAACGAGTATAAAAACGTGATATTCCGAGCGTACCTAATAATTGGTTAAAGAGTATGAACACGTAGTATTCTGAGAATATTTAATAATTTTCTAATATGAACACATAATGACCCCATTTGGTACAATTTATAAGTTAATTTTTATGATTTTAATTTTTTAGATTATTAGTTTGAAATATTTAAAATAAATTATAAATTTTACAATTAAGACAAAAAAGATAGCAGTTATTTTATCATAGGCCAAAAAAGATAGTAGTTACTGCATGAACTACTTCTCTGTGATTATGGGTGTCATTTATTTTTCGGTCACTTGTGCATTCTGCCATCTGCCATTGACTAGAGAAATGTAGAATGCACATCTGCCATTTATAATAAACGGCTCCACTAAGTAAATAAATAACTCCATGATCTATTGGTTTGAAGCCACTTCAACAAAATTTTGAAAAGCATTTTTACATCTAACTAACTTCCATAGTTTTTTTTTACTAACTTCACTCCAAAAAATTCAAGTTTTGTTTTCTTACTAACTTCCATAGTTTTTTTTTTTTTTTAAATTATTGGACCCAATATTTGACATTGTGCTGTAATCTTTCATCAATTTCTTTGCACATTAGAACCAAGTACATTTATTGGAATAGATATATCATTTCTTTCACATAATTTGTAGAACTTGAATATTTTAATGTCTACAAAGTTAGCCCATTAACCAAGAGTTCATGCAACCCACTCATAGGTTAGAGGTCCGATTCTCTTCACCTATGTGTTATGTTTCTTGGATTTGAGGCAAGAGTTACTCAATCAACAGTGCAGACATACAAGTAAAAAGCACAAGAACAAATACTTACTTTGCTCACAGTCGTTCACAGTTACTCGTCACTGCTGCTCACGATCGCCGCTCCTCATTCTGCGAAGGCCGTCGTTCACCACTATTTTGATTTTGAATGATTTTGATTTGAGGATTTTGGGGATTTTGGTTCTAATAGTTGGGATTTTGGGGATTTTAGGGATTTTGATTTCAAATAGATTTTGATTTCAAATAGATTTTGATTTGAGGATTTTGGGGATTTTAGGGACTTTGACCGCGAATGGGATAGAAATAGCGGGATGTCAAATATTCATTTTTTTGCGACGGCATAATTCAACCGTCGCAAATGATCGTAATTAGCAAATGAAACGACGTCGTTTTACCCATAATTTTTTGCGATGGGCTTCTGCTGTCACAAATGGTCCACCATTTGCGACAGTAACCTCTTACCATCGCTAAATAATACGTTTTGCAACGGCACACCGTGCGTCGCCAATGTTCCTGCATTTTTCTTTTACAATCATTAGCGACAGAAGTCAGCCCCGTCACAAAAGGCCATTTTTTTTCGATGGCAGATACACGCCGTCGCAAAAGACTTTTTTGGCGATGAGAACTATAATGCGTCGCAAAAAATTGCAGTCACCCCTCCGCAAAAACCTCCGTGTTATTTGCCAGGTTTTCTTGTAGTGGATTATTTTGAAAAGTGGTTACAATCCACTTCCTAGATTATAACCCACTTCCCTCTCTCTCAAAAAGCAGCTTTTAATCATTTTCTCAAAATAACCTTAAATGATTGTTGAGATATAATAAATGATAACAAATGTTTGTTAATGAGCTCACCAATAAAGTTTTTGAACTAACATTTAAAAGAATAAAGTATATTATTTAACACAAGTCAATAATATTGTAAATGACAAAAAAAACATAATTTTATTTATCATTTAATCTAATTATTAAAAATAAAACTCCATTATATTTGATACTTTTTTTCATACATCAAAAATAACTTTTCATTTAACCCTAACTTTGGATTGGAAAATTTTGATTTTAAAAAAAAAAATTATTAACAATTATTTTAACTTATTTTTCATATCAAAATTAATTTGTAGGTTGAATATTTATTTTTTTAGTACTTTGTAAAAAAACGAAATTTTAACTACTGATTTGATTGAAGTTAAATAAAAAACATAAAAAATAAAACTGAAAATTCAAGGTCAACTCGTATTCCCAACACTACAAGAATTAACACTTTTGGCAACAAAAAAATTGGTCGCTAAAAGTCAAATTTTGGTCGGCAAAAGTTATCCGCGACCAATTTTTTTGGTCGCTACTTTGATCGCCAATTGAGGGTCGGCAAAAGTAATTCGCGACCAAAATTGTGGTTGGTCGGCAAAAGTTGGATTTCGCTTTAAATTTTTGGTCGCTAAATATTTAATTACCGCGACTAATTTATTTTGTCGCCAAAACACTTTGGTTGCGAAAAGTGATATTTTCCCGACCAAAAAGTTTGGTCGCCAATTATCACATTCAATGACCAAAAAGTTTGGTCGCCAATTGTGTCATTCCGCGACCAAAAAATTTTGGTTGCCAATTGTGACATTCCGCGACCAAAAAGTTTGGTCGTCAATTGTGACATTCCATGACCAAAAAAGGTTTTGGTCGCCATTTGTTACTTTTCGCAACCAAAACTTTTGGTCAGCAAAAGTGAGTTTCCACAATCAAGAGCTATTTTGGTCGGCAATAGATGTATTTTTTGCGACCAAAACTCTTGGTCGGCAATTGTCATTTTTTGCGAAAAAAATAATTTATTTGTCGCGACTAATAAATTGATCGCCAAACCAGGAAAACAATACACCTGTAATTCCTAATAATTCATTTAATCCATAATAAACCTATAATTTTAAAACATCATTCAAATTAACTGAATCATTAACATTCGACACAATACATAATTCATTAACATTCGACACAATACAACTATTCTAAGTTTTCATTCACAAGTCACATCCATCTAGCATAACAAATTGAAACAATACATAATTCAGATTTACAGCATCAGAAAAATTACTTAATCCACTAAGTTGCCTTGATAGCCAATCAAAAAGATCCTTGCGCCCTTCCGTGCCAAGATCCTTGCGCCTTGTCCACTCACTATTGCACAACAATAGTCTCCGACCATCACATTCATATGTTATCTATGTTCCAAGGTGTAAAAGCACTTCTATCTGCACCAACCATGTAAAAAGCACACTCACAGTTGACTCCGGGGGGGAGGGGGACACACACACAACTATGAGTAAAAGAAAACGCAGAGTTACATGCTGATCAAATGTGAAAAAGAATGGATTAGATTAGATTCATAAGAAAGCTATCAGAAAGAACATAAATGTTAACAATGCATATGGCTACAAAGGTACGCCAAGAAAGTCAAGAGTTGACTAAATGAAACCAAATGCACAAAAGCGCATCGAAAATCAAGGAGAGCCATTTATGGTACAGTAGAGTATGAAAGAATAGAGTGAAAGTAATTACCAGAAGTGGGTTCCTTGTTTGTCTTCCACTACGCTGTCCAGTTTAATTGTCTAGAGGATGGAAACCAAACTATATGCCTGCTACTCAGAACTGGGTGTAGTGAAGCAGCTACAAAAAGATCGTACCAAGAGTTGCAAACGAAAAATATACTTTCTCAGAGTTGAATAAGTCCTCTCGCAATTTAAAGGCAACCTTGATTTAAAAATGGCGGGTCCATTTCAAGATAAAGGGCATATGCAATGCCATAGAAGCTTCAATTACATTGAGTCAAATTTGAGTTGTGAAAAAGGAAATTTAACCTTGAGGAATACTTTTCAAAATAGGTAGTATGCAATGGTCCATTTGCAATCTACGACCTATAATATAACAATAATTGGCTCTGGTGGAAAAGTAAAACAATGTTGTTGTAAATCATTCATATTTCTGGTTATTGTAATTATTATTATTTTTTTCCAGAAGTTTTGTTTCATATGATGGGAACAAAAATGGAAAGAATGTAGGGACGTATCTTTCACCTTCATGTAAGATGTTATGTAGAGGAATAACAACAAAAAATCGTGTCGGGTGCAAAAAATTGAATGACCATCGAGCAATTTCTCTCTTTGGAAAAGTATCTTTGATCCCAAAGCAAATATAAATAAATACATTATAAATTTATTGAATAACATAATTCAAAGTGAGGCAAAAGTTAGAACATAAGAGTGCTATTAAGGTACCACATAACACAGTTTATGGCGGAAAATTGCATTAACAAAACAAGGTAAAACACAGGGAATACATTTGCTTGCATTAACAGACTGACGGAAGGACAAGCAAACATTACTACATGTTCATTCAAACAAAGGGCGAATATGTTTCCAAATGCCATAAAATGAAGCTTGAAGGCTGTCGGTTAAACTCCACAGTTCCTAACCGTCTTTTACTTTTTGAATAACAAGCATACATATTAAAAATGTTTAATGTTTAAAATAGAGGGTTCCACTTACTATTTCTTCTTATTCTATTCTATTTGGCATTTCTAGATCCATTTTTAATGTCATAAAACAGCTTTTAAATAAATATATGGTTGGTGGGATTTAGAACTACATCTCTTGCTATGAAAACAATTATGTCTTCCAATTAGACAATGTAATCACGCACTTATAAAAAACTATTGTATAACATGTGCCAAATAAATTTATTTATTTCATATATATGATTGTTTAACATTGAACTTTTATTGTTTGTGCCAAATCTCACAATTCTCAATTCCTCTCAATTCATGATTCACAATTCACAGGAGAATTGCACAAGTTTATGAGAGTGGTGAGGTACAAATTGAAAGAATATTAAAGCAACAAACAATCGAAGTTGAATATATACAAGGGCAAATTGCACAAATTTAATAGATCGAGCCTGAGAAACAACATCAACACGGCTTTGCATTAAAGCCAAGAAAAATTATAGGAACAGAGATGAACAACACCCAAAAATAAGCACGCAGAATGGAACAATAAAGATAACAGAGAAAGAATAGTATTGGAACAAGAGATGACCTTGAGTGCATGTAGAACCACCATGGTGCGAGGTCTTTGTTTTGTTTAGTTCCTCTCTTATGTGGTATTCAAGGCGGTCAACATTTATCATACTAGTATCACTGCAATACCAGGTACATTGGTGTCAGCAAAAAATTTATAGGTTTTGATCCATGGCCAAACATTATTATATATATATAAGCCAACCTTCTAGTATTTCCAATTCCTTGAACAAAAGCATTAATTGAAGTTGAAGTAATACCTCTACGCATAAACCGGATAATGTCATCAAAGCGGGATCATCCCAACCATCAACCCGCTTTTCCTTCACAAGACGGTTCAACTGCAATAGCATACCATGGTCAAGCAAGTGTATGGAATAAAATACTACAGTGCATGGGCAGAAAAATACTTCCAACAATTCCTTAAGGCTATTTGGATCATGAATTTGAGTAGGAATTTGGAAAGAAAAAGGAAATCTTGGAAAAGATTTAGCTTATATTTCATTCAAATTTACCTCACCTTTTCCTCTCTTTTTCCAAATCTCTACCAAAATCTATGATCCAAACATAGCATAAACAAATAGATGTTCAACAATTCAGCTCACCTTGCGTTTTGACATCCTTTGTGTTAGTTACATTCAATCGTGAGTATTCCCATACATAAAATTTGGTAAAGGCTCAATGCATCCAATAACCAATAATATGAAGCACGCCTTGTCTCAAATTCAAGTGTACAAAGCTGCATAAAATTACCAAAAATAAATAAAAATAAAGAGGATAAGAAATCTTCCAATTTAGGCTTGCATAGACTCACTTCCAATACAGAATTAACATTTCATATTTGTCAAAGAAGGAAAGACATGGAGCAGAGTGCAAAACATATCTGAAAGCATTAGGCTTGCATAGACTCACTAGTAATGTCGTTAGCCATAATAAACTTGGCATAATGATACCTACAATAGATTTGTGGTTGGTCTAAGCCTAAGAAGGCTTCTAGGGCTAAGAACAATGAGAACCCCAAGACAGACTAAGGATCACAGATTAACCCAGATCACTCGTAAGCAGAACTGACAGCAGACCTCAAAGATTAACCCAGCAGCCACACATTCAGTAGACCTCAAGGACAGCCAGCAGCCACACACCAATTGATAAACCTACCAATAGATAGCAACAGATAACAACATATCACTCCTTTTCTAGCATACCCACAGATAACACAAGATTACAACAGATAACACAGATTAACCCAGATCACCCGTACATCACCCCTGCATCACTCCATATCTAACATACCCACAGATAACAACAAACCTCCATGAATCTCCTCTGGTCTTCACAGTAGTACTAACTGGCAGTCACCAAATCATTTAGTGTTCCACAGGATAGCAGCACAGCCCAGAGGACTTCAAAGCCCAATACTACTCCTGAACTACACATCAGAACAGAAACCACAACGTCACAGCAGCAACTCAGATCATCACCAATTCAAATAGTTAAGGTAGCTTAACTATCTAACAAATTGACTTCTAAGTTAAACCAATTCAAACCCTGACCATAATGAAGTTCCACCCAGCAAGCAAGGACACAATCACTATCAACAGATCCAAGGCGGCATGAATATCGAAACCCAATTCTACTCTTGAACTACACACATCCACGAAACCATAGCTACAAGAACAATATCACAAGCAACAAGAACAACTTCACAAAGAAGAACTCAAATCATCACCAATTCAAAATAAAAATTGAAACATAAATTAAGGTAGCTTAACTATCAAACAAAATGACTACTAAGTTCAACCAATTCAATTTAAATTCAACCGGATCGCAGACTTCCTCTAAGGTGCAAAATTTATTCATCCATCACTTCTGGTTTTGAACAATAAAGAACATCACTTCATAAACCTTACATGCAAAATTTAATGAAAAAGAAAGAACATCACTTCATAAACCTTAGGTGCAAAACTTATCAACTCCTGGGCAATAAAATTACTCAAATAGTTGCCATGTTTTCAAAAAATCATTATGCGACTTTCGGGTTTGTAAACAAAAAAACCAATCTCTAAACAAGACCTGAAAGAAAAAATTAAATCAACTACACTACAGTATCACTTAAGCATTACGCTTATTGCATTTTTAGCTGCAAAATTAAACCAAGAGCACTTACATTAACAATCCAAACTAAAGGTCCAAAAAATTAACTCTTTTATTATTAGTAGGTCCAAAAATAAAGGCCCAATTTTTATCTTTTTGAGCTTTGTAATGATTTTCTTCACGTCTAAATTTGTATAAGTAAATTTTAGTGATTATATATGCAAACATAGTTTGTGTGGGTACTAACAATATTTCCAATTATATATATATATTTGGTAATTATGTGTACAATAATACTACATATCTAGAAAATTTACATAGAAGCATCATACCAAGTTCAAATCTATATTATACACCTTTTCATGATATTTTTTGGGAGAAATTTTTTAAATAAATGGTAATTTTTTTTAAGTGTATAATGGGCCTCATTTTTAAAATTTCGCCTAGAGCCTTGAACAACTCAAGGTTGGCCCTGCCATACTATGTATTGTGGGTGCAGGCACTATTGTTCATCTTCCAAGGGAAGTTGATCCAAGGGTTTGGCCATCTCACAAAGAAATGGAACGAATGCTCACAACATTCCCAAGCATGCCAAAGATGGGACAAAGCAAGTAATAACAATCAGTAAGATGTGTAAGAATAATGAACCAACCTAAGAAGCACGGATACTTTCAAAAAGAAAACGTGTCATGTTGGACATTTATGTCGAACATTGACACTCATCGGACACTTTTGAAAACATGTCTAACACTACTACGTGTCTTGATTAAAAATCATATTCATAATATTAGACACTTCGGGGATATTTCAGCAGCAACACTTCTTGAACTCTCTAAATATGTCCTATGTGATGATTTCTTCATAATAACAATGTTTTACATTTTTTAAAACACAATGTATGCACTCTAACTTTTTGGGTCATTCAATTCAATTAATATGAATCATGTATAAGTCAGCATTTGTATCTTGATCGATCAACACAATTATGACACATTTTCTTCAAGTATGACACAATTATGACACATTTTCTTCAAGTATCTTGATCGATCAAGAATAGCACAAGGCGAGCTATTGAATGGACTCATCTGAAAGTTTAACGTGGAGATAAATGTCACAATCTAAAGTCAAAAATCAGTACATGTAGTTTGCAGCTTCAAAAAAGATAAATACTTAGTATCAAAAACTTGCCCTTTCAAGATCACAAATGTAGTGAACTTCAATATTAACTAGTTTTCATTTTGAAATAAGATATTTCCAAATTTGACAAGATACATATATTAAAGCATATATTCCAAAATAAATAAATTTGGCACCACTCATTTCTACACAAACTCCATCATAAACAAAAAAGCTGATTCTGATTAAAAAATGATTCCAAAGCATAATTCCTTAATTACTAAAAAATGATTCCTTGTTAAGTTGTTCATTTTCCAGGAAACATAGGACTTAGACATCAAATTCCTTAATAGAACTTGTAGATAAAATTACTAAGGAACTAAAACTGCACAACCAACTTACCTTGATGCTGAGCCAACAGAGCAACCTCCTCCAGATACAATAATTTGGCAAGTTTTTACGAAGGCTCAAAACATTAAGACTACTTCTAATTATAAGGTTTTTTAAGGTTTTTAATTTGGCAAGTTTCTAGATTATATTGGTCTTTATTAGCATGAGAGCTCTAGGTTCAAATCAAGGAATTCGCAAGTGGCTAATTCTAATTATAAGGTTTTTTAAGTGACTCATTGAAAAAGTTCACGACATGAATTAGGATCAACATATCAATAGGATCAACAAGTTCATACTCATCAATTTTCTGAGGAGTTGACAAACAAAACTAGGCTGGCATCCAACTCTTCATCTAGTTCCTCCACAATGCTTCTGCAAATAGAGAAAGGTAAGAACAGTGAAATTTAGTTATGCCAAAGAGAAAATAAATGTACTGATTAACATCTAAATAACAAAGTGGAATTATAAAACACCCACACATGTTGTCACCCCTAATGATGTATAGGCCTAACACAAGTTGTTGGACACCTTCCTGCAAATCAGAGTAAAGGTTAGTACTAATAAATGCAATTGCATTAGTGAATAATTTACAGGATGTTCAAATTAAAAATTGAAATGAAAAAAGAAAAAAAAAAAAGAAGATATAATACATCAGTTATCTACTTGTAAAGAGGGGGCATAAGATAATTAACTTCAATGATTGTACACCTACACCCTTATATAATTATGTTTTCCTTCCCTCCATTTAGTTCATATATGTTAATGGGATGTTAATTTTGATTGAATTTTTCCACTTACAATAGGTTCTGAGAGAGTTAGTAGTTAGGTATCCTTATCTCCTCATTTTTATGGGAAGACAGATTCATCATTTGTGTATATTACACATTTAATTTTGACAAGGACAATTCAAAACTAAGAGATGCAGTGCACTTCATTCTAATTAGTGTCTAACAATTAGGCAACTTGGTAAGCTTAGTTATGTAATTTATAGTGACTGTTTCACTCGGTATTTGTCTAATAAGGTTTTTCTATAAAAGATTGAGCACATAGTAAACTATACTATCCTTTTAAAATATAATGATTTAAAAATTGTTATATATACATAATGAACTAGCCTATTTGACATGGATGTATTGAACTGTATGACCAAAGTGTTTGAGGTATGCAGGTCAGATTGGATTAACAATTCCACGAATTTCACAAATATTATTTGGCTTAAAAAAAAAAGAAAAAAGAAGAGTATGCAACTCGCATAAATCTTGTTTGATTATAAAAAATGAGTATGGAACACTAAGAGCCTCATGGAATCACTGAAATGATGGAATTAGCATTCTCATACGATTCACACTCTAATCCCATAAATAAAGACCATTTTACAATCACTTTACAGAAACAAAAACATAAACTTCTCGTATAAGACAAACTTTTAATAATTTTAATCACAACCAACTAATACCAAAACAATAGTATACAAACAAGCACAATTAATCTTACATCTCCAACTTAATACTACTTTACACTAATAATCTTACATCGCTCATCATACTCACAATCCCAATCAATCTAATTCAGCACCTTAAACCACCACACTTTTACCACTAATGATGAAAAACAAATTACAAATGATACGAAAGTATTGTTCATAAAATATATCTTCGATATGCATATATATACAAGACTTTGCCTTTGGTAACTAAACTAAATTCACAGTTCCTCACAAGGAATGACTATTTTGTTTTTCATTTTTCCTTTTTTTCCCCTAAAAGAAGGTTAAAGTGAATTATGTTCCTATTACTATTCTCAATTTGTTTTTAAGACTAGTGTGATTTTGTTCCCATCAATTCTCAATTTTCTGTCTAGAAATGCAGAGGCTCTATTTATTTGAATTTTCTGCTAAATTCAAATAGTTGATTGACTAGTTGTGTGCCTACCACAAACCGTGCTGGCCAGCTAATGAAAGACATATTTGTTATTTTTATTTTTATTTTTTTCATATGAGAAGTCTAGAGGGATCTACTAAATCTATTATGTGAGAACTTGGTTATGAGGCTAACACATCTTCTATCGCTACGATGATGCACTCGATGCCCCATTTAGTCCCCATATGGGGGGATAAGAAATCCAGACGGCTTATCCTGGGACAAAACTAGGGATAGAATGGATTGCATCTTTTTTTCTTCTTTTTATCCCTCTTGAAAATAACACAATCAAACAAGGCCAAATAAACTGAAAAGGCTTTCTACTTATCTTTATTGTCTAGTTAATATTAGTCGTCCTTTAAAAACCACTAATGTCATGAGAATCTGAAACAGAAACTGAAAACTCCAAAATAGAACTTAATACAATTTCCTTACGAGTTGAACATAATAGGACTTAATATTAGTCCTCCAAAATTTTCCTTCATCAATTTATCTAATTTCTAACAAATCAAATATAAGACAACATGATTCATAGCACTTCTAATCAACCCTTTCTCCTCTCTCTTAATCTCCAATCTCTGCACCACTTTCTAGGGTTCCAATCCCTACACTCATACTTGCAATAAAAATGGAGTATCAATTTTCACAGATTCAACATGAGATTTAATTGTGAAACTGTTGCATAATGTGTTGGATTAAAACTGGTGTTTAGGGTTTGATTGATTTATTTTTATTTAGTTAAATCCAATGAAGAGGGTTTGATTCCAATGAAGGCAAAAGATTCGAAAAATAGCAGAGAACAGCAGAGAAGAGCAGATGAGAGCCATACCTGGATGCCTTTGGATGAAGCGGTGGGCATTGTCATTGCTCTCCAAACCCTCTCTCTCTCTAAACCTCTCTCTTCCCAGTCACCAATCAGTTGAAATACACACATAACAACAGCAATACCTATACATACAAATGGATTAATATTTGAATTTGATAAAAGAATTGGTGAAGCATTAAGTCAAAAAATTCATTAAACAGCTCAAAAACTCAATAAAAAAATAATAATTCTTTCCTATTATTTATTGACAAGCATAAAACAAATACTTGTTCCTCTTTAGAAGCCCTAGAGAGTTGATCGGTGAATCTAGCACTTGTGCAATTCCTGCTCCAAATCAGCGAGGCCAAAGATCTCAGATCTGAAGCCACATATCTTAGAACCACAATCTGTCGGACAGTGAGGGAGATCAGGAGAGTGAGAGAGATAGATGATTTCAGATCTACAACGAATCGTAGTGTCGAGGTGTACAGGCGGTAGGCGGCGATGCTAGACGGCGCAACAATTTGTTTGAATGGTATAGAGAGAGAGAGTTTGGACAGGAATATATATATATATATATAGAGAGAGAGAGAGATTGTGAGGGTCTGTGCAAGCGACTGTGAGAGGAAAGAAAAGGAGAAGAGATGAGGGTTACCTGGAACGTTGGAGCTGCGAGATGGAAAGAGACGTGTGGGAGCAAGAATGGCGACTGGCAAGACAGGGTTTTTTTGGAACCCGGAGAGGGGATTCAAAATCCCACAAGATTGCCCAAATCTCGGGCTCTTCAACTGCTCAGATTACAGTATATCAATGTAAAGGAGTAATTAATGAATAGAGAAGAGGCTTGGAAATAAATAAGGCGACCCAAGACAAGGTTTTTGAGTCGTTTGGTGTAGAGAGAGGGAGAGAGAGAGAGAGACACACACACACACAGCAGGGAATACCCAGCAATCGCTCCCTCTGTGTGAGAGAAAGACAGAGGGCGATGCCGATTGGCGGCGGTGGTGATGTGCGACGGATGTGAGCAACGGTGGTGAAGGACTTCGGTGAGCTAGAGAGAGTGGGCACCGATTGAGGGCACCAACACAGAGAGGGAGAGGGCGGACCGAGACATAGAGCGAGATAGAGACAATGAGATTAGGGCTGCTTTTTTTCTCTTCTTTTCTTTTCTTTTTTCTATTTTCTTGGTACAAAACGACGTCGTTTTAAAAATGGCGACCAAATTTTTTTGTCGCAAAAAATATTTAATTCCCGCCTCTATAAAAATCAAATTTCCTTCCCAGATTTTTGGCGACTAAAATACCATATTAGTCGCAAAAAAGGTACATTCGCCTACCAAAAATTTTAGTCGTCAAATCTCAATCAACAGCGACTAAAATATTAGTCGCTAAAAGTACAAATTTGGCGACTAAATTTATTTGGTTGTTGAAAATAAGTTTTTGGCGACCAAATTTTTGGTCGCCAAAAAATATGTGACCTTTTGCGACCAAATTTGTGGTTGGTCGGCAAAAACATACCACTTTCTGCGACCAACTCATTTTTTTGTCGCCAAAATATAATTTTTCGCGACCAATAATATTTGGTCGCCAAAAATAATGATCATTTGCGACTAATTAATATTTGGTCGCCAAATGTCATTTTTTTGCGACCAAAATTTTTTTGGTCGGCAAAAGTGGTCGCAAAATATGTAAATTCTTGTAGTGCAACAGAAATAATTAATTAGTTTTACAAAATATGAAGGTTAAAGCAATCTTTAAAAAAAATCATTTTAAACATTTTTATTAGAATAATATAACAGACTCTAAAAGTTTTATTAAAATTTTTATTAAATGTCTTATATGAATATGATACTCACATCTTGTGGGTCTTATATGGGTCTCATACCTATTTGAGACTTTTGATAAAAATTTTGGTATAACTTTTGGGTTTGCTAGCATTTTTGTTTTTATTAAGATTATAAAAATAAATAATGAGTTGTTCGGTTCGTTTGAGATGTAGTTTTTTTTTTTTTTTTTTTTCGCCGGAGAAAAAATGAAACAAAAATACTAAAGTCCTTAAAAATTCTATCAAAAGTTTTACTAAATGTCTCACATAAGTGTGAGACTCATATGAGACCCACATTATATGGGTTCTACACCCATGTGAGACATTTTGTAAAAATTTTGATAGAATTTTCAAGATCTCTAACATTACTCAAAATGAAATAATTATGATTTGGATGTTATGTTTTGTCTTATTAAACTAAAAAGTTTATTTTTTCTTTTTGTGACTAAAATAACCAAAAAATTTGGCATGCCAAACGAATACTTTAGATCATCTTTTTATATTTTTATCTTGTTTAGATCACATTATCTCTTTATCATATTATATAATATTTTATAAAAAAGTTAAAAAATATAATTATTTAAATAATCCTTAAAAAATTATTAATTAATTTTGGAATATCACGTGGGCATATCTCATGTCAATCACAAATTATTTAGTCTTTTTATATTTTCCAGAAATGATAGAGATCTCATTTTTTCTTAATCCTCACAACCACATAGACACATGTCAATGAGTGACAGGAGAAAAAAAAATAAAAAATAAAAAGTTGGTCAATCTCAATACATTAAAAGTGATGGAAATCAAGCAAAAAGGGGTCTCAACATTTTTTTCATTTTTCAATTAACATTAAATCATAAATTTCCCTCTTTCTGGATCGAAAAATGATTAGGAACTGTAATAAAGGAACTCTAATGAGTTTTAATGGAAGTGAACCTTACTGTAATGTGATATTTTGATCTTAGTTTTATTTTTTATTTTTTTTCCTGCCATATTATTAGAGGTAGGGGTGTGTATAATACCGCCGAAACCGCCAAAACCGCACCGAGCCACACCGCCAAGGCAAATTCGTTATTATTTGCCAATCGAACCGTCAGTTTTTGACAAGAAAAATGGCAAATTCTAGTGACACTTTTATCAATCCGCCGGTTTCTATTTTTCTTCCAAACCACACCGACTCGCACCGCTATTAAATCATGTTTTATAAGATTCTAAAAATTCTTTTTTACTTAAGTTTGCTTATTGTTCTATACCTTAGAATATAATATTACATTACTACTAGAGGAGAATTCAAGATGTCAATAATCTAAAATAAAGTTGGATTCTAATTCACTTTTCAATTTTTTTTTTTTCTGGCCATGTTGCAAACTTGCATCAGCTCACTTTTCAACAGTAAACATTTTCAATATATTGTAAACCCTGAATGATATTAATTTTATGTATTGTATTTGATCATTATAGCTTCCACAGATGCTTGTAATGAACTGATGGCAAAGTCGTTGATATTATCATGTTGTTGCTACACTTGCTGCATCAGAAAAAAGTTTCGTAAGATGCTTAACATCACGGTATCTCTCGACTTTTTTTTACTCTTTGATTTAAGTTTTGTAATTTGAATTATATTTTTTATAAAATCAATCCGCCGAAGCGCCAAAGTAAATCCGTCATTATTTACTAACTGAATCATCGATTTTTAATTAAAAAAAATAACAAATTTTAATAATACTTTTATCAATTCATCACCCGCTATACAATTTTTATTTTTCTCTTAAATCGTCCCGAGTCAGACCGCGCATACCTCTACTTAGAGGTTTGGAATTTCAAAATTAGAAAGAGTCATCATTGCTCTTGACCAACCAATAGCCTCTCCCCGATATTTACACTATAAGTACGATGGCGGAATAGGCACTAAAAACGGGGTGAAAATCCTATTTTGGAAACTTTCCGTAGGTGTGAGTCATGGAAAAATATTATTGTGTGTTTGAATTTTTTAGATTAAATTTTTAAAAAATTAAAATTTTAATTTTTTTATATTTTATATTTTTAGTAAATATTTTTAAAATTTTAAATATTTTTTTATTTTTTTTAAATGTACCTTATTTGTATATATTTAAAAAATAAATAATTTGTAAAAAAAATATTTTAAAAAATTAATAAATACATAAAAGTATAAAAAATATGTTGAATTCTCGTTTTCTTTTTATTTTTGGTATTTAATAAATTTTTTAGGAAAAAATTTACAAAAATTATATTTTTTATGTATGTTTATGTTCGGTATATCTAAAAGTTAAAAAGTTAATTAAAATATAAAAAAAATTAGCAAAAACACAAAAAACAAAAAAATAAAAATTTTTAAAAAATATTTTTAAAAAACCAAAAATAAGCAAAATGATGAACACAGAAAGAAATATAACTGACACTTGCACTTTTACAATTTTTTATTTAGATACCACCATAAATACACTTATCCCTCTCATGTGTTAAATTTTTTTTTTTTTTTTTTTTAACAATAATGGAGACGACATCAGCCGCCATGACAAGACACGTTGTTAGTTCGTCTTGGGCATTGTGATCAATGATGCCCTACATATGTTCTTATTGGTGGAAAAATAATTCATAATTTTCTTCTTGTTTCGCATAGGCTATGTGTCTGTTTGGCAAAAATTATAATCAGTTTATTTTAATTTTTAGTTTAATTTAAATTATTTTGATGTGTTTGGTTTACCTTATAACTTATAACTTATAGTTTTTTGAAAGTCAGAAATCAGCTTATTCTTTGAGTGAGGCAGGAGATGCTTTAAAAATAAGCTGGAAATCAGCTTAAGCTGAAAGTTATAAGCTATAAACTGTTTAGGCATAAACTATAAGCACTTTCCCACAACTCTACCAAACAGGACCTATAACTAGTTGGTTTAGATTAAAATTTACAAAAATAAAAAATAAAATAAAATAAAATAAGTTAAAATAATTAATAAGACAAAATATTATATCGAATTTATAATTATTATATTTTTCTCTCACAAACATTATATTCAATTACAAAAAAAATCTAACAATTTTCTTAAATACAAAAATTTTAACTTATTAAAATAATCAAAAATTAAAATAACTTACTTAAATAACCAACTTTCCAAACAACGTCTTTATATTAGTAATTAAAAAATATAAAAATTTATAATTGATAAAGAATATCATCACATATAGTGCCGTTGAACTAATATAATTTTGGACAAATTACCAACACCCTCTCGAAATTTGACTAAAATACGAATTCTCTCTTAAGGTTTAGAAAATTACAAATTGTCTCATGAGGTTTATATTTGCATAGCAAATGATAGGACAACTTGTTATTTAAATATAAATCTTAAGGAGCAATTTGTTATGAAAATATAAATCTCAGGAGACGAGATGTAATTTCTCAAACCTCAAGGAGGTGTTGGTAATTTGCCCAATAATTTTTTATTCACCCAAAAAAATTAATTAGTGTGTTTGGTTTAAATTTTTTAGATTAAGTTTTTTGAAAATTGATTTTTTTTATTTTGATTTTTTTTTTGTTTTTAGTGGATATTTTTCAAATTTTAAACATTTTTTTAAAACTTTTTTAGATACACTTTACTTAAATGTATCTAAAAAGTAAAATATTTATGAAAAAATATTTTAAAAAATTAATAAATACATAAAAATATAAAAAAAATATTCTAACTTCTCATATTTTTTGTTTGTATTTTTTGTATTTAATAAATTTTTTAAATTTTTTTACAAATTTTTTATTTTTTAAGTATATTTATATTAGGTATGTCTAAAAATTAAAAAAATTACTTAAAATATTAATAAAAATTAATAAAAATAAAAAAAAAAAATTTCTAAAAAGTGTTTTAACTCTAACCAAGCAAAGTATTTTTTCATTGGCAAACCTCGCAAGTTTAAGCACTGCTCAGATTTTTGACACGTGTAAAGTAGAATCATTACCTCCATAAACTTTCGATTTTTATTTTTTATTTTTATTTTTTTTTCAAAAGGTGTATTTTTTGTTTTTTTTTTTTTGTTGGTAAAATCCTAACTTTTTACTGAAATAATGCACTTTTCAAATTAATTAACTAATTCATTTCTTGAAGATACAATTTTTTGAAAAAAAAATCACATGTTATTTATTTATTTATATTTATTTATTGAAAAACACCAATAACATAAAATTGAAAAGCCGCTTATCTTACTAAATTACATAGCCGATTATATTTTTTTATTTATCTTACATAAAGTTAAAATTCTGTGGAATGGTGAACCTCTTCAAGAATTCAAACCTAGAAGAGGGTTGAGGCCAGGAGATCCCTCTACCCTTATCTTTTTGTCTTGTGCCTGGAAAGACTCTCAAATAAGATCATTGCCACCTCTGAAGGCAATCATTGGAGAGGCATTAAGACCTCCAAGTATGGTCCCTGTCTTACTCATTTGTTCTTTGCTAATGATGTAATGTTGTTTGCTAAGGCTGACTTGGCTCATTGCAATACTATCATGAGGACCATGTCTGAGTTTTTTGATTTATCTGTCCTTAAGATTAATGCCCTTAAGTCCAAGATATTTGTTTCTCCTAATGTTGATAGACATAAGGCTAAAGATTTGAGTGATAAGTGTGGTATTCCTTTAACTTTTGATTTAGGGAAATATTTGGGGTTCTTCTCATTCATGGCAGTGAGTTGGAGACACTATAATGGCATTCTAAATAAAATGCAAATGAAACTTGTTGGGTGGAAAACTAGTGTTTTATCACTAGCTAAGAGAACTACTTTAATCCAATCACTAACTCGCTCTTCGCTTATATTATGCAGTGGCCTTTCTTAAAAGGGTTTGCAGTGATATTGATAAAATGAATAGAAATTTTCTTTGGGGTGATACCTAGAGAAGAAGAAAATTCATTTGGTCAAGTGGAATGTTGTTTATCGACCAAAAAGGAATGGTGGGCTTGGCATTAAGAAGGCCAAGAATCAAAATCTTGCCCTTATACTCTAAACTTGGTGGAAAATGATTAGTCATGAGGATGGTCTTTGGAAAGAGGTCCTATGTAAGTATATGAGGAATAAGCGTCTTCAGCTTGTTCTAGAGATAAGAAAGCTTCTCATACTTGGAGAGACATTCTTAACTCTAGAGCCATCTTGAGAAATGGGTTAAATGGACAGTTGGTAATGGTGCAAGCTGTTAACTTGGAAGGACTAGTGGTGTGGAGATAAGGCTTTTGAGGATCTTACCCTTAGTATCTCATACTCTGCTCTCTTTTGGGAGAATGATGTTACTGTGAACAACCTGATATCTGAGCAAGGAAGTTGGAATGAACCTGTCATCTGTGACATACTGCCTCCTACATTAGCATCTATCATTCTAAACAGGCCTTCTCCAACCTCTCTTGAGCCTGATAAACCCAATTGGAAAGCCTCAACAGATGGGATTTTCTCATCTTCTAGTGCCTATGATCTGGTGAGTGGTAATCAAACCCAAGGTGAGGACTGGCATTGGCTCTGGAAGTTACGGATTCCACAAAAACTGAAAGGGTTCTTATGGTGTTATATCTATGGGAAACTCGTCACAAATAAGCTTCATTTGAAAAGGGGTTTATCTTTGGAGGTCATTTGCCTCTATTGCTGTAAAGAAAAGGATATAAATCACCTCCTTAGAGACTGCTTTAAAGCAAAAGAAGTGTAGTTTGCTATTTTTGGAAGGCATTGGTACTTGAATATGTATAGCAAGCCTTGGAAAGACTGGATCATTTTCAATTCAAAAAACAAAAATCATTTTAATGATAACGTTACTGTCTACACTATTTTTATTATTACTCTTTGGGCTATTTGGAAGAATGGGAACCACAAAGTCTTTAATACTAGTGTAAATAACATTCTTGGATGGTAGGTTCATCATACAATACTCTAATGATATTCATCAAGCTTTTGTTTTGTCTATTGTGAATCCAAGACACCTTTTGACTCATTTCATAGTCTCTCCCACTTGCGGAGTAGATCAAGTTAAACATAGGTGGTTGTAGAAGAATGAGAGGTGAAGGTGGATTCAGAGGTCTAATTCATGATGAAAGAGGGACATGGGTGTATGGCTATTATGGAAAGCTTCATAGTGGCACTAGCTTGAGAGGTCGAACTATGCGTCTACAAAAGGCTCACGGTGATTTTACAAAGGGAATGAACAATGTAACCATTGAGGCAGTTGTGAGCGAATGATCTTTGCTAAAGAGGCACCAAATGCCAAATGCCTATTCAAAGAGTGGTGGAGGATGCTCGTATCATCATGAGAGGTTGTGAATGTCTTGTGCGGCATGTGCATAAAGAAGGCAACCTTTGTGTTGATGCTCGCCAAATTTGGTCTTGCTCAACTTGAAGAGATCTTAGTGGTTAATGAACCACCGGTTGTTATTAGGGAGTTCCTAGTTCTTGAGACATAATTGGCTTTTGTCTTGTGAAAGAGCTCTAGGC